>OX359248.1:32511082-33175088 GCA_947179485.1 Allacma fusca
CATACAAATTATAATTAAATTATAAAAAATCACATTTGATCAGCACGTTATCCTGATCCACTAAGGGGCGAAGCACCATACAGTGTTGCAACAGCAAGATTTAATAACAATGGAATGTTGGTATTAAGTTGATTAAGCGATTATTTAAATTTTCCGTGTATAATATTGAGTTTGGGATAGAACCTAGGTGAGCCGTCTTAAATTGTTGTGTCAAATATAATCTCGTATATATCTCGTATATAGAAGGTTTATAATAGGTTGTCTATTTCTCGGAGGAAGAGTAAATTTTTTTGCCTTTAATTAGATTGACGGAAGCCGCGAGGGTCTATTCAACTGCAGTCGGATTTCGGATTGTGATTTTCGTGACTGCACAACATGACCTGATTAAAGTAGTAAGCTTTCGGGACCGTCTTAAATTGTTGTCAAAAATAATCTCTGAGGATAAGAAAAATGGTCCTGATGCATTCGAGATGTGAGCGAAAATTCGTACATACACTTGTACTCGTGGCAAAGTTGACCACGTCCATTACTGATTATAGGTAGTGACGCCAATGGTCTGGTCTGATCCAGATTTTATGAAACTGTCTAATAAAAAGCTCACACCAGACCATTGGGCTGGTCTAGTTTATCGGACCAGACCAATGGTCTGATCCACTCGTTCGGATCAGACCAGACCAAAGACCATGGTCCAGAAAATCATTAAGAGCAAATAAATAGTAATAAAATTATAAATCTGAATCTGAAATAAATAGTAATCACATTTTATGCAGTCAAATGTTTCTTTTATCCCCAGAAATGTCAGTTTTAATTGGTTCCATTCGATGGGATTTCCTTAACTCATAAATTTTTATTTTGCGAACTTTTGAGACCATGGTCCTGTGGTCTGGTCTGGGCCTGAAGCTGGACTAATGGTATCTGTCCTGGTCCAAGTTTTGGATCAAACCGGACCAGACCAAAAATGAACCATTTATAATGTTCCGGACCAGACCATTGGCATTCCTAATTATAGGTATACCCCTTGCTATTTGTCCACTACGTGTCTTCACAAATTAGTTAGTTACAAGTTTCTCTCGACTGTTGGTTAAACTAGTATTAGGATATCACTCCTAAAATATTTCAATATATGAAGGTAAGCAATTGTAAGCAAAGATTCCATGAGAAAATCGTCAATGAAGACGCAAAATGATTCAGATTCATCTTCGATTAATTCAAAATGGTTTACTAATCTTCTTGCTGTTAGGTCTAATTACATAAGTGGCTGCTAGTCACGTTCAATTTAAAATGGGTTACTTGCAATTTTAACAAAAATCAATATAAATTACATACATACATATTTTAATCGCATCATCATGTAGATCCCTTTGATTGATTAGAAACTGCATGTAGACCATTTTCCCTTACATTTTGAAACCAGGCAGTCCACTTTGAATCTTGATAAGATTTGGCCCACGCAATTGTCGCTTTGATCAACAAATCATCTATACTATTGTGGTTATTCTATAAGGATATTTTTTTCGTTTTAGTCAAATCCGTTTCTCATGACATTCCAATCAAATCCGATGGGACAGTAAAGAATGCCGGGGCAGACAAAATTATTTTCACAGTGGGACCATGCAAAATAAACTTGCATGACCTGATATGACCTGTATGAAGCTTTCGGGACCGTCTTAAATTGTTGTGTCAAATATAATCTCGTATATATCTCGTATATAGAAGGTTTATAATAGGTTGTCTATTTCTCGGAGGAAGAGTAAATGTTTTTGCCTTTAATTAGATTGACGGAAGCCGCGAGGGTCTATTCAACTGCAGTCGGATTTCGGATTGTGATTTTCGTGACTGCACAACATGACCTGATTAAAGTAGTAAGCTTTCGGGACCGTCTTAAATTGTTGTCAAAAATAATCTCTGAGGATAAGAAAAATGGTCCTGATGCATTCGAGATGTGAGCGAAAATTCGTACATACACTTGTACTCGTGGCAAAGTTGACCACGTCCATTACTGATTATAGGTAGTGACGCCAATGGTCTGGTCTGATCCAGATTTTATGAAACTGTCTAATAAAAAGCTCACACCAGACCATTGGGCTGGTCTAGTTTATCGGACCAGACCAATGGTCTGATCCACTCGTTCGGATCAGACCAGACCAAAGACCATGGTCCAGAAAATCATTAAGAGCAAATAAATAGTAATAAAATTATAAATCTGAATCTGAAATAAATAGTAATCACATTTTATGCAGTCAAATGTTTCTTTTATCCCCAGAAATGTCAGTTTTAATTGGTTCCATTCGATGGGATTTCCTTAACTCATAAATTTTTATTTTGCGAACTTTTGAGACCATGGTCCTGTGGTCTGGTCTGGGCCTGAAGCTGGACTAATGGTATCTGTCCTGGTCCAAGTTTTGGATCAAACCGGACCAGACCAAAAATGAACCATTTATAATGTTCCGGACCAGACCATTGGCATTCCTAATTATAGGTATACCCCTTGCTATTTGTCCACTACGTGTCTTCACAAATTAGTTAGTTACAAGTTTCTCTCGACTGTTGGTTAAACTAGTATTAGGATATCACTCCTAAAATATTTCAATATATGAAGGTAAGCAATTGTAAGCAAAGATTCCATGAGAAAATCGTCAATGAAGACGCAAAATGATTCAGATTCATCTTCGATTAATTCAAAATGGTTTACTAATCTTCTTGCTGTTAGGTCTAATTACATAAGTGGCTGCTAGTCACGTTCAATTTAAAATGGGTTACTTGCAATTTTAACAAAAATCAATATAAATTACATACATACATATTTTAATCGCATCATCATGTAGATCCCTTTGATTGATTAGAAACTGCATGTAGACCATTTTCCCTTACATTTTGAAACCAGGCAGTCCACTTTGAATCTTGATAAGATTTGGCCCACGCAATTGTCGCTTTGATCAACAAATCATCTATACTATTGTGGTTATTCTATAAGGATATTTTTTTCGTTTTAGTCAAATCCGTTTCTCATGACATTCCAATCAAATCCGATGGGACAGTAAAGAATGCCGGGGCAGACAAAATTATTTTCACAGTGGGACCATGCAAAATAAACTTGCATGACCTGATATGACCTGTATGAAGCTTTCGGGACCGTCTTAAATTGTTGTGTCAAATATAATCTCGTATATATCTCGTATATAGAAGGTTTATAATAGGTTGTCTATTTCTCGGAGGAAGAGTAAATGTTTTTGCCTTTAATTAGATTGACGGAAGCCGCGAGGGTCTATTCAACTGCAGTCGGATTTCGGATTGTGATTTTCGTGACTGCACAACATGACCTGATTAAAGTAGTAAGCTTTCGGGACCGTCTTAAATTGTTGTCAAAAATAATCTCTGAGGATAAGAAAAATGGTCCTGATGCATTCGAGATGTGAGCGAAAATTCGTACATACACTTGTACTCGTGGCAAAGTTGACCACGTCCATTACTGATTATAGGTAGTGACGCCAATGGTCTGGTCTGATCCAGATTTTATGAAACTGTCTAATAAAAAGCTCACACCAGACCATTGGGCTGGTCTAGTTTATCGGACCAGACCAATGGTCTGATCCACTCGTTCGGATCAGACCAGACCAAAGACCATGGTCCAGAAAATCATTAAGAGCAAATAAATAGTAATCACATTTTATGCAGTCAAATTTTTCTTTTATCCCCAGAAATGTCAGTTTTAATTGGTTCCATTCCATGGGATTTCCTTAACTCATAAATTTTTATTTTGCGAACTTTTGAGGCCATGGTCCTGTGGTCTGTTCTGGGCCTGAAGCTGGACTAATTGTATCTGGCCTGGTCCAAGTGTTGGATCAAACCGGACCAGACCAAAAACGAACCATTTATAATGTTCCGGACCAGACCATTGGCATTCCTAATTATAGGTATACCCCATGCTATTTGTCCACTACGTGTCTTCACAAATTAGTTAGTTACAAGTTTCTCTCGACTGTTGGTTAAACTAGTATTAGGATATCACTCCTAAAATATTTCAATATATGAAGGTAAGCAATTGTAAGCAAAGATTCCATGAGAAAATCGTCAATGAAGACGCAAAATGATTCAGATTCATCTTCGATTAATTCAAAATGGTTTACTAATCTTCTTGCTGTTAGGTCTAATTACATAAGTGGCTGCTAGTCACGTTCAATTTAAAATGGGTTACTTGCAATTTTAACAAAAATCAATATAAATTACATACATACATATTTTAATCGCATCATCATGTAGATCCCTTTGATTGATTAGAAACTGCATGTAGACCATTTTCCCTTACATTTTGAAACCAGGCAGTCCACTTTGAATCTTGATAAGATTTGGCCCACGCAATTGTCGCTTTGATCAACAAATCATCTATACTATTGTGGTTATTCTATAAGGATATTTTTTTCGTTTTAGTCAAATCCGTTTCTCATGACATTCCAATCAAATCCGATGGGACAGTAAAGAATGCCGGGGCAGACAAAATTATTTTCACAGTGGGACCATGCAAAATAAACTTGCATGACCTGATATGACCTGTATGAAGCTTTCGGGACCGTCTTAAATTGTTGTGTCAAATATAATCTCGTATATATCTCGTATATAGAAGGTTTATAATAGGTTGTCTATTTCTCGGAGGAAGAGTAAATGTTTTTGCCTTTAATTAGATTGACGGAAGCCGCGAGGGTCTATTCAACTGCAGTCGGATTTCGGATTGTGATTTTCGTGACTGCACAACATGACCTGATTAAAGTAGTAAGCTTTCGGGACCGTCTTAAATTGTTGTCAAAAATAATCTCTGAGGATAAGAAAAATGGTCCTGATGCATTCGAGATGTGAGCGAAAATTCGTACATACACTTGTACTCGTGGCAAAGTTGACCACGTCCATTACTGATTATAGGTAGTGACGCCAATGGTCTGGTCTGATCCAGATTTTATGAAACTGTCTAATAAAAAGCTCACACCAGACCATTGGGCTGGTCTAGTTTATCGGACCAGACCAATGGTCTGATCCACTCGTTCGGATCAGACCAGACCAAAGACCATGGTCCAGAAAATCATTAAGAGCAAATAAATAGTAATCACATTTTATGCAGTCAAATTTTTCTTTTATCCCCAGAAATGTCAGTTTTAATTGGTTCCATTCCATGGGATTTCCTTAACTCATAAATTTTTATTTTGCGAACTTTTGAGGCCATGGTCCTGTGGTCTGTTCTGGGCCTGAAGCTGGACTAATTGTATCTGGCCTGGTCCAAGTGTTGGATCAAACCGGACCAGACCAAAAACGAACCATTTATAATGTTCCGGACCAGACCATTGGCATTCCTAATTATAGGTATACCCCATGCTATTTGTCCACTACGTGTCTTCACAAATTAGTTAGTTACAAGTTCCTCTGGACCTTTTTGTATTTAAGGTCACTTGCTTGTATGGTTCTTTTTTCATAACGGTTGGAGCTTCTGTGGGGAACTAGTTTTGTGTTCCGCAGAAGGTTACGTCACGTCGCGATATCCTCGGAAGAAAAAAAAACCTCCTTGTAAACTAAATGCAAATGAATTTCCAATTTTTCCTCCACGTTCGAGTCAAATGTTTTAGAGTAAACTTATTTCCGGGCTGACCGGAAAAAATCCATGAAGTCGGAAATGTTTTGGAATTTTCCCTGGCGGGGTTGCCGAAAAAAATCGACGCAGTCGGAAATATTTTGGAATTTTCCCTGGCGGTTTCGCCGGCAAAAATAGACGCAGTCGGAAAATGTCCGAAAATGTGGCTGGTGGGGTCGTCGGGAAAGTCGATGAAGTCGGTTTTTTTGGAATTCCGTCATGGTCGGAGATTTTAGATATCGGGGAAGTAATCAAATTTTTGGAAATTTGGCTGGAGGGGACGTCGGGAAATTCCGACGCAGTCGGAAAATTTTCGCAGATATGGCTGTCGGGGTCGTCGGGAAAACACGGTGAAGTCGGATTTTTTAAAGCAAAATTTCGCAATTATTTGAGGTATTCTTGTAGAAATAAAGGAATGTGGAGCATTTCATAAGACTGGGATTAAAACCGGGACGTCCCGTCCCGAGGTTTTCGGGACGGGACCGGGATTGGGACAGTTTCGGGACAAAAGTTTTGTCCCCATGTAATTTCGGGACTGAATCGGGACGATTTTTTTGTCCAGAGGATTTCGGGACGGGACAGAATTGCCACCGGGACAAAAATATTGTCCCCAGTAGAAGCCCTACTTCCAGTAGACTTCCCAAGTCCAATTTCCTCTAGTAAATCCAGAACGTCGTGTCTCTGTCTGTGTGTCGATATTCAAACCCACAGCGAATGCTATCTACTCATGTGTTATGGTTATGGAATTCAATCTCCATGAATTAATTGCAATCTGATTATTTTGTCAAATCGAAGCCGAAAGGTCACAATGCTCTATCAATCAAACTAAATGTACTTTCTTATTTTCCAGACCTTAAGAATTTGAGGAGAGGAGAAATATAGTGACTGAACTTTGTGCCCATAAGTGTGGGTTTCCTATGAGGGAAAATCAAATGGAATTGAAAGTACTTATTGTAACACTATATTTACGTCAGTTAATTTCTCAAATACTGTATTGCTGAAGTTATTTGCTCACTATTTTTTAATTACTAGTCCTAACATGCACATTTGATCTTTATATCCCCTAAAATACCATTAGGCAATAAGGATTGATTTGTAGGAACCATGAATTTTAGTGATTGTAGCACGTGAAACGTGTTGCGCTTCTATCAATTCCTGTCATTTTTCCTATTTTAAATAATCAGTGCGTCCAGTGTTGGAGACATCAGTCACATTATTAGGGTACAACCGAGCTACATACAAATTATAATTAAATTATAAAAAATCACATTTGATCAGCACGTTATCCTGATCCACTAAGGGGCGAAGCACCATACAGTGTTGCAACAGCAAGATTTAATAACAATGGAATGTTGGTATTAAGTTGATTAAGCGATTATTTAAATTTTCCGTGTATAATATTGAGTTTGGGATAGAACCTAGGTGAGCCGTCTTAAATTGTTGTGTCAAATATAATCTCGTATATATCTCGTATATAGAAGGTTTATAATAGGTTGTCTATTTCTCGGAGGAAGAGTAAATTTTTTTGCCTTTAATTAGATTGACGGAAGCCGCGAGGGTCTATTCAACTGCAGTCGGATTTCGGATTGTGATTTTCGTGACTGCACAACATGACCTGATTAAAGTAGTAAGCTTTCGGGACCGTCTTAAATTGTTGTCAAAAATAATCTCTGAGGATAAGAAAAATGGTCCTGATGCATTCGAGATGTGAGCGAAAATTCGTACATACACTTGTACTCGTGGCAAAGTTGACCACGTCCATTACTGATTATAGGTAGTGACGCCAATGGTCTGGTCTGATCCAGATTTTATGAAACTGTCTAATAAAAAGCTCACACCAGACCATTGGGCTGGTCTAGTTTATCGGACCAGACCAATGGTCTGATCCACTCGTTCGGATCAGACCAGACCAAAGACCATGGTCCAGAAAATCATTAAGAGCAAATAAATAGTAATAAAATTATAAATCTGAATCTGAAATAAATAGTAATCACATTTTATGCAGTCAAATGTTTCTTTTATCCCCAGAAATGTCAGTTTTAATTGGTTCCATTCGATGGGATTTCCTTAACTCATAAATTTTTATTTTGCGAACTTTTGAGACCATGGTCCTGTGGTCTGGTCTGGGCCTGAAGCTGGACTAATGGTATCTGTCCTGGTCCAAGTTTTGGATCAAACCGGACCAGACCAAAAATGAACCATTTATAATGTTCCGGACCAGACCATTGGCATTCCTAATTATAGGTATACCCCTTGCTATTTGTCCACTACGTGTCTTCACAAATTAGTTAGTTACAAGTTTCTCTCGACTGTTGGTTAAACTAGTATTAGGATATCACTCCTAAAATATTTCAATATATGAAGGTAAGCAATTGTAAGCAAAGATTCCATGAGAAAATCGTCAATGAAGACGCAAAATGATTCAGATTCATCTTCGATTAATTCAAAATGGTTTACTAATCTTCTTGCTGTTAGGTCTAATTACATAAGTGGCTGCTAGTCACGTTCAATTTAAAATGGGTTACTTGCAATTTTAACAAAAATCAATATAAATTACATACATACATATTTTAATCGCATCATCATGTAGATCCCTTTGATTGATTAGAAACTGCATGTAGACCATTTTCCCTTACATTTTGAAACCAGGCAGTCCACTTTGAATCTTGATAAGATTTGGCCCACGCAATTGTCGCTTTGATCAACAAATCATCTATACTATTGTGGTTATTCTATAAGGATATTTTTTTCGTTTTAGTCAAATCCGTTTCTCATGACATTCCAATCAAATCCGATGGGACAGTAAAGAATGCCGGGGCAGACAAAATTATTTTCACAGTGGGACCATGCAAAATAAACTTGCATGACCTGATATGACCTGTATGAAGCTTTCGGGACCGTCTTAAATTGTTGTGTCAAATATAATCTCGTATATATCTCGTATATAGAAGGTTTATAATAGGTTGTCTATTTCTCGGAGGAAGAGTAAATTTTTTTGCCTTTAATTAGATTGACGGAAGCCGCGAGGGTCTATTCAACTGCAGTCGGATTTCGGATTGTGATTTTCGTGACTGCACAACATGACCTGATTAAAGTAGTAAGCTTTCGGGACCGTCTTAAATTGTTGTCAAAAATAATCTCTGAGGATAAGAAAAATGGTCCTGATGCATTCGAGATGTGAGCGAAAATTCGTACATACACTTGTACTCGTGGCAAAGTTGACCACGTCCATTACTGATTATAGGTAGTGACGCCAATGGTCTGGTCTGATCCAGATTTTATGAAACTGTCTAATAAAAAGCTCACACCAGACCATTGGGCTGGTCTAGTTTATCGGACCAGACCAATGGTCTGATCCACTCGTTCGGATCAGACCAGACCAAAGACCATGGTCCAGAAAATCATTAAGAGCAAATAAATAGTAATCACATTTTATGCAGTCAAATTTTTCTTTTATCCCCAGAAATGTCAGTTTTAATTGGTTCCATTCCATGGGATTTCCTTAACTCATAAATTTTTATTTTGCGAACTTTTGAGGCCATGGTCCTGTGGTCTGTTCTGGGCCTGAAGCTGGACTAATTGTATCTGGCCTGGTCCAAGTGTTGGATCAAACCGGACCAGACCAAAAACGAACCATTTATAATGTTCCGGACCAGACCATTGGCATTCCTAATTATAGGTATACCCCATGCTATTTGTCCACTACGTGTCTTCACAAATTAGTTAGTTACAAGTTCCTCTGGACCTTTTTGTATTTAAGGTCACTTGCTTGTATGGTTCTTTTTTCATAACGGTTGGAGCTTCTGTGGGGAACTAGTTTTGTGTTCCGCAGAAGGTTACGTCACGTCGCGATATCCTCGGAAGAAAAAAAAACCTCCTTGTAAACTAAATGCAAATGAATTTCCAATTTTTCCTCCACGTTCGAGTCAAATGTTTTAGAGTAAACTTATTTCCGGGCTGACCGGAAAAAATCCATGAAGTCGGAAATGTTTTGGAATTTTCCCTGGCGGGGTTGCCGAAAAAAATCGACGCAGTCGGAAATATTTTGGAATTTTCCCTGGCGGTTTCGCCGGCAAAAATAGACGCAGTCGGAAAATGTCCGAAAATGTGGCTGGTGGGGTCGTCGGGAAAGTCGATGAAGTCGGTTTTTTTGGAATTCCGTCATGGTCGGAGATTTTAGATATCGGGGAAGTAATCAAATTTTTGGAAATTTGGCTGGAGGGGACGTCGGGAAATTCCGACGCAGTCGGAAAATTTTCGCAGATATGGCTGTCGGGGTCGTCGGGAAAACACGGTGAAGTCGGATTTTTTAAAGCAAAATTTCGCAATTATTTGAGGTATTCTTGTAGAAATAAAGGAATGTGGAGCATTTCATAAGACTGGGATTAAAACCGGGACGTCCCGTCCCGAGGTTTTCGGGACGGGACCGGGATTGGGACAGTTTCGGGACAAAAGTTTTGTCCCCATGTAATTTCGGGACTGAATCGGGACGATTTTTTTGTCCAGAGGATTTCGGGACGGGACAGAATTGCCACCGGGACAAAAATATTGTCCCCAGTAGAAGCCCTACTTCCAGTAGACTTCCCAAGTCCAATTTCCTCTAGTAAATCCAGAACGTCGTGTCTCTGTCTGTGTGTCGATATTCAAACCCACAGCGAATGCTATCTACTCATGTGTTATGGTTATGGAATTCAATCTCCATGAATTAATTGCAATCTGATTATTTTGTCAAATCGAAGCCGAAAGGTCACAATGCTCTATCAATCAAACTAAATGTACTTTCTTATTTTCCAGACCTTAAGAATTTGAGGAGAGGAGAAATATAGTGACTGAACTTTGTGCCCATAAGTGTGGGTTTCCTATGAGGGAAAATCAAATGGAATTGAAAGTACTTATTGTAACACTATATTTACGTCAGTTAATTTCTCAAATACTGTATTGCTGAAGTTATTTGCTCACTATTTTTTAATTACTAGTCCTAACATGCACATTTGATCTTTATATCCCCTAAAATACCATTAGGCAATAAGGATTGATTTGTAGGAACCATGAATTTTAGTGATTGTAGCACGTGAAACGTGTTGCGCTTCTATCAATTCCTGTCATTTTTCCTATTTTAAATAATCAGTGCGTCCAGTGTTGGAGACATCAGTCACATTATTAGGGTACAACCGAGCTACATACAAATTATAATTAAATTATAAAAAATCACATTTGATCAGCACGTTATCCTGATCCACTAAGGGGCGAAGCACCATACAGTGTTGCAACAGCAAGATTTAATAACAATGGAATGTTGGTATTAAGTTGATTAAGCGATTATTTAAATTTTCCGTGTATAATATTGAGTTTGGGATAGAACCTAGGTGAGCCGTCTTAAATTGTTGTGTCAAATATAATCTCGTATATATCTCGTATATAGAAGGTTTATAATAGGTTGTCTATTTCTCGGAGGAAGAGTAAATTTTTTTGCCTTTAATTAGATTGACGGAAGCCGCGAGGGTCTATTCAACTGCAGTCGGATTTCGGATTGTGATTTTCGTGACTGCACAACATGACCTGATTAAAGTAGTAAGCTTTCGGGACCGTCTTAAATTGTTGTCAAAAATAATCTCTGAGGATAAGAAAAATGGTCCTGATGCATTCGAGATGTGAGCGAAAATTCGTACATACACTTGTACTCGTGGCAAAGTTGACCACGTCCATTACTGATTATAGGTAGTGACGCCAATGGTCTGGTCTGATCCAGATTTTATGAAACTGTCTAATAAAAAGCTCACACCAGACCATTGGGCTGGTCTAGTTTATCGGACCAGACCAATGGTCTGATCCACTCGTTCGGATCAGACCAGACCAAAGACCATGGTCCAGAAAATCATTAAGAGCAAATAAATAGTAATAAAATTATAAATCTGAATCTGAAATAAATAGTAATCACATTTTATGCAGTCAAATGTTTCTTTTATCCCCAGAAATGTCAGTTTTAATTGGTTCCATTCGATGGGATTTCCTTAACTCATAAATTTTTATTTTGCGAACTTTTGAGACCATGGTCCTGTGGTCTGGTCTGGGCCTGAAGCTGGACTAATGGTATCTGTCCTGGTCCAAGTTTTGGATCAAACCGGACCAGACCAAAAATGAACCATTTATAATGTTCCGGACCAGACCATTGGCATTCCTAATTATAGGTATACCCCTTGCTATTTGTCCACTACGTGTCTTCACAAATTAGTTAGTTACAAGTTTCTCTCGACTGTTGGTTAAACTAGTATTAGGATATCACTCCTAAAATATTTCAATATATGAAGGTAAGCAATTGTAAGCAAAGATTCCATGAGAAAATCGTCAATGAAGACGCAAAATGATTCAGATTCATCTTCGATTAATTCAAAATGGTTTACTAATCTTCTTGCTGTTAGGTCTAATTACATAAGTGGCTGCTAGTCACGTTCAATTTAAAATGGGTTACTTGCAATTTTAACAAAAATCAATATAAATTACATACATACATATTTTAATCGCATCATCATGTAGATCCCTTTGATTGATTAGAAACTGCATGTAGACCATTTTCCCTTACATTTTGAAACCAGGCAGTCCACTTTGAATCTTGATAAGATTTGGCCCACGCAATTGTCGCTTTGATCAACAAATCATCTATACTATTGTGGTTATTCTATAAGGATATTTTTTTCGTTTTAGTCAAATCCGTTTCTCATGACATTCCAATCAAATCCGATGGGACAGTAAAGAATGCCGGGGCAGACAAAATTATTTTCACAGTGGGACCATGCAAAATAAACTTGCATGACCTGATATGACCTGTATGAAGCTTTCGGGACCGTCTTAAATTGTTGTGTCAAATATAATCTCGTATATATCTCGTATATAGAAGGTTTATAATAGGTTGTCTATTTCTCGGAGGAAGAGTAAATGTTTTTGCCTTTAATTAGATTGACGGAAGCCGCGAGGGTCTATTCAACTGCAGTCGGATTTCGGATTGTGATTTTCGTGACTGCACAACATGACCTGATTAAAGTAGTAAGCTTTCGGGACCGTCTTAAATTGTTGTCAAAAATAATCTCTGAGGATAAGAAAAATGGTCCTGATGCATTCGAGATGTGAGCGAAAATTCGTACATACACTTGTACTCGTGGCAAAGTTGACCACGTCCATTACTGATTATAGGTAGTGACGCCAATGGTCTGGTCTGATCCAGATTTTATGAAACTGTCTAATAAAAAGCTCACACCAGACCATTGGGCTGGTCTAGTTTATCGGACCAGACCAATGGTCTGATCCACTCGTTCGGATCAGACCAGACCAAAGACCATGGTCCAGAAAATCATTAAGAGCAAATAAATAGTAATCACATTTTATGCAGTCAAATTTTTCTTTTATCCCCAGAAATGTCAGTTTTAATTGGTTCCATTCCATGGGATTTCCTTAACTCATAAATTTTTATTTTGCGAACTTTTGAGGCCATGGTCCTGTGGTCTGTTCTGGGCCTGAAGCTGGACTAATTGTATCTGGCCTGGTCCAAGTGTTGGATCAAACCGGACCAGACCAAAAACGAACCATTTATAATGTTCCGGACCAGACCATTGGCATTCCTAATTATAGGTATACCCCATGCTATTTGTCCACTACGTGTCTTCACAAATTAGTTAGTTACAAGTTCCTCTGGACCTTTTTGTATTTAAGGTCACTTGCTTGTATGGTTCTTTTTTCATAACGGTTGGAGCTTCTGTGGGGAACTAGTTTTGTGTTCCGCAGAAGGTTACGTCACGTCGCGATATCCTCGGAAGAAAAAAAAACCTCCTTGTAAACTAAATGCAAATGAATTTCCAATTTTTCCTCCACGTTCGAGTCAAATGTTTTAGAGTAAACTTATTTCCGGGCTGACCGGAAAAAATCCATGAAGTCGGAAATGTTTTGGAATTTTCCCTGGCGGGGTTGCCGAAAAAAATCGACGCAGTCGGAAATATTTTGGAATTTTCCCTGGCGGTTTCGCCGGCAAAAATAGACGCAGTCGGAAAATGTCCGAAAATGTGGCTGGTGGGGTCGTCGGGAAAGTCGATGAAGTCGGTTTTTTTGGAATTCCGTCATGGTCGGAGATTTTAGATATCGGGGAAGTAATCAAATTTTTGGAAATTTGGCTGGAGGGGACGTCGGGAAATTCCGACGCAGTCGGAAAATTTTCGCAGATATGGCTGTCGGGGTCGTCGGGAAAACACGGTGAAGTCGGATTTTTTAAAGCAAAATTTCGCAATTATTTGAGGTATTCTTGTAGAAATAAAGGAATGTGGAGCATTTCATAAGACTGGGATTAAAACCGGGACGTCCCGTCCCGAGGTTTTCGGGACGGGACCGGGATTGGGACAGTTTCGGGACAAAAGTTTTGTCCCCATGTAATTTCGGGACTGAATCGGGACGATTTTTTTGTCCAGAGGATTTCGGGACGGGACAGAATTGCCACCGGGACAAAAATATTGTCCCCAGTAGAAGCCCTACTTCCAGTAGACTTCCCAAGTCCAATTTCCTCTAGTAAATCCAGAACGTCGTGTCTCTGTCTGTGTGTCGATATTCAAACCCACAGCGAATGCTATCTACTCATGTGTTATGGTTATGGAATTCAATCTCCATGAATTAATTGCAATCTGATTATTTTGTCAAATCGAAGCCGAAAGGTCACAATGCTCTATCAATCAAACTAAATGTACTTTCTTATTTTCCAGACCTTAAGAATTTGAGGAGAGGAGAAATATAGTGACTGAACTTTGTGCCCATAAGTGTGGGTTTCCTATGAGGGAAAATCAAATGGAATTGAAAGTACTTATTGTAACACTATATTTACGTCAGTTAATTTCTCAAATACTGTATTGCTGAAGTTATTTGCTCACTATTTTTTAATTACTAGTCCTAACATGCACATTTGATCTTTATATCCCCTAAAATACCATTAGGCAATAAGGATTGATTTGTAGGAACCATGAATTTTAGTGATTGTAGCACGTGAAACGTGTTGCGCTTCTATCAATTCCTGTCATTTTTCCTATTTTAAATAATCAGTGCGTCCAGTGTTGGAGACATCAGTCACATTATTAGGGTACAACCGAGCTACATACAAATTATAATTAAATTATAAAAAATCACATTTGATCAGCACGTTATCCTGATCCACTAAGGGGCGAAGCACCATACAGTGTTGCAACAGCAAGATTTAATAACAATGGAATGTTGGTATTAAGTTGATTAAGCGATTATTTAAATTTTCCGTGTATAATATTGAGTTTGGGATAGAACCTAGGTGAGCCGTCTTAAATTGTTGTGTCAAATATAATCTCGTATATATCTCGTATATAGAAGGTTTATAATAGGTTGTCTATTTCTCGGAGGAAGAGTAAATTTTTTTGCCTTTAATTAGATTGACGGAAGCCGCGAGGGTCTATTCAACTGCAGTCGGATTTCGGATTGTGATTTTCGTGACTGCACAACATGACCTGATTAAAGTAGTAAGCTTTCGGGACCGTCTTAAATTGTTGTCAAAAATAATCTCTGAGGATAAGAAAAATGGTCCTGATGCATTCGAGATGTGAGCGAAAATTCGTACATACACTTGTACTCGTGGCAAAGTTGACCACGTCCATTACTGATTATAGGTAGTGACGCCAATGGTCTGGTCTGATCCAGATTTTATGAAACTGTCTAATAAAAAGCTCACACCAGACCATTGGGCTGGTCTAGTTTATCGGACCAGACCAATGGTCTGATCCACTCGTTCGGATCAGACCAGACCAAAGACCATGGTCCAGAAAATCATTAAGAGCAAATAAATAGTAATAAAATTATAAATCTGAATCTGAAATAAATAGTAATCACATTTTATGCAGTCAAATGTTTCTTTTATCCCCAGAAATGTCAGTTTTAATTGGTTCCATTCGATGGGATTTCCTTAACTCATAAATTTTTATTTTGCGAACTTTTGAGACCATGGTCCTGTGGTCTGGTCTGGGCCTGAAGCTGGACTAATGGTATCTGTCCTGGTCCAAGTTTTGGATCAAACCGGACCAGACCAAAAATGAACCATTTATAATGTTCCGGACCAGACCATTGGCATTCCTAATTATAGGTATACCCCTTGCTATTTGTCCACTACGTGTCTTCACAAATTAGTTAGTTACAAGTTTCTCTCGACTGTTGGTTAAACTAGTATTAGGATATCACTCCTAAAATATTTCAATATATGAAGGTAAGCAATTGTAAGCAAAGATTCCATGAGAAAATCGTCAATGAAGACGCAAAATGATTCAGATTCATCTTCGATTAATTCAAAATGGTTTACTAATCTTCTTGCTGTTAGGTCTAATTACATAAGTGGCTGCTAGTCACGTTCAATTTAAAATGGGTTACTTGCAATTTTAACAAAAATCAATATAAATTACATACATACATATTTTAATCGCATCATCATGTAGATCCCTTTGATTGATTAGAAACTGCATGTAGACCATTTTCCCTTACATTTTGAAACCAGGCAGTCCACTTTGAATCTTGATAAGATTTGGCCCACGCAATTGTCGCTTTGATCAACAAATCATCTATACTATTGTGGTTATTCTATAAGGATATTTTTTTCGTTTTAGTCAAATCCGTTTCTCATGACATTCCAATCAAATCCGATGGGACAGTAAAGAATGCCGGGGCAGACAAAATTATTTTCACAGTGGGACCATGCAAAATAAACTTGCATGACCTGATATGACCTGTATGAAGCTTTCGGGACCGTCTTAAATTGTTGTGTCAAATATAATCTCGTATATATCTCGTATATAGAAGGTTTATAATAGGTTGTCTATTTCTCGGAGGAAGAGTAAATGTTTTTGCCTTTAATTAGATTGACGGAAGCCGCGAGGGTCTATTCAACTGCAGTCGGATTTCGGATTGTGATTTTCGTGACTGCACAACATGACCTGATTAAAGTAGTAAGCTTTCGGGACCGTCTTAAATTGTTGTCAAAAATAATCTCTGAGGATAAGAAAAATGGTCCTGATGCATTCGAGATGTGAGCGAAAATTCGTACATACACTTGTACTCGTGGCAAAGTTGACCACGTCCATTACTGATTATAGGTAGTGACGCCAATGGTCTGGTCTGATCCAGATTTTATGAAACTGTCTAATAAAAAGCTCACACCAGACCATTGGGCTGGTCTAGTTTATCGGACCAGACCAATGGTCTGATCCACTCGTTCGGATCAGACCAGACCAAAGACCATGGTCCAGAAAATCATTAAGAGCAAATAAATAGTAATCACATTTTATGCAGTCAAATTTTTCTTTTATCCCCAGAAATGTCAGTTTTAATTGGTTCCATTCCATGGGATTTCCTTAACTCATAAATTTTTATTTTGCGAACTTTTGAGGCCATGGTCCTGTGGTCTGTTCTGGGCCTGAAGCTGGACTAATTGTATCTGGCCTGGTCCAAGTGTTGGATCAAACCGGACCAGACCAAAAACGAACCATTTATAATGTTCCGGACCAGACCATTGGCATTCCTAATTATAGGTATACCCCATGCTATTTGTCCACTACGTGTCTTCACAAATTAGTTAGTTACAAGTTCCTCTGGACCTTTTTGTATTTAAGGTCACTTGCTTGTATGGTTCTTTTTTCATAACGGTTGGAGCTTCTGTGGGGAACTAGTTTTGTGTTCCGCAGAAGGTTACGTCACGTCGCGATATCCTCGGAAGAAAAAAAAACCTCCTTGTAAACTAAATGCAAATGAATTTCCAATTTTTCCTCCACGTTCGAGTCAAATGTTTTAGAGTAAACTTATTTCCGGGCTGACCGGAAAAAATCCATGAAGTCGGAAATGTTTTGGAATTTTCCCTGGCGGGGTTGCCGAAAAAAATCGACGCAGTCGGAAATATTTTGGAATTTTCCCTGGCGGTTTCGCCGGCAAAAATAGACGCAGTCGGAAAATGTCCGAAAATGTGGCTGGTGGGGTCGTCGGGAAAGTCGATGAAGTCGGTTTTTTTGGAATTCCGTCATGGTCGGAGATTTTAGATATCGGGGAAGTAATCAAATTTTTGGAAATTTGGCTGGAGGGGACGTCGGGAAATTCCGACGCAGTCGGAAAATTTTCGCAGATATGGCTGTCGGGGTCGTCGGGAAAACACGGTGAAGTCGGATTTTTTAAAGCAAAATTTCGCAATTATTTGAGGTATTCTTGTAGAAATAAAGGAATGTGGAGCATTTCATAAGACTGGGATTAAAACCGGGACGTCCCGTCCCGAGGTTTTCGGGACGGGACCGGGATTGGGACAGTTTCGGGACAAAAGTTTTGTCCCCATGTAATTTCGGGACTGAATCGGGACGATTTTTTTGTCCAGAGGATTTCGGGACGGGACAGAATTGCCACCGGGACAAAAATATTGTCCCCAGTAGAAGCCCTACTTCCAGTAGACTTCCCAAGTCCAATTTCCTCTAGTAAATCCAGAACGTCGTGTCTCTGTCTGTGTGTCGATATTCAAACCCACAGCGAATGCTATCTACTCATGTGTTATGGTTATGGAATTCAATCTCCATGAATTAATTGCAATCTGATTATTTTGTCAAATCGAAGCCGAAAGGTCACAATGCTCTATCAATCAAACTAAATGTACTTTCTTATTTTCCAGACCTTAAGAATTTGAGGAGAGGAGAAATATAGTGACTGAACTTTGTGCCCATAAGTGTGGGTTTCCTATGAGGGAAAATCAAATGGAATTGAAAGTACTTATTGTAACACTATATTTACGTCAGTTAATTTCTCAAATACTGTATTGCTGAAGTTATTTGCTCACTATTTTTTAATTACTAGTCCTAACATGCACATTTGATCTTTATATCCCCTAAAATACCATTAGGCAATAAGGATTGATTTGTAGGAACCATGAATTTTAGTGATTGTAGCACGTGAAACGTGTTGCGCTTCTATCAATTCCTGTCATTTTTCCTATTTTAAATAATCAGTGCGTCCAGTGTTGGAGACATCAGTCACATTATTAGGGTACAACCGAGCTACATACAAATTATAATTAAATTATAAAAAATCACATTTGATCAGCACGTTATCCTGATCCACTAAGGGGCGAAGCACCATACAGTGTTGCAACAGCAAGATTTAATAACAATGGAATGTTGGTATTAAGTTGATTAAGCGATTATTTAAATTTTCCGTGTATAATATTGAGTTTGGGATAGAACCTAGGTGAGCCGTCTTAAATTGTTGTGTCAAATATAATCTCGTATATATCTCGTATATAGAAGGTTTATAATAGGTTGTCTATTTCTCGGAGGAAGAGTAAATTTTTTTGCCTTTAATTAGATTGACGGAAGCCGCGAGGGTCTATTCAACTGCAGTCGGATTTCGGATTGTGATTTTCGTGACTGCACAACATGACCTGATTAAAGTAGTAAGCTTTCGGGACCGTCTTAAATTGTTGTCAAAAATAATCTCTGAGGATAAGAAAAATGGTCCTGATGCATTCGAGATGTGAGCGAAAATTCGTACATACACTTGTACTCGTGGCAAAGTTGACCACGTCCATTACTGATTATAGGTAGTGACGCCAATGGTCTGGTCTGATCCAGATTTTATGAAACTGTCTAATAAAAAGCTCACACCAGACCATTGGGCTGGTCTAGTTTATCGGACCAGACCAATGGTCTGATCCACTCGTTCGGATCAGACCAGACCAAAGACCATGGTCCAGAAAATCATTAAGAGCAAATAAATAGTAATCACATTTTATGCAGTCAAATTTTTCTTTTATCCCCAGAAATGTCAGTTTTAATTGGTTCCATTCCATGGGATTTCCTTAACTCATAAATTTTTATTTTGCGAACTTTTGAGGCCATGGTCTTGTGGTCTGTTCTGGGCCTGAAGCTGGACTAATTGTATCTGGCCTGGTCCAAGTGTTGGATCAAACCGGACCAGACCAAAAACGAACCATTTATAATGTTCCGGACCAGACCATTGGCATTCCTAATTATAGGTATACCCCATGCTATTTGTCCACTACGTGTCTTCACAAATTAGTTAGTTACAAGTTCCTCTGGACCTTTTTGTATTTAAGGTCACTTGCTTGTATGGTTCTTTTTTCATAACGGTTGGAGCTTCTGTGGGGAACTAGTTTTGTGTTCCGCAGAAGGTTACGTCACGTCGCGATATCCTCGGAAGAAAAAAAAACCTCCTTGTAAACTAAATGCAAATGAATTTCCAATTTTTCCTCCACGTTCGAGTCAAATGTTTTAGAGTAAACTTATTTCCGGGCTGACCGGAAAAAATCCATGAAGTCGGAAATGTTTTGGAATTTTCCCTGGCGGGGTTGCCGAAAAAAATCGACGCAGTCGGAAATATTTTGGAATTTTCCCTGGCGGTTTCGCCGGCAAAAATAGACGCAGTCGGAAAATGTCCGAAAATGTGGCTGGTGGGGTCGTCGGGAAAGTCGATGAAGTCGGTTTTTTTGGAATTCCGTCATGGTCGGAGATTTTAGATATCGGGGAAGTAATCAAATTTTTGGAAATTTGGCTGGAGGGGACGTCGGGAAATTCCGACGCAGTCGGAAAATTTTCGCAGATATGGCTGTCGGGGTCGTCGGGAAAACACGGTGAAGTCGGATTTTTTAAAGCAAAATTTCGCAATTATTTGAGGTATTCTTGTAGAAATAAAGGAATGTGGAGCATTTCATAAGACTGGGATTAAAACCGGGACGTCCCGTCCCGAGGTTTTCGGGACGGGACCGGGATTGGGACAGTTTCGGGACAAAAGTTTTGTCCCCATGTAATTTCGGGACTGAATCGGGACGATTTTTTTGTCCAGAGGATTTCGGGACGGGACAGAATTGCCACCGGGACAAAAATATTGTCCCCAGTAGAAGCCCTACTTCCAGTAGACTTCCCAAGTCCAATTTCCTCTAGTAAATCCAGAACGTCGTGTCTCTGTCTGTGTGTCGATATTCAAACCCACAGCGAATGCTATCTACTCATGTGTTATGGTTATGGAATTCAATCTCCATGAATTAATTGCAATCTGATTATTTTGTCAAATCGAAGCCGAAAGGTCACAATGCTCTATCAATCAAACTAAATGTACTTTCTTATTTTCCAGACCTTAAGAATTTGAGGAGAGGAGAAATATAGTGACTGAACTTTGTGCCCATAAGTGTGGGTTTCCTATGAGGGAAAATCAAATGGAATTGAAAGTACTTATTGTAACACTATATTTACGTCAGTTAATTTCTCAAATACTGTATTGCTGAAGTTATTTGCTCACTATTTTTTAATTACTAGTCCTAACATGCACATTTGATCTTTATATCCCCTAAAATACCATTAGGCAATAAGGATTGATTTGTAGGAACCATGAATTTTAGTGATTGTAGCACGTGAAACGTGTTGCGCTTCTATCAATTCCTGTCATTTTTCCTATTTTAAATAATCAGTGCGTCCAGTGTTGGAGACATCAGTCACATTATTAGGGTACAACCGAGCTACATACAAATTATAATTAAATTATAAAAAATCACATTTGATCAGCACGTTATCCTGATCCACTAAGGGGCGAAGCACCATACAGTGTTGCAACAGCAAGATTTAATAACAATGGAATGTTGGTATTAAGTTGATTAAGCGATTATTTAAATTTTCCGTGTATAATATTGAGTTTGGGATAGAACCTAGGTGAGCCGTCTTAAATTGTTGTGTCAAATATAATCTCGTATATATCTCGTATATAGAAGGTTTATAATAGGTTGTCTATTTCTCGGAGGAAGAGTAAATTTTTTTGCCTTTAATTAGATTGACGGAAGCCGCGAGGGTCTATTCAACTGCAGTCGGATTTCGGATTGTGATTTTCGTGACTGCACAACATGACCTGATTAAAGTAGTAAGCTTTCGGGACCGTCTTAAATTGTTGTCAAAAATAATCTCTGAGGATAAGAAAAATGGTCCTGATGCATTCGAGATGTGAGCGAAAATTCGTACATACACTTGTACTCGTGGCAAAGTTGACCACGTCCATTACTGATTATAGGTAGTGACGCCAATGGTCTGGTCTGATCCAGATTTTATGAAACTGTCTAATAAAAAGCTCACACCAGACCATTGGGCTGGTCTAGTTTATCGGACCAGACCAATGGTCTGATCCACTCGTTCGGATCAGACCAGACCAAAGACCATGGTCCAGAAAATCATTAAGAGCAAATAAATAGTAATCACATTTTATGCAGTCAAATGTTTCTTTTATCCCCAGAAATGTCAGTTTTAATTGGTTCCATTCCATGGGATTTCCTTAACTCATAAATTTTTATTTTGCGAACTTTTGAGGCCATGGTCCTGTGGTCTGTTCTGGGCCTGAAGCTGGACTAATTGTATCTGGCCTGGTCCAAGTGTTGGATCAAACCGGACCAGACCAAAAACGAACCATTTATAATGTTCCGGACCAGACCATTGGCATTCCTAATTATAGGTATACCCCATGCTATTTGTCCACTACGTGTCTTCACAAATTAGTTAGTTACAAGTTCCTCTGGACCTTTTTGTATTTAAGGTCACTTGCTTGTATGGTTCTTTTTTCATAACGGTTGGAGCTTCTGTGGGGAACTAGTTTTGTGTTCCGCAGAAGGTTACGTCACGTCGCGATATCCTCGGAAGAAAAAAAACCTCCTTGTAAACTAAATGCAAATGAATTTCCAATTTTTCCTCCACGTTCGAGTCAAATGTTTTAGAGTAAACTTATTTCCGGGCTGACCGGAAAAAATCCATGAAGTCGGAAATGTTTTGGAATTTTCCCTGGCGGGGTTGCCGAAAAAAATCGACGCAGTCGGAAATATTTTGGAATTTTCCCTGGCGGTTTCGCCGGCAAAAATAGACGCAGTCGGAAAATGTCCGAAAATGTGGCTGGTGGGGTCGTCGGGAAAGTCGATGAAGTCGGTTTTTTTGGAATTCCGTCATGGTCGGAGATTTTAGATATCGGGGAAGTAATCAAATTTTTGGAAATTTGGCTGGAGGGGACGTCGGGAAAACTCGGTGAAGTCGGATTTTTTGGGGAGTTTTCCCTGGCGGGGTTGCCGGAAAAAATCGACGCAGTCGGAAATATTTCGGAATTTTCCCTGCCGGGGTTGCCGGAAAAAATCGACGCAGTCGGACAATTTCCGAAAATGTGGCTGGTGGGGTCGTCGGGAGTCGATGAAGTCGGTTTTTTTTGGAATTTTCGCAGGCGGGTTCGTTGGGAAAACTCGATGAAGTCGGAAAAATTTTGAAAATTATAGTCGGTAAATTTCGTGTTTGAGTCCGGGAAGTCCCAATGTTTGTTTGTCGGGTATTTGGAACTTTTTCGAGACCCGCCAGATCCTGAGGAGAAAAATACTAGGCTCCCTAATTTTCATCGCAAGATTTATTCTTGTATTTAAATTATTTTGTCTAATCTCACATTTGGCACTTTTAAAGTGATCATGGAATTATTAATATTTTTAATAGTCATTTCTTTGAAAATAGCCGCACAACCTGCTAATAGATTTAACCGTATAACAAGGTCACGTCCTGACAGCCTAGGTTAACTGGGGTCTGCCCGGACACCCTAGGACACATGGGGTCTGTTCGAATTCATGTGTCAGGTCTTTTCAGACTCCTGGAGAAGTTGTAACAGGGAGACCCCGGTCAACTTTGGGCTGTCCATAGACCTGTGAGAGCTGGGATCATATCTTAACACTCTGGATCAGCTGGTTTCTTTCCGGGCACTCTAGGTCAGCTGGGATCTTTCCGGGCACTCTGGGTCAGCTGGGGTCTTTCCGGAGACCCTTTGAGAGGATCATATTCAGACACTGTGGGATTGCTGGCATCTCCGGTCACCCTGGGTCAACTGGGGTGTGTCAGGACACCGTGGGAGAGCTGGGGTCTCTTTCGGGACACCCCAGGTCCCTGTTCGGACCCCCAGTGTCAACTGAGGTCTGTCCGGACACCCCAGGGTCAACGGCGCCTGTCCGGACACTGCAATAGAGCTGGTGTCTCTTTCGGGACACCCAAGGTCCTTCTCCCGACATCGTGGGAAAGCTGGGGTCGTTCGAGGCACTCTGGGTCTTAAATGAGACCCTTAATGAACGCCTCGCATCACCCTGTAAATTAGTGCCTATTAGAGTTGTCAGTAAATTATCCTGTTTTACTTATGTTTTTGTTTGCGGCGGGACAGTTCCCTTACTCAATTATATTCCCAGTGTTTTCGGGACGGGGACGCATACTTTTGTTCCGAGATTTTAGGGACAAAGATATAACGTTATGCAAAATGTACTACAAGCAGTTACCTTGAAGGCAAAGTGGTCTAGAGATTAATTTGTGAAGACAGATATTTATGCGTCCCGAAATAACACGGACATTTAGGTCCCAGGATTGTCCCGTGGTGACCAATTCAAAATCGTACACCGAGAATGAACTATTTAAAGTGTCAAAAAAATGTGTAGTCTGATAAGGAAATAAAAATTGGTTTGAATGGAATGGTCCCATTGTGAAAATAATTTCGACTGCCCAGACATGCTTTACTGTCCCATCCATACATGTACAAGGCGTGTTTTCCAAGGGGGGTCAAAATCCCCAAAAAAATGAAATTTCAGGGGGGTCAACTGCATTTCACGGAGGGTCAAATTTAGCTACTCACTGTCTTATAGAGCATAACCCCGTGGGATATTTTAGGCCCGTACCCGCCCATGGCCCGTAAATGTTTACCCATGCCCGCCTGGCCCGAAATTAAACTTCAACAATAAAGCCCGGCCCGGCCCGTAAAATTTAAAAAAGCCCGTAGACCGCCCGCTAATACCAGTCCAGCTTGTAAATCCGTAGCTATAGACCCAGAACAATTTTCTTATTCAATTTTTAATTTTCGCCTTTGTTTGAATGAAATTGGTAGGAGCTGTGGTTACTTCCACTGCAGAATTCTTACAATTATGTTAGGCGTTTGACCAGAGTTGATGGACCTCCTTGGCGCGATTGCCTGCTATAAGGCTTCCATCCGATCGGATGATCCTCGGATATCCGAAGATCGGATATCCGAAATTTCGGATCGGATACATACTTATCCGATCCGAACACAATCCGATCGGATCGGATACGTACCCCTTATCCGGTCATCGGATTCGGATCGGATCGGATTTGGAAAAGACTATCCGATCGGTTCGGATCACAAATAATAAATATCGGATAATCCGACGGATATCCGAAAATCAAATTTTTAGCGCGTTCGAGCGACCAATAAGAACGAAGTGTGCAACAACAATTTGTCCAAAGAGTAACTGTGCCGCTTTTTACTTGTTTTCTTCTTAATTCTGTGCTTCACATTTACAGCGTTGTTTGTAAAGTTTTTCTTCAGTTTGTACATATGACGTAATGCATGCAAAAATTATTAATATTGTGATGTAGCAAAAAGCTAATGCATTTTTGCAGTGAAAATTCCTAATACTTTTTTTTATCACCCAATGGTATCAATTCGGATAATTTCGGATATCCGCGGATCGGATCGGATACTGCACTTATCCGATCCGAAAATTTCGGATCGGATACGGATGAATAAAATTTTTATCCGAATCCGTAACGGTCGGATCGGATATTAAGAAAACTTATCCGAAAATTTCGGTTCGGTTCGGATTCGGATCGGATATTCGATTTATCCGGTCGGATGGAAGCCTTAGCCTGCTAAAATATCCCTGCATTCGTTGCACCTCACATAATTTATAGACACCTATGTTCAACTAGTATCTGTTTAAATGTTTTCCAACCTGGCAATCTTCCGACTATTTCATGTAATAAAGTCGTTGACATTGAATGTCAAGGCTTTGTTTTGAAGGTAAAATTGCAAAAGTTTGAAAATCGTTCCAAGTATTCAAGTTAATGTACTTTTACAACCCCCGATCCAGCATGCACCACACATGAATTTTTTCACGGGCTTTTTTAACCGCATTGAAAAAACCGTACCCGCCCGTAACCCGTCAAGTGGAATAAATTTTACCCGTACTCGCCAGAATCCCGGGCGGGCCGGGCTTTTTACGGGCTTACCCACAAATTTTAACCGCCCGAGGTGCTCTACTGTCTTACTATGCGTTTCTCATACAATGCACCTCTGCAACATTTTTTCCTCTTCTAAAATAAGTTTTTTGTAATTCCTGCCATATTTTGAATGATTTTCAGGTTTTTCGGCTTTACAAATTTTCAAACTACCGTTTAGCCTATTTTATTCCACATAACTTTAACGTACAAGGTCATGACATTGATTTTGACCCCCGTCCCGGCCTCAGGACGGGCCGGGGGGTCAAAAAGTGTTATACAGAGATTTAACTGTACACAATAGGCTGGACTGCTGAAGGCCGGAAACTCACGAAAGGGCCATTGGGCTAGAGAACTCACTAATGGTAATCTGGAATGTTGAGGCAGGAGCACTTACTATTGGGCTGGAGGGAGAGAAATTATAATTGGGTTGATTGCCCGGAATTAGAGCTGGGGCCGGCTGCTATTCTTTTCGCCTGACCTATTCCGTTCCGCTAAGGGAGACTACTAGGATGCCAAATACGATAATGCCGAGACGATATTCTCGGAAATATCGCCATTTTACCACCGATACAACTTGCGATAAAAATCGCCAAATGTGTCGAGAATATCGGTGTCTCGCAAATATCAATTTCCATACATTGGGGCCTGTTTCTACTGTGCCTTCTATAGCGCACTAAATGAGAATTATACAAAGGGATCCGTCTACATGGCTTACTAGTGATGCCAATGGTCTGGTCTGATCCAGATTTTATGAAACTGTCTAATAAAAAGCTCACACCAGACCATTGGTCTGGTCCAGTTTTTCGGACCAGACCAGACCAAAGACCATGGTCCAGAATACTATTGTGAGCAATTAAATAATCACATTATATCCTGTCGAATTCTTCTTTTATCCCCAGAAATGACGTTTTTAAGTTGTTCCATGGGATTATTTTAACTTAACTTTTTTGAGACCATGGTCCTGTGGTCTGGTCTGGTCCTGAAGCTGGACCAATTGTATCTGGTCTGGTCCAAGTGGTGGATCAGACGGGACCAGACCATAAAAATCTGGGACCAGACCGGACCAGACCAATAACGGACCATTGTAAATGGTCCGGACCAGACCATTGGCATCCCTATGGCTTACAAGCATTATTGGCTTAACCAGCGCTCCCTGTGCAAGCTCCTTCACTAGAAACATAATTTGTATGCACATTCCATCTATACAGTATGCACAATTGCGCACATGTGTTACCGCCATCAACAATAATTGTGGGTGCAGTCTTCATGTCATTTCTCACCTGCGCATTTCCGGTTTAATAATGTATATAAATGAAACAGCAATCATTTATAATAAATAGTGAAAATAACGGAATCGATGGAGGCGGTAAAAAGCATAGAATTAAAAAACTAGATGAGATCTCATAAGTACTGGAATTGTGCAAAACAGATCCAGTACTTGTACCAACTATAGAAAATGAAACTTTCGATACGAAATACCAACTCAAAACAGTGCTTAGTATCAAATTAGTCACCGAATTCGATTGTTCAAGATTTATACGTGTGAGACGATGCCCACTTGAATGAGAACGGTAGTTTCGTCACCGCAGAATCTGATTTTGAGGATTGCTCGGATAACCCGCTGTTTTCATTAATTAATTATTATTATTATTATTATAATTAAGTAATCTGTGTTTTTACCCGGTCTGTTAATTTCTATGTTCCTAAATTATTCGCCTATTGCCCATGCCTTCCAGTTAGTAAGTTGGCTGTGCCTACCTGCTTTGTAGGCCTGGTTTAGCGCAAATTCGCTTACTTTATTTTTCGTACAATGCCCTTCAAAAAAATATTTCCACCCTACAAATAGCTAACAGTAAGCCTACATATGTAATAAGCAGAAACCTTTGCTGGCAATCCTGGCTAGATCTTATGTGTGAAGTTAAAATAGTGTATATTGCGAATGTCTTGGCGTGTACTTGCCTACCCTGACGGTAACTACCGTACTATCCAGTTAGCACTGGAAGAAAAATTATTTCAAACTGACTTCAGTGGCACTGTAATGTACTATTTATTATGACAACAGCACTTTTTCAATATGAAATCAAAATCTTACAATTATGATCCTGAAATGCCTGCTTATTCGGTTCATTAAACTGTCGTAATTACTTGAACGATATCTCGGGCGTGCGGGACAATTATGACTAGATTATGAGGCAACAGTGCTTCCCTTTTAACAATAAAATAATTTATTTTACAGTGCTGACAATACCTCTTGTAAGGCATGTACAAATTCTGACAGTAATTATTATTGACAGTGCAAGCTCTAAATGCAACAGTATGTATATAAAATTGAAGTAAAGCAATATAGAGATTTTCGATTCTGTATTCCCACAATTCTCCCTAAACCATACGCCCAGTCCAAACGTTATGTAATGAAGTCCTTCAATACAACTGGTTACTATTAGGGAAGCATTATTGTGTACTAAAAATGAGCGTTGTGTACTCCTAGAGCTATGTAGAATACCTTGTCTTCGCAACATTATGTAATTATTACAGTATTCTACAGTTACAAAATAATATTCCGTTGTAAAAGTAAACTTTCTTTAGGTGTAAAAATATTTGAAAGCATTGTCATTTTAACGAAATGTTGTTTTCTCATACTAAAAGCACACGAGAGTCAATGCAGCTTTCGTTACTGATCTTTTGTAGTGAGAGTACACTATAAATACACATACTGGCTACCAACTGATTAATTTATTCGTTTCATTCTGGGCCAAGTTGGAACGTAGCTTATGCAGGCTTTTTTTTATTTATTTCTAAGAAACAGCTACCACTAACTACGGGTGGTCAACATCGTTTCTGAGATTGTAGTGACTTTAGTTAAC
Organism: Allacma fusca; assembly: GCA_947179485.1. Lineage (NCBI taxonomy): Eukaryota > Metazoa > Arthropoda > Collembola > Symphypleona > Sminthuridae > Allacma > Allacma fusca. The sequence continues at coordinate 32,539,639 of OX359248.1, forward strand.
TAAATACCCAAGATGATATGAAACGTACTATACATATTTTCCGTCTAGGTGCCCCGTTCCCGTCACGATTATTCAATACTTATGTAGTGTACTCTGGTTATAAGAGACACCCGAACATACAAGAGATGAATTGTCTCTGCGAAGACGAAAACATGAGCAAATTCTCTTACCAGTAATATTTAGAGTAAAATGTAGAATACTAGAAATGTGTAATGGGAAAGGCTTTTGGCTACCTCCTTTATACCCTAGAGGTATCACACCCGGCCCTTTAAAACTTAAGGAACGTGTGGCCAGGGGTTTTTGTTTTCCGGGTGTGAGCCACTTCCCCGGCATTCCTTAAGTATCAAGGGAATTAACCAAGAAAGTTATGTGGCACTTTTATTATTATATATAAATAAACAAAAAGCAAATAAGTATCATGAATAGTTCAATTATGTATATAAGTAGATACAAATTTAACATGGATTAGTAGACTGCATCCAGGTCGTGCGTTCCCAGTTCAAGCCAATCAGCCAACCAACAGCCCCACCTATAATCATCCCTAACATAGTGACTGGTACCCACCCATAAGGTTGGTACCGTATACCTTATGTTAGGGCTATTGGTTGGCTGATGGGCGTACACTTCCTGTTACACATTTCGTACCAACAATATGGGTGGGTACAACAAGTCAAACTTGTCCAACAAATTCAACAATCTAGATTATTTCTTGATTAAATAGTTTTAAACCCGAGAGAAAAAAATGATTTACATTATAATAAATTATCTAGGTACAGCGATATACCTGCTTGCGTTACCACATTATTTTAATGATTTTTGATAAGCATTCTAAGAAGATCAAATCATCTGTTCGCGTTTTGTGTTTTGTTTTAACATGAACCTGGATTTTTATTCCATTAACAAATGAATAAACATCAAACTAATTTAATCTTAAATATAATCATGATCATCTTGTGCTCTTCGCGATTGAGCGGAGTAAGAATGATCCTCGACTGCCCCTGGTCGTGGAGTAGGGGTTTGTACCTGCGGTAAAGCAGGCAAGAGTCGATTCCACTCATTCCGGTCTTCTATGCTAAGAAACCTAAGCAACGATCTCACGTCATCTGCGTTTCTTTCTGGAACCACGAATTCAGCAATATACGCAGGTACAAAGCGTAAATTTGCAAGACTAGTCAAGCTAAAATTCCCAGTTTGGATGATATTATGAAGAGTTGGATTCTGATCATCATGAGACCTTTTAGTGAAGTACAGGTTCGGTCTGGTAATATCGGAAGATATTACGTGAAACTGGGTCACCTTTAGAGAGTCAGGTTTTGGAAGCCGGGTTTTCAAAATTTCAAAGTCTAAAAAGTCTTGATACGTCAACTTCACAATGGGAAATGGTGATTGTGGCCGACAATTTGCAATCACTTTCATCCATTCACTTGGTACCGCAATACTGGCCTTTTTATACTTGGCATACCTTTCAATCACCGCGAAATCGCGGTCACAAGGAAGGAAAGAGTGTCCCGTTACCAGAAATTTTTGATGCACTTCCGTGAAGTAACGCATCAGCGTAAGGTATTTAAACAGGGCTACTATTTGGTAGTTGTTATTCTGCGCAACACATCTATCGGACCAAAAATTCAGTTTTCTGGTCTGTCCAGGTTCTAACGGAGTAAAGTGTCCAATAATGTGTTTGTAAATAATTGACGCAATTTCGATTTGTCCACGCCGACCATCCGTCTGATGCCAGAAATACATATAGGAATTCTCGGCAGCGGGATCAGAGACTGCCACATTGTAACTTGAGAACTTTGTCCTATAATAGGAATCCGATGCTGAAATTTTAGGCGATAACATCACCTTTCAAATAAAGCAAATACTCATGAGCAAAAATACTACAAGAAACTAAAAAATCTAACCATTAAAAAAGTTAAACCATAGCTTCATGATACAAACAGGCATGCAAAAATGCTATGAAATAAAGATAATACAACTATAAAACATTAGTTGATAATATACCTTTTGCATATCAATGCATAGTGTCACAACATGACTTGAAGCTTTTGCTAATTCCGTATCAATGCGGAGATGGGTGTATGCTGAATCAGCCTTCAAATGATGCTCCTCAATTTCAGCTTCTATTTGACGAATTGCGATTAAGTTTGTGTTCGAAACTTCACGGAGCCGTCGATGTAAGCTATCGCATCTATCGCAAGTGTCGGTCTTTGGTAGACCAAATTTTAGTCCTGTCTCCAAAAAGATACTTCGGTAAGTCGACAAGCACTCCGGCTCAGAATTGCTGTCAATAGCTGCGAAAAACATCTCAGAATAAAGAGCATGCATTTTGGACACATTCAGTTCAGCATCGAGATACTTCCGCTCAGGGTCTCCATTCTGTAAAACAAGGGTCATAAAATAATCTCTGTAATGTATTTTTTTAACATCGCTAAAGTTATCCATAGTGAAAGACTGACTGCTTCCACAAGTGTAAGAATTGTATAATAATTACAGCTCGACAATAGTGGCTGATATATGTGGGAAAGGAATTGATATGCTCCAGAATTGTAGCTCTTTTTTCTGTTGTAAGCTTTCGTGGGTTTGGCTGTAAACCTCGCTTGTCTTCGAAGCTTAGGTGGCCCAACCGAATACGTTTTTGGAGATTCTCGATACGACTTCTAGTAACCTTGAAAATCTCCAAAAACGTCCTGTAGCAACATTGAACCTTTCTTCCATCACTGTTTTTTAGGAAGTACTTCCAGTTGTAATTATCTTTATTAAATGCGGCTACTTCGTCGCTATCTCCCGCCAAATCCATCAAACTGGATAGAATACTTTGCTGACGGTTGTAATTGTCAACTTGTTCTTTCCAGAAATCTTCCCACAATTCCAGTTTGCGTGCAGGGAGTAGCCAACAACCGTCAAATCTGCAACGTTTGCCACAGATTCGTTCAGCCAGAGGTGTGCTGATAGCAGAATGACGCTGCCCGTTTCGTCCTTCGTAAGGCAGTCCTGATTGACGATTGTGTTTAGCTTTGTTATCACTCCAATCTGTAATATTCAAATTTCTCTTTCTGGAACTGTTTAACGTCTTCAGCTGCGAATCCGATATTGCGATTTTAGGCATTGTAGTAGCTCCAAAATTCAACGAAAAGCAGTTCGAACACTTTTTACAATCAAGTTTTCAAATTCGATCGAACCAGTCGATCGTTTCACCACCTAAAATAAACCTCTAAATAAATTAATATCCAATTTTTTCCCATTAAAATGCTCCAAACTCAGCACCCCACTGAAGTTATTATCAGCTATTCGCTTAAATTAAAAATTCTCAACTCGTCTTGTGGTATGGAACTGTAACCCGGAGGACAGTTATGAGTTAACCAGGGGTTTGGATAAAATGTTGGATCGGTGGGATGAGATCTTTTGTTTTTAGTTCTCATAAAACAGTTAATTTGTAAACGAAAGCAAAATGTAAACCAAAATAATGAAGAAAAATCTTTAGGAATACAAATTGATGAGATCATTAAATGATTTCTTCAGCACTTCTAGTTGCATTCACCAAACATATAGATGAATAAAGGACACGAATTACTGGACAAGAATACGGAGCCTATCAACCCAGTGGGTTAATTGGCCTGTGATTGGTGCACTAGTGCTGCCATATGTTCAGGACTGATCCAAACTGCCCCGGAGGAAGGAAAGCGTATTGGTTGATACAAACAGTTTGGGAGGCGCATAGATCATTTGTAAGCAGTCCTTTAAATACTTCGACTCCTTTGCCACCACCGCGTGTGTTCCACCTTAGTCTATAAATACCAGACTTGATTCTCATGTTGTAGACACTGTTGAATGACTTTGGTAATCACTTGAACCTTCGTTGTATTTAAACGTTAATGCAATGAAAACATGCTTAGACTCCTCGCGGCAGGCAAGAGAACTTGTTCCAGCTGAAATCACAATGAAAATACAATCCCGTCTTGCAATTAATGTCAGGCTTGCTTAATTCCCTAAAAGATCGAAATACCGATGGATTTACCCTGTAAGTTGAAAAATATTTTAAATTGCTGAAGCAGATATGTTTTTTCGACAAAAAACTTCACTAGAATGATTCTTTCATCATTACAAACTACTTTTAAAATTTGCGGGTAAGCCAAGGCTTTGAGCGGGTTAAATAGAGTCGTCAACTATGGCAAAGCATAATTGTAAGAATGGAAGCAATCTCAACTATTACCAATTTCATTTTTAAAAGTCGGAAATGCAAAATTGCATTAGATAGATGATTTAGCTCTAGCTGTAAGGATGTACAAGCCGAACTGGTATTTACGGTCCTTCTTTGCTTCTGCATGCCAAGCGGGCTTTATCGTTGAACTTCACTTTCGGACCGGGCTGGCAAGGTGAAATTACGCACCGCGGGAGGTCACATGCCTAAAGTATCCTACTGGGTGATGCTCTACCTTGGAAGTGAAGTAGACCCAATTGAAGGACACACCCATCGCATCGTCGATCTTCCACGATTAAAATAAATTATTAAAACAAGTTACACTGCATAACTAGGTTTAGACTTTAGCATTCTTTACATTGTAGATTCTTGGTCCAACCCTCAAAGTTATGCTAATAACTAATACGGTGAGCATTGCGAGTCCAAAATTATCGAAATTTGTGATTCCGAAGTTCGGACCTTCCCAGCCATACATACAGTTATAAAATTCCATACATTTGCATTGGAAGTCCCCCTACAAGAAATATGATCGTCCATCAGTTTTCCTGTTAATAAAAATGTCAAACTATTTTCCCATACGCTGACACTTACCCTTTGGCCTGTGTATCGGAGTTCGTTGTACGCAAGACCGAATAAACCGACTAATTTTTTATTTTATTTACAAGCTAAACTTTGCACTTCAACCGTCATTTTGAGAATAAAAATTTCTCGTCGGTAAAGACATGTGTTCAAGCGGAATGTATAACCCCAGAAAAGAGTTTCAACCCATTGATAGTGTAGATGGCAATAACAAACATTACATCATCACAAAATTATGGTACAACGGTCCGGCTCACCTAGGTTCTATCCCAAACTCAATATTATACACGGAAAATTTAAATAATCGCTTAATCAACTTAATACCAACATTCCATTGTTATTAAATCTTGCTGTTGCAACACTGTATGGTGCTTCGCCCCTTAGTGGATCAGGATAACGTGCTGATCAAATGTGATTTTTTATAATTTAATTATAATTTGTATGTAGCTCGGTTGTACCCTAATAATGTGACTGATGTCTCCAACACTGGACGCACTGATTATTTAAAATAGGAAAAATGGCAGGAATTGATAGAAGCGCAACACGTTTCACGTGCTACAATCACTAAAATTCATGGTTCCTACAAATCAATCCTTATTGCCTAATGGTATTTTAGGGGATATAAAGATCAAATGTGCATGTTAGGACTTGTAATTAAAAAATAGTGAGCAAATAACTTCAGCAATACAGTATTTGAGAAATTAACTGACGTAAATATAGTGTTACAATAAGTACTTTCAATTCCATTTGATTTTCCCTCATAGGAAACCCACACTTATGGGCACAAAGTTCAGTCACTATATTTCTCCTCTCCTCAAATTCTTAAGGTCTGGAAAATAAGAAAGTACATTTAGTTTGATTGATAGAGCATTGTGACCTTTCGGCTTCGATTTGACAAAATAATCAGATTGCAATTAATTCATGGAGATTGAATTCCATAACCATAACACATGAGTAGACAGCATTCGCTGTGGGTTTGAATATCGACACACAGACAGAGACACGACGTTCTGGATTTACTAGAGGAAATTGGACTTGGGAAGTCTACTGGAAGTAGGGCTTCTACTGGGGACAATATTTTTGTCCCGGTAGCAATTCTGTCCCGTCCCGAAATCCTCTGGACAAAAAAATCGTCCCGATTCAGTCCCGAAATTACAAAACTTTTGTCCCGAAACTGTACCAATCCCGGTCCCGTCCCGAAAACCTCGGGACGGGACGTCCCGGTTATTATCCCAGTCTTATGAAATGCTCCACATTCCTTTATTTCTACAAGAATACCTCGAATAATTGCGAAATTTTGCTTTAAAAAATATTTATATATAGAATAACAAATTTTAAAAGGAACAATTCCCATACATATTCATTTTTACAGCAATAGTATACTGTACAAGAATATTTTTCCGTCCCGTCCCGAAACTGTCCCGATCCCGGTCCCGTCCCGAACAGAAACCCTAACTGGAAGCTCAGTAGAGCTTGAGCGTGCATTATTAAGCTATTTTCGTAGTTACGAAAATTGCTTAATATTGTACACTATTGAGCTTCCAGTAGACTGCAAGCTTTAGGGATATAGCCTAGAAGCACAGCGAGCTGAAAAAGCTCTCCTCTGCTACAGAATTTCAGCTCGCTGTGCTACTCGGTTTGCTTGCTGTATATACCAGGATCCACCAGTCCCTACCTTTTTCAGTCCAAGTCAAAATCAGTCTTAAGTTCCTGATCAGTCAGTCAGTCCTTAAGTCTGTTTGCAGTTTCCTATGAGTCTCAGTCAGTCACAGTCATTATAAGAGTCACTCGAATAAGTCACAGTCTCAGAGGACAATGTGAAAATTTCAAAAATACCTATTTTTTGTAATTTTCTTGTGCTGCATTTCAATACGATTGATGACCTGGAATCTGCTTTTGTAAAATACTACGAAAATCTCCAATATTTTCAATGTAGATTTATATCATAGATTTTACATAGCTCCGCTAGGTACGTTGTGTACGCTTTATGATTTTCTTGATTCCTACATTGTTTTAAGCGTTCGTCTCAGTCTCAGTCAGTCCCGATGATTCAGAAATAAGTCTAAGTCAGTCAAAGTCTTGAGCTGCAGTTAGATTTATCAGTCGCAGTCTCAGTCAGTCATCAGTCAGTCACTCAATGTTGCAGTCAGTCCTTCACCATCAGTCTAAGACTGGTCTATCCTGGTATATACCACCGGCTTGTTTGGCTATATAGTTAAATAGTATACGGCATACGATGATATTGGTTCATTCATGGCATAATTTACTCACTTTCTTTCTGAAATCTCAAACAACATGCGGAAGGTGTTTTCCATTTCCAAGAAAAAGAGCAATCGTTGCTTGGGAAGTAACAAAAATGATAACACCAGCGTAGTAGGTAGGTTAAACCCGCGGATATACTGACAGTAAGTGACAGAATGGGTGGATAAATTTTTCGTTACATGATGTCATCTGTATTTCGTCAAATACATCTATACTCACTACAATAAATTATTAACAAACATTTTCAGGAAATAAAATAATGCCCTAATGTATTAACTATAATGAAAACAAAAATAATTCCATAAGTTGTTTTCCTCGTTCATGATGAACTTTGAGCCGATCAATCGTCACTGGAGTATCTGTCTTTAACTGTGATGATGTAATTTGTGTCACTCCCCCTTCCGTCGCGCCCGTCTCTTTTTGACTTAGAGGGCTGCCCCCAGAAGTTTGTGCCATTCTGGGGACTATAGCTCCTCACGATTCGAGTAGTTATCCATACCGCACTTGTACTTGGAAGCGTACTCGAATAGTCGGGGCCAAATTCCCGCTTGACCCGGACTTGTGTCTTCAAGTCAGTGCTGCCCGTTCGCTTTCTCATCTAGTCAATTCTAGTCCGCTACGTTCACCAACTGTACTATTCTATTCCTATTCTATTCATATCTGGTTGTGACGAGTCTATTCTAGTCTGTTCCAATTCCCTCAATAAAATCCGAGTCTATTCCAAGTCTATTCACCTATTCATAATACACCACAAACAAATGCAGGTTCAAGAAATGTGACGTTGCTGAGAAAGAAAAGCTGCGTTTCTTTGAGCTTCCATGTATAAATAGAAAGGAACTTCCATCACGCATTGTTAGGTAGGGATGCCAATGGTCTGGTCCGGTCTGTTTCCAGATTTGTATGGTCTGGTCCGGTCTTGTCCCATATTTGTATCTGGTCCGGTCTGATCCAACACTTGGACCAGACCAGATTCAATTGGTCCAGCTTCCTGACCATGGGCCCAAAAGTACGCAGAATTAAAATGTATGAATTAGAGCATCTCGAGCGGTTGAAATTTGCGGGTAAGCCGGTAAAAAGCCCGGCAATCGCGCTAAGGAGGTACATCAACTCTGGCCAAACATAATTGTAAGAATTCTGCAGTGGAAGCAACACCAGTTCTTGCCAATTTCATTCAAAAAAAGGCGAAAATGAAAAATTGAATAAAAAAATTGTTCTGGGTCTATAGATATGGATTTACAAGCTGGACTGGTATTAGCGGGCGGGCTACGGGCTTTTTTAGATTTTACGGGCCGGGCTTTATTGTTGAACTTTAATTTCGGGCCGAGGGCGGGTACGGGCCTAAAATATCCCACATGGCGATGCTCTAGTATGAATTAGCAAAATCCTATGGGACAAATTAAAACTGTCATTTCTGAGGATAAAAAAAGAATTTGACTATTGAATGTGATTATTTAATTGCTCTCAATAGTTTTCTGGACCATGGTTCGGTCTATGGTCTTTGGTATGGACTGGTCAGACCATGGGTCTGGTCCGAAAAACTGACCAGTCCAATAGTCTGGTCTGGGCTATGGACCAGACCAGTTTCATGAAATCTGGATCAGACCAGACCATTGGCATCACTATTGTTAGGTAAATTCTTAAAGCATCATTATTACTCAGGTAGCTGAATTGGAAACAGCCCTAAGCTGCTCGTTCAGAATCGGAATCTGGTTTTTAAAGGAGCAAAATCAAAATATTTAACGTTATTTCGATGAAGCTTGAGATCGTTGAAGTACTGGTAATAGCATCTTTCTTGACAAGGTTTGGTTCATTCGGCTGTGGCTTGGGAGCTGAGTTACTCAATTTTTTCGTCTTTGGTTTTGACAAACTCGACGGAGGGTTGTTAAGTTCAATATTATTTAAAAAATGATATCTGATGTGGTTTTAATGGCAATTGGCGACATATCAGCTTTAATCATGGAGTAAGTTTCGCTAGTGTGGGGGGGGTTTCTATTTGTTCTCCCCGTTTTGGGGGATATTAATAACAAAAATCTAGTCTTTTGTGACTGTCACACATCAGTTTTGAAAACTTCCCTTATTCGAAATCCCCAAACTCCGCTCGTGTAACAAAAATCTAGTTTTTTGTTACAGTTCTGGTTAAATCAAAGGATTTAAGGGGATAATGCTGAAACTTAAAGGGTAATTTGGTTAAAAGTGTCTTAATAAACCAAATGCAAGTGTGGGAAGAATTTCCATGTAAAAAGAAAAGCACAGCATGGTAATATGACTGACATGCATTGCAGAAGTATGCAGAACGGACAAAATGTGAAACTGTATAAACGCAAATTTTAGCCTGTGTGTCAGCCCAAATGTTTGCTTGTCCCCGTAGTGCAGTTGAAAGGCTCACAGTCCTCCTTACATAAGGGAATAGTTATATCTCCATAGTAAATTCTATATCCCTTCTATGTTGACATTCTGAGTATTCTGGTCAACTCTATTCCTTTTTAAATTGCAGCAAATCTATACAAGTCTAGTCTATTCAATTTGCTCCTACACCCGGGCTATTCTATTAAATTTCCCTAGTCGGGGCATCCCAAACATAGGCGCCTGCCTAGATTCTAGAGCTACTTTTGGGATCGGGATACACCCGGGAATTGGGTTCGGGATTGGGAACGGGTTCGAGTTCGGGTGTCTAATTAATGTTCCCAAATACTTTGGGACCAGGTTCAGGAACATGCTCAGCAGACCCGGGATTTCGGGATCGGGACCGGGTTTGGGAACGGGTTCAAGATTGATGTAGGTATTTGTGTTCCCGTCGGGAACTGGGAACATCTTCGTTCCTACACCCGTTACACGCTTCACGTTCCCGGGAACTACGCATCCATCTAGCGGAGAAAAAAATACCCTCGGCATCCCACGTTAAAGTGTTGAGATAATAATTTTGCGTGAGCGACTTGAGCATATTGTCAGTTGGGATCGCATAGTAGTGATTTCCGCCTACTCTAACTTGCAAGATGAAAGTCATTGCAAAACCCATAGTGGGAATCGTTTAAGCAGTCTTCCTGCAGCTTTTTCGGCAACGCAGACCAGACGTTTAGTTTGATGACCATTTTTAATAGTGCCTAAATCTATTGTTGCATGGTACGCATGCATAAGTATTGCGAAATCAATAAAAATGTGAAGAAAAAATTTGATTTACACTAACTGTACTGGTCCCGGGAACGAGTCCGGGTTCAAGGGATTTGGGATCGGGATTGGGAGCAAATTTTATCTGATTTCGGGTTCGGGATCGGGATCGGGTTTGAGTTCAACGATTGAAGTATATTTAATATTTGGGTTTTTGTGCACCCGATCCCAGTATTTCGGGAACGGGTTCGGGTTTGAGTCCGAAAATATTGATGACTCGATTTTCGGGATCGGGTTCGGGAATGGGATCAAACTTTTCGTTCCCACAAGTAGCTCTACTAGATTCTAGGCCTTATAATAGGCTAAGGCTCTAGGATGCCGCAAGTTGGCATAAAGATCTAGGCGAGGTTCTAGGCTGGGCAATCACCACTACAATATAGGCTTAGGGAAAATCTAGGCCATTCGGATATTTCCGAACAAGGGACTGGGCTATTCAGGCGGGCTTTAAATTTGTTCAAGTACAGGCTAGGCATTAGTGGTGAGCGGACAGTGCTGCCCTAGTCTAGTCCGACCAGACTAGGAAACTAGGGAATTGAATAGAATAGCCGGGGTTTAGGAGCAAATTGAATAGACTAGACTTGAATAGCCTTGCTGCAAATTAAAGAGGAATATAATAGACTAGAATACTCAGAATGTTAACATAGAGGGAATAGACTAGAATTGACTAGGGCGATAGCACTATTCCGTCGTCTAAGGAGGAATGTGAGAATATCAAACATATGACTAAAAGACTTTATCCACAAGGACATATTGTGGTGCTACGCATTTTTTTATAATTGTGAAAACTCACCTCACACTTGCCATTTCATTAAATATTTTGTGTTTATTATGGCACTTTAACCAAATTACGCTTTAAGTTTCATCAGTATCTCCTTACTTCCTTTGATTTAACCAGAACTGTAACAAAAAGCTGATTATTGTTCCACGAGCGAAGTTTGGGGTTTTCAGAACTGAAGTGTGGCAGTAACAAAAGACAAGATTTTTGTTATTAATATTCCCAAAACGGGGAAAACTCCCCTCACATTTCCGAAACTTATTCCACGATTAAAGCTGTTCTGTTGCCAATTGCCATTAAAACCAAATCAGGTTCTTGCACGCCAGCAGTAGTTTTAAAAAAAGATCTGAACTTAACAACACTACGTCGAATTTGTCAAAACCAAAGACGAAAAATCATCGCTCTGCGATTATTTAGGGATGTCGCGTAGGCGGGTGTGGAAAAAGTTCCCAATGGTCAACGATCCTGACAACAGTAAATGGTCTACTAACCCGCTGGGGTAAGATGGCCAACAACCCGCCGAAAATTTTTGGTCAACTACCTGGGTATCGCAAAACAAATTTGGCCAACTATCAAAAATTTTTGGTCAACTGCGTGGGTATCGAAAAAAAATGTTGGCCAACTACCAAAAAGTTTTGGTCAACTACCTGGGTATCGAAAAAAAATTTTGGCCAACTATCAAAAACTTTTGGTCAACTACCTGGGTATCGAAAAATAATTTGCCCAACTACCAAAAATGTTTGGCCAACTACCTGAGTAACCAAAATTTTTTTACCCAACTACCTGAGTAACCAAAAATTGTTTGGCCAACTACCTGGGTATCGAAAAATAATTTGCCCAACTACCAAAAATGTTTGGCCAACTACCTGAGTAACCAAAATTTTTTTACCCAACTACCTGAGTAACCAAAAATTGTTTGGCCAACTACCTGGGTATCGAACAATTTTTTTGGCCAAATAACCCGCCAGTGTTTTTCAAAATGGCCAACTATCCCGCCGTTCAATGTTGCCCAACTAGTTTGCTCATTGGAAAGAAGCTCATTTGGAAAATAAATATGAAAATTTGTAACAGTTTTAAAAAAAAATAAAGGTAGTAGTACACGGAACAAGATGTTATTCAAAGTACTTCAACGATCTCAAGCTGCATCGAAAAAACTTCTATTAAATATTCTGAGTTTGCTCCCTTGAAAAACCAGATTCCGATTCAGAACGAGCAGCTTAGTGCTGTTTCCAATTCAGCTACCTGGGTAATAATGATGTTTTAAGAATGTACCTAACAAGCGAGATACAAGTTCCTTTCGATTTTTACATAGAAGCTCAAAGAAACGCAGTTTTCCTTTCTAAGCAAAGTTACATTCCTTGACGCTGCTGTTGTTTGTGGTGTATTATGAATATGAATAGACTAGGAATAGACTAGGATTTTGTTGACTTGGAGGGAATTGGAATAGACTAGAATAGCCAAGCCACAAGCAGATAAGAATAGAATACGAATAGAATAGTACAGCTTTAGTACGTAGTGGACTAGAATTGACTAGACTAGAAAGGGAACGGGCAGCACTGTGAGCGGAACATTCTCAAAGCACGGATTGGTTAGGCTAGGTTTACAAGGTCTTTGGAACAACGTTTGCAGAGACGGACAGCCAATGAGGCGGGAATTAGTTGATACCAGATACAAGTAATTACCAGAGTATATGCACATGTATACCGCAGTACATGCATAATCGTCCATATTTATTACCACTGGATAATGTGTTTCAAAATCCCTATAGGGATCGTTCATATCTCTTGTACGTCTTTTACCACATGTAGCTATCCCGTCCGTATCTATTCAAATGAGCTCCCGCTCAAGTCCCCTCCGTTCCATATCTTATTTGTAGCTCATAAATAACGTCCCTATCCGTTTCTGGTCCCTCACCTATCGCATATCTCTCCGTACCACACAAAATGCATGAATGACCCCCGAGTTTGTGCACGCAGTAACAGCCGGTCGAAGCCACTTTTAGAAATAAAAAGGAAACATCGTTTAGACTTAACTGGTCTCGTCTAGCCTAGTCTGTTCTAACTAAGTACTAAGTATTTTTTGTAACCGTTTGCGTCCGTCTTATGTCATTTGATCAGCCCGTCCCGTCCGTCTGTATCCACTATTCTTGCATGAATTTTCCGTCCCGTCCTACTCATTTTTATCTATCCCGTCCTGTTTTTTATCGTCCCGTCTTAGGACGTATCTCGTTTTGATACACATTACCACTGGATACTATGTATAGGTTACTTTACTCCTGCAAATCAAACCCCTACGTTGATATTCCAAATTCCAACTGCATGTGATCATTGCATACGGTTTGCACTTGCACCTTTGCACTATCTAAAACTCACAATTATATCGCCTATATAGGCTGGGAACGCGCTGTCAGAAGCTATACAGTAAATATAGGCAGGCAAGCAATACACATTAGGACAGGTATGGGCTAATAGGCAGGCAGTTAGAGTACTTGACCCTTGGTATTAAGGCTCTTCTTTTCGTGGAAACATCCTATTGGCCTATATAGGATGGCGATATTTTTTGAAAGAAAATAGGCAGGCTATAGGCTTAGGCGCTTCATTTGCCCATCTTTGGGCAGCACTGCTTCAAGTACGAGTAAAAAATCCTTAACTCGGAGGACGGTATTACATTTCTTCATTATTGACCGTACTTAGGTGTTTGAAACGTTTATACCGACCGACCCGTACTTGAACTCGTACACTGGAAAGTTTGTAGTTTTGTAGGCTTCATTTTTGGCTAAAGAGATGGAAGGAGAAAACAAGTAGTAAGTTCAACTAATTTCCTCCAACGAGGTTAAAATGCTAATGAACTGATTGAGATTTGATGCTGCCTGATTGATCGACTGGATTCTATTCAGTCAGGTCAATCTCATACCCAACCTCCTTTAATTCTGCACTATTCTCCTGTTCCATGTCATTTTACAGCGATAGATACTTAATAACTACAGTTGTACTCCATTCGGACAATGACTTCAACCGCTTTTCCTTTTACGCTTCGAAATAACAACTTTTTCGTAATCAAGGATATAAGAATGTGAACTTTGTATTATAGGAAATAAATCGAGTATCGCGTATAAATCCAAGTATGGGTTCAAGTACTTTTGAATTTATGTCCCGAGCTCGTGCAATTAACTTTAAAATAATTTTTTCGGCTTACTGGATAAAGAAATTGCATGTATCTTTCAGGGAATTAAGCAAGCCTGACATTAATTGCAAGACAGGCTTGTATCTTTCTTGTCATTTTAGTTGAAACAATATCTCGCCTGCAGCGAGGAGGAGTCCAGTCTGTTTTCATTGCATTGACGTTTAAATGTAACGAAGTTTCAAGTTATTACCAAAGTCATTCAACAGAGAGAATACGACATCAGAATCAAGTATGGTATTTATGGACAAATGTGGAACATACGCGGTGGTGGCACAAAGAGCCAAAGTATTTAAAAATATTTTCTTCCTGGAAAAACGTATCAATTCCGGGGCAGTTTGGATCAATCTTGAACATGTGGTAGCACTGGAGCACCAAACCGTTATTTTTCATCTCTTTCATTGATCTATTTATTCGGTGAGTGCAATCAGCAGTGCTGAAGAAATAAATATAGGGTAAAAAAATATTGCTGAATGTTTTCATTTGTTAATTTTGTATTAACCGTTTGAAAGCACATACCGTCTTTACGACCCTTAATTTATTTCTCAACGAGCCATGCGGCCGGTTTGCTCTTCATCCAATCCCCTGGTGCGCTCGTTGTGTAACTCGTTCGAAGTCAGGTCCATTTTTTGCTTCAGTGAGGCATTGGTGTCAATGAGATTTAAGTGTGCATTTTATAAGGACCTTTTGCCGTCACAGTTTAAATTCTTAGCGTAGTTAAATATTCCTTGCAATGCACGGATGATAATGGGTTCAGCCCGAAAAGAATCCAGAATAAAGAAAGAAATAAGATATTAAAGAAAGTATATAGCTGTATGGCATGTTGTGAAGCTTTAATTTTTCAATAATATTAAAATTGTCGAAACTTTATTATGTTAAAAATTAAATTGAATTAAAAAGATTTCATGATTTGAAATAAAAATAATTTGATAGGGAAAAATAGCCATGGTAACTGTAAATTTTATTTTTCCGTTCACGTTTTACTATGTTACAGCTTATTAAGCTTCCAAAAAAAAATTATTGTTGAAAATTTTTATTGGTTGTATTGTTCAATAAAATCGTGCTTTTCATTTTCTAATTTTAAAAATTAATGGCTTATTAAACCACGTTTTTTTAGTAGTTAGTGCATGTTATTTTAGCTGTATGGCATGTTGTGAAGCTTTAATTTTTCAATAATATTAAAATTGTCGAAACTTTATTATGTTAAAAATTAAATTGAATTAAAAAGATTTCATGATTTGAAATAAAAATAATTTGATAGGGAAAAATAGCCATGGTAACTGTAAATTTTATTTTTCCGTTCACGTTTTACTATGTTAAGCTTATTAAGCTTCCAAAAAAAAATTATTGTTGAAAATTTTTATTGGTTGTATTGTTCAATAAAATCGTGCTTTTCATTTTCTAATTTTAAAAATTAATGGCTTATTAAACCACGTTTTTTTAGTAGTTAGTGCATGTTATTTTACTACACACCATAACTAATGTTGAGCAGCTCCGTTGCCAGTGGAAGTACCACTGAGAACCCCATCCTCAGCATCTCCGAAACCTGGCCCAACAGTGTCCGTACTTCCAATATCCCTGGTGGAGTTCACCTTGTCAGCATCTCCCGAATCCGCAGCCTCAACCACGGAATTGGGCTCCTTTTGCCGGCGGAAAAACCCTTCCAAAATCACATCCTCGCCCTCACTACAGAAGTAGAGGATGTTGAAGGAAGCCATTGAGGCCAAGGCGCAGAAGAGAACCGTGAGGACCGTGTAAGCAATATAATGGTAAAAACCGTAGGTGAGGTAATCCAAGCGTTTCATGAAGTTGTCAATCCCACCCTCCAAACATCCCTATTTACAAAACATTTAGCTTATTCCGGCAAAAATAAAGTGTCGTTAAAACAGTAAATAGATGTCATGTTAATATTTCAAAGTAGTGAGTGCTACTACCTTCTGGTGAATCTTGTTGTCTCCTAAGGCATGCGGGCGGGGATAGTCCAAGTTCTTCCCGCAACCAGGTGTGATATGAACGCAGCAGGTGTCGGGGACATGGATATGGGTCACGTTTAAAAGACTCCCATCATGATTGGAAACGGTGTAGTCTAAGTATCCCATTACTCCGCAACAACCCTATGGACAACTGACATTTTAATTGGTAAACCAACTGGTTAACGCTGCAGGAGCAACGAGGCAATATTCTTATTATAGAAGAAAATATAAATGAGCTACCAAAACCCCCAGCTCATCATCTTCATGGTCCTGTAATCTGTCCAGCAGAGGCGTGTTCTCATTCGATTCGATAAACTTATGAAGAACGTAGGTTTGCATAGAAGGTGTTTCTGGAGGATTATCGAAGAAGAGAATTGCAGAAGCGAGGATGAGGGCTGATGCAAGTCCAAAGCCCAAATTAAACTATTCGGGCAGATGGAATCTTGTGAAAATTTTAATGTTTTTTTTTAAATAAGAGAGTACCTCAAAATAAAACTTACGAGGCATGGAAGGTAAGCCCGACGACCTTCAGCACTCAGAAGCATGGTGGAACTTAAGCATACGACTACTATAAGGGAGTTACCCGCAAAGGACATGTAGTAGCCATTTTCTTGACCAAGTGTCATGGGGCCGTAGCTTATGAAATAGTTGACTTGCATAATGAGCACTCCTAGCGCCACAAACTAAGAAAAACGTATTAGTACTCATTTTAGTTATAATAATTCAGTTGTTATTTAGCTTGCATAAACATGTAGAATTTTACTGTAATAAAGACGAAGATGAGAAGAGCGGGCTGCCGGTAGTTGTAGCACATTTTGTTTCGGATCGATGTGCAGTTTAAATTTTACTAATTATTATTGTCTTGATTCTTTGTAAGATTCAGAAACGTTTTAATTTCTATTGGAGCTATATGAGATAATGAAGCCTAGTAGTAACAAAGTATATGATTATGATATCGTCAGTGGTTCTGTTCAGATGATTCTTGAGTGCGGATGTGGTATCCACCAGGGGGATTCTAAACTATTGAGAAAGTTATGGCTGGCGAGCTGAATTTTTTTTACAGCTGAAAATTTTTTCACTTATTGCTTTAGACTTTTTCCGTAAATTATATTGTTCGCGGAAAAAAGCATGAATTTAAATTGTATCAACTAATCATTGATTTCATAGTAGTCTTTATTTTTTTAAAGATTTTTTGGCAACCAACAATTTAAATTAATGAATTTTCCCTTCTGTATCTGATGCGGCTCTTCCTATAGCGACACTTTCTTGATGTCCAATTACCCACTGAAATACCATTATTTGCGTGTGTCTTGGTCAACATGATTTTGAAAATTAGTAAGTTATTAGTCCCCGGCCCGGGAGGGTTAAGGTCCCAGATAATTATTTCTTGTTTGATTACGATTTGTAAATTTTGGTTCAGATTTTGTTTTATGTAGGGCAATTAAATAGTTTTTGAATGAGGTATTTTGGTATTTATGACCGAGATGTGAGAAATATTTTGAGTCTTAGGGAGCCCCAAAATCGGTTTATGGGCATTTTAAACAATAAAGTCTGTATTTTTTGAAAAACTAAGTCCCTGGTACGCAGGTCTTACGTTAATATTTTTATACTTGTGGAAACCCTGAATGCACTAGCTCCACTTGGATGTTTGCACAGGAAATTGTTTTGTAATTAATTTTACTTGGACTGCATTTTCGTTAGCAATTAGATAAATTCATGGGAAAATTCTGCAGGAGCAGACTCATACTTAGTAAACTAAATCGCGCAGGAGAGATATTGAGAAAAGGAATGTACCTTCAGAAAATTGTGTCGTTGAATTTAAGTTCTTAATACTGTATTTCGAAAGTTTTAAAGTTTGTGAATCAGTTTCAGTTCAGAGTTTCTATCTGCCCCAACATGTTGTATTTGAACGCACCCTAAATATTAAGCACAAGGGAACACATGGGAAGAGTACAGGGTTAGTGCAAACATTTCCCTCCCATGTTGAGTGCTTCATTGATGATTATTTACTTGACTATAAATAATAATTATTTACTATTATTACGTAACATATTTACAGTACTTTTTCTTAATGTTGTCAGTTATTATAGCCCTTTACTATTATAATTTGGTTGTTGACTCATTGCGACTTGTGGCTTAACCAAAAGGTCACATTGTATTATCTCCATCCAGAAATTATGTAATTGGCAGGGATAATCCATGCAATTGTTGGTTAACCTTGAAGGAATTAGATAAAAATATGTGAGAATTATCCATCACATTACCACAGAAAGACAAAACCAGGCGTTTCTTATTTTGTTCAAAATTGCTTTACAACAAAAAAAAAAGTGATTGTTATAGTACTGAAATTTGCGTTTAACCCCTCAGAGATTTTTCATATAGATACCTCTGCTTAAAATGTAATCGTAAAATAAAACATAACGTTTGCCCCACTCAGGCTATCTTGGAATTCTCGGAGAACAATCAGTTCAATGACGATTACCAAGCAAAGCCTGCTGTGAGCTGTGACATAGATTCAGCCTTACTTATTCAGGGAATGAATATGGATGCAAATGTTCATGAAGCCAACTTCGTTGGGAAGATTTCGTGCAAAGCTGGTGAAGAGTGACAAATCTGCTATGCTGATATTATAATCTAACCTCAGCAGTAACCACATGTACTGGATGATTGAATGTTTGCTGCATCTGTATATATACATGGAAGAAATATGTGGGAATGCCAAAGCAAGTGTTATTTGGAAGTTACCTGAAAATAACTCTCACAGATACATATAGTAATTTACTAATGCCAAACTCTGAGCGGAAGAATCGGATAGTCGTCACGCTGAGGGTTTACAGCAGGAACTTCGGTACCAAGAGGCAGGTGTCACTTGTTCTTCATGAAAATAGCTGGCACAAGGAGCGAATCATAGTAATTGTCCTGTCCACTTTCTGGGATATAATTTAAAATTACCGTTAATTTTTTTCTACATGCCTTACAAGAATCATGGGAATGAAAATCACACCGATTTTAAACCAAATGGCATTAAATGCTTACTAAAAATTCATAACTTGGGTTTAAGTGGTAATGCACATCATGTTTTTACCCAATTGTAACATAAACATTTATACGAAAGTGGAAGAGTAGCATGTGAGTAGCATTTCAATACATGCCCCCACTTTTGTTCCTTCCGGAGGGCCGAGCTCAAAGCAATGCTCACTTGTGAACGTGCACGTGCAAAGTGAAAACGTTATTAGACAATTATACCGACCAAACGTAAGTATACAATGTAGTTCTCAGAGACGTACTTAAGTACATAGAATGGATAAACTGATTAGACATGAGACAAGCATAATGATCAATCTTCTAGTTGGTAGGCATACAGAAATTATCCTTTTGCTCAAAATTCAGCACGTTATGTTTATAGCTACGACAAAAGGTGAATGTGACTAAATTCTTCCCAAAACGTTCGAAAATCTGCGGGAGTAGGTACTATAGATACTTAGGTTGTAAAAATACCAAGTATAAGCGACTCCTATAGAATAATCACGATAGTAATTGATAATATCAGTACAGAGATAAGATTATAGACCTCTGTAAGTTTAAACTAAACAAAACGTTTTCATCACTGACCGAAGCATACCAAAAGCAACTTAATTATGCATGTTGGCTCTGTAATAAAAACAGGTGAAAGAGTCCAGTATAAGTAGTGTTTTATATAAATATATTTTGAATGAAAATTTGTTCACAGGCACAAAACATAATTTTAGCTAAAACGTTAAGAAAAAACTTCAAATCGGTAAGTGAATACTTGTACACATAGAATGTGGGGCGTGGAAATCGTGGGGGCAATAAAATACAATATTTTTCAGAACTGATGAAACAATTGCCCTACAACACAGAAATCCACACTGACTGTGAGTGAATAACTTCAAGAGCCAAAGGGTTTCGTTGCATAAGTATCTAGGAGTAACATCAATTCTCATTTAACCTGTTGTTACAACTTATAGTTACGCGTACTTCGTCAGGTCGGCTTACAATGCGGAGACCATTTGTTGTTCACGTAAATGAAGGTTTTTGGCGTTAAGAAAATGTGGGCAACCGATGATAATCAAAATAAATTCAAGCAATAAAACATTTATGACGAAATGGAAATACTCTCGATGATTTCTTCAGAATCAATTTCTTCTACTTCTGCTGACGAACCATAGAAAAATGCTTCTGCTGTTTGAACAACTTCAGTCGTAAGGTTAAAAATAGAATGGATAGGTTCCTAAAACATTTATGGAAAACAGTTAATATTTTTATACATTAAATGTGGTAATTCATTTAATGCCATGATTTTAATATCACTTGGAATCGTGCCACATGCATCTTACCAATAAATTTCTTTGTGGACCAAGAACAATTTTAGAAGCTCCTGCATAGTGCTGAGATGCTGCCAACCCACTCAATGTATAGCATGTGTGGTAAAAATCTCGAGGTCTGGAACATCCAGAATAAACGAATAAAATAAGATACCGCAAGAATAATACATACGACATTAATGTGTCTATAGGTTATATTCCAAATTTAATTAAACTGACTTTCCAGGTTTATCAATTAAACCCCCCAGAGAATGTTGACAGCAGAGGAGTATATATTCTTGAAGAGCAATGGGGTTGTACAACCACTCTTTCTCGAGCACCTCACTATCATCTTCTCGTTCCAGAGGCAACAAGAGTCGTTTGGTGAGGAGTGAGAAACAAGCGCCTTGCCAAAATGAATAGCAGCCATCCACTAACTTATTCGTTCGACCCTATCGGATTCGAGACGACACATGTAAATCTAATAAAAGCGAAATTTCAATGCAGATAAAATAAAAGCTAGTGTTCATCCGACATACTTGAAACCCGCCTTCCAACGACATTTGTCTGAATGCAAGCCACCGGACAAGCGATTTACTATTCATAAGTTGTTCCCTTTTAAGTAGCAGCAATGTCGCCAGTGCACAGAAGGAGTATCCGCCATGGGCTTCCATACCCGGATATCCACTAAATCCACCCTCGTACGTTTGACATCTGTGACGAATAACAGCAAACGATGAGTATCATGGGAGAAGATTAGAACCTCAATTACTATTTATAAAACATGTTAAGACAATATATCTTAAAAATGTTCTCACGTTACAACCCACTCCGCCGTACCCTCGAAAAGTTCTGGGCTATATATATTAGTTAATTTCGCAGCGACAATAGCACAATAAGCTGCCCTTACATCTACTTCCCCGCCTCGGTGCATTCGGAAGGATCCATCCTTAAGCTTCATCGACTTAATAAATTCCAATAATTTCTCTCTGCAACACCCGAAACCACATAATTTCCTTTTAATTGGTCCCAAATGATTCTCATTATTAACCATGGACAGGAAATCTCCTTAAAAACCTCACCTGTTAATAATTTTTAAAGCGTCCACAGAATTCAAACAAACGATAGCATTAATGGCAGCATAGGTTGCTGCTAAATGAGCGAATTGACCAGGACCTCCACCAAAACCTCCTTCAGTAATACTTTGGCATCTCGCTAAGAAATCACTGATTGCATGTGTTTCCTCACGCGCTAGCTTCACATTCAGAAGATTCAGTGAATGTAGTATCCAATAACATAACCACGGTCGACTAGCATCCAGAGACTATGAGATATAATCACTTTTAAAATCTTCATCGACGTTTATTTTCCAGTACACATAGATCATTTTAAAAAAATAATGAAGTAACTCTAAAGCAGACCTCGTATGCATCCGAAAGACCGGAGAGACCTTTACGCAAAAATATGGCATGCTTTTCGCGATTGACATGTATCAGATTCTCCGGACTCTTCCCACTCTGCTCACTGACTGCTGAGTAAATGTTCAGAATATGTTCCTCTACTTCCTCCTGAAACATTACAACAAAAGCAAAATAAACAAATGACACTCAATCCCTCCCCCACACCCTCCCACACTACAAAAGTAACTGCAACTACCACCATAAAACTTCTCTATCGCTATACACTACATTACTTATCCTTAACGCACTTACTTGCTCATCAAACGTCTGTGTTATACACCCATCATGGTTCGTTCTTGCCTTCTCAACTTCTGAAATTGGCCTCCTCTTGTAGGACATACTGAGAGTTTCAACAATGGAATATTGCTTTCAAACAAATCATTCATGAAGATCAATCTACAGATCACAGATTCTATTCCGCACTTTGGCAGCTACAACCGTAACAAATTATTCCGTATCAGGATTTCCTTTACACGCAATTTACAGAAAAAGCAACACCACGTCGGAAAGTTTTTAATCTCTGAATCACTCTTCAATGACTGAAATTAATTCATAATTGTTCTTCGCCGCTCCTTCGTCCTTATAGTATTTCAATGTTAGCTGATGTCAATGGATCCTCCGTCTTAAGGGAGACTAGCGACAACCATGATGTTACTGCGGCTTTGCCTATGAACCAGACAGGGAGAAACCTCTTTAGATTGTTTATTACAAGTTACGAGAGTCCATCGAAGATAAATACTTTACGTCAGTTCATACAGATATAGTTTCCCTTACACATTTACGAGGGACAACTAAAACTAACCATAACCACCTATAAGTATACATACAGATCTGCAGACACAATTCAAGACAGGAACAATAAAACCCAAGGATATGAATTAGTAATACCTATATTGATTCAGTAAACAACCTCCCTTAATTGTACACGTTTGCTCATACCAGCACTTAAATGTAGTTAAGTACTCCGTCAAAAACGAAACAGAGAGTTAAAAATAAATTGCGATTCTTCTGATCTAAGTACTTATCCCTCTTTAAATCCTTTATGCAATTAAATCTCAAGTACGACTTTCCCTCAAAATCTCCAGCCAGATAATGACCTGCCTGCACGTGACTCAGCATGCACAGCATATGTTTTCACATGCAGTGACAAACCTCTCCGCTTACCTCCGTTCCTGCTTTTGGGAGAACTCGTATTCTCATAGTACAAATCACCAGGGCAAAAAACCTGTAGGAAAAGCTGCTCAACAGGAATTCCCGAGAGAGGCTTCATTCACCTGTGAGAGCACTGACCGTGTGGGTGAAAGAGTTTCGCATTTCACTGATAATAACATTTGGCTAAAAACCAGTATGAGCAATGAGAATCCAGAAATTAAGACTCCGAATGGAATTGAAGACTATTTGCTGAATGATTTTTAGATGGACTTGGATGATGCGCTAAATACATACACATACGTGTTGTTCCACGTTAAGTACTACACAAATGATATTGCCAATAATTTAAATTTACAATATATACTAAAAATAAATAAAGTGACGAATTCGAAGGTATTAGTAAGTAGCGGTGTAATATCCATAGTATACGTTTTGTGACTTTATATTGTGGTTTTGTACGTACACATGTTCGAATTCCAAACTAATTTGAAATGCCACTTGGGGCCAAAATTTGAACTTCAATAAATCTTCGGAGGCTTCCAAACCTTACCCAATAGTCTAACATATTCTATTTCTGAATTTCGATTCAAAACTGAACTTCGATTCAAATCTGAACTTCGATTCAAATTGCAGCTTCGAATGTGACCTTGTATATCCATCCTTGTACAAATTTCGTACTTGGAATCTATCGAGAAAGGTTTGAACGGAAATTTAAGATTAAATTAAAATTCTATGATTCTACCATGCGAAAAAAAATTGTGTGTAGTAGCTTAGACAATAAATTTGAGATAGCCCATCTTTTAATATTCAAATTTGTTTGGCTACAATAAAATATTGTAGTTTTCGGGTTTTCTCGGTTTTTTGATCTTCCTATTGGGATTTACGAGGGAAAAAATTTCGGTTTTTTCTTCCAATTCTACATATGATGGGCCCTATCAAGTGTTTCATAAAATAGCTACCTTCGCGGGTGGCTCTTTTGAAAAAAAAAACAGATTCACGTTTGAATCGAAATTCACGTTTGAATCGAAATTCACGTTTGAATCGAAATTCACGTTTGAATCGAAATTCACGTTTGAATCGAAAATCGAGTTTGAATCGAAATTCACGTTTGAATCGAAGCGTATATTTGTTGAAGTTTATACGGCGTTTCAAATTAGTTTGAAAGTCCATATGTGGTATGTTTTTGTGTCGTATTTTTATTGTTGTTTTTGCTTTTGTTATTACAATCTGGCCTATTGTAGTTTTGTAAAAACCACAATACATAAAATTTATACTTATTCTATTTTACAGCACTTAGTATATTGGACTAAATTTAGAAATTGGTCTGTGGTTGTCACGGATGTGTGGAGTGTGAATATTTTTTTCATACTCATGAATTTTTCCTGCCAGGTAAAATTCGTTTGACCATGAAAATGGCAGAAGAAACAACAGTCCAGGCACCTGCAACAAGGAGTTACATGAAACTTTCATGTATCAAATTTTCCAGGAATTAGGATCGATTCAATTTTGATTCTCTATATCTGTCATGTAACATGCATACAATTTTACTGCACTGTAGTATGCACAGGGAATGGAGCATGAATTTCGGTTTTACCACCCACTGAAAAATCGACAGGTCCATTTGCCTCACATAACTTTTCCTGCCCTGAAAACTTCATGTAAGTACATTAAAAAATATTCATGCTCGGCCATCCGCGATCATTGTCAAAGCGATGTGTATATTATGTACAAACAACTGTAGATATGACGAGTGCTCCGGGAAGGGCCAATTTTTGTATACGCTATAAAAATTATCCGTTATCGGCACTCCCCTTAATCATTGTGTATCAGGGACATGGGGCAGCCAAAACTGTCGGTTATATGTACATTTCCGCTATGTAAGCATCCGCTTTATTGAGAATTGCCTGTATTTATTGTGGACAAACTATCATTTGAATGTTCTAACAATAAATGTCTACATTAGATTGCATTTGCTTGCAAGTTAGGGAGACTCCCTTAAATTAATAATAATTACCAACTTGATAAATGGGAATTTAAGTTGAGTATGTAGAATAGTTAGGTCTGAACGATGCTACGTTTTGGCTTCTTTCATGTTGAACGTTCCTCAACAGTAGCGTAAAAATGGTGCCAGGCACTTGGGGCTCGCACATGTTTGGATTCGGAACGAACGGGTTGAATCAAATGTGCGGTCGCGGTCTGTGTCTGTATTAATTGTTGCGTGTACAAAATACAATTTGTCAATGTTACTTATTAAACACACAATTATAAATTATATTATTTGATAACGTGTATAATTACAGGTGTAAGTATTTAGAGTGGAATACTTTATGGTCGTTTATGTTAAGTTAACTAAAATTAAGTTCTAGCGACAGTCTTTTTGAGCAACTAAAATATTGTATTATAAAACAACAAATGGGAAGTCACTATGCAAAAATAATTTGCATTCGACTTACAAATAAGAGCATTAATTATTATTGTAAGTAAAGTCTAGTTTATTTGTAATTAATGCTGTTGTTTTCTGAGATTGTGATTTTGTGATAATTATTGATCATTGTGCCCAGTAATTTGCGTAATCTTTGAAAAATATTAGATTAACCACAGTTAGATTGAAAATAGTAGATGTTTAAAGTTTGAGTTTAGTTGTTGATGTATAACAGTCACTTGATTGATTAAGGTACTTATATTGGGGAATCAAAATAAATAAGGAATAATTAGTTGGACATATGTCAACGATATAGTTGGAGTGAAATCAAAATGAAAAATCGATTTACAACGCTCGATATTGTGTGTGCAATCAAGGAGCTTCAAGAAAGGTAATTGAATAGTCTTTGAAATAATTGTATTGTTTTAGTGGACATGTAAGAAGATTAGGCATTGTAAAGTATGAATTGAATGTTTTTTTTTTGTCATTTATTCAAAAGCATTCTTGGACTTCGAGTGGATCAAGTGTATGATGTGGACAAGAAAACATACCTGATTCGGCTTACGAAAACTGATGTGAAGAAGGTTCTGGTTCTTGAGTCTGGATGCCGGTTCCACACCACGACCTTCGAATGGCCCAAAAATCCCGGTTAGTGAGACGTTATGTGGGGTTTTAATGATGGAATAAATTGTAATAGCAGTTCTTTTTATCTTTGTGGAAAAAGTATAAGTGTTAGGGAGGGGGAGCGAATCTCCAAAAATAATATTGGGTATATAATTCCATAATGACATTTTGTTAACTTGTGGATTCAAACAGCACCCTCCGGTTTTACCATGAAACTTCGAAAGCATTTGAGCAATAAGCGTGTGGAAAAAATCAGTCAGCTTGGAGCAGATCGTATTGTGGATTTCCAGTTTGGCACAGAAACATTTGCTCATCATGTTCTCTTGGAACTTTACGACAAGGGGAATATCATTCTTACGGATTGTAATTATAATATTCTCAGTCTACTGCGTCCAAGAATTCAGGGAGAGGAAAGACTGGCAGCTCATGAGCGGTATGCTGTAGAAAAGGCTAAGCAGGATTTCTCTCTGGCACAACAGGATGTTGAGGATCTTGTTAAGAATAACAGTGGTAAAACGTTGAGGGAGATATTTTTGTCCAAAGTGGAATTTGGTCCTGCCTTGTTCTCACATGTCCTGAAGCAACGGGATTTAGCTCCTTCTGCAAAAATACCTACTGGGGATGGAGCTGAGTAAGTTTAATTGGTATACTTGCTTTTAAAACATTTTTGCTGTTACCATGTAATGTTACGTTGGTTTGCTTTAGAGGATTTACGAAAACAGTCTTCCAAGCCTTAGAGGCAGGACGTTTAATTTTGGAAAATTTCAAGCTTGTCGGAGGCTTCATTGTTCAAGCACCGGGTGGAAATAAAAACAAAGAAAAAAATAGTAAGCTGGATAGTTCCAGTTCTGAAGCTCCCGTTTTCTACGACCAATTTCATCCTTCCGTTCTTTTTCCTGATTTTGAAAGCTCGCTCACAATCAAATTCGATACACTGAATGCCGCTGTAGATGACTTCTTTTCTAAGATAGAGTCGCAAAAGCTGGATATGAAACAGATGAACCAGGTAGAAATGGATGTTCGCATTGTTTGCTGAACAGGCTTCATGGTTTATTTTGAAATGTGAATGTGATTTAGCTTGCGTTTATCTTTAAAACAGGAACGAGATGCTCTGAAGAAGTTGGAAAAAGTGAAACTTGACCAACTGAAGCGTCTGGAAGAACTGAAAATCGGCCAAGAGACTGATAAGCATAAGGCTGAATTGATTTCTGTAAACCAAGCGTTGGTGGATGGTACAATCTCTGCGATTCGCAGATTAGTTGCTAACCAAATTGCCTGGAATGAAATTTGGGAACAAATTCAAGAAGCTAAAGATAATGGTGATCCAATGGCCAGTACAATTGAAAAAATGAACTTGATAAAAAATCAATTTACAATGTCATTGAGGTAATACTAATTATTTGTGTAACAACTTTCAGTATTTGCAAATTTTTTAAATTGTTCTATAAAATCTGCCGCATTAACACTTTAGGGATCCGTATGAAACACCTGACGAGGAGCCAAAAACTGTTATGGTCGACATTGATCTTGGCTTGTCGGCGTACGCAAACGCTACCAAGTACTACGATTTAAAGAGACAATCAGCCAAGAAGGAGGAAAGAACACTGGAATCACAGGACAAAGCTTTTAAATCAACTGAAAAAAAGACCATGCTGGCTTTAAAAGAAGTGGCGACCATTCATTCAATCAAAAAAGCAAGGAAGGTGTGTACCAAATGACATAACTTGCTTCAACTCATCATTCCATCATTCACTGCATTAAAAATTAAACTACGAATGTAAATTCAAAATTTAATTGCAATGACAGGTTTACTGGTTCGAAAAATTTCGATGGTTTATCTCGTCAGAGAATTACTTAATACTGGGAGGACGCGATGCTCAACAAAACGAGTTGCTTGTAAAGAGGTATCTTCGCCCCCGCGATGTCTATCTGCATGCTGATTCTCATGGCGCTCCAACTGTGTTAATTAAAAATGATGTTCAAGATCAGCTCATTCTCCCGAAAACGTTGAATGAAGCTGGTTCGTTTGCAGTTGCATCGTGGTTAGTAACTAAAAAAATTTATTATTATAGAACCAAGCAAAACAACGTAACACTAAAAGATTTAATTAATGTAGTAACTTTTAACCTTATTAAAAAATCGATTTAACAGTGGTTCGTGGGAAAGTAAGGTAGTCACAAGTTCCTGGTGGGTATGGGGAGATCAAGTTTCTAAGTCGGCGCCCACAGGAGAGTATTTACCTACTGGATCATTCATGGTTCGAGGGAAAAAGAATTACTTGCCTCCAACTCAGCTAGTACTTGGATTTGGTTTTCTATTCCGACTCACAGATGAATCTATGGAGAAACATAAGAACGAGAGACCTCGCCGATTACTGAGCGAGAGCTCCGCAAATGACGTCCGGGAAGCTAAAAGTGACAAACCTGAAGTTAATGTAAGTAGGAAATGAAAATGGCGTTGGGAACTTTAATTTCAGTTCGCTTGTAGTAGTGGGAAGTTGAAACTGGTCAGCATTCTTAGGAAATCTTCTAATTTGTTGACTTTTTAGAATGAGGAACCTCTGGGAGAAGACGATGGAAGCGAGTTTCCCGATACGCAGGTCAAAATAAATCTAGATAGTTCCTCCAATCACGTTCGAGCTCGAACACTATCTTCGATGTCCGTTTCCTCTGTCAATACCTTTTTGAGTGAAGCAACAATTAACGAAGCTGATGAATCGGAAAATGCAGTAATTATAAGTTCTGGAGTTGCACCTATTTCAGTTTCAGCTCAGAAGCTTAGGAGAGATAAAAAGAAAGCTGAAAAGAAAGCACATACTGATGGTGCCACAAAAAATACTAAAGTTGAAAAAGTTAAAGTCGAAGAACAAGAAAAGGTTGATGATCAAGATAAAGACATGCAAGCACAAAAACCAAAACGGGGTCAGCATGGTAGAAATAAGAAGATCAAGGAAAAATATCGTTTCCAAGATGAAGAAGATCGCGCACAACGAATGATGCTACTTCAAGTAATTAGTTTATTTAAGTTCTTAGTATACGACATAAAATAATCCTCAGAAAGATGAATATTAATCATAATTAAATTGGAACCTATTTTTAAAACAGGGTAAGGGTGGAGACGGGACAAGTGGAGGAGGTAAAAAAGGCAAAGGTAAAAGTTCTTCGAACGTAGTGCCATCACCTGCTAAACAAAAACTACCCGTGAAAGACGTATCAGACCCGTCTACCCCTAAGGCTTCACCCATTTCAGCTGAAGACAATAAAGAGGTCGAAGTTCATGCATCCCCCGAGCCTCTTTTAAATACCGAAAATAATATCCAAAGTGAACAAAATCCTCCAGATGTGGAGGAACCTGTAGATAATGAAGAAAAGCAAGAAATGCACGCAGAAGAGGAACCAGAGGAGGAAGAAGAGGAAGGAAATCAGGAAACGGAAATCAGTCTCCTGAATAGTTTAACAGGTTCGCTGGCCGATTTAAATTTTCAGCCTGCAATCTTGACATGTTGTGGTTTCCATGGAAAAACAGGAATAACTTCATATGACTAGATATTCATAAATTAAATCTGCTTTTTCAGGTGCTCCACAAGAAGAGGACGAGTTGTTGTTTGCAGTTCCGGTAGTTGCTCCCTACTCCACCATGCAAAATTACAAATTCAAAATAAAAATGGTGCCGGGCTCTGCTAAACGAGGAAAAGCTGCCAGATCTGCTCTAGAGTTTTTCTTGCGTGATAAATCCGCGAACCAAAGAGAAAAAGATTTGTTGAAGTCCGTAAAAGATCAAGACCTTGCGAGAAATTTCCCAGGAAAAGTTAAGATATCAACAAGCCATGATAAAAGATAGTGGATTACTATTCCCATAATTGGCATTACTACTCCTTGCAGTTTCTTGGTACGTGATATTGAGTACATCCTGATTCTTAGAATTATTAACCAGAAAAATTAAAACCAATCGCAGCGTCGCAGTCGCACGAAGTTGAAATGTCGCTGTTTTTGTTTCAGGGTTGAACGACCCAATTATGTAAACCAAATTGTTATTTTATACTTGGTATTGGATTTTAATGGTACTTTTCAAAAGTAATAATTAAAGCGTTTACGAGAACACAATTTACATTTACAATTTTATGTTACTACAAGGACTGAATTGACCCTCTGAAAAACTGCATACTGCTGAATGTTTTAGTCTTTACTAAAACGAAGCTTAAGTTTATCCAGTATATTCTGAACCGCCGTTTCGTTCTCCGGTTTGTTATTATCTCCAATTTGATCATACAGCGAGTAAAACTCTTGGAAATCATTGTGATTAGAATCACTCGAGCTATCTTTTGTACTGCTGGACATTCGACTCTCACTCAAGCTATCTAATATAGTTGTGGTTGCAGCTGAAACGCACGTGGTATCCAAAATTGAAATGTTCGAAGTCCCAGACAAAGTTGATCCAGAGAGAATAGATTGAAGTTCGCTGTTGTATCGAGGTCTGTCGAAGGTAGCAGGTTTGTGCACGAATGGTTTAGGGAATGTAACTCGAATACACTCTGCTGTAGATAAAAAGTTTGATAGTAACTCGTTGCTGGGTTGCTGAGCAAATGAAATCATGTCCATCAAGTTCCGCTTGGCAAGATTCCAGGTTTTCAAGAGGACGGAATAAATCTCTTCAACTTGCTGAAAAAGGATAAAAAGTTACCAAAATCTTGCGACTAACTTGAATAAAAGCTTAAAAATATATGCTTTATTTGAAAGATAGTATTAAATTAAATTAAATGATATAATTTAATAATAACCTCCACGTCTGATAGGGCTATCACCCAGTCTCTCATGTTCCATTGCCGTCGAAGATTTACGAACATATTATCGATATCATTTTCGGGTGAAGGAGTGGAGAAACGATCAGTAGAAATATTTCTGAAAATATTCTCTAACGGCTGTCCACTTCGATTGTTATGTTGCCGACACCGTTCAACTTTTGCGGATAGGTACTTGTTCCGGATAAGACCCAGAAAATCACTAAGACGGTATCCGATGTTTGGTTCATTTCTCTACGATATGAAAGAATTTTCGACCCAATGATTATAATAATCTTCACTGTTCCTTATCCCAACATTCTTATATATTAAGTTCCCCGATCTTTAAGCATCCCCCGCAAAACCCAAACCCAAAGGAAGTATATAAGGACGTAGTATAAAAACTAATAAATAACTCACACATGCTTGTTGGGCAGCCTCCAGAGATTGTTTTGCTTCTAAAAGGAGCTTTTCTCGGGATTTGTTTTTGAAGAACGCCTGAACATGTGCTGTACTCCAAGAAATGATTAATTCGTTCATCTTGTCTCTCAGATTTTGCTGCAATCCAATTTGCTGATTTTGTTTGATTAATCTTTGAGTGAACTCTTCGCACATCTTCAAACAGTTAGTTCTTTCCTTATTAGCCCATTGTAACGCTTTTGAACCGCAAGATTCTTCATTGATTACCGAAATAACCAGTGCCCTGAAATCATCGGCTCTTAACGAACCACTTCCAGCTCTCGGAGATGAATCATCGCACAAATAATGTCGCATTACAACAGTCTGGAATGCTAGGTGGGCAGCTTCAGTCAAAGCAGGGATGTGACTTCCATTGCCACCTTCCTTCGAGGTAGACTTCCCTTCATCGCGGTTGGATGAAACCAACTGTTCACATTCTGCAACCACATCACTAGTTTTCCTCACTCTTTCATCCAAAATGTTGTAATACTGACGTTGGAACACGTAGGACCCATTAGTACTCGTTTCCATCCCTTCACAGATAAAAAAAACGTTGTTAAAGCCTTGCGCTCACAATACCCTATAAACGAGGTGGTTGCAATCGTGAAAAATTATACTGAATATACTTTTTTTCCGCAGCTTGGCGTGCTTATCATCAGCACTTCCCTGAATCCGGTTACACTCTTCTTCTAGTTCCTTCAATTTGGCCAGTTTATCTGCAAACAGAGCTGTGTTGATTTCCTGAAATTAAACATTCCATCATCAAAATTCGACCCCTCTCACCACAATTTTACAAACTCCAAAAAATCTTAAAAGCACAAAAACTGATAATGATTCATTTAAACATTTTGCAGTACTAGCCCAAGGCGTATACCTTTTCCATGAAGTCTCCCTCCAAGTTCTCATCCACCTCCTGAAGGTACACATTTGTTCTGAAAGTCTCAATGAAAGAATTTGATCGTGCTAATCGCAGCAGGAAGTTAAGCTGGAAATCCCTGAAAGGTCCCCTGTTCAAACTAAAAAACCATGGCTCATTGATACTCCTCCTTCCTTGAAAATTTAATCTAACTTTTACATACACAGTATTTAATTATTTACTTCGTTATTTGATCCCTGGTAAAAGATATTTGGCCCCATTGCGTGTACCATTCCACCAACTCCCGTTGAACAACCGTACTCATTTTTACAACAGCCCTGTACTTCAGACTTCAACAAATGTAGATGTAATTATAATTCCAAGATTACCCCCAAGATTACAGCTGTTCGAATCAGGAATAATTATAAATTCCCAATACACTATGAACAGGATCAGCTCCGTGAAGAGTACTTGCTAGTCTACGTTTTAGAAAACATAACAAGCTAATTAAATAAACTTCCACATTCAAGTTAAATCAGCAACAGCCTACAATTCACTGGAAACTAACAAGAGTCCACAATTTGAAGGAGAGCACTTTTAATTGTCAATTGTAACAGTCAAGGATTGTACATAACAATTATTTTTACACGTAAAAGGCAGGATTTTAATATTTTATCACATTTCCCAAATGGTTCAGATTCTAGGTTATTCCAAGTTTTTATTCCACACGACACGGACACCACTACACAACATTGAAATTATTTTCGGTCAAGCAATTCCTGCCCTTTTTACGTCCTTGTACTACGATAAGAAGCTACAGTTCGTATCCTTGTAACCTTAAGATTGATTACTTTAAATTCTATTAAAACTAGATTATATTATATAGTCCATACAATAAATTATTTACCAAATAGTACACAAAGTCAAAAGTACCTTTGAACAACTATTGACATCAACTCACTGAAAAAGAGTGTCAGTGCGAATGAATACCGTTTGTATGCTATTCAAAGGTAGAAGATGAACACACATATGTACACTAAAAACTCATTTGATTAGACACAACGGCTTAAGATTGATCCCGCCACTTCCAGTCCAAAATGTATTTACATGTGCAACGCGCAACGCTTAAAGGTTTTTTTCTATGCTACTTTATCCTCATATGGACTCGACTCATTACGTAGAGACCATTCACAAATGACATCATACAAAGAGGGGATAATAGATGATTTGGGGGAAATATAATGGTGATACTTTACGTCATTCAATCATTGCACATGTAGTACATCAAATCTTTTAAACTTGACTTATTAGACCTGGGACAACGGAGAGCCCTCTGGGTAACAGCAGCCATAGCTGACCACCGTAGAAGCCTTCGGGTCACAGCAGCCATAGCTGACCACCGTAGAAGCCTTTGGGTCACAGCAGCCATAGCTGGCCACAGTATAAGATCAAGCTGTCAACCATGAGGTCGCTGTTGGTTAATAACAGTACCACGATTGGTCACAGTGGCCAACCCCGGCCACACTCCCGGGGCCCTGCAGGCTGAGGTCTTCATACGGGTATTCCTACGCGTAGATGACGCATCTGAACGAATTGCATCTCGGTAACGTATGGTTTCTGAGGTATGAGAGGTCGAAGGTGTATGATGATGTTAGTGCCTGTTGTGTCCTGCGCTGGGTTAGTGTACATTGAACGAGCTCTTTCAGTGCTTCAAGATTCGTGATGACTTGATGACAACAGAGGGTACTATAAATTGCCACACTGTGCGTGTGTCATTTGTGAATGGTCCCTAAATTCTATACCTCTCGGCCTCTCATCATTGAATAAATATTCAGTGCCGTAGTGAGTGCTGTTTTTGAACAACAATTATTAATTAATATTAAACTTACCATTACCAATACTCTGTCTCGTTCACATTTGTGAGAGTATACTCCTTGAAATAATCACAATAATATTTTGAGTTGGGCGACTCTGGAACTTATTTTCAATATTTCAAGGTAAACATATTTCTTCTCTGCAAAATCATGTTTTTATGGTTATTTAATTATAATTAATAATAAGACAGTAATTGGTAATAAGTGACTGGTTTCGGATCATATCTATCACCTTGAGCCTTTGGAACGTGTGCATTATTGTGTACACAACGTGTGACGTGTGGGCCCATGTGAAGGATTTGATTATGTATTTAATGGAATTTGTTGTAATGATTGGATAATTAAATGTGTGAGTATGGTTTCCTTCAAAGTAAAAAGTTCGCTGGTATTTAATTATAGGACAAAACAGGTTTACTTAAATGATGAACTTGAAGGGAAATAAATTAATGACCGATGGCCTCTTATTTAGGTGGTGTATTTATAGCGACTATATTGATAGTAAATAAAAATATGATAAAAATATGTTCTAATAAGCCCATGTTATTTTAGGAAGTTGAATTATTATTTTAGGAAGAGGTTTTTAATGTTTGTTGTAATAAGTATCTATGTCTTGGTTTTAGATTGGGAGACGAGATTCCATAAAGTTGCTGGAAGGAGTGAGGGTCCAGTCTTAATGAAGATTTCCCAGCGAAGATTTTATGCATCTAATGCTCGAGAGATTTTGCGGTGAAAATGGGGAAGAAGGCTAGACCTTTGACATTCCTGTACTTTCTCGTTCTAGTGGCACTCCTTTCATCGGTGGTGGTCTGGATATTGCATTTCAGGCTGCAACCAGTGGTGCTCGTGGACAATGAGACCCTGTCATTCCAAGAGCTATTGGATTCCTCTCCGTCCTACTTGACAGAGACGCATTTGTATAATTATTATGTGGAGAAGAAAAGGGAAAGGGAGCATAGGGAGAGTGTAAAAGATACTGTGGAGGAGATTCCTTGGCATAATTGTCGGATGGAGAGTTGCTTTAATTTTGAGAAATGCAAGAGAAATAGCTTCAAAGTTTATGTCTACCCCGTGGATAAATTCGTTCCGAGCAGTGAGACTTACGAGAAGATTCTGAAAGCCATTACTGCATCGTCTTACTACACCCCGGATCCATCTCAAGCTTGTTTATTTGTCTTGAGTATCGATACACTGGACAGAGATGAACTTTCTCGGGATTTTGTGAGGAATGTACCGTCTCGGCTGAATAAGCTCCCTGTAAGATATTTAAAGAAATCAGAGATATAATGATTTGAGGACATGGATTTTTCTTGGTGGAAGTATGTATAATGTGAGGATATTTTATGCTATTTTGTAGCTATGGAATAATGGAGAAAACCACATTGTTTTTAACTTGTATGCTGGAACGTGGCCACAGTACAATGAAACTGAATTAGGCTTTCAGTTAGGGAAAGCAATTCTGGCAAAAGCATCTATGTCGATTGAGCAGTATCGACCCAATTTTGACATTTCAATTCCCCTATTTCATCGAACTCATCCAGATAAAGGGGATGATACTGGAACAGCCAATGTGAATGAATTTCCCTCGAAGAAAAAACATTTGATTGCGTTTAAAGGTAATTCTTGGTTTTTAATATATTTTAAATGGGACTTATTTTGGTGAAACTTTGATCTGATTGTGATGACTGTAATCGAGGACATTAATAAACTGTTACAATTTTTAGGAAAGCGATATGTCTACGGAATAGGCTCAGATACCCGGAATTCAGTATACCATTTGCACAACGGTAACGATGTGGTAATGGTAACCACTTGTAAGCATGGCAAGAATTGGAAGGAAATGAAAGATGAAAGATGTGATGAAGACAACAAGGAATACGAAAAGTAACTGGAGTAAATTATTTAGTTAAATTGGTAAGAGTAATGTAGAGGCCTTGCAGGTAGTCATTATGATTTTGTTATTGCAGATATGATTACGATGTATTGCTCCAGAACTCTACGTTTTGTTTGGTCCCACGAGGCAGACGTCTGGGTTCATTCAGATTTTTAGAGGCGTTGAAAGCTGGTTGTATTCCTGTTCTACTGTCTAATGGGTGGGTTTTACCTTTCTCTGAGGTGATCGATTGGACGGAAACGACCCTTACCGGTGATGAAAGAAGTTTGTTTCAAGTTTTGGACATGGTTCGTTCAATAGACGACGTTAAAATATTCTCGTTGAAACAGCAGTCACAAATTTTATGGAATCAGTACATGAGTTCTATTGAAAAAATCATTGAAACGACGTTTGAGGTATGATTATAATTATCTGAATCTGTTTATTTATTCTATTTACGTGTGTAATATTATATTTTCGTGTCTGGGAATTGTTTTAGATCATTCGTGACAGAATTCGTCAATACACATGGCGAGACAGTACAACCTGGAACACAAGTCCAGGTGCATTAAGCTTTGATGTTGACTATGCTGACGATTTAAGTCGTTTTCCGTTTCATCATGAAGGGAACGCTACTCTGTTAAAACCAAATTTCACAGCTGTTATTTATGTTCAATCGGGTATTAGTGGAATGAAGTCTTCTAGTCTCAGCAGCTACTCAAATTCACCTTTGTTTCGTCTCGTGAGGAGTGCTGGAAAAAGCAACTTTATTTCTAAAGTTAGTGAAACATAAATTACTGAGTGAAATTTTTATTTGGAAACATATAAATCTAATCAAATATATGTATTTTTGCTTTAGATTCTCATTGTGTGGGATAGTGGCAGAGCCATACCAAAGATATGGCCAGAAATCTCGGTTCCCCTAGTCATAAAACGAAGCTCGTCGAAGTCAGTATCGCAGCGATTTATTACAGACGGCGAAGTTGAGACTGATGCTGTATGAAAAATTTTTGGTACATTATGTTTTACCTTCTCTTCACAGATCGAACTCATTTGTTTCCTTATTTCTTTACTTACAGGTGTTTTCACTTGACGAAGATGCTGTACTCAGCACTGATGAATTAGATTTCGCATATATAGTTTGGAGGTCATTTCCAGACCGCATTGTTGGTTATCCTACTAGATCTCATTACTGGGATGACCCGACGGTATTAAAAATACTTAAATTGTGCTATTATACGCATATTCGTGTATGTTTACTGCATATTGGAATTTTATTAGATAAATACTGAGGGTCTATATTATCTTTAGTTTCTGTAAAAACTCTGTTTGATTGTCATTGACAGGAATTGTGGAAGTACAGTTCCAAGTGGACTAATGATTACAGCATGGTCCTTGCTGGGGGTGCCATTTATCATGTATACTACAACCATTTGTACTGGAATAGAGTTCCTCCTGCAGCCAGTCAGCTCGTTGAATCAATTCAAAATTGCGAAGATATTCTAATGAATATGATTGTGGAAAGGATTACTCGAAAACCTCCTATCAAACTTACATACAAACGAAGTTTCAAAGATCTTTCTGTCAGGTAATTGCAATTCCCTTACCCTACAACTCTTGTGTACAGTAGGTACTAGATAAATTATGTATAGTGTTTTATACCTGTATCTATACCTACCTATACCTGGAAATATTTTATTCATATAATTATGTGCATTACCTAGGTCTTCATGGAATGACCCTGAACACTTCAAACAGCGTCACAATTGTGTGAATCAACTCGCTGAAATATTTGGATCAGTTCCACTAAAACGTTCTAGCCTTCGTTTGGACCCGATACTATTCCGTGACCCCGTGTCAAATATGAGGAAAAAGTTTCGACAATTAGAGCTACAATAATTTCTATCATTTTTCGTTGTGCCATATTTTATCCCCTATAAATAATAATACCTGCTTCGAAATAGGAGTATTTGCCATACTACAGATTGTGACAAAGTTCAGTTAACTTAATAGCTTTATCTACTTATTAATGTTTTCCAAAAATATTTAAATAAAACAACTCACTCTTGATTCAACATACATATACATACTTCGTTACCTTTGTTTGTTAGACATGTGATGATCATAAAGATTCAATATTAGTTAGCGCAAGATTTTTTAGCACTTGAAACTTTTGTGTTGCACAAGTTTTTATTCCTTCACTATTAATATCCCATGATGTGGTACATACATTGTTCAGTAATTTCTTATCTGGAATTCACAGCATGTTACTAAGCATCCCCTCCTGTGGATGTCCATATTTTGTACTAATACATACAATGTTTAGTGCCTTTATTGTGCTTTTCCATTCATGATTTATTCATGAAGTGATTCATTGCGGTCTCATTTGAAATCAGAATACTGTATCCATGAAAGAAAGCTATGTATATATACTAGCAGTTATTTGTAACTGAACGAATCCGTGATCACGACTTATCACGAAAAATTCCTAGAAATTAAAGCTATCCGAATTCCTTTGCTTGCTGAGGATTACGTTTTTTATCGTAAGTGAAAAAATTAGAAACTAGTTGTGTACATACTTAACGTTGATTGTTGTATCTCAAATCCGAGTTTGTTTACTTGTTTTCCTTACGTATGTATGTTTGTATAGTTCCTAGTGTTTTTTAAGTGGGACGATACAGTCATTTCACTCTTCAACTCGTCACTTTCTGATGCCATCATTTTAAATAGTCAGAAAATGCAGCTGACCTCCATGGCCATGACGCTACGATACTGCATTTTCATCAAAACAAACATATTCATAATGCTAGATACACAAAACTGAAAGATTGGCACGAGCAGTGTCAAAACATGCAGGTGCTACAAAATGATAATAGTAATACCGCAGATATTATGTCTGAAGAAACCTAATCACTAAATAGCAGATCCTATAATTACCATAAAAGTTTTATCATTGAATGATGGGGTACAGACAAACAGTGAATTAAAATTTGTTGAATTTTATTCCTTAATTATTTTGCG
This sequence comes from Allacma fusca, assembly GCA_947179485.1. NCBI lineage: Eukaryota > Metazoa > Arthropoda > Collembola > Symphypleona > Sminthuridae > Allacma > Allacma fusca. The sequence continues at coordinate 32,578,614 of OX359248.1, forward strand.
CAAACTGCGTAAAAAATCTAATCATATGAATTTGATCATATTATTTGGTTATGAATATGTACATACATATATCAAACTCCCCATCATTACATTGACATGTTATGATGAATAATTACATTTTTTATATGTATAAGGATGGAGTTGCTTCGCCCGTAGCCTAATTTAAAAGTAAACTCGCATTGCCCAATTTCCAGGTTTGCCAATTCAAACAGTTGTTCAAATACAAGATTTAGATAGCAGACCATTAATTAATAGATACAAGTCTTATTCCAAGCTGTAATTGCGACTTTGGCCACAGTTCATTGAAAAGAATCATAACTATAACAAGTAATTCTTTTCCCTAAAATTGTAAAAATTTAATTCAAATAATTATTCGGGAAGGTAAAACAACCTTTTGTTAGTGCGCCCTTAGTGTAATAAAATATACAACAATAAAGAGAAAGCACGAGTGAAGTCTTATTTCTAAAATGACTTCCCCAATCGTTCCAGTGCATGAATCTTGCTCCAATGACGCTGTCATAGATATAGATCAAACCGAGTTCCATGAACTTCCTAAATCCTTGCAAGAGCGTCTGAAAAAATGCTTGGGTCCATTGCATCAACTGGTTTTCTACCCGTACGCCAGAATAGGTAATATTATTGTTTATTGTCCATGTGTAGATAATATTTTATTTCTAAATTTTAAGAAAATATTTTATTTTATTTACCACACTGGTTTTCTTACAACAGATTGTGCGTCAAGGCAAGTCTTAACTCATATAAAAAATGAAGAAAACAAGCTAATTCTACGCCTGGAACATAAATCTAATATCAAAATGAGTGAGAAATATGGTTTCGGAACTGGATCAGTGAGTTCTTTATTCAAAACTGACTGCCTCTACAATACTCAAAAGGACCAGCACCGTGATGGAACTTCCAGTAGCCATTTGTTCAAGTTTTCAGATGATAGGGGCAACTTAATATTTTCCAGTGTGGCTTTAAAAGAAGTATGCCCATGCCCATGCCTACATTTAATATACAATTACCTCAAAGTAGAATAGAAAACAAACAGCAACATTAAAAATTACTTGACAACAAATTCTTGATAGATCACGAAAGTAATTTGCGACCGGGAAGTTCTTGCAACAATTAATGGGAAAGCGCTGGAGTTCCTGAGCACACCGAATCTTCTTGCTACGAACGAGAAAGGAGAAATCATTATTGAAATCCGCATTAATGACAATACCACTACTGCCCTCAACAAGCCCAGAAATCATTATATGATTTACGCGAAGGGCAACCAAATAATTGGGAAAATTAGCTTGGATGCTTCTCAGAAAGGGTCTCGATTCGGTGTAACCTTTTTAAAAGATCTGGACAGCTCCATAAAAGCTGTTATCTTGACTTCATCATTTTTGTTGGTAAGATGATATTTTATTTGCGGTTCTCTGAGGGTTCATTTCTTTTTGACAATTGATCCAAGTATATTTCATTAAAAATTGTATGCAGTAATATTGAAACCTTGTTCTGTTATTTTATTTTCAGTACTGCAACATGGTCTCAAAACCACAGTCTGGTAGTCATCAGATTGAAGAGAGAGAAAAATGCTGTATCGCAGACTGGAGCCTAGGGAAATCTATTCCAGTTGTTGTAATAACACTTGTTATGAGCATTTTTGTAACAGTTACTTTACTCTTTACAGTATGACATACGCTTAAATCCTGGTAAGGAATCAGGCATTAGGTAAACTTCATTTTTTTTTTATTACTTCTAATAATTATGTTTACAAATTTTTACAAAGTGGATGTTGTGAGTTCCCTGTAAATAAAACAAATGAAAATAAAATGTATCCAATTAGATAATCAATCTTTGCTTGCTGTGCCAGTAGTGATGCCCATAGTGTTTTTATCTATTATTCCCAAAATAAACAAATTCTTCATCCATATCTAAATGCACTGACAAATTCCTTCCGTCAGACTCATACCTCGACCTCCGAGCTATTCCTTTATTTCTTGTCCAGCAGTAATAAAATACTACTCCAGAGATGGCTATTGCAGATAATATCATGACCGTACTTAAAGTGGCGAACATACTAACACCACTTGATTTCTCCGTCCCTGGGGACCCCGTATCAAGTTTAAAGGGAATTATGAACTCACGCTTTTCTTCTACTCCAGACTCAATCTTTTCGGTTTCCTTGGGTTTGCGTAATACTTGCTCAATTGTATTATCGAATTCCTCCGAGGGCTGGTAGGAAGTGAGACTCAGGCGGTTTGTGGGAAATATGTCCCCAATTGACGCGCTGACGGTGGTGCTACCTGGAAACACTCTTGCGGTCACGTTTACCGGAATAGCAGTTGTTGTTGAGCTTGTTGTAATTCTTGTTGGTATTTTAAAAATTAAAGTGGTTTGAGGAGCCCATGTTTGGGAACGTGTGTTATTTCGTTTGAAGAGTAATGGCCTGGAGGTTTGAATTCTTAACCGATTTCTCCATACGGATGGTGTCGGTTTTGCCCTCGCACTACTTGTGGAATTTAAGTGTTGTTGCAAACATTCACGCAGTTGTTGCTGCTGCTTTCGATTCCTGAACATGAGCGCACAACGAATTAATGATGCTTTTGCAGTATTTTCCGAGGTTGAATTTCTGGTCGAATTTTTAAATGTAGTAGTGACATTGTTGAATATTTCAGGAAATTTTAGTAGGGGCGTAATAACTGTCGTAGTACGTTTCTCTGTTGGATTGGTTGACTGAACGCTAGTGTTGTGCCCAGGAGTAGCAATAGTATATTTTGTAATAGTTGCAGCTATAGCGGTAGAAATAGCTATGTATTTAGTCACAGTTGGGGGTGGTTGAGTACTAATGATTTTGCCAGTTTTGAGGACCGGTTGAACAGTAGTGGAGCTACGAACAGTAGATGAGGATTTAAAATTATTACCGGCAGGAGCTAAGGATTGGTCAGTAGTGAATTCACCAGCTGGAAGTACGGGTTGAGGACTGAATTCACGAGCAGCGGAAACGGGAACATCAGATATAGTATATTTGGAAATGATTGTGGTAGGTCTCATCGAAGATGTAGTTGAAGGAATGGTTATAGGTGGTCTTGTTACCGTTGTTGAGGGTGCCGTTCTGGTTGCAGCAACTCCATAGTCCTTACGAATTGGAATAGCATTTGATGGAGTTGGAGGAGTGATTGAGGACGCAACTAGAATTGATATTGCCCCTGAGTTAACTGACGTAGGAAATATTTCCCTGACTGCCGGCTCCGTGACAAACTCCACTCCTTTGCTGACAACAGTAGTATCTTGATGTGCTGCTAAATTTTTATTAAGAGTTGTCATAGTCGTTGTGTGTACCTCAAATGGGGGCTTGTTCTCTAAGGTTTGTTGCCCCGTAACCATCTCAAGTTTCTTAAATGAAGGGTCCTCAGTGGCTGACATTTCTTCATTCAAGGGTTCACCAGTGGACGGGAAACGTGCGTGATCATCTTGATCATCTTCCAACGTGGTTGAAGTCTCTGAGTTGAATGTACCCGTGGTTGCTTTTGATGTTACTGTTGAAGGCGGTGTCATTGTTGAGGGTGTAATTATTGCTACAATCAGAAACATATCTAAGGTCATACTGAGTGTATTTTTAAAGCTTGAAAATCTTTTATTTTTTTTTAGCAAAAGTAATAATTACTTGTGCATGTTGGTAGAGTTCCATTCCAGCGGAGACCATCGCAGACAATAGTGCTGTCTCCTTGCATTTGATATCCTGGAAAGCATTCGAACACTATGGCAGCTCCGCCAAATAATGGTCTCCCAATAATCCCATGAGGTAGTTGAGGTCGTCTACATCCAGCGCTAATGCAGACTGGCGGAGGTTCTGACCACTGACCACGGACACAGGCCGCAACAGAAGCACCGAAGAGTCTGCGGCAACCAGAAGATCAATTATATTTCAAGAAATAATAGAAAAGGGGAAAGCAATTAAATATATTTCGTCCTTATTTCTGCGAATAATGAAATTATTGAATATTACTATGGGAAAAAGGAATATAGCCGTTTACAAATGTAAGAATTTACGTTTTTAATTATTTTACTTTTATTTTTTGGTTAGTTCAAAAAAAATATTGTCGTATTTTGTAGGTCTGATTAAAACTCACATATATCCGTATTCACATCTGAACCTCACTAATGAGCCCTGCTCCAAAATCCTTCTCCGTCCATTCTCAATCTGAATCCTGTTGTTACATTTCTTGCGACGTTTTTGCATAAAGTCGTTGTCCCGGGTCAGAGCCCGATTGTCTAATCTTGGTGATAGGTCCCTCCATGAGAAACTACCGTCCACATCATCCGATCTCGGTACTCTCCTCAAGCTGAGACGAGTATTAATTTCTGGCACATTACTTGTTTTTATTGCACTAATAACGCTGACAATTAGGAATAAGGTTATGGAAACCCCTGTAGCTCCCGGGGATCTGAACCGCCTACAATTCATTTCAAGAATTTTTGGGGTAATTAAATGAATGGTCTAGCGTGAACAAATAAACTTGAACTAATTTCAGGATGCTGCCACGGCTACAACCTAACATTTTATGAATTACCTATACCATAGTCTTACTTATGTAAAACTCAGAAATCATCCCTCATCCCGAGATCATATATCCGTTGCTGGACTTGTAACTTCGGAAAAACAGGAAGTTCATATGTATGGTGGTGTTGTTCCTATTGAGGACTTTATGGTTGAGTCTTGGAAAATTTACGCATAAGTCTTGAATGATTTCCAATGAAGATGAACTTACAATTGGATTTACTGCTCTTCTCTTAGGCTTATCTTTAAACGGATGTTACTTATCACTGGGACTACTAACTACAATACAAGCAAATTACTTGTAGCTACATATGCATGTGTGTGTTGTCCCCGTCAAAACAGCCCCTATGTAAATTTCATATCAATTTGTTTAATGCATATTTGGTATGTTCTGTCGGATAACTCTGGCATGTACGGTGAAAGGCAGACAATCAGGTACACTGGAATTAGGTGACTAATTTTGAGAATTTTATTGCAGGACATTCTAAAAATTCATAATTGAAGCAATAATATTCTTGAAGCAACCAGTGCAATATATTATCGTGGCATGGTTTTACAGTGGCATGCATCAAATAGACAAAACTACAGTGATATAAATTCCCTTAACAAATATTTGAATACTAGTCTATATAACTGATAGTGGCAGTGATTGTTATATAGGATCCATCCAGTAGATTCAGAGATCCGTCTTGTTAACTGGGTTACTCAAAACTTGTCGGGGGAGCTCTGGAAAAAATTACAGGCATTGGTTGCTCATGTAAATTTTAAACCGTAATAATTGTAATTAAACAGAACGTTTAGGGAACTCATATTAAAAATCTCAAAATTACTATTGCAAATTGGAGGAGATCCACTCCAGTCGGTTCCATCGCAAGTAAGCACAGGTTCACCAATAAGTTCATAGCCGGAATCGCAATTAAATGTCGCCAAAGCGCCAGAAAATTCCTCCAATATGTTTCCATGGATTGGTATTTTGAGTTGCTGGCATCCTTTCTCTGTTTTAATTTAAAATCACTTTAAATTCCAAGAATTCCATTATATGAGGCTACTATTTTGTCTCCAACTTACTTAAACATTTTGGAGGTTGAGTATCCCATTTGTCTCCTTTGCAAGTTGCTTTCATATCGCCATAAGGTCTGGTAAAATTGAAATATGAGTAAATTTTTGAAACAGTATGAAAAGGAGAAAAAATCGGGCTCGAGTTTAAAAACTTACAGGTATCCATTGAAACACTCGAAAAGAATGACGCTGTCGTTCTCCACGAACGTAGCAAATCCGTGAGGGATCAAAATATTTTGGTTGCAGCCTGACCGCTTAACTGCTGCCTCCCCATAAAATTTGACCCCTGAAATATCCACGTAAAGAATAATTGCTGTTAGCAGGAGGATATTCCGAAGTTGGTGCATTTTAATAATTTTCCTCCTTTTGGTAATGCCAGGTGTTGACAAAGTTGATCTGCGAGTTGATTACAAGTGAATATTTTTAGTGACTTATAATTAATATCGCAACCCTTGAGTCACCAACAACAACTAAATCTTTCGCTCTTTTATTGCCTGGCTTGCCGATTTTTACTAGTATCTGACAGGACGATGTGCAGACATAGAACAAAAAACCTAACCTACATTTATTCGAAGGCAATTAATCTTAGTTGTACGGGAAATAGGAAGCCTGAGAAATTATCTTTTCCACGAGAAATCCCTTATCAAGCTTTAAGGCTATGAATTTAATTGCGTCCTCCGTCTCGACATCCTTAGTTTAATATGTAATTAAATATACCGCATTTATGTAATTTTCTAATACGAGTAGTAAATTTCAGTGGCCAGAAAATAAATATTAGGCACTTTGAATTCCGGACAGCATGCTCAGTAGTAGGGCCCAAGAGCCTGTGAGCAACATGCACATAAGTAATTACTAAGAATGCAAAAAGGGCATTGAGAGAGTAAATTTGGTTACTGTAATAGGATACTGACAATTTGAAGCATGAGAGCATGTACAGCTTTATTTTCATACTTACATAAATGTTCAGAATGAAAAGATGACAAATCCTGACAAGACGGTACCGGAGACATATCAACGTATGTACTTATGCATAGAATGCTTTGGATAATTATTTACACATGTATCTCGTTGCCATGCTTAGCGTAGTATTTTTATATTTTTTGTTGTAAGTATGCGACTTGCCCTCACCACTCACTATCGAATTAAGGATCCATTCATCTTTAAATTGCAGTACAGTATTGAGAGCTCCATTGACAATTCCTGCAAAAATAGTACCCTATAAATTTGCCTATTTTTGCATTTCAATACTTTAGAGTACCCCTAGGGTATTTTTATACCAGAGGAGGAACTTATCGTTGCAATAACATTACAATCAAATTCAAAATTAATTACTAGCACTTATTTTTTTGTATGCCTATGCTCTTGGGATCGGTCAACAACCTTCTCAGTTAATTGCTTCTCCCAAAATCCCAATAACAAATGAAGTGTGTTTACATTACTTACGACAGTTAGAAATGTAAACGAACACTTAGATTAAGGAGCTGTATCCTTCATGCCCATCATATACATATAGGAAAAATTTAGTAATAGTTTCCCCATTATTTATCATTGCGCAATCATACATAGAGCCCACGTGAATTTTATGGTATGTTTGTGAATCTACCCATATCTGTTTATGTAATGTAATAACAAACTCAATAGTGTAAAGCAGTAGTTAAATATGAATGCTACTACTGTACAAATAAGTAGTGGGCACCAATTTATCATTTACATCTTTTAACACCGTCCGTGTGAGTGTTGTGTATGCGTCAAAGACAATAAATTAATTATGATTATTATTGCTTTAAAAAAATAATCAAGATTTGTTACAATTTAATTACATAGGTTGCGACTGCTGAGATTTAATGTATAAATAATTCACATTAACATGAACAGATTTTCATTTGTAAACATTAGAAGGAAGGAGTAAGAGAGGAAAAAGTTCCTACTGATAATAAATCTCAAATAAAGGCTGGTTTTGATTGTAAACCAATTGTATTAAAAGTTTTCCCACGTATGCATATGTATGTAATTACATTTGTGTGTGTGTGCGTGATACATACTCTTGAAATCAATAAAAGTAAAAGTGTTCAATAGCTATGCAAAATGCCATCAGGAGTCTACAATTCAAAGTCAGTCTACAAAGACTCATGTGAATTGTATCATAGCATTTATATCTTACTGTATGTTAGGTACATACGTTGTCCTCACAAGGTTACAAATAATTATTTTACATGGTCTCTTATGTAATATCTGTCACTAGTATTTAACTTCAGAGCAGGTTTGAAAAGATAGCGAATGTAATCAACGATTATATACACAGATGCTATACTTGCTCGGCCATGAATACATATCAAAATTTACATGTAAGTACAACCTTTTTTTGTAACCATGTACGTTGATTTTCATACTTCACAGCGTGCGCCACACTTCAACACTGAATCAGAAAAACTCACAAACTTTTAATAATCTCAGCTCAGCTCTGTTCCTATAATTTGGTTTCAAAATACATGGCAAAAAGATGTCACGGGAAAAGACTGGATTTGTTTTAATTGAAAAAACCCCAAAGAATTTGGATTTGGTGTCGAAAATCTTGAAAACTCGGCTTCCTAAATCAGCTTTGGTAAGTGGAATGAAATTGGAAGAATTTACATTAAAATGTCCAATATTCGAGATCAATAAAATACTATTCCTCTTTTCAGTCTTACAATGTCACGAAGTTGGTAGCTGACGGAGTACTTAAAGAACCGACTCATATCGTAAACATTTACGCTTTTAAAGCCGAATTAGAAGACATTTCTAAAACCTTCCTATGCGTTCAGCTTAATTTTGAGGTATCTATTTTATGTATCTACATAAACATTAGTACTCATAAATACCAATGTAATGGTTTATTGCGAGTTGCGACAAGGAATAAATGGTTATATACACTCTTCGCTTCCTCACAACCTCAATTATGCTTAGGAAAAAAAAAAGATTTCTTGTATGTAATTATTACAGAGTAATTATTTTTTTTGTAAATACGCATATAAATTCCAAAGCTTTTTTAATTAAGTTTTGCTAAAAAAATATAGAAGCTCAATAAACTACACTTAAAGTTTTTGATGTAAACTAAAGCAAATAATATTGAAACGAATAATAATTGATTTTTTTGTTTCGGAAAGTATCCCAAAACAGTTTTAACTTCCTCACCAGAGGACCCTACTGACGAAATGGTTGAAGCCTTTAGTGACGCTATAAATGTCTGGACAGAAATGGTTTGGTACGTCATGGAGAAAACGCTTTGGCCCAAAGTGGAGTGTCGACTCGGCCCCCGGAAACCGTGCCTTCTCGATGAAACCACGTTTGTAGCTTTTTCCCCGAATGATGAACGAGAAGATGCAATATCCCTGTAAAATATACACATATCTAGAAATAAATAAGTATTAATTTCTATAGCTATGAGGGGCAATATAATTAACAAGAGACAGATCTATGTTGTTACATATGTCTAGATATTATATAAGTGCCTTTTTCCTTTGAAATAATATATCATAATAAGGTAAATCAACGAAATAATCTATTGTTTCAGGAAGGAATCCCCAAAAAATACTGAATTCAAAGTAAAACCACTCTCGCTGAAGGACGCTGGTATAGTGGATCAGAATTGGTTTCCTGACGGCCCCTCAGAAAAAATTATATTCATTGAAGATGCAATCAACTATTTTACGACAGCTGGTATTTACGTCAAGGGCGAAGAATCTCCAGCTGCATTCGGAATTGCATCCTTAATAGGGTCCATCAACTGTGTCCATACAATGGATGACCATCGCAGGAAAGGTTTTGCTGTTGCTGTTGTACAAGATTTAGTGAAACGTTGCAAAGAACTGGGGATGGTTCCTTGTGCTCATATTGTAAAGGGTAATTCCCAAAGCCAGGGATTATTTAACAAGTCAGGGTTTAGTTGTGCGAGTGAGAATATCATCATTTGTTTCGATGATCGGATAGTCCGGCCTAGCACTGCTAACAGCGAAGCTGCTGAAAATACAATAGAAAGTATAGAATTGAATGTCATGTAATTAAGTGTAGATATTACTCATTGAATTAATATACATAATGTATTCCTGTATATAATCTACATTTCTCAATTTGTCAAGGTTAAGATTAGATTGGATTTTTAATTAACAAAAGTCTATGTTAAAATCAATGAATTGTTCTTGGGACAGGTGAATGCAAAACACAAACACTTATTGTACTGTTTCATAATTACTTCTTGTTTTATAATGCTCGTAAAATTCAATTGAGCTGATGCTCCATTGATGGAAGACTTGAAAAGAATTGCATTATAAACTCTTTTAAAAAAAGCTGGAACAATAAAAAGGAATTTCTAATCAAATACTGACAAAAGGTAATACTTTTACAGAATCGGGATTTTATTGCTCTTAATCTTAAACCTAAGCCTCGTTAGCTAACCAGAAAGCAAAAAAAATTACAAATATTATTTTACAAAAGTATAGTTATGTATCTATCTATCTCGTTACAAACGAATAGCACAACAATCAACTTTTAACGTCCTATTCCAACCCACAAAATCTTACCACACTATGATCGCTTACGTCAAACTTCCCTTGAACTTGACAGCTGTTACTGTTTGTGTTGGAAAACATGATTGTATTTAGAAGTTAAATTCTCTCAAAATTGATTCCGTGAACATTAAAATCCATACGCAGCATTTCATAATTGACATTTCCTAGTAACCGTGGATTTTTACGTATCTAAAACCGGTCTAGATGTCATAATTTTCTGGGCAGGTAATAATATTATGAGCGGCGACAAAAGTCATAAACTCAACCGAGATACCTTAACCGATACATTAGTATGTAATATGACTGTATAATTCGGTTAGAAGTAAGGCTAATGCATTCATATCTTGTAGTTACATATACATATGTGAGTATATAGTGTATGTAATTTTTTAGTGCAAGAGTGCCACCGCATTTTAAGGAATTACCTGAAAGCATTTCCGAGAACCCATTTTCTGATGATGTTTTTATCAATGCACGTCAGCACTTCACTTGTAATGGTTGTAGCATTCAGCATCCCTTATATTATTTACATCTAGATGTGTCACAGCAGTACATCATATACATGGGCATGTGCATACAAGTAAAACCTCCGTCATTTATTTATCTGAAACTTAGCAAATGCAATCAACTTTAACTACGGCTTGCTGTCAGTACCTACTATTGACCTTTGAGTATGAAATTGAATAGTTACTGAAGTAAAAGTTTTGAATTTCTTGTTTTGTATCTTGTTGATTTAGTGCACATTTTACGGACTTACTTTAGCAGTCGACAATCCCTTTACAGAGCATGCCAGTATAACAATAGCTTTCAATATCTCTTTGCATTGCAAGCAAAGCTGGGCAAACTAATTGCATACCTTAAATCCTACATATTTTTAGATTCTTACGTCGAGCCTACATTTTAGCCTACATAAATCACTCCCGAGATTTGACCCTACCTACAATCTACATTCATTACTCCCAAGATTTGTCCCTACCTACAACCGAAATACATCTTTGTCGGAATTGAATCATACCTGCAAACTAAAATGATATTATGCATGCATAAATTGAAGCCTACAAGTAATTTACAATGCTCTTACTTTAAAAATGCAATGAAAATGAATGTTCAATCCACCTTATTAAACTTTTGAAAAGTTTCAGATATTGTTTCAGCAATTTTTTATGTTTACTACTCATTAAAAATAAATTTCTGGAACGTGATTTATAATTCACTAATTTAAATAATACAAGGGTACTTAACGAACCTTCACATTTTCCTTTATTTTCCCAAAGAAGTACGTATTTATATTTTCTCACGCGTACAAAATAATATATGAAGAAGAATATATAAAATGCATTTATCTACGGAATCATTTTTTTACGTACGAGATGCCGGGTGATACGTGGTTTCCAACCTTAATGCTTATCGTAAATAAGGTAAGGCTTCTTTCTTTTACATGCTTCATGCAGGAATTTAATTTAACCTTGTGTCCCACCATCAGTAGAATCAACTATTAAGTAATATTTTTAAAAATCCTCTCTTATTTCGAAGCTTATATACATCTTAGATAATAAATTCACACACTGATTCTCATGTTGAAATATCTTTTCCCTGTAACACGTTATCTGTATTTCGGAGGGGAAGTAAAATAACATATGTGAAAGAAAATCTAGGCGGGGCTTTTATGCCGGATTTAGACTAGGACGAATCAGAATCAGAATTCGAATCAGAATCGGATTTCGAATTCACCAAACACGAAGAGTATAAATGCAGAACCTGTTGCCGTAATTCGAATCAGAATCAGAATCAGTTTCAGATTTGTTGCATCAGATTTTCATCCTTAAAGTCTAAATGAACATCAGAATTCTGACACTTATCAGATTCTTAAAATAATGAAAGAGGTTTAGACTTCCACAATTCGAATTCTAAATTTTTGAAATACATCCTTGAAAGCACGAATTACAATATGGGTGGCAACAAAGTCTTGTCCGGGTGAGATTTGTTGATTATTGTTGAAGTTTAAAATTTAATGAAAACATCTACCAGCCTGGACTTAATTGAGCACTTTATGTTTCGCCGAAATTTATAGAAATAGAAATAAAAAATTGTAGGTAAAAATGTATACCTGTTGTGTTCGGATTCTTTTGAACCCAGTTGGCAACGTCTTTCCAGGCTTCAAGTTTAGCTGCTGTATTTTTAAAAATCGTGTGTTTCTTTTTCAAACTACAATGGCCATTTTTGGATTTACTCCAATAAATATAATTCGAATTGTAATGAATTTGCATGAACTGAAACTATGAAATAGTAGATATGAGAGCGGTATGAAATGTTCCAACACACAATGGCGGACAAAGAAAATAAAAATTATGAGCAAAAATTTTACTCCGATCACTGTAATTCAATGATTCACACCGTACTCTATGGGTTTGTCAGAATTCTCAAATCTGAAAACTTGACTCCGAGTCAACTCTTCAGAATCTTAAGAATTCCATGATTCCGATTCTGATTCTGAAAACTCTAAAAGGTGAATTCTGATTCTGATTCGAATTCTGAATCTGATTCCGAATCTTATCAAAAAGTATAAATGCCTTTAAGAATTTAAAAATTTCAGATTCTTAAGATTTCCAGAATTCTGATTCTGATTCGAATTCTGAATCTTAAGTCTAAATACAAATTCTGACGTGTAACCTGAAGCAAACCTGATTCTGATTCGTCCTAGTCTAAATCCGGCATTATTCAGCACTTTGGAATACCAAAGGTTCGAACATACATACCTACGTTTTCAAGCTTAAGTACCTACCTTTTTGGTATCGACGTACTGATTATTCCTGGAAAACATATTGCAGAATGTTTCCCTCGAAATATGTAGCGTACATACGTACAATTGCTTACAAAATATTTGAAAAGTTGAGCATAATCTACAATTTTGCCTACTCGTAGGCTCACATTTAGGGTATGCGCCCAGCTTTGATTGCAAGACAAATAATTTTCCCGACTGGCGAATATTTTTCAACTGAATCTGGAAAAACAAGCGAGCCTATATCTTTATATCCCAGTATCTTCATAAATAACGAATAAAATCCAAATAGTTTAATGCTAACCTTCACTTATTTTTATTATTTGCGTTTACCTGTTTGTATCTGTATGATTATTTGTAACGGATTCATATACATACATACATATGTACAATCGGCATTAACAGGAGAGAAAAATTGCTGTCAGGTCAGGAAGTGAAGTACATGTAACTATTGATATTTTTGATATAGGTAATTACTCATCTAAGTATCTACACATGTTTGTGTAATGTGTTTCAAGTTTCATAATGTTGATGTCCACAATTGTATCGAGGGGTCATTACTTTCAGCATACTAACCGAGAAGCCAAATTGTCTACTGCGACGATAAGTCTTAATCCTTCTTAGAACGCAATTACCTGCTATTATTCCCAGAAACATACACTCACTGTTAAGTGAATATCTGATACAAGCTCCCTTCTCTGATTAAATCCCAAGACCTCTTTGACCCCTTAACTTGGCACATGAAAGCCACTCCGTGTAGCCAATATATTATGCAACTCTTTAATAATCCTGGCAATACCTCTAGCCCGGGTGCTTCTGTCAAAGGTTTTACTGTTAACTCTAAATTACAATTACAAATTCCAATGTACACCTAATAACTTCATCGCTAATTGTATGGTAATTTTATGTACGAACAAACAAATGCACAAATTACATGTTGTCAACTGTAGATACACAAGACTGTTTACACAGGAGCGCTGATTGTGAGTTGCATGCTAACATGGTCTTGCTCAATGATAATAATTTACAGACGTTGTCATGTATAGTAACGGTGCTGAAGTTAAAAGTATAGTTAGAGTTCGAAGAATAGACACGAGTCATAGTCGCTGTCAGAGTCTATGCTTGAAGACTATCAACAAGACCAGACTAATCAATCTAGTAAGTGGTCCCATAATAATTCTGTAAGGTACATAATTGTGCATGTTTGCCGTTAACAAACTGTTTGAAAATAATACTTATGCTAATTGCCTCAGTCATTGTCAATTGCCACGATCTAGAAATTAATGTGGTAAGGGGTAAGGCTGTATCTCTTGAGGTTAGGAATTATTGCTAGCAGTATCTCAATAGCATACACCTTACATATAGCGTCATTTCCATTCTCTCTGAAGATATAGGCAAGTATGTCAGGCCGGTGAGATCGGGCTGTAAACAAGAAGACTTTTAAACACTCTCTGTAAGGAAAAACAATGAGAATTACTTTTATAATCATAGTATCCTCATTGCTACTGCTATGCAATGTTTGCTCAGTTCATTGTCAGCTCATCCTCATTGATCACAGTTGTGTCCCAGACATAGATAATTATTATAGTACCGACAATCCTGTCAGCCAAAATGGTACAGATTGGTTCATGCAGGAAGTTTGGTTACAAAAATGCAAACTTTGTGAAATTCTCTGAATGAATGTAGTGTCAGTGTCTTTGTACCTTGTAAATCATCCCATTACAAATTCCAATACACCAGAATAAATACAACATCGATCATCTACCCCCAGAAGCTACCTATTCCCTCCGACACAGCGAATGTAAATTCCTTAATGTAAATGGTAATGGTGCTCTTGATTTCCCTGTCACTGTCATTCTCTCTTCATTTGTGTTCGGGTTGTTCTGGTGGTTCGCACGTGTGTATAGGTGAAATAGTTCCTCAGGCATGTACTGAATAATTTTTTCCGTTTTTGTTGAGGGAAATAAAATGTAACTCGTGTTCAATAATAATTATCTTCGGGTGATTATTTTTCTTTACCTGCCGTATATATATCAGAGCACAGTCCGAAAAAATAGCACAAAACAGCCTTGGTAAGCACTATCGGTAAAATGACTTTTTTAAAAGATGTGACCGCCTGGAGTACTTCGAATAAAGGAGAGAAAAAAGTACCTTCTGCTCAAAACGGGACGTTATCCCAAAATGTTATCAAATTGAAACCAAGAATTGGGTTACTGGAAGCAGTAGCAATTACAGTGGGGGCAATCATTGGTTCTGGTGAGCTAATCATCAGTTTTTGTCAATATTATTATCACGAAAATAATTTACAGATGTACAAAATAATTTTCTTTGGATAAATTCATTGAATAATTTAAGGGATATATTTTAATATCTACTTTTGCAGGGATTTTTGTATCACCAAAAGGTGTTTTAATATCCGCCGGCTCCGTGGGGTTATCATTAGTCATATGGGTGGCATGTGGATTTTTATCATTAACTGGAGCAATGTGCTTTGCGGAATTAGGAACTTCCATTCCAGGATCTGGAGGAACCTATCTGTACCTGAAGAAGGCTTATGGTCCCATCCCTGCCTTCCTGTTCCTTTGGGTGACAGTTCTTATTTCTGCGTAATGCAACCTTATGTGTACAATAATTATATATATGCACAGTTATCTGTAGTAATTACTCATTAAAATTTATGCTACTGAGGGATGCAATTAAATGTTATAATGTTTTCCTTGCTGGATTCATATAGACCTTGTGGAATGGCAGTTTTGTCACTGACGTTTGCCAAATATGTAACACAAGTATTTTTCCCCATCGGATGCGTGCTGCCCGAATCCGCGTTGCAACTCCTGGCGGTATCAACTGTTGTATTCTTAGTTTTCGTTAGTTGTTACCATGCTCGAGGAGCTATCAAAGTCCAGAATATTTTTATGGTTGCAAAAATCAGTGCTTTAGTTATTATTATCCTCTCTGGAGCAGTGTATATGATCAAAGGTGAGAATTTTGTAATTACACTAATTGTAAGTCTAATACATTTAGCCGACTGTTGTATAAAGAGACTGAACGGTAAAGTCTTAGTTTGATTTAACTGTCCGTATACTTGACTTTTCCAGGTAATTTGCAAAACTTTGACCAGCCTTTCCAGAATAGTATAACAAATCCGGGACAAATTTCTCTAGCTTTTTATTCCGGATTTTTCTCCTACAGTGGTTGGTCAGCTATGAACTTTCTCACGGAAGAACTTAAAGAACCTAACAAGTTCGTAGTGAGCAAGATATCAATTTAATTTTGAATTTGAACGCATTTTAAGTAGATATCTCATATAGTTCGATCTTGTCATTTAATGTGTAAGCAGAAATTTGCCGAGAGCCATCTACATTGCACTTCCTCTCGTAACAGTGGTATACGTTACCGCTAACGTTGCATACTTTGCTGTGATGTCACCAGAGGAAATGCTCCTTTCTGATGCCATTGCTGTGGTAATTTTGAGTTTTCAACATTCTTGATACTAACGTGGATGCCTGCATATTATGTTTAAAAATCGCTTTTGTAGCAGCGTACGATGATTACTCTTTGACATATGTATGTATGTTATATTTTACTTCAGACTTTCGGGCAAAAACTATTTGGAGCTATGTCATGGGTTATGTCATTGTTCGTCGCAATATCTACATGTGGCGGCTTAGCTATTAGTATTATGACGAACTCCAGGTTTGTTGACAAATTATAATTTTGAAATGATACAAAATGTGCAAAACGTTTTAGTGTGGTTTTATTAATTAGATTGATTTTTGTGGCTGCTCGAGATGGACTCTGCCCTGATTTTTTATCCCATATCAAGATTCAGACTTTAACCCCAGCACCTGCTTTGATTTTCCTGGTAATATACTTTCTAAGCAATTATTACAAATTAGTATCTTATTGCAATATGAAACTCGAAAAACGTTTCCATGCGTTGACTTGTGTTATTGCTGAATATGTATTACGAACTATGTGTGCGAATAAGTATATTTTGCTTATAATTTTTAGAAAAATTACCCCTCAACAAGTAATCCCTTAAGCTCTACCGATTTTTTAATCGCATTATACATTTACATGATTATGTATGTGCCTATGCATATTACCTAAGCAATTCCAGGAGTTTAAGAGAAGAACCTACATTGTATCCCTTCATTTTGTTCCACAGGGGTTCATGTCATTATTTTATCTGACTTCCTCAGATGTTATATCACTGATAAATTACGCCTCGTACACAGACAATTTAGCAAATCTGGGAGTTATTTCAGGACTTCTGTATATGCGTTGGAGGAACCCAGATCTTGAGCGGCCCATCAAGGTTCGTACTTTACAAAAATTAACGAATGAGTATTGTACTTTTCAAGTTTAAAGAATATATGGGCTTACTGAAGGTATCTTTGATGCACCCCATAATCTACTTGTTGACGTGCCTATTCACTGTCACGTTACCAATTTACGTGAAACCAATTCAAGTAAGCATTACTGTGGTGATAACCGCATCCGGTTTACCAGTGTATTATTTTATGACTAGACCAAAGCAACCGATCTGGCTGTCGGAATTCGCAGGTGGGACTGGTTAAGCAACTCAATTATTACAATATTACTGTTTACGCTTATTAGAAAATGATTTTATGGGCACACATTAAAATAATGCACTTGCTGTGTTTTGTAGGGAAATGGACGAGAGCAAGTCAAAAGCTCTTCATGGCGGTTTCTCAAGACGACTGAAAACAAAATTTATCAGTATTTATATCAGCTCAATTTCTAAGCTTTGTAGACAGCTTTGGTTGCGAGAAGCATTTTAGCTAATCATAGACTTATTGCATCATATTCTTTAAATTGGATAATTGCTGGCATTCAGCCGGTTTAGCGGAGCCTTTATTTTAACAATTGAAACCTTTAAATTAATATTACATTACATAAAAGCATTTATATCCTAAACTTACTGTGATTCTTTCGCCAGAATACAACTACGATTAAATATTTTCACTTCATAGATAAACCATACGAGTATAGATGCATGGCCGACTAATAACACGAATTTCATTAAAACTGCTATTAAGTCCCTTGCAAATGCCGAAACGAAGAATGATTGTACAAGTAGGTGGTAATGAACTCAGGAAATTCAGAAGCCGTTACGACTTCCACAAATATCTGGCAAGACGTCTCGAGGACAATGACCTCATTCGGCTTGAAACCATTTTGAGATTTTAAATTCTCGAAAGTGTTCCGGACGATTTCTACAACAAGCTGTTTTGTAATTGGCTCCCGTGTGCTGTCCTCCAGTCTTGCCTGGCAGAATTAAATTTTAATGAAAGAAATTCATATTTATTAAAGCAAATAGAAGGTCAGATTTTCCAGCTGAGAATTTGTGTTAAAGTATAAGGACCTGATGGTATATCCACTGCCAAATCTGAGACCTTGAGATTTCTGCAGTAGCGGAATCCTCCACAGCGCCATCTAATACAAAATGACCCCGACCATACCACAACCATGAAAAAATGAAGGATATCCCAACTTTAATGTTGTGTTTTAATCCAGCTAACGTCACACCACCTGTGGGGATCTTTATCATAAAAGGTAAATTACATTATAAGTCATGACCACACGATACACGAAGCAACAGAAATGAAATGAAAACACATGAAATAATCACGTATGCATTTGCTTTGTTCATATATGCAAGGACTTACAAGCAACAGATCCCGTCCCGTAATCACAATGTCTTGATGAAGAACATTTTTTATTTGATTTGGTTGAAGAGATCCATATCGATTCCATAATTCATTGATCCATGGGACGAATTGGACATCGTAAACCATAAAGCCGTCTACTCCACTGTGAATTTCTCGTAGCTTGGCTTTGCATACTTTTTCCGTTATTTCCATCCTAGAATGATTTTTAAATGGAAGTCAGCGCAGTACTTCCGGTTGTCACTTACTTGTCAAAAACATATCGAAGTAATTTGTAAGAAACGACAGCATTTGTACCTCTCCGACTCATTCATACTTTCATCAATTGTCAGTGCTGCCATCCCACCAGTGGCCATTGCTCCTCGCTTATGGCAAGTCTGAACTACAAGTTTCATGTAACTAGCAAGAAAATGTTTTTCCATGTTAACGTACTTGTTCCGGTCGGGAAGCAAAAATTCTCTTCTGGTACCTGACAAAATGAAAATTAAAACAATTAATTTTGCAATGAAGTAGAACCCATAAAATGCAAATACGCTACCACTGAAGCTTCTATGCATTTTAGAATCTGGTGCATGCTAAAAATAGTGGGGTTTCTAAAAATGTACCGAATTTGTTGACAAAGGAGGCAGCATAATCCCAAATCCCACAATTGAGTCCTAGTGAATGATCCTTCAAGGCAAATAATATTTCTTCCATTTCGAAAGAAGCGAGGATATTTTCAATGAGCACACAAGCTTTGATTGTACCTGGGGAAATTCAATACAAAAATGACAATATCAGTATTATTTTTCTCATTGACTTTAATTTCCATATTTTAACAAAAATAACTGATGCGAACTAAATATACCGTAAGGCAACCCAATCTTATGTTGAGCCCAAATGAAAATATCATTCCATAACTCAGCTTCATTTGACCCCTCTACTTTAGACAAGTAAAAAAATGGCCCAGCACCAAATGATGCCAAGATTTTTCCAGTATGAAAAATTAGCAAACCGAAATCCATCAATGGCCCTGGTATTTCTCGTCCTCTAACCTGTTATTTCAAAATTTCACTAAGCAATTAGTAAAACCTTTAAAACTTATTATCTTCTTTTATTATGAGGAAACGTTGATAGAACCAGATGAACCGAATCTTACTAAGATATTATGTTCATTCATATTCCATGCCCGCGGTCGCAGCATCAAAATAGGAGATGATTCAATTGAAGGAACTTCGTTCGGGAAAAATTCCCCGCGTGCAAAGGCAACAATGTTGTGAAGCCCTTCATATTATAACAAAATCAATTATTTTTCACAATGCTGATTGACTTACCAATTATCTGTATTTAGGATGCATCAAACGATTTCCTTTAACTGCAAGTATACCTGTAATCATATTGCCCCAAGATGGGCAGCAGCCATCATCATAGTCAACTTGAATTCCCTGTACATTGGCATTCAGTGCTGCCTTCAAATGATCAGCATTGGCTGGTGCAACGTCACCCAGGTCTAAATGTCTATTTTGCAATCTTTTTGGAAGCGGGCCCACCTTCCAGTCTGTATTCAGAACGCTTCCTTTGGGTGCAAAATCTGGAATGTCCCCAGCTTTATCTAGAATCAGTTTTTTTATTTTTCTCGTCCTTAATATCTGCAAGACCAAACCCCAAAAATTGTGACAATAACAATAATTTCTTCTATTTTGTGTTAATACCTAGAAGGACAAGCGAACTCTCACCTCTCTAACTCTGTATTCAAAAGTTGTCACCAACTCTTGTAAAAACAGCAGGGCCTCAGGTGTGAATAAATTTTTATATTCCAGTTCTTTTCCAGGAGGGCAGCTTGCGACTTCCATATTAGTATATGTGGGGTCAGGCCAAACACTTCAATGCTTACTCATACGAACCAAGTTGAATAGTAACTGAATTACCCTATCGAAAGTAGTAATTTAACAAATAATTGGAGAGGTAAGATGGTGAAGTTCTTTGATCCTTATTTCCATAAGTGATAAGACACTGATCTTAAGAGATTAGTAAGAAACACATATGTTATATATTTATACATACGGATACAGAATGGAACCATCAGCACTAAAAATAAGTACTATCATCTACATTGTAATCGACTGGAAGATTCCATTACACAGATGCTTCATTTTAAAAGATTATACGGCACAGCATTAGTGGGGGTCATAAGGCCGCATCCCTTGGATCATATTATATTCCAAGTTTGTTTGTTAGTACAAAGGATAGATTCATGTATCATAGGAGACAGTGTGGTTTGTGCTTGAAAGCTGCTATTATCGTCACAAACACATAGGGACTTGCATGTTACTATGCTTCTTAAGACTGACAAATGACAACAACCTACGAGTAGATAAGCAGATGTAGGGAGAATTTAATTAAAATTCGACATCTGTATAGTTGTCATCTCTAACGCCTCCTTTCATCTCCATTAATACAAAAATAATAACGAATGAAGTATGGAAAGACTTTATAAAATCCTATAACAAACTTATGAACGTATCTATGTACATTCATGTACATACTTAGTTATAATCCGAACAATATTTGTGTATGCGTATATCCGAACCCACATACAAGTTTTTGGTTTCCTCGGTCCAGTGATGTGATTGACAAATTTTGAACAGCACAAAATTTACTAAAAACGATTGTCAATATTAATTTTCCTGATTTTTATTTCGGAAAAAATAAATTAATCGTAATTACTTAATAATAGGAATTTAATCGAATAAAAGTTGTTTAAAAATGCAATTGTGCTTGATTTCACCTTTCTGGACGCATTTTATTGCCCGAGGTCAATGTTTTTAATTTTAACAAATCCACGAGAAATTTCTCTGCAAAAAAGAGGAATTTAAAATTTAGCAATAGAACTTATGCAATAGAAAAGATAAAAAAATAAATAACGCCTGAATTGCTCATCTAGTGAAAACACTTACATGCAGTACTGCATGTGTAAATGGAAATGTTATACAATTAATTACTCTACCTATAAATAGATATACGTCATCAACTATATACGACGAATTTATCTTTGATTATCTTTTGTAACTGCACTTATTGTTAAATGCATCCATAGCATCCAATAGCTCCTTAAAAATAAAAACATTAGCATTTCCACCCGTAAGTTTCAGATATCCCGAATCTCATCTAAAATAAGAATTAAGGATGTTTTTGCACAAGTGAGTCCGAAGTGAGAATCTTCATTTCCTTTCACTTGGTATGATTAGTGCTGTAATATTAAGTTTTGTTTGTGTTGTTGGTTATGCCATGTCTCGATTTGTACTATTGCATTGTTTTGTTGGGAGGCATTGTTATTGGATCGAAATTCAGGCTTGAATCGAAATTTAGGTTTACATTGAAATTCAGGTTTGAATCGAAACTTAGGTTTACATTGAAATTCAGGTTTGAATAAAAAATCATGCTTGAATCGAAGTTCATATCTGGCGGCGTATGGTGTTCGAATTTGTTTGGAGATCTAGATGTTGTATCAATATTTTTTATTTTGCGTTGCACTTCTGTTGTTACAAATCTGGTGAATTATTGGAGTTTTTTCATAACTAATGAACAGTTTTATTATAGTGTTGTGGTTCTTTTTTACAAAACCACAATATATAATAATAATAATAATAATAATAATAATTTATTCAGTCGTCTTTTGGCCATTGGCCCTTACAACTTTGCTTTCATTTTTCCTTAATTTATTGTTACATTTGTTTACTTATCCTAAAATTCTTATTTACTATCCTATTTACCTTATAGATTGTACATCTTATTCATCATTCATAAGACTATAGTAATATTTTCTCAGCTTCATCGCGTTCTTCCAAAAAAGGTAGAATGCTACATACTCCTCTCTGCTTATTTTCCCACTGAATATTACATTGATATGATTACTTCTTTCACAGAGCCTTCTAAAACTTTGTGGCAGTGCTTGCCTGTATCTCTCATAGTGTTTACACTCAAAAATTATGTGAAAATAATCTTCCACTGCTTTCATATTACACAATTCACATCGTTCTCTCATTTTTCCAAATTGAGTTGATTGCATTTAAATAACC
The DNA here is from genome assembly GCA_947179485.1 of Allacma fusca. Classification (NCBI taxonomy): domain Eukaryota; kingdom Metazoa; phylum Arthropoda; class Collembola; order Symphypleona; family Sminthuridae; genus Allacma; species Allacma fusca. The sequence goes on from OX359248.1 coordinate 32,601,302, forward strand.
TTTATGAACAATTATTTTATGACCACATACTCTTAAGTTTTGCACTAACTGAACGTTCTTCCAACATAGACTTAACATATAATGCTCACTCAGAGTCACTTTACTTTTAACTAGTGATAGCTGGGACAGTTTTTCACTTGATTGTATACTTCTGACGTCTTCGTTCACTGACCAAAGATAGTATTTGGCAATAAGTTCCCTCTTGTTTTCATCTCCGTTTCGCAGGAATTTCTGAAAATCTTCTATAATGCCCGCTTCTGTACATAATTTCTCCATGTCTGTTAGCCAGTTCCATTTTGTTCTATCCCTTTTCTTACTTTCTTCCAGACAGTTTCTTGTGAATGATGCGTTCTTTCTTGCTAATATGAAGACGTCGATGAAGTTTACACTGGCTTTGAATATTGAGCATTTTATGTTCTCCGTCTCTAGTTCTAACCGCAGAGCATAGGATGGAGTGCTATTGGATGTGCCGGTCAGTCTTCTTAGGAATTGCGTCTGGAACATTTCGGCTTCCTTAGTATACTTCAAACCCCATACTGGAAATGCGTACAGGAGCGTTGACGTAACTAATGCATTAAAGAGTTTCAAATGACTTCTTGTATCTTTTATTTTCGCTTTGTAGTATACCTCGAAGAGTTTCCCTTCTGCCCTCTTTGCTTTTCCTATGAAGAGATCTTTGGCCATTTTAAACGATCCCGAAAACCACAATATATAAAATCCCAAAACGAATGCTATATTACAACACTATAGTGTTGATGTTGATACCTATAGGTATTATTAGAGGTTTACACCAAGAGAAAATTTCCATACAATGAACTTTTTATGAGCTAATTGTAAGCGATATAATGGAATGATCTCGGTTGTGAGCTTGTCGACACAAAGGCTTCCGTGCTAATAAATTAGCTGGAAACCAATTTCAGTATCACAACCTCCTGACCACGTAGATGTGCAAATCACTTCGATTTATTCATTTAACAAAATTTTTAGAAATTAAAAAAAAAATCCAAAAATCTCCCCAGCACAACCTCCTGACCATGTAGCTGTGTAAGTGCAAACCATTTCGAGTTTTTAATTTTTCGACATTTCTAGAAATTTCAAAAATATTATTTTCTCTGAACATGCATCTGTGTAAACCACTTCGAATTTTCCGATTTTCGAAACTTTGGAAAACAGAGATATCATATAACCTGGGATTGCGTTTTAAACTTAACTTCAACAATTCAGCATGCGTGTATGCAAAGCATTTCAATTTTTCAGTTTCTGAGAACTTCGGAAAAGTTTCAGATAGAAATTTGCTCATAAAAAACAAATCGAGCTACCCACGAACAGCTGCGAAATTAATTTTCATTTACACTCATCGAAAAGCATACAACGCTCACCGCTTCGCTCATTGAGCTGTCGGTCACCCGATTGCAATTTACGCTATAGGGAAGTACCCAAGCACCCCACACATGTGTACAAGCTCTGGTGGAACCTACACCAACTGCAAAGTATCCTTCACCGAGATTTTACTTTACTGAGACATCTAACGCCTGAAAATGCTAATATTGTCTAAAGACAATTTTAAATGCTTACACCATAGTGCTCAGATTTACACTTTAAAAATAACACAAGCAAAGCACAACATCCCACGATAGGTGGCGAATGATGTGTTTCTCGATGCATTATGTACAGATACTAGCGTGTGATTATGTAATCTGAGATTGGTTGACCCGACCTCCTCCAAAAATAATTGACTTCTCTAAGATTTCTAATGTTACTATCAAAAATGAATCAACTTGTGTAGTTTGTTCGACAGTTATCGTGTTTACGGCTAAGGAGACAACCTGAGGGTCAGTTTAGATAACATGACATCCACAGTAGGGATTTTCGTTTCACCTTACCCCTAAATATATGCAACCGCAGGTAATGAGCTTAAATGTATGTAATTTTGTTGTATCATCTATTCACCTCTTATAATCAAGAGTGCTGCTGCTGTATTTATGCGGACAACAGTCGCCCCAACTAGTGTTTCTGATCGAGTTCGGGAAACTCGAGGTTTCGAGTTCGAGTCGGGTTCGAGTCGAGTTCGAGCCTAATATTTTTGGTACCGTTTGCTTTCGAGTCGGTTTCGGGTATCAAGTTTTTGACCCGAAAAATCGGGTCGAGTTCGCAAAATCTACCGGTCCCTACCAAAACTCGAAAGTAAAAAATTATTTTGGAATTATTGATTCATGTTACCTTAACAATAAAAATTGACCTTGCTGCCACCTCTGGTTAAAAAATATGCAGTTTTTGTGGAAAACATCAAAGAAAACAAAACAGTCTCTGTACGCAGCAAGTATTTGTACATGACCGTATAACACTCATCATACCTAATTGTAAGTTTTATTAGCGTACGAAGCTAAGTACCCTAATATGGCAAGGATGGCGCTTGAATTCTTGGGTATTCCTGGCATTCCTATCTAGCGTGCTTTTTCGTTGGCTCCGACATTTTAACACTGAAATGTTTGGCTACTCAAGGAGATACGACATGGAAGTTACCGCTTTTAATATCGTTGTTAAAGTTGGCATATAACAAGTGAACAACGATGAAGAGCATTACGGAGGGATGGCCGGTTGAACCAAATTATAATAAAAATTTGAAATTATATTGAAAAAATGAAAACGACACAGCGATTGCTGCATTATTTTGCTTTTACAAACAAAATGCTTTGTTTGATGCTCATTTTTCGGGACGGTGTGATGTTGTATTTGAAGTAAATTTTGTGTCTGGTTTCGGTTCGAGTTCGAGTCGGTTTCGGGTATAACATTTCTTAACGGTCTCGGTTTCGGGTACGAAAAAATTTCCCGACTCGAATGTCCCGAGTTCGAGTTCGAGCCCAAAAGTGGAATTTACACCGGGTTTTTGTTTCGAGTCGAGTCGAGCCCAAATATTTGTTACCGATAGAAACACTAGCCCCAACACTGGAGTGTAAACAACATATTACATTTTCTTGAAATTCTTTCCCCAAATTCACCAAAAACTGTGAGTGAACGCCTATAAAATACTTGCATAGTTGCGTGTTGCGACAATAGACTTACTACTACTAATACATTCATTCTTTAATTATGACTTAATACACTATGAAATAGTCAGGGACAAAACAACAGGCATGTTGGGGGAACATAACCCCCCCCCTACTTTTTCCCCAAGAGGGACAACCGATGCATTTGTCCCCCTCCCCACTTTTGGTAACGGTGGATTAATGTCTTTTAGTATCAACAGGAAGTCAGGTATCTGAGAAGTAGCGTATTAGTATTTGAAAGTGTTTAATTTATTTTTTGTTTATCAAAATGTATGGGATTATATGAATTTTTTAAACTCTGTCACCGGATAGTTTATTATTATTTTTTTCAAATAGTAATGCCAAAATTTTCTTGTTACAGCCCTAAATACCTACATATTTAGTTTAATTGAACGTGATTTCGAGATGTCATTTGCCCCCACTCTAACACAAATAAAATGAAAAAATATGAAGTATTCACTGCTCTGAATAAAAGTCTCCTTGTTTTAAGTTAATATTTGCTGTCACAGCGGTTCAGAAAATACTGTAAAGCAGTATATTTTACGTTTTCCGATTTGATGAATTTACTCAATAATACTACATACAATGATTTTCATAATTTGACGTGTTCTTTGAGCCCTATACGCTCTTCTTTTAGTAAGATATCAGGTTGTAGTCCGTACATTAAAAATTGTATGCATCACAGGACAAAATAATACATAATGTACAGAGAAATTAAGATTCAGGAAAGAAATTGGATCATTGGAGTGAGAATATTGATCTCCCAATTTTTACATCAAAGATCTTGAGGGATTCAAATTCAAAGCACTACTCTGTAGTAACTTGTATGGGATAGAAACCACAAGTTTTCAGATAAATCATATAAGTTTGTGTAGCACTTCTGTCCAAAGCTGGGCAAAAAGTTTGCGTATCCTAAATCCTACATACATTTTATAGTTTACGAAGAGCATACATTTTGCATACATAAATTTGTCCAGAAATGCAATCATACATATATGCATACATAAATTTGTCCCGAAATGCAATCATACATATATGCATACATAAATTTGTCCCGAAATGTAATCATACATATATTCATCATATAAATAAATTTATGCATAAATATATGTACACGTGCCTATAAAAGTGCATGTAGAACGTTCTGAACCTTTATATAAACTAATGAAGCATGGCTTCGCGCGTGTATATTGTTAATTAGTTAAGTTTAAAATTATTAATTTCTAGTTTCGTAGGTTTTAGTCACAACGTATAGAAATCGTTTGCATTGCAGCAGGAAATAATAAATGCGAAAATACTAATAAACACAGACCGTGCCAAGAAAATACAGATGGAGCTCACTGAACATACACGGTGCATACATAATACATAAAAAATCTCTCCGCCCACACCATGGAGTTAGTATCTTGTAGTACGTAGTATTGTTAGGTTAAGATGAATTAAGTATGTTTTTCCATACAATAATTTAAGGATCATTTTAAAGTACATTTTAGCCTGCGAGCTAAATCATTAAAATTTATTATTTGCTGACTGTATCCAGTCAGCGGCCTTGGTAACTTCCGTTACCCATTTCTTATGTATGTATTAATTTTAGAAATCAGCGATCATTAGGACTAGTGTATCTAGTCCAGAAGATTTGTAAGAATGTATTTTTAGTCTTGTTCTGGTCTTCGGATCAACCCAATCAATCTTTTAATCTTTCTTTAATTTCCTTTCAGTTTCTTTTGATTTCATAAATAAATCACTTTCAATTTTAATCTTCTCATTATTCACAGATCAACTTCAATGGTTTAATTTATTTGTTGGCTTATCATTTTGATTCTCATAAATAATTAATAGACTTTCATATTTATTTAATATTCATACATTTTGACATCCGTACTTGTCTCATATTGATACACGCCAACATAAACCAAAAGTATCATACGCAATTTTGAATTCGCGGGTAAACAGAAGGATACTACTGCGCCATACACCATGCAATTGGAAATGCATGTAAATGTGAATGATACGACAGTGTACTAAAACGTTGTGCATGAAGGCAATCCACAACCCTATAGCAAGTGCGTGTATACTTCATAATACAAACTTATGCTTTAAACGGTCATGCTAATTATGATATTACATTGCATGACGACGCATTCCAGCATTCTTTCATACGCAAGAGTACAAATAAATACTCCATCCCGGGTATAGTTAACTTTTCACGAAGAAACATCGTTAAGACGCAGTGTGCTATAATTTCACTCCAGTGAGGCATTACTTGTTTCACAAAGGTGGAAACTGCGGGAATTAAATTGTATTCTTCAGCATTTAAGGATTAAATTCATAGTCGAAAATTTTAAATTCAACTTTAGGTTTCGCAAGTGATAATGAACTACAATATTGTGTCAGTTTCATCCTTGTTAGTATTAACTTAGTTTGAAAGATCTTACAACACACATGTGTGTTGTAATTAGGTGGACGAACTAAGATTGGTCTGTACAAAAGCGTCCATCATTTTCTTAAGGTGAGTTGTGTACACTTAAAAATTACACTAATTAATTTGTAAAACATCAAATTCCGGTTCTGTGATCCGTACAATGAATATTAATGGAAATATTCACAACTACTTTGTAATTCCAGGATGAAGAAAAAAGAACCTTTCCACCTACGTGAAGCACGGGCAGAATTAATTTTCGGAACTACCCGGGAACGCCCACAAGAAACTGACAAGGACTTTTTAAGGAACAGAAGACGTGGGTTATACTCTAACCAAACGGTGAGGCACTCCAATCCCTTGGGCGTCCTTGAATGGGAATTCGATGCCGATCATCTTAAGCCTCAGTGTGGTGATGCAATGAATATTAAAAATCCTGCACTATTTGTGAATAACTCGGAAACAATGAACCAAATGATTCAAACTCTTAAACAAGCCCACACGTTAGGACTGGACTTAGAAAGTCATTACAAGTACTCCTTCGGAAGTAAGTACCTTTCGAATTCTTATGACGAGAGTTCCTGATTTATTCCAAAATTATTCCTGATGAGTTGTTTGAAGTTCAAGTATAACACACATGTGTGTTATACTTTCAATGTGACAAACATAAATATTAATCTTCCAGATATGATTTCGTTAATTCAAATTTCAACTCACACGGCTGACTACCTACTGGACCCATTCAAAACTTACGATGAGATAATAAGTGATCTTCGCAAAGTCTTGGAAGACCCGAAGAAATTATTGGTTGTTCACGGGGCCGCAAAAGATTTAATTTGGCTGAAAGGGGAATTAGGTATTTGTCCCAAAGGAGTAATTGATGTTCAAATATATGACATGCTAGAGACAGGGACAAAACAGGGCATATCGTTTGATCGCCTTCGTGAAAAATACATTCACGGTAATGCATGTGTGAACAAGAAAGTGACTGACAAATCAATATGTCAGTTAGCAGATTGGCGCCTCCGGCCGCTGCCCAAGGATCTTCAAATTTATGCCTAAGAAGATAGCCACTATGTTCTCAAAATTTGGAATGAAATCCTGAAGCAGGTATGATAAATATTTGTTTATAAGCCTGCCATGTTTTGATGAAATTTCTCATGAATAACTCATGTTGAACTACAACACACATGTGTGTTATAGTTCAAAATTTAAAATCTTTAAATATCATTTTCAGGGAAAGACGGATCTCATCAAAGCTGCTGTACATCAAACTAAAAACTTGCTCCTCAAAGAATACAGTCCTCCAAATTGTCGTTGTCGATTTCCGTGCTTTCCGCTTATTCATGCTTACTCTATAATCTCCTGTTGCGGCAAAGTTTAAAACACGCGGGATGCGCTACGATTTACTTTCAAGCCATGACTCCAACAGGCATTTGCCTAGTATAGTGACTAGTTTAAATCTCAAGTAATTTTTTTGCATTTAGTCATCTCATTGAAAGTTGCCATGGCAACGTCAAATACTCAACAGGGAACAAATCAAATACCACAAAATAATGTTATTCAATTAGTCTCTCTACAAACTGTTTCAGAGTTAACTCAGGGGCACCGTCAACAGGTAAATTTAATTCATGTTACAATAGCTACCTTCTGAGTGAAGTCCCTGTTACAAGTTATTGCATTGTGGATTTTTTAAAGGTCGAGGGTGCTATATTTCAGCTTGGAGAATGTCTTGTTTCGGAAATTAATAAGGTAAACTGTACTATGAATTATACATTTCTTCTGAAATTTAAATCAACGTAATTATTTAATATTTTGATAGTGTGTTTCAAGCTTAAAAGAAACTGTTCATTCTTCACACGTGGTGGATAGTGCTCAGGTAAAAATAGTACAAAGTATTCTACATGTATAAGTAATAACACACATGTGTGTTATTAGGTTGGTACAAAATTACTTGCGCAATGTTTGGTTTCAGGGCGTACCGGTGGAGACATTTATGTCGGAAATCCAACGTTTGGACCATAAATTGGACTCAGTACAATCCGGTAATAACATTCAGGATGCTTTATACTTTCACCCATATCATCTCATCTTGTAGCTAAATTCATTTTGTGTACATGATTATATATAAATATTCGTTTCTGTAAAAAAAATATTCTTACAGAAATCACTTCAATGCGGTCATTGTTATGCAATGTTCATGAAGACGTACGTCGGTACATTACTCCTACGAACGAGGGATCGACACCTGGAGAATGGCGCAACAGTGACTCAGCTATTGCCGACCAGCACAGCCAGATTTTAATCGAGGTAATGATCCTTTGTTCTGCTAAGCGACTGCAGGTATACAATTTTACACATGTTACTCTTATTGCTTTCACAGCCATTTGTTAGTGTTCAACATGATGGAGAGGAGCATCAACTGCGTCTGAGCAAAGTAACTCGGGATGCTTTACTGGGTTGTCGGGTTTTACGAGAGGTCGTTCGAAGAATTCTGCTTCATTTTCACTCTATTTCTGATCTTCGAAAGTTTACTCTAACTGGTCATACGTAAGTTATCATTTTGAATTAACCATAGTTAGGGTTGGTTCAACACACATGTGTGTTGGACACATTTTTAGTTTATTATTGTTTCAATGTATTTGTCTTTTAGGTGCGACGCCAAAGAGGGGACTAAAGATCCCAAGGAACAACTTCCACCGTTACACGTCAAATTTTCACAAGGTGACTGCTAGCTGTTTGCTACTAAATGTTTATGTATTCAATTTTTTGATGATACAATATTCTTTCAGCTGTCGTTCTCCGACTTTTTCCTGTAAATGATAAGCTGCAACAGATTACAAATGATGATGGCACAACGGCTTATGATGAAAAAATTCAAAACCTTAAAACAGACACGAGGAAAGCGATTACATCCATTTTGGAATATTACTCTTCAAACTACGATTCTGAAGGTCGAAGGATTCGAAAATTTGGGCAGAAGCGCAAACCCACTCAAGAGGAAGACCGTGTTATCTCTCCTGCTAGTATTGAAGGTTAATGTTCTTATTTCAATCTCGGTTTTACAACACACATGTGTGTTTTAAAACAAATTAATTGTAACCATTATGAATACAAAAATATTTCGGATACTTTCGTTTGATAATACAATTTATGCAAAAGTATACTACAATGTGTCATTTTGTTATACCCTTGTGCAGTAGCATGCTTTTATACAATTATTAGAAGGCACACTTTGATATCGTTAATTATGTCATGACACAGCATACGTAATTCAGGCATACATAAGCATTTCTTTTAAGTGGTCAATAAAATAGAGTTGGGAGGTATACTAAGTATTTGTATGTTCGAGCACTAGGAGCGGTGATACAAAGTGAAGCGTTGAATCATACGTAGGAATGTGCTAATAGATGACAAATTCTTGTATAAGCTTCTGCGCAGACTCCGGCGAGCAGCATACTCGCAGGGATCAGGAGTTGCAATGATGTTGAATGCAAGGTGTCCGTCATGACACGAATACCAACTATTGCCGTTTGGTATACTAACTCCTTAAATTGTAGTATGCCGACACCGGGTACCAACACATAATAACCCCATGGTGTGGGCGGCCTTTTAAACATACATACTCGTAAATACAGTATTCATACCATACATATATCATACTGTCGAGTCAAGCCAGACTGATGCTTTACCAATTAAGGACAGGTGTGTTACGCACGCCTCTCTTGCCTGCGATTGGCCGATAATTTTTCATGCGTTTCAGCGCGAAATAAAAGGATGTATGCATATGCAATGTAAATATCTTGCAACATGATTACGAAATTGAAACTCGATGGTTCACTCACTCATTACAAATACAGAGTTAATCTATGGTTGACAAGTAAACGATGGTTGACAGTCACTCTATGGTAACTAGCATAAGCCTATCGGAGGCAAGAGAGGCGTGCGTAACACACCTGCCCTTAATTGGTAAAGTATCAGCCTGGCTTGACTCGACAGTACATTTTTTTTAGTGGAAACACGCAGCCTACATAAAATACATACAAATATTCGGAAAATGTGCGACCATACATAAAAAACTGCGTATATGTATGCATAAATGTAGGATATGTGCCCAGCTTTGCTTCTGTCTCTTGAATTCTGACGTGTTGGAACTACAGGGTATAACCCTTGATAATGTGGACTGTGTAAATAGTGTAACTACATTAAACCAATGTAGGCATCTCTCCCTACAGGGCCATACGTTTAAAGGATTGCTGCAAATAGTTGGGTTCTTGTTCTTATAGACAATGATTCCTGTTTTTCTTTACACTAGGCTTTTGATAGAGGTTTACGCCCAAGTTCCTGGGACCGGGACAATTTCAGCGCCTAAATAATGTTCCTATGAGGACGGAGTCGGAATAAAGGTTTTTGCACCAAGATTTTAACCTTCTGTTTGTCAAAAGATAGTAGCCAGTAGCTGTCTTGTGTAAAATATTTCCCTGTTTCAATTAATCCACAAGTCCGGTAATTTGGAAATTTGCTACAGCAGCCAGATCTGCGTAAAACATTAAGAACATCTCAAATGTGTACTTCAATTTCAACCCTAAGACTAAATTATTTCTTTCCTGCAATACAAAAAATTCTCATCTCAAAGGCCTACGAATGAGCTTTACGATAGTCCACGAAGCCTTCTACAAAACGCGTCAAAAGATATGCTTTAAAAAAATGTAAAAAAAAACATTGAATGGTTTTCAATTTTAAAGAACTAAATGATTTTCACTGTGATTGTGTCAAAGTCACGGAAATAAATTATAGAAAATCTGCTATAATATATGGGGGAAGTAGATACTGTATATGTATATCATTAGTTAATCCCACTAGAAGTGCGGGGCCTTCCTAGCCAATTATGGACATACATATGTATACCGCTTAGTCCTCCCCATACTTTGGCGGACGTTATTTTCCCTCTGGATGTACTAATACTGATTGTGAGTATATGAGTCAAGTGTTGGCTACTTCTGTTGTGAAGCTGTCACAAAAGTCATAATAAAGTCCTTCAATATAATAAGACATAAGACCCATGATAAGTAAAATATTAAATGTAAGTGATTCACTCAAATGATAATGGAAGCATCCCGACCTGAATTATTTTTTCCTATTACTCTCACAAACCAACAACATATCCATCTTATTTCCATGACCCTCGGAAATTGATTGTGAGCCCTCAAAAGCAGAGGTGGCCACACTACTATACTTTTTAGTAGTGGTAGTGGAAGTGTGCAAAAAAGTAGAGTAGTTGTTGAAACTGAAATAAAATAATATTTGTTGGTAGTGTAGGACGAAGGAGACATCAGCAGGTAAGTAAATAGTAGTAACTACTAGTGCCAGTTCACCATTGTTCCTAAAATGTAGTGTAGAATAGTGGAACCGACTTTAGTTTGGATGTAGTGTAGAAGTAGTTTACATGCATACACAAACTCCAATAAAAAGTAGTGCAACCCGAGTAAGAACTATACTTAAACATGGAGTGTGTGATTATGTCTTTTCATAACTTTCTATATCAGACGCCGTTACACCGCCTTTCAATGTTCGAAATATTATTATTGCGTGGATGGATACAGTAACATCTTGTATTTGTATTGGATCATTGCGCATTCTATTTTGTGATCCTTTTTAGCATCAGTTGAACTTATGCAAAAGCAAAATCTTAGTATTGATCTCTATTTATTTAAGTGCTTTAATCCTCCGTTAATTAACAGTTCTGAAATTCAAGCAAAATCCAGATTGTCAGATTCCGTACATAAAATGGCAACGGACATTGTCAGTTGTAATGATTCATTGTGTCAACTTGTAACACGTTTTTATGGTATAGTCAATGGTTCTCATGTATGCACTTGAGTTATACACGCATGTGAATGTTGTCTAAAACAATAAACTAGTTTTTCAAAATGCCTATCCTACAATTGATTTTTGTAAAGATCGGTCCTGCACGCCTCTAATTTAGCATAAACGTCTAGCTTCATCGTCACAGGATATATTGTATTTACATACAATGAAACGGGATTTTTTTTTCGCTGGGAATCATATTTCTAGCATATATTTAGAATTTAGGATCCTTTTTTAGGCTTATATTAAAATTATATGATTTTAGGCTGACAATGAGATTAAAATTGCACGGCTATTCAGTGAACAAGTAGTATATTGCATAGTGTAGCTTTTTTTACTTTGGAGAGTAGTGTGATAGTTGTAGTGTAGAGTAAAGCCCCATCTACACATGATGTTTAGGTCGACCTAAGTAGGGTTTAGGCTGGAGAAAGCTGAGCGTGTGTGGATGCTACTTAACTTCGGTTAACCAAACATAGGCGCGAAACTGCTTTCTTTGCCGCAAATCCCTACATAACTTAGGACCGGTACTCCCAGCTCCTAACTTGTGTCGACGAGTGTTGTTTTAAGTTGGATGCAATTTCAGAATACAATTTTTCGCTTTTATTGAGGTTTTGAAAGAACAAACCATAAAAGGATATCCTCATGATTATATAACATTGATAAAATAAATATTGATCTCTGGTTGGAACATATATCTCACCCCGACCTGGACGAACTTGGAATTTAAAATAGGTGAGTTCGTTTTTTCAACTATTTATTGCATCTTGTAATGATATTACTCATATTTACTAAAATATAAATGCGTTCGATATGGTGTACACTGTAAACCTAGTTACTTAAGATACTCTTTGTACTGAAAGTGTTCTTAATAAATTTTGTGAATATGATTTATTTGGTAAATTCAAATTCTATAATCAACAATTTTATTGAGTCACACAATTTAGTATATATGAAAAACGTATTAATAATAAAAGTAATGGAAAGTTTGTAAAATTTGTCTTAGCCTTTTTTGTAATTTCAGATACAATGTCTGCAACTCAAAACAACAAATCGAAAAGAGATGGAAATTGGAGGTCTGACGAAATCAAGGAGCTAATTTCGTTATATGGAGATAAATTCGCGGAGCTGGAATCAATGAGTGTCAAAAAACCGATTTACGAATGGATTTCGAGTCAACTTGCCCAGAGAGTGATTTTTAAAACCTATATTCAAGTCATGCGAAAGGTTCTCCAATGAATAAATTAATCACATAACATGGCGTAAATGAGCGTATTTCCATTAGACCAAATGCTTTGTCAATTTATAGATTTCCTGGTTGCGGCAGGAGTACAGAAAGCAAAGCCCTGGACCAACTGGAGGAACACCGTCCAAGTGGGAGTTTTATGCAGATTTGCATAAAATTCTTCACGAGAGACCTAGTCTTAATCCAGCAGTCGCAGAAACTTCCGAAATCGGACTGGACGACGATTCTACGATATTTTCAACGGATTCCAGACCAAGTACTCCAAGTAGCAATGGAAATGTTGAGACGGATGTTGAGACGTTTTCTGATACTACCGAAGGTACGAATTAATTTTGCCCTCCATGGATACAATTGATGGACGAATAGATAAATTATAATTATTAAACATCTGTGGTTTTGCAGAAAGTAACAACTTGCGGAAAAGGAAGAGCAAAAGTGCTGGATCTTCAGATGTAGTGAAGATAGCAAAAGAATCATTCGAGTTCATGAAAGCTGAAGCTACCAAACGACAAGAAATGCGAGCGGAATTAAAAAATTTTAATGATCAAATTTTGCTACATTTTGACAGGATGGCCACGGCATCCGAGCGTTTTGTTGATATTATGCTTAACACCACAAATAATTCGTAAAAGATGTCAAGTAAACGATTTTTGTACTGAGTATACTAATGGGGAATTTATTTGAATCATTAATATATATTCCAGTATATTTTATACAATCTTACGCATACTAAATCATTACCCTTCGAAGTCTTCCCAGGGTTGTGCTTGATTACTGAAAATGTTCATCAAGGTGTTTCGCAGGTTTTCTCCTGAGGATTGTACAAGTGTACATTGTGGGTTTGGTTGAGGATGACGATTTTCGTATAATTGTGCAGTTTCTCTGTCCTGAGCTGTCAGAATAACATTTATTCCGTGCTGTTCACAAAGATTGTGCAAAGCCACTGCTGCAATAATTACTTTATGAGCATCTTTGTACAACACGTCGATTCCACGATACAGCCTTCTCCACCTACTTTTTAACCTTCCGAAAAAGTTTTCAACGGACCTTCTGGCTCGGGACAGTCGATAGTTGAATATTTTGCGTGGTCTTGTCATTTCAGAATGGTGTGTGAACGGTTTCATTAACCATGGCTCTAAAGAAAATCCCGAATCTCCAAGAAGAACCAAAGGTATTGGATTTCCTGCAACAAGTTGAACCTTATAGTAACCATTTAATTTTTTAATCAATTCTCGTAATAATGTTTAAACTTTCCCAATAAAATCACTTCACCTTGGATGTCTTTTATTACATTTGGAATTGCGCCGTCACGTATTTTGTAAAATAGTGTGCTTTCTTTGAAAGCCCCTGAATCCGACTGTCTACCAGGTATTCCAGTTTTTGCCCAAATGGCTCTTCCTCTTGCGTCCACAATTGCCAGTAACATTATAGACTTCCACCCTTTATAATTGTAGAAGTCCGACGCCAAACGAGATGGAGGACTAAATGCAATGTGACTACCGTCGATTGATCCAAACGCCATCGGAAACTGCCATAACCTCTCGTTCTCATCTGCAAGTGCGATGAACTCATCTGAAGTTTTTGGAAATTTGATCAGCTTCCTTGCAAGTACCGAATACACCGCGTTAATAAAATCTTTAAAGCACTGATGAGCGGTACTTCGTCCAATCCCAAAGAGAGATGCAACCGTTAGATAATCACAAGTGGTGGCAAGTAATTTTAAACCAACAGCAACTTTTTTCCTCACAGGTAATGCATCTCTCCACGATGTATCCTGTAATTAGGAAATTAGAGTTAGGTATTATCTGAGTAATCCTCAGACTACAGTAAATTATGATACGCCCAAACTGTATTAGTATGACTAAAATAATACCTCTTTGTACAAGGAAATACCCAGCTCAGCCACTAAATAATCGAAAATCTGAAAATTGACTCTGAAGTGCTGGATAAATAGTTTCTCTGGGAACAGCGGAACTTTATGATCCCACCAATCAGTAGATGAAGGATATCTCCAGATAACGCGAAATCTGAAAATCATCAGATGCGGTGTAATAAACCTGAATTAAGGCTTAACCCACGATGGAATCAATTGATTTTTTAAATGTAATAATGAAAACTAAATAGATCACATACTTTGTCTGAGCTTGCAGCCACTCCAATATTTTCAAATATTCTTCAGTGCTTGCATCTTCTTCGTCAAGTGTTCGCAATAATTGATTATTTAATTGAACCTGATTCAGCATAATTGTCTTTATTTGGCTTTGGTTTTGCCAAAAAACCTTTCTACAAATTGTTTGCAATTCCATTTTTTACTGTAGAAATTTCTCACTTTGATTGCCGCCTAATTTCTATGGTAATTTTCATGGTGATACTAGTTACTTCACGCAACTCATATGTGGACGGCATTCGACTTACATATTTTAAGCTTCACTAATAGTGGCATGTGTGGACAGCTCCTGAGATGTGTCAAACCTAACTTGAGCGGCACAACTCCTATGTTATGCTGAACCAAATTCGTATGTAGACGGGGCTTAACGCTCATTTTTAGCTTCCGGCAAGTAGTCGTAGAGTAGAGTAAAGGTACTCTCTCAAAGTAAAACTCTACTGGAAAGTAGTGTAGCGGTAGTATTGATTGTCAACAAAATAGAGTACGAGTAGAGTAGTTGTCAAAGACCATTTTTGTTGGTAGTGTAGTGGTTAGTGGTAACTAGTGGCATTTACCCTCAATAAGTTTTTAGAGTAGTGAGTGTAGGGGAAAATTGAATGGTCACCTCTGCTCAAAAGTCATTCTTCCATCCACCTTCGACGCATCCATCAACAAGCGTAAACTCAAAACGTTGAAATGTCGTTTGCTTCTGATATGTTCGTTCGTTCGTTGCACATAATGCTCCGTCCTCAATAATACAGATACTCAATACTGCTGAATGATTGGCTGCATAATAAGTGTTTTATCGCTTAAAATTAAAACTTAAAACACAAGCATAGCTAGCTATAAATACAAATGACATTGCAATGTCAGATATATACATCAAAATGTCGACAATATTTCATACTTGATTCGTCGGCGTTCGGACTGGACTGTTCGAAGTGACCAGTACTAAAGATTTGGGCTTCTGCAGGCTATTTAATATTTTATAACTGTCTATAGTTTATTTAACCGATTTATATGAAATTTGATACGCAGGCACTTGTTGGTGAGCATATTCAGGATTTGAAAGAATACTTGGTGGGTGCTTCTATTTCCCGAGATATCAGAGGTCACAGGTCAGGACCAGTACAGTGTCTTTATTCCCTAGAAAGTTAATCGGATTATAAAAAATATTCTAAAAAAATATAAAAGTGGTAGGATGGAAATTGACATCAATAGGTTATGGGTATAATTGGAAATTCTGGGTTTTGGCTTTTTAGAAAAATCGTGAAGAGGTGTGATGTAGTCGGTTGATAGTGAAATGGGAAACTATGCGTGACCTCAACCTTTGACCTCATATATCTCGGGAATTAGAAATGCCCGGTTCAAAATTCTTTCAAATCTTTAATCTATACTTGTAAATCTATGGGCGATACTCTAAAGCAACGAGGAAGTCATGGATCCAAGACCTGGTACTAGTAAGGGAGGACTGGCCACGGTTCGCCAGCCCCTGGTAAGTCAGACGGACAGACAAAAAGGAATCATTTTTCGGATTATGTGGGTAATAATAAGCAAAATATAAACGAAAGGAGAAAAAGGATGAGTTTATTACTGTGGGAGTGATGGTAATGATCAATGATCATCGTACTGTAAACCGATTTGTATTAGCTCACGAGATGACTCGTGGTGATGGGATTATTGAGTAGCTATAATCGTGTGAAAAATATTCAGTTGCACCTAAGTAATAATTGCTTCTAGTATTTTTTTGTTTAATTGTTAATTCAGAATCGTTATGGCTCCGGATGGAATACCGAAGAGTCGGACCTTGGCTGTAGTCATTACCGTCGGAAATGTCAACTTGTCGTAAGTCTGTAATAACACAAGAAACTGTATTTGATGGAGATTAATTCCATTCGATTTATTCAATTAGCTCTATTTGTCTTCAAATGTAATATACATGAGAAAACTACGAATTATATGGGCCCACCCGAAAAGAGTCCTGAATAAATTGAATTGAATATTGATAAAGACTAAGATGGACCTTGTTTCCATGGATTGAGTGGAAAGTAAAATTGACTTTGAGGGAAATTTTTTCTAGTGTCCGGAGAAATCGTGTTTGAGAACTTACACGTGCAGGTTTTGTCACGATGAGACAGAGGGTTCTCACAAGCTTGACCGATACAATGTATCAATGATTGTTTGCTTAGTTTGTCATCACCAGCAACCCGTTGGTAGCACGTGCAGGAGGTGCAGGACGATTTTTGGGAGGGTAAGAGAAGATGAAATAAAAATGTATTTGTATGTTGAAAAATTGTGTATATTGTGACTGATATAATTTTTATATTTCTTGCAGTACTATTGTAACCTGTGCAACTTGTTCAGTGACGAAGAGCAGTTTCAGTACCATTGTTACGACTGCGGACTATGCCGAGTGGGACCGAAAGAGCAATTCTTTCATTGCAAGCGGTGCGACATGTGTCTGTCAGTTGATCTCCGGGGAGGTCATAGGGTAATTTTGCTGTTTTTTCATATGTGACTTCGTAGCACGTAATGAATGAATGCAAGGTTAGAATTGAGGGGATCATTAATGATTTGCTAATGTTTCAGTGTGTGGAGAGAGCATCCCAGTCTGAATGTCCACTCTGCTTCGAAGACTTGCATACCTCACGTGTTATGTCTCGTGTTCTTCCCTGTGGACATCTTATTCATCGCACTTGTCTGGATGAGTTGCTTAACAAAGATCATAAAACTTGCCCCATTTGCAGGGATCCGATTCCGGAGAAGTTTGCAACTCCAATCGGTACTAGCGACAAATAAAACAACCCTTGTCTGAATTGCAATGGAAATAACTTGGATTAAAATATTAGATGAGCTAATCTATGTTAGTTTGAATTTATACTTTTGAGTTAAAATTAGATTGCGACGTAGCTGACCTTATAGTTAGCTGCTTTGAAGCAGAGTTTCTCATTGTTATCTCTAACGTAATTTCATTGTTGTATAGTGTAGTAATAATAAAGGTTAAATGATCGATTGTTGAAATATAACGTGAAGTTTATGCAAGTTACACGTAACATCTTTTTCGTAGTACTTACTGCATGTGTTTTGGTATTCCTAGCAGTAGTAGACAGTATACGTTACATTTTTGCATTAAATGCAGCTACTACACTTGTGTAACTTGATATAGTGTAAAGAGTTCAGTGTCGGTGGGCGTAAAAATATTTGCTTTGTTGTTACCTGGTTTGGTATCTAGACTACTGAATGAAATGATTTCATTTGAGCAATATTGTATTATTAAGAACTACCAGACCATAAGGTGGACCTGAAACTTTTTCGTTATTATTTAACTAATTTATAATTATTATTAACATTCCTGAGCAGCCTTTTGTGTTTAAGTAACTTTCATTTTCGTGTTAATTATCACTTTTGAATGCATTGTATTATAGAATGGAATCAGCCGATCGCATTGTAACGATAAAGGTGTTAACCTCACTTTCAGGTATTAACTTTTGTAGGCGGAAAAATGTCTGACAGCGTTCCAACTTGCTTCTTTCTCTTTACTGCTTGAGCATACTGCAACAAAAGAAGAAAAAACCGTTTCTATAGTATCATAATGACAACTTTTAGGTCTATTGCCATACAAATACTAGCTAGCATCCTGCCGTATGGCTTGTGCAATCTGGACCTCCCGATTGCTTCAGCTTTTTCGGTACGTACATACCTAATTACATAGTTTCCCCGTTACCTCAAAGTAATGGTTTGTGAGTATCTTATTGCATCCAGCTTTAATATACGTATGCATCTATATTTGTGTATATATAATTATATGTGTACAGTAGTATAAAAGTTACTCGACTGTAATTTTATTATTCTAGGCGTTCTCTCCAGTCTCAAGCAGTTACTCAGATAATTGCAATATTTCTACAAACAGCCCTTGCAATTCTGATTTTCTTAGGTACATGTGTGATTTTTCAGTCTGTACTTCACTTCGAAGCTTGAATGATAAAAAGCGATCGGTTTGTTCATGCCTAAACTTTAAGGTTTGATTTTGTAAGATATTTTAACACTTTTTTCCTCCGACTTCAATTTTGTCTCTCTCGATTGTAAGTAATGTTAATAATTTGTCTCCATTTTCTTCTAGAGAGAATCTCATGTGCGTTTCCAAATACAAATATTTCTTAACATGCACAGGTGCAAACCCTACCATGAAAGCAGAATCCATGACTACTCTACATGTTTACATAAATGCAATGAAGTTAATCAACATCAAAGTAGGATTAACGAAATATTTCCACAAATGTACAAAAAAGCATTCGGGTGCATAATTCAGAACAAGATTGCATCAAGAAGCCCCAGTGATCAACTTTCCGCAGTTGGAAAATTAAATCATCGAATACTTTGTTTTTGCTACACATATGCAAGATTCTCGGAACGCAGAATTTCTAGAGTTTTGGACTGAAATTGAAACTACTAGGTATGAGTTTCTTACAATTAGCTAGGAATAATGATTGCATACATTTGCAAGAATTTTGTTGCTTACTTTTATGAATTCCGCTAGCGCCTGTGTTTCATAGATATGTAACTTATCAAGGTCCGCTATCTGTAATCATTATTCAGTTCAGTGGAATTAGCACTTCTGCACTACAGAAGGGCCCTTGCTATTATTCGTAGTTATTTCCTCCTTCTAATTGTAAGCTCGCTTTCCTCTGCTGATTGAAATATGATCTCAGATTTTTCACAATTAGTAGTTACTAATACAATGATTAAGTACATTTCAATTAAACTTAATCACCGACCATGTGAGTAAAAAGTAATTAGTTCAAGATTCAATTATCAGATAAGCAGATGATGAATATTTTATATATGTTTAAATCATACAAAATTCAATTACAATCTTCCTATAGCTTTTAAAAATACAGCACTATTAAAAAATATCCGGTAATGATTTTGAAATGCATAAAATTTAAGCATACTTACTTTACTGTTTTTTTTTGCATGAATTACTACTTGTAAAAAGGTTTGATAGTCTCATCACCATTAAAATCAATTTATATTCAATTGCTTTTCGATTCAGGTACTGTGTATAGTAGAGGCTTTTCATTAACTCGTTGTCAGACTCTGATGTTGTGGGCCACAGTTTCCTCTCAATTAACCCTCTATTTTATTACCTGACGGTTGTTTTCAAAATTTCAAATTGGAGTTCACCACATGGAATGATTACTAGTTAGTATTACATTGAAAATTACATTATGTATGTAAAAAAAAAATTAACTGTCGTGTATTGCATAAATTCACGAATGTTGGAAAGAGTAAAAGGTAAAATCAAGTTTTTGTCAGGATCAAATTGTGAGCTTCATGTCATGTGCTGTTTTTCGCTTCAATTGATCCAACTCAATGGGAATAAATTTAATAAAAAACAGTAATGAAATACAGTGGTCACCATGAATACTATATCTGCGGGTTACTAAAAAGTATTAGTATTATCAGTGTCAATGTCGATTTTGTATAAATACCCTTTTAAGATATCTGCATTATATGTTTATGCGTGTACTGGGTACATGTGTCTGAAAATATGACCCATTATATCTGCAAATATTATAGCTCCTGGGTTTGATGTAAAGCAAGCATTAAATTTTTTCTGAAGTGGAGGATTTCTAAGAAATGTGATATCAAATAGATCGTAAGCACAAGTTAATATGCCGTCGGTGTGCATCATTCATGACTGAACCGGCATCTGAAATAAAAGGAGTGCTAATCATTTAATGGATGGAAATAAGGTATTCAGGGCACGAAATCCTCAAAGCAAAGGTGACGCTAATCGGGGAATACTGAGATCCTAACACACTACAAAGTTCCAGTAAGCTGTTTTTCCTGTTCGGCGTCTTATACGTATGTACATGTTCTAATTAAATAGCCATTACTGTACACTCACTACATAAATCAAAACTTGAGACATATGCTAGATAAAGTAACTAAAGATTATTGGGTTTGGGTTCTCTGGGTTAAATATGTAAAACTGCGTTACGTGCTTGCAATGGCCCAGACAATTCATTTGAGTAAAATATAGTTTCCATACCTTTCATTTTTTACAAGCAATAATAAATGTTTAGGATTCCTTCTGATGATAATTCATTCATTGGAATTATAAATTATTGTCGGGCAGAGAAATGGTCTGGTGAAATCAGTGGATAAATAGTTAATGCATGGTATGTATAATTATGTACGATCATGTAAAAGCCCCAAAGTGAAAAGAACTCCTACTGTGCACAGTTTTTGTGTCTGGAGGATAAATAAGATTAAAGAGGTACAATTAACACTGGACGATTTGGCAGGACAACTAATGTGACTGTTGAACTTCCATGGAATTAAGTGATTGCCCATGGGTCTAACCTTGGCATAGCAGTGTCGTTTGCGTGAAACAATTAAGGAATCTACATTTTAGGAAAAAATCCAAGTGCATTGATTTGACACCAACTTTTGATTCCATATTATCTTGTTACTTACGCAACTCACAATCAGCCACTCTGTCAATGTCAACGTACATACATATGTATATGTATAAGCGGGACATATGTTAAAAGCTGTTTACTTTATGGGAGGTATAATTTCTGCATGTATCAAGGACTCTGGAACTACTAAAATTTTGTGGATTTTTTCTCGGGTGTTTTCACAGTCAGAGAATCACATTTCGCAAGTTATCACCTTCAAAGAATGAGATGTAATGGGCTTTGGCAAACATTTACTTAAATGTTTTTACGTCTCTTGTACTAGTACTTGTTTCGTGTTTGACAGCTTACAATTCAGCTTAAGTGGTAGGAATTTGGAAGGATTGTTCAAAAAACTAGTAAAAATTGTAGGCTGTAATCCAACAGGGAGATCTTTTTCCAATCGAGATCATCAGCAAAATATACAAGAGTCATAATAGTCGGTCTGTGTATGATTATACGAAGCCCCACACCGTTCAACTGTTGCAAAAGCAGGTAAAACAAATTAAATTACATGGAAAGACGAGTAACTATATATGCATTGTAATGACGGTAGCAGGTGATCTGTGAATAAACCCACTGTCAATTAATTGGGGATCCTTCTATTAGAAATTATAGGGTACGGGCTCCTACATTTGCTCTTTTAGAGTACACGCCGAGAAAAATAGAACTGGTTCGATGTCTTTGTTATTCAGACTCCTTACTTACAGATGATACATGATTTTGTATGTAATTGCAGACAGCAAGACAACTCTATATACGCAGGGCATTGATACAATTGGATGAAAGTGATTCAATTCAGAAGTAATATTAGAACAGAACTGGAATTTTTAATCCATGATTAGCTCATTTGAAGCCTGTTATGCAGATTAGGGTGTGTCATTAATTACAAATGTCATCCAAATCTGGTTTTTTTGTTCGCTAATAAAATGCTTCCATTTATATGAATATTCTAAAGTCATTTCTCAACGGTTTTTTTATCACATTCTTTGGCTCACCGTAGTATGTATACCTACATGTTTGCTACCACTTTTACACACACACATACTCTTTGTACGGATTGGACTATACTGTGATAATACTACTATGGATTGCCGGAAGGTCCGCATCCGTGTTGCGAATCTACAGATGGGTTCAGGGATGGCAGGACTCATCAGAAACTGCGACAACTACCTCTCAACACTCTGATAAACTTGTCCCATCAAAAAATGTTGATTTCATAGCGGCTGTCATATTAGAAAGAAATAAGATGATGTCTGTACTCCAGGGAACAAATCATCCCGACAATGAGTGGATGGATATTGCATGTAATAAGATTTTGCTCTAGTTTTTTTTTTATCATTGATTGTTTTAAATGTGTAAACAATAATTTATTGAATAATTTAACTTTTCTTATGATAAGGATTTGTTCAAAGGAAAATACTTACGCTCACCAAAATTTCTCAGCGCATCTAATGCCAAAATCGACTAATATGGTGTCAACACTACTCTCATTGTTTCATACGCGACGGTGGAATACAGAATAAATTAGTGCCTGATGGTTCCGGTCTAGAACCAAAGATGAGAGGCGTTTCCTTCATGGAGTTATAGAGTAGAAGCAGTGAGAAGGATGGGCATCCCAATGCGAAAATTATTATAATTAATATTTTATTGGAAAAAGTGTACAAACATAATGGCTATACTCACATGAGGTATACATTAGAGATACAATTTTATGTGATGGATTTTATACGTTACACAAGTGTGTCCAGGAATTTCTCACAGGGAGTTACCCTCTTTGTTCGTATGGGCAAATCTGCTTAAGAAACGATTAATGCTTTCCTTACATGACCGACTTGCGAGAATGGAATGACTATTTGGGGAAATGGAGTTCCAAATCGGTTGCTTAGGTACCCGTGCATAATTTTTACATGTTTAACTACCCGCAGATTGTGTAACTGGCAACTCTTGTCCATGTTTGATTGTTTCTACGAAAGAGTACACTAAGGATTGGTCCACATGGAGGAGTATATAAGGACAGGTGAGCAGATTGAGAATTTAGTTCCAGCTTTGATCTTGATTTCTTATCATACTTTACTTTGAGTCTCCACTGAAAGACAAACTTCCAATCTTCAAAATGAAGGCTGTAAGTTCAATAGTAATACGATAAGCCCTAATATTTTTTGACAATAATAAAATTGTCTTTCAAAGGACTAATTAAAAGATTGTTCAACTTACTTTTTGTTTGTCTTAAAAAATTTATAAAGATTTAATTTAAAATCGAAAACCTTAATTCATAAATATTTCAGGTTCTTGCTCTCTTGGCCCTTGTCGCTGTTGCCAGCGCTCATGTCCTCACTCCAGTTGTTCCAGCAACCGGACTCACCACTGTTGGTGCCGTTTACCCAGGGGTAAGTTGAACTTATAATTATGAGATAATATTTCATAAAATTTTTTTTACCGTTTGATGGGTAAATTCTCAAAATTTGACTTTATCTCCAGGTCTCTTACACCAGCAAGGTTCCACTTGTTCAATACCCAGCTTACAAGTACCCACAATACCAATACGTTTACCAACCAGTCCAAAACAAAGTTGTCTACCCTGTAAGTATAAAAAATAGCTCTGAAGCATTTGCTTCGAGTTGTTATTTTGATAAAGAAAATCAAGCAAAATGAAAACGTGCATTTTTGTAAGTGCTTATTTTGATATATTAATAACAAAATTTGTCGTTTACAGGGCTACACTTACGGATCCGTTCCATTGTATGGAAACACCGCTTACTACCATGGTTAAGCAAATCCGTTCCTTGAACACCTACTCTGATTTTGATACGCGACGTGCCTCCCAACTTGTGATTTGTAATTTCTCTAGAAGTTTATTTCTTTAAGCTGTAAGTGGATCTAATTAGGTTCATTGAATAAATTTCTATCATGTAAAACCTGCAATTTCTTGATTTTTTCATGGTTTCATTTTATTTCACCTGGTCTTTGATGATATCATTATATCAATTCCATATGTGCGTAAGTAAGTACTTGAATTCATAAAAATATAGATCAGCATCATACATGCTTTCTCTTGGCTATCTATAAATATTCCAGGGAATCCCGTCACACAATTTGGTTTTTAAAAACTCCCAGGTTAATTCCTTGTTAGAAGCATGTTCGGTTAAACAGACACATTTTCCTATATCTACAGTACTCACATTTGAACATTCCATATTTGTGCTCCGAATTAGTAACTATATTTGCGTTAGCGTGTGCAAACTGTGTATATTGCGGGTCGGCATGAATTTATATTACATGGCAAGAACCTTTATGAGTTTGTTACATTAACAGGAAATTGGTCAACATTAACTAACAATGAGTAAATATCAAACAATTTAGCACTAATCCGGACGTTCTTGGCCTCATATGAATATGCAATATGAACGGATTATCACTCACCGACCTGAAATCCTAATCAAATTGTTTATTACCCTTTGAATTACGATCTGCGACCATGACATAAAAATGAGTACCCAGGAATTGCAATTTCGTATAATCGAGGTATAGACGATCAGCAAATAAATTAATTTAAAATCATACTGTAGTGCTGATAATTTAAAATAATAAACACTGCTTTGCAAAGAATATATCATTAGTGAGTACTAGTACGTATACATACGTATCTATGCATAGAATACAGAAAATATTTCAATAAGGGTACATAAACGGGTAATCTTTCAGATGTGGCTACATCTTGAAAAGTATATTTCGTTCATTCTTTACATGAAAGGCGGAAGCTGTTTAATCGTACCTTAATGCTAGTACAATAATGTTTAAGTTACATTTTATTTCACCTGGTCTTTGATGATACCACTGCACTATATCAATTCCACATGTGCGTACTTTTCATCAAAAATACATATCAGCATCAAACATGCTTTCTCTTGGCTATCTATAAAAATTCCAGGGAATCCCTTCATCACACAATTTGGCTTTTAAAAAATCCGAGTTTAATTTCTTGTTATAAACATGGACGTCTCCACAGAAACAGTTTCCTATTACTATATCTACAGTACTCACACTTGAACTTTGCATATTTGTGCTCCGAATTAGTTAATATATTTGCGGTAGTGTGAGCAAACTATAGAATGCGGGTCGGCATGAATTTATATTACATGGGAAGAATCTTTATATAATCTACGACCATGACATCAAAATGAGCACCCAGGAATTGCAATTTCGTATAATCGAGGCATAATCGATCAGCAAATTAATTAATTTAAAATAATACTGATAATTTAAAAGCATTAGAAACATTACTTGGCATAGAATATAATATCAGAATAAGTACTAGTACTTATATATATGTAGCTATGCATAGAATACAGATAATCTTTCAACGAAGGTACATAAACGGGTAATCTTTTAGATGTGGCTACATCTTGAAAAGTTTATTTCGTTCATTCTTTACATGAAAGGCGGAGGCTGTTTAATCGTACCTTAATGCTAGTATAATAATGTTTAAGTTACGCGAAAACCGATACAAAACATGATTTCTTCAAAACCGTGAAAAATTCGCAGATGTGTTGTGCCAAATATATTAAGCACAAGTGTATTATGTACATATGTACAAATGTACATATGTACCAATCACAGAGATGGGGTACTCTGAGACTTAACCCTGCTACAATTATGAGCTCCATGACTCGTTACATAACATCATGAACAAGATGAGGTATACAATTAAGGTGGGCCGGGCCATAAATCGTAGGCGCTCGTTCTGTACAGTTAATTATTACCTTAGGTGTATCATCCGACATGTTAACTAGAGAATTTAACATTTACATATGTACCTATTTAATTAATACAGCTCATACAAACGCTAGCTTCCTGGATTAAAAAGTGCATAATACACGTTTTCAGTGCATACAGATAGAACTCCATGAATTTATTTCTGAAGATTAAATATTTGGCTTCTTTCGATTAAATATATTTTTACGCAATTATCTTATTTCCACCAGAGGTCATCGTGTCACAGTGAATTATTTGTTTCCAGTTGAGTCCGGAAAAATGACTGTACCTGGGACGCTGGGACAGTCCTTTCTGAGTTTTCAACCCTCTATCAATAACTAGCACAACTGACAATGAGTAGGACTACCACACAGTCGTTACTTTGTCTCAGTCACAAAACTAATTTATTTTCTCCCTAGAGCGTCACTTTCACTCTTGAAGAAACCATGTCCCTTTGAATGGTTCAGTTGGAGTAAGTACAGCTCGCCCGCACTACAGTAGCCACCGGAGGCAGAAGGGAACAACACAGTGTCCCGCTCATTACCATAATGCTTATCAAAACAAATCAGTCCCTGCGGGTGTCCTTAATCCCAACAGCGGGTCTAGCTCATCAGTGACAGCAAATCGTCGAACACTAATCACAGTCCCAGTGTGTGCCGTGGATAATCCCGTCGCTCTGGCCATCCACGAACGTAGTCTTCCCGGAAACTTTCGACAGTCTCATTATAATCAACGCACCCTTACATTTAGACTGTTCGGAAGTGATAATCTCCATATAGAACTAAGATAGTTTTAAATTGAAACACAATAACAATGACAATTTATTTCCAAAACACTTTCTTTAGTGAGTAATTACATGTAATTATTATTAAAAACTAAACCTTGTTTATTGTAACTTTTTTGTCCTCTGCCCAGTGTATTAATAATTTAGTAACAATTAACGAGTTCAGATAGATAAAATTGTGTACTAATGCTTCACCTATTTTTAATTCTATACATAGTGTGTAATTAGTGGAGATAATTATCACGAATGAACCTTTCTGTGTACTAGAACATAATGCAATGCTAATTTTCATTTCAATAGTTCAATTTAAGCAGTAGCTATTTTTCCGTACGTTTTGTGCTATTATATGCAAGTAACTCTATGTTTCAGATAATTATTATAATAGCAATAAATACAAATAGTCCTCAGACGGCCATACATATGTTTTGAAGGAACTATGTAAAGGTGTTTGCTTTTTTTCTATAATTAATTGTAGTAATGGTACTTATTGTAAAGATAAGACGCTCAGTCGTTGTAAAGTTGGTAAAGAAGCAAACCTAGAGTTGAGGAATTTAACTTGAATTTTTCAGCTCCATATATTCGATCTGGTATCAAAACATTTCAGTCTCTGCTATGTTTCGGAGCACCAATACGTGGTGCTGGACTGACATACGGTGGATGAATACTAATATCCTTTCCCCATATTTTTTCGCTTTCGACGTACCATTGAAATTTTCTTTTTGAGGCAACTGAAATGAAAACAAAAACACGTTACATGCAATAATTATCTTATGACTGGCTGAAAAGATTTTGGTTGGAATTTCATTACACCAATTTATACAAAAATTGCATACACATATGTGGTTTTTACATAAATCCTTCTCAATTGATGCGATTTCTGTATTTACGATAAAAAAATCGAAAGTCGATTTTTAATGGTTTTGAATTTTCAAACAATTTTTAAAGTGCAACTTAACATAGTTATTTATGTATATATGTATGTTTATTGTAATTTTAATAGGCTCATACGCGTGTTGTATGCAATAGGTATCTATTTATACAAATTGCAGATTAGTTATATTATATTTCCCCCCTCATGAATTACACTTTATAGACACTTGTACTCAGTGTAATCTAGATCATTTTGTCTTCTGGTAAAAAGTCGTGTAGAACATTTTGATACTAATTGAAATTGCATAGCTACATTAATTTGTCTCTTCACCGACGATACTACTTGTAAACATATGGCAGTTTTTTAATGTGCCAATGACAATGAGGCTACATACATAGGTCCAGACATTATCAGTGTAAATTTCCCGAAATATGTCTCTGGGAATGCCCTTATCGGTATTTACTAGGCATGAGCGGAGCGATATAACGATACGATATATCGGTCCATATCGTACATTTTTAAGCAACGATATGTCACGATATTTATCGCAATTTTAAAGCGATATATCGGTTAATTTTAATATCGTACATAGGAGGTTCAATTTTCGAAAAAGCCACAATGTACCCCTCTTACTACTTGTTTTGTAAGTAAAGCGATCAAGGAATGTGAAACGTTAAAAATGTCACTGAAATGTCTGTGCATAACGGATAAAATTCGAGCATGTTTAAAATACTTTTCCGAATTCGGAGCTAGGAATGTAGTAATACCTATTAGCAAGCATTTTCAAACTTAGTTTGCTTAAACTAGCTGACAGTGTTCGGACAAATTCAATTCTTAGTCAGAAATTGTCGATTCAATTCAAGATGAGACTGAACGGATTGGTGCAGTTCATAAGTGTGAATTGACGCAATCATTTTTCTTAAATTTAAGTTCAAACGGTTTAACTTCATTCTGGAGTGCGCTTGGAAAATACTACCGTCTTTTCTAGCAAGTGTATTGTTAGGTGCAGAAACCGCTGGTTTTTGATTCAGTTCAATTCAAAAGTTTGAACTGAACTGAATTGAATTGTTTTTACTGAATTGAATCGAAAATCTCATTTCAACTCAGTTCAGCTTGTGAATTAAACTGAACTGAATTGAACCGTTCCGACTACTAGTGGCAAGTTAGTATCGTTTCTTGCAACTCACTATTTTTAATTCGGCCCTTACAGTGTAAAACTTTACTACCCCATTGCAGTTACTACTAAGTACGTGAACTACTTTTTAGAATCTTGTAATCCGTTTAGTTTGTAATTGTACGTTTAATTATATTTGAAATACCTAGGATGTTCCCATTAAAAAATCCGGGGCAAGTCATAATTGAATTATTACAGATCTTATAGTTCAATCTTTCGAGGAATTAGATTTTAGAGGCTGTTTTGTCAAAGAATAAATTACAAATATTGAATATTCTGCGAAACCACGTTCAATTTGATAGGATTTCATCAAAATTAGTATGTTATTTTAAATTTAACCAAATACCGATGTTATTGCCCGCCATGTCAGGCTCGTATTCAACCTCCTGGTTGTGATAGTAGTAGTTGAAGGACCAGCGTTACAACGCAATAATTCGAATTTTAAATAAAGAGAAAATATTCTCAGCCTCAAGGTCTTGCCTCAAAATACGCCAGCTTATGGCCTAACCTTGAGAATGTCAGTACTTAAGAAAAGACAAACTCCGGAGCTAACCTCACTCACGTCTTTCCTTTGACAAGTTCAAAGCTGACTGCCTTTAATGACAATTTTCTCTATCAAACTTAACAAACATACCATTGAAAACATGTAAACCAATGAATCTCTCTTATGAACATCATTTTGATATAATATGATATTAAAATAACAACAAGAACAAAATAACATTATTTCTGATGGTAGCCATGTGAGACGCTACGTTGATTAGGCCGCAACATTCTTCCCCGCCATAAGGAGACCTTCCTCCTTATCACCTTTCCGTACATCCAGAACAGCTAATTTCGTTGCCGGTCTGCGGTAAACACCATCCTTGGTCCTCACATCTGCGAAACGAACAGCGCCATTTTTGTCTGGAAATACGCGAGTAACCACTGCCAATGGCCAAGTACCACGAGCTGAATTAGGATCGACAATCACCACCACGTCTCCCACTTTGATTGGCTCAACTCTGTCGAACCATTTGGTCCTCCTGGTCAAGGTAGGGAGAAATTCTTTGACCCAACGACTCCAAAAGTAGTCAGCCAGTCGCTGAGAAAATCGCCATTGGTTCCGGAGTCTAGTGTCATCATCTGAGAAAGTACCTGGGGAAGAAACATAATTATTTTTTCCCAGGAGAAAGTGATTAGGGGTAAGAGTCTCGGGATCATCCGGATCCACCGAAACAAATGTGAGAGGTCGGGAATTTATCAGGGCCTCCGCTTCCACCAGCAACGTCCGTAACACTTCTTCCTTCGGTACTCGCTCAAATAAGCTTGCTTCCAGCGCCACCTTTACTGACCGAATTAAACGTTCCCAACAGCCACCCATATGTGGGCTTGCTGGAGGGATAAAATGCCAATTTATTCCTTTTACTGTAGCCGCCTCTGCAATTTTCTGCTTATCCATTCCATCCAAAGCGCTTCTTAATTCTCGACTGGCACCCTTGAAGTTTGTGCCATTGTCAGAATATATATCTTCTGGGAGTCCACGCCTTCCAATGAATCTCCTCAAAGCGTTGATAGTAGATGAAGTTGACAAGTCCTCTGCCAGTTCCAGATGTACGGCTCTTGTGGTAAGGCAGGTGAAAAGTACACCATACCGTTTTTCTCTCCGACGACCTATGGCAACCAACATTGGGCCAAAGAAATCGACCCCTGCTTGTATAAATGCTCGAACTTGAACATTTACCCTAGGAGAAGGTAAAACTCCCATTTCAGGTGGTGACGGTGTCACCTTTTTCACCTTGCAGTGCTGACATGATGAAAATACTCTCTTGACCAAAGCTCGCAGATTAATTATGCAGAATTTCTGTACAACTTCGTTGACCACTGACTCACGACCAATATGTAGCAACTTCCTGTGGTAGTCCATTACCAGAAGATACGTAAAGGGATGTTTAGAGTCCAGGACAATGGGATTAATTACATATGTGTCGATTCCAACTGCACCACATGTTCTTCCTTTAACTCTTATCAGCCCTGACTCATCCAAATATACTGAAAGTTTGTATAGTCGACTATTGCCGTCCAATACTTTGCCAACCTTGAGAATTTTAAGCTCACTTCCAAACGAATCTCTCTGAACCTTCTGGAACCAAATATGTTCTGCATCAGTTACCTCATCCGCAGTCAAGACCTTTGAACTGCTTTTACCAGCCCATAGCATGCCAAGTAATTTAACCCACGCAGTGGTTCGTATCAACCTCTTGTACTTTGAGAATCTGTACACGTCTGGGAGGAGCTGCAGTTTGTCAATATGTACAACATTTTGTAAGAGAAGGAATTCTTTTTTCTTCTCTTCCTGTAAATCTGGTATATCTACATTAGGTTCCACTGGCCATTTTTCCTTGGACAACTTCAGGAAACTAGGTCCATGGAGCCATCTACTATTGGGACTTAGCTTGCATTCCGGACCCGATCGAATTGCTTCGTCAGCAACATTTTCTGCAGTGGGGACCCATCTCCATTGCTCTATCTCGGACTCTTCTAAAATTTCCCCTATACGATTGGCCACAAACTGTTTATAGTTTCTGGCATCGGATCTAATCCAACATAGTACGATACGTGAATCTGACCAGTAGTGGGTTGAAGAAATCCGTTGTTGTAGTTCACTTTTAACGGTCTTCGCTAACCTTGTACCCATGACAGCTGCCTGAAGTTCCAATCTAGGAACTGAAAGAGGCTTCAGTGGCGCGACTTTAGTTTTAGCTAATAAAATGGACGTACTGATCTCCATTCCGACTGCTATTCGTAAATAAGCCACTGAACTAAAAGCTTCTTCGCTGGCATCTGAAAATATATGCAACTCAACCGAATCTGCAGTTAGCAGGTCATAATTATAACAGCGGGGAATTGAGTAGTTGGTTATTTGTGCCAGTGACGTCAGCCAGGATTTCCAAATTACATTTAATTCGTCCGGAATGACTTCGTCCCAGCCGATACCACGTCTCCAGACCTTCTGGAAGAGTATCTTCGCCTTTACGACAAAATGAGCTAAAAATCCCAAAGGATCATACAAAGACATAACTAGTTTCAGAATATCTCGCTTCGTAGGAGTCTTCAATCCGTGAACCACATCTGGATCTACTTTGTCGAATGCCAGCTTGAATGAGAAGGTATCGGAATTTGGATTCCAATACAATCCGAGAACTCTCTCCACGGGTCGCTCCTCGTTTTCTCCTAAACCTACACAGCCACTAGATCTCATCTCAATCGGGATGGAATTGAGTACTTCAGCTGAGTTGCAACTCCAGTTACAAATATGGAACCCTCCCCTTTTATACACCTCAATAACATTCTTTAAATGAGATGAGAAAGTTTTTGAATTTTCTCCACCATCTAAATGATCATCCATGTATGTATTATTTATTATAGCATGGTAAACCTGAGGAAATTCATCTTTATGTTGAGAAGCATTCAAATTTTTGACATAATTTGCCGAAGTTGGGGATGATGCTGCCCCAAAAATCATTCGTACCATCCTGTATACTGACGGAGGTTTATCCCTACACCTTCCCCGCCATAAGAATCGTTGTGATTCTTAATCTTTTACCGAAATGCCAATTTGAGGAAACATATCTCTAATATCTCCAACTGCAGCGATGGGATTCTCTCGAAACCTTAACAGAACTGCTGGAAGCGAATTTAGCAAGTCAGGGCCAGTAATCAAACATGAATTGAGACTTACACCGTCACATTTTGAGGCAGCGTCAAAAACCAATCGAATTTTTCCAGGTTTCTTTAAATTAATGTGAGGAAAGTGCGGAATGTACCACGTCCTTGGCCCTGATACTGCTTCCTCCTGTTTTGTCAACAGCACGGCGTAGCCTTTCTGAATAAAATCCTCCATTTTCTCCACATATTTGATCGCGAATTCAGTATTCCTGTCCATTTT
This sequence comes from Allacma fusca, assembly GCA_947179485.1. Taxonomy (NCBI): domain Eukaryota; kingdom Metazoa; phylum Arthropoda; class Collembola; order Symphypleona; family Sminthuridae; genus Allacma; species Allacma fusca. Next base: position 32,634,001 of record OX359248.1, read on the forward strand.
TCGTTCCAGGCAATGTAAGCGCCGAAGTGCAGAGGAACGACTTTCAGGTAATGTGATGTTATCTTCCTTCCACAACAACCCTGTCTGGAACCTTCCATCAACTTTGACTGTTGTTTTCTCTAGAAGAAACAAAGCTCTCTTCTCTTCTTGTGACTTCAGTGGTTTGGTAGCTACCTTTACTCCAAAAGATTCTGTACAAAATGACTCCTTCACCATTTTATTGAGCTCGTCATCAGCAACACATTGATGAAACAGGACGTGCTTGTTGACACGGTCTTTGGATATTGGTATATCTCCGTGAATTATCCAACCCAGTAACGTTTTTGAAGCTACGGGATCCGACCAGCTTCCAACTCGATATTTTCGCGGAAGTGCAAGTTGAATGTGGTCATGACCAATCAAAACTAGGGGACGCTGATTACACAACGGGTTGAAGGGAATGTCCGACAGATGCCGATACCTTCTGCGTAATTCCTCGACGTCAAGGTCAAACATTGGGAAATTTGAATTCGCTGTCGTCCTAACCTCACTCATGTTATATAGTTTTGCCCCACTATGAGTGCCACGAATAGTAAAGCTTATCACCTCGGAATTATCTTCATGAGCTAATTGTCCGTTAGTCCACTGCATACAAAGGGGGACATTTCGGCCACGAATCCCAAGTTTCTGTGCTAGCTCAGTATCGACAAGAGATATGGTTGAACCATCATCCATAATAGCATTGACAGTCGTCTCACCACCTGGACCACCAATAATTACTGGAAGAACCTTCAAGTGTACATCGGATCTAGCAGTAGACATTTCACTATAATTAGTGTGCATCATTAAAACCTCGTCAGGGTCCTTTACTTTCTTATGGAGAAGTTGGTGGTGAAACTTTTCACAGCCTTGTTCACCACACAACTTCTTATTCGAACATGAGTCAACCCTATGCCCCCAACAAAAACAACCAATACATAATCTGTTTTGGATAGTGTGTTGCCATCTGGCTTTTACATCGTCCGCTAGGAACTTTTTACAGGTCTCAAGCTTGCGAATTGCTTCCTTACAACAAGAGCACTTTTTGTCACTACTTTTTACAATATTCAATACTGGCCTTTTATTTTTATTGTCAATATTTTTATTACCAGTATCATTATCCTCAACTTTACTAGGAAGCATACTTGCTGCTAATGCCATCGTCGTCATCCAGTTTGATAGATCTTCGAGGTTAGGCTCATCAGAATGTCCGAGTAATTTACTGCACCACTGGAATTGAAGTTGATACGGAAGTTTTGCCAAGACATCTTCCATAAGTTGAGGGTTTACCATGTGAGCCGTCTTCTTCAGCGACTTCATGGTCGATACTAAATTGGCAACATGGTTAGAGTACTGCATTAAAGTTTCCGGCCTACCTTCCTTTGGTGCTGCAGTTGATTTTACTTGGGCAATCATAGATTTGATAATTTGTTCAGTGCGCCCGAACATGAATTCCAAGGTCGCCATGATTCGAGGGACATTTTCAGGCAGATGCAGAATGCCAATGACAGCGTCTCGGGCTTTCTCCTTCAGACATTTCTGAAGCCGAACCAGATTTTCGTCATCTGAAAGTCCCAGTAGATCAGTAGTCCTGTAATATTGGGATGCAAACATTGGCCAATCTTTATGTTTCCCCGTGAAATCTGGTAGAAACTTTGGAATGGACTGCCTTGCCAAGAATTTGTCCATTTGAAGAGTTCTTCGGTTATTTTCCTCATACCCAACTGGATTTTGTTGTAACCAAATTGGTCTTGTTGTAACTTCTGGAGCAGTGTTGTTAGGAAGAACAACTTGTGCGAAAGTAAGCGCGTTGTCTTTCCCCACTTCTTCCATCTCAGGGAAAGCCAGTTTTCCTCCCGCCAGCCATTGTTGTACTTTGGTTTTTGGTTTTAGACTCTTGCTTAATTTTGAAGCGCCGTCATCTTCCAAATCTTGAGAAAGTTTCTCATCGTCGCTCTCCTCCTCGTCGATGGTTGCTTTCTTCACCTCTAGCCGCTTATTAACTAGGGCCATGTTCATCTCAATTCTCATTTTTTCAATTTCCATTTTAGCCAACTCCGCTTGTTGACGAGAAATTTCTTCCATGGCAACCAACTCAGCTTCCAACTTTTTCCGAGCAATCAAACTCTTTGTTGACCTAGCCGTTGAGTAATTAGTTGCCTTGGATTTATGTGATTGCTTAGATATAACTGACCCGTTGCCATGGTTGCTGATACAATCATTCTCATCCTCGACATCGTCATCCGCGGCTTCTTTATTCCTTCTCACCTCTGCTTTCCGTCTCAGCGGAATTTCCATACCGGTAAATTCTGGATAAAGGCCTTGGTTTCGTCTACTCTGCCTTGGGACTGTATTCGCAACTGCTTCGGAGTCAGCATTCCCTTCGAATGGAGTTTTGTCCAGAGAACCAATCTATCCGGTTCGAAAAAGGACCATGTTATTGCCCGCCATGTCAGGCTCGTATTCAACCTCCTGGTTGTGATAGTAGTAGTTGAAGGACCAGCGTTACAACGCAATAATTCGAATTTTAAATAAAGAGAAAATATTCTCAGCCTCAAGGTCTTGCATCAAAATACGCCAGCTTATGGCCTAACCTTGAGAATGTCAGTACTTAAGAAAAGACAAACTCCGGAGCTAACCTCACTCACGTCTTTCCTTTGACAAGTTCAAAGCTGACTGCCTTTAATGACAATTTTCTCTATCAAACTTAACAAACATACCATTGAAAACATGTAAACCAATGAATCTCTCTTATGAACATCATTTTGATATAATATGATATTAAAATAACAACAAGAACAAAATAACATTATTTCTGATGGTAGCCATGTGAGACGCTACGTTGATTAGGCCGCAACAACCGATATATCGTTCATGGATATCGGTATCGTGAATTTTCTTGTTAACGATACCGATATTAACGATATTTTAAAATTGAACGATACGCTCATGCCTAGTATTTACTAACCGGCTAGATCACATTCTCCCTGAATTTGAACCCTCTTTTTCCAAAGAACGAAATTGTGGTACTTTGATTTAATCAGTTGGATTTTGTTTTGCAGCACCTTGGGAGTGACTTCTAATTGAAGTTCCTGAATTAATTTTTGGTAATAGCTTGGTGGCTTCGGCTAAACCAAAATTAGAATGAAATGCATATTTTACAAGGAAATGTGTACACGAATACTCTTTAGGCCAAGTATAGATATAATAAAGGCCAAAAGATTCCAACCCCAAAATATCCACGTCCTTGAATAAATTCGATCGTATAATTCAGCAAAGCACCAATTTCCAGAACCGTCCACCGCTTATAACTTCTGTTTGACATATTAACAGTCCTAGTCCTAGGCAGTATTTTGAAATATACTATTTGAAAATTTTAATAATTTAAAACTGGTTACGTGATAAAATGATAGAAACAAACTGTTTCCACAAAAGGTTTATATATATCTCAAAATCCATGGTGCTCAACGGAGCAGCTATTTACAAAACTTTTGATTTGAATTTGATTTGAAAGTACCAGTGAGTATATTATGTTTTGCAGTTTGTTAGTATTCTAAAAATATTTATTTTACTCCACAAAAGTAATTTTACTTGTTATTTTCAAGACTAGAAAGTACTACGCCAATTTATATTTTTACTTGGAATGTCACACATTTTTAAAATAAAACGTTTTGCTCAAAATAATATTTTTCAACTAAATGATTTTCGTGCTATTTCAATTGATTGAAAAATGAGATAGTCGATATAACTCCGAAATAAATAAATATATAAATAAATATAAACAGTCGACTCTCCTTATAGCGTCTCTCCCTATAGAGTCACTCTCTCTATAAAGTCAATAATATATTAAATAATAAAATATAATAAAAAGCGAATAAAATATAAGCCTTGTGTTAAAAAGTGAACCTCTACCCTTATTTAATATATTATATATATTTCACTTCGCGTCTTTAACTAATTATCTCTATAAAGTCATCCTGGGTTCCTCCCAAGCTACCTTATATGCTAATTTCAACCGTTATAACGTCACTCGTTATAACGTCAGTTCCCTTATAAAGTCGCTTTTTTGTAGCAGTTGGGTGAAAGCGCACCCTTATAACGTCATGTTGACGTTACAAAGCGTCAAACCTAGCTAAATAACACACTGGTGAGGTCATTTTAAAGCTTTTTACTCTTCAGTTTCACTATACTTGCATTGGCTTATTATGCAGCGACGTTATAAAAGACTGGAAGGAACGTATTATTGTAAATATATGTGCAAGCGTGGTTAACGACATTGATAAAGTCCCATCCAGGAAAATCCACATTTCCAAGCTTTTATATTTATTTTCGCATCCAGTAAAGAACTCATTTTCATAGTTTTAACGGAATTACATTTTTTATTGTTTGAAAACTTTTGTAAATGATTTGATAAGTGTCTTATTGAGATTCAGAAAATACTTTATTCAATCCTGCCTGACCTTTGTTGTTTGTGGCGTGAGAAACTTTGAAAAATATTATTATTTATTAATTAATATTAACTATTTTTGTTCTCCTTTTGCATAGACATAATATAGTATGTGCTACTTAAATGAAACGAGACATGAGTCCAATTTAACTAAAAACGAAAAATTTGAAATAAACCATTATTTATTTATGTGTCTCTATAACGTCGTTCCCTTATAACGTCACTTTTTGGGAGATTTATTGGTGTTGTTATAGAGAGACTCGACTGAATATAGAATCTAATCATCGCGATAACCCCAAATGACCAAATATAACTGCAAAAAAATGACTGAGAAGTTTCAGGAAAACGGAACATCTTGGTCTTTGGTTTTCCATGGCAGCTGTTTATCTCTAAAATATTCTCTAACTGATGAGTTACAAGTCAGTATTGTTTTTACAAACGCGTATTTCTCAGGACAGGAAGCAAGAAAAGTTAATGGCGTATTGATGGTCATAGTAGTGATGTTTTTCCTTATTCCAGTGACAAACGTAACGACAAGATATTTCAAGAAGACTTTGCTCACCAAAGGAGTCCTACTTGACTAAATCTGGTAGTGTGTATGTGAGTCTCAATGTGAGTTTTTGATTTATGAACGAGAGTTGCGTTCGGTTCAATCAATTCGAACTTGAAATTGCAAATTAAAATCTAACTTTGATTAGTTTTTTTGGTGTACTTTTATTTTTAGGAGGCTCTTGAAATCCAAGGCTGATTCACAGTCATCACATCTTGTCAGTTTATACATACAGCCAGGCGCGTAGCCAGGAATTGGCCAAGGGGGGGGCAACATTAATTAGAACGTACATATGTAAACTGACACATTCTACGGGAAATCCAATTCACGAACGTAAAACGCATCAAATTTTGCAAACTGAATTTCAGACTTTAAAATTCTCCACGTTTTACGATTCCATCAAATTTGAATAATTTTGGACCAGATTTTTAATTGGGCTTGATCCGATTTCGGAGAATTTCGGGACCTGGGTTCGCTTCTATCGTTTCAGCTGGTGCTTAACCTACTGTTCCTGTGACACACGTCTTTGATTCGAAAAGAAACTGCGAATATCAGGCGTGCTTGACCTTTTCATAATGAAGAATTAAATACAATTCACTAATTTAATAATTCTATCCAGGTTAAAAATTCCCTCGAAGCGATGCGTGTAAGTTACAGAAGCTAAAACCTTTTAATATGAAAATATTTAAAGCCGCTGTTACCATACTTTTGTTGCCGTTGAAGGTTGAAGTCAAATCGACGAGGCAAAGGTCAAAGTGAAATCGGGATTTCGCAATGCATTCAAATCACCCGCTAAGCAAGGATGAACACAATAAAAATATACTCTAGAATCACCCAAAACGTCTCTTTATTGAATGGTTTATTACCCACGGCTTCTTCCCGTCAAAAGTTGACCCATCCATACTCGCGAAAATCGTATCGAAATGCTTTTCCATTTCGATAGAAATTTATTGATCTAGAAATCCTTTGCTCTCGCAATGGACAAACATTGCGATACGATTTTCGCGCTTATGGATGGGTCAATTAATGACGGGAGGAGCGGTGGGTAATAAATCATTCACACGAAACATGCAAATTTCATGGGTGATTCTAGAGTTATGCTGTTTATACACAGATATTTACATGGAATACTGCATATGTTGAGTTTCGAAGTGATTCTTTTTTACAAATAAAAAAAATTGTACTGTCAAATCACTAAAAATGTTTGCATGTCTCCGTATGGACTGATTTATTTTTAACTTTTTGAGTGATTTGAGAGTATTTTATTTTGAATGGGGGGGGGGCAATTGCCCCCCTTGCCCCCCCCTTGGCTACGCGCCTGCATACAGCAATTTAATTGCTATAAAATGAACCAATAAAGACGAGAGATTTTTTCCAACATGTTTGAAAATTTGACGGATTCAAATACCCTGTCAAAATCTAGACTTTCTACTTGGATTTCAAAACTTCGGTTTACATAATTTTAGCTCGTACAACAATTCAATTAGTTTTGTCCGAGCCGATAAAAACTGAGATAGTCAAAAGCTTTTTGAAATTTAAGATGGTTACCAAATTCAGTATTTTCAACATTTTGGACATCAGTCAACAAGAATTTTAAATTTTACTGTTTATTCAAAAACATCATCAAAAGACAGCCTAACCTGATGGTTGGGCCAAGCATCAGATAATTCGTTCGTGACGACAAAAAATTTTGAAACAATTAGTAAATTTGAATACCCCACAAAAATTTGGTTAGGATGATTTTATCATGAAGACAACATAAGCAGGGGTCGGGTACAAGGGTACAGGTACTACATATTAGTTTCAAGTATGGGTACAGGTACTGACAAATTTACTCGTTACTCGGGCACGGGAATAGGCAGACACAGCATTTCGTCATACCCGGTAATCGGGTACGGGTACACGGTTTCTGTACCCAGTCTGGTCATAATCATCCTCCACACAAATGCACTCCAGTTCGTAATTCCAAAGCGCAATTCATCAATGCCCACAATTTAATTTATAACCAAGTTTGAACCCTCTCGAACCATCACGACACTTGGTTACTCCCTACAATAATTTAATATAAAATCCATTGTAATTATTTTACAGTATCTACTTATTACACAACTGCCATTCCATTTAAACGAATGTGGATAACTCTAAAAATTATACCTTCTAGAATTGTCACTTGAAATGGTACTCTTTTAGAATGATTGTTATTTCGGGACGGGATCGGGACGCATAATTTTGTCCAGAGAATTTCAGGACGGGATGGAATCTTCTGTGAAACACAATAATTGTTCCCCGCAGAATCTATAACCGTTATGCAAAATGAACTACGTGGAAGTGGCATTGAAGGCAACATGGTCTGGAACAATCTTTTACTAATAATTTACGAAGACACGTAGTAGAAAAACATCATGGGTATGTAATAATTAAGGGAACTGGTCTACTGTGCCTTTAGTGAAACTATGAAGGCTTTTTGGCTTTTAGTGGAGAATGCATCGAGGTCTTTTTATTTATTCTTGGATGTTACTCTTGTCTTGTTGCATTTTATTACGGTCCCAATCAGAGATGCGCAAAGGAAATATCCTTCGAAGACGAAAATTCAGTAATAATTTCCCCTTCAACATGACCTACATTGAAACCCTCTAAAAAATCTGCCTTCCTTCTAAAATGCATACACTCATTTTTGCCTTCTTCTAATTTTCCTTCCTTCCTTTAATTTTACAGATACAACCCGCTTAAAAACATTTTCGCCACCAGGATTCAGTGCAGTGAAGAGAGCGGGCACACATTGTCAGTTGTGAGTTCACGAATTGGCTGGGTTATTGCGCTAGCAGCAAAACGTCGTTGCTTATGCTATGCTTTCACGTTATAGATATTTCGTGTACCTGGAAGCTTTCACGGCGTTAGAGGGCTAATATTTAGGAACCCTTCCTTCACAAACCTTCATTGTTGTTTGTCATCATAGTTTTTGTGAAGGTTTCCTTCAGAAAAAAGTATCCCCATCCTTCTATTCCTTCTGCAGCTGTAAGAAAGTTACCTTTCCGCCTTGAAGGAAACCTTCTTGGAAGGCCAGCCTTCGAAGGCTGCGCATCTCTGGTCCTAACACCTTGCTACTTCAATCAAGTATTATTTTGTATTCAAAAAAAGTACTCTCCGAGATCGCATTGTATTGGAATCTTAACGTCGTGCCAGCCCTCAATCCTTCCGAATTTTAAAATGAATTCGCTCATTCTCCAGCCTTCCTCCAAGGAAGAGTTCCGTGATTCCGAGCCTTCATTTGTAGCAACTATTTGGCCACTTTACCTTTTATAAAACTACATGAAGGCCTTTTGGCTTTTAGTGTAGATTGCAACTAGCCATTTCGCTTATTCTGCGAGGATATTGTTGTCGCTAATATTTTATGACGGTCCCAATCTCCCAATAGCTTACTACTTTAATCGTATCTTATTGTGTAGTCAAAAAAAGTTTCTCATAAAACGGATTACATATATTTAAATCCTATCATCCTGCCAGCGAATTTAAAGAATCGGAAATTTAAATGAGATTCTCGTAACCCTTGCGGATTTAGAATGTATTAGAAATGTTCTCCGTCGCTTAATATGCAGTATCTGGTACATGTTTGTACGCCCATATTTAGTGGTTTTGTTCTGTACAATAATATTCCTGTTAACATATTGAGCTGTGTGTGCAGCGCCGAAAGTGTATCATTAAACGAGTTATACGAGTTTTTCTACGGTTTGTGTAGAACAGCCAAACATATATCTAAGTATATTGGATTTGACAAATAATTATAATATTTCATTAAGAGGCGTTTTGTAAAAATGTGGATCTGCTAATATGTTAATTCGAAAAATAAGTTTTCTCTGTAAACCTTGTGTATGAGCATTCTCAAAAACACAATAAATATACATACATACATACATATTGAGCTGTGAAATTTATGTGATTGACTGAAGGTATGCCCGAAAGGATATGAATCTACTAGATCTGAATAAACATATTTCCCATGTTACCTAAAAAGTACACCAAAGAGGGTGTCCATGTTAAGCTACCATATAACATTAGTGAAGATTGCGATATATGTAACAGTGAAATGACCTCACGGAAGCCCAAAGGATCCGTAAAAATTCTAATATACATTCTAATATAGTTTTTAGGAAGAAACTCATAATTATACCGGAAATTTTCGCAAATATGTATGTAATGTAGCCAAAAAATTAAGAATGAGTCGCAATGGTTAGCTCACGAATACTGCCGTTTTTGTTGACCAATTTGGACCGGACAAAATGGAAATCCAGTTATGGCTTCTAGCCAGTTGCTCTACTGCTAACACAAATACCCGGCGGGTATGGAAACCGGGTAATACAATACCCGGTATTCATAAATATTCAGAAATTCGCTAGTTTCGCTGCAGAAATATGTTTAAATGGTTGTTGGGGGTTAGACTATTTTCGTGCCAATGACATTCGGGCATTACACCCGGGTTTTATAACACCCGGCACATGTAAAAGGTATTGTATTACCCGATTTCCATACCCGCCGGGTATTTGTGTTAGCAGTAGAGCAACTGGCTAGAAGCCATAACTGGATTTCCATTTTGTCCGGTCCAAATTGGTCAACACAAACGGCAGTATTCGTGATCTAACCATGCTAACCTAACCCGGGTATCCCGTTACCCGAATGGCCCAAAAAATTTATTTAAGGTCCTGGTATGGTTTTGAACACATTTGCGTAGTCAGTTTGGCCTTAAACAAAGTATTTCAGAAATAGCCCGAGAGGACACTTTTGTCCTCATCACGGGACGTCGCTTATGGGAAACCTACACGATGTTACACATGCCTGTTTGTAAACCATTTTGAATTTAACCAAATGCATCATAATCATTTTACATCTTCATCGACGATATTCTGATGGGAACTTGGTTACAATACAAGAACCAGCAGGCGCGTAATGGAGATCCACTTATGTAAGGAACTGACTATATTTCGCTCTTCTCACACTTTTCTTTCAGGAATAAGGCTGGTTGCCAGTCTAGTTTGTTTTAGAATGGCACGAGATCTTGAAAAAAAATAGCTGATTTTAGTATACTTGTATTATTATACTTCCCTCTTAAATGCAGCTTCTTAGATTCTAGCTCATGAATTTTGATAAGAAATGTTTGCGAGTCACTGTTTGATTGCGTAGTAGATAAAGCATCTGAAAAAATTATTTTAGCATAATGTTTTCGAGATAAGAGGTGTCAACGATCATGTCCACCATTAGGGCCAGTCATGTTTAACATCGTGTTGTATTCCCATAAGTGACGTCCTGTGATGGGGTCAAAAGTGTCCCCTCAGGCTATTTCCAAAATACTGTGTTTAAGGCAAAACCAGACGGCTTCAGCGTTATTCTTTGGCGGATTCCTTGAAATGGCGCTTTTTTTTAATTTGCTACTAAGAGTTCCTGAGTGCGAGTTTGAGTGCAAGATTTCATCATGGTCACTCATGAGTGCGAGTTCGAGCTCTTGTTTGATTCAGAAATTGAGTTACTGAGTGAGTTCTGAGTACCATTTAGAGACTCCTAGCACTCTTGAGTGCGAGAACGAGTTCAAAAATTTTGCCGATCAGTGAGCGCCGCAAAACAAACCTTCAAACTTCTGGTCGGTTGAAGTTCTATGTGTGGCCAGCCCTGGCTTTTCAGAGGGTCGATTTTACTTGCAGAAGCGAAGAAGAACTCGCTTCTACTTACTTTCCTTTGCAAGCAGAAGTTCATGCTTGCATTTCCTATTGAGCTCCTTGTAACGTCTTGAGTCAACTCCTATACCGCGCAATGTTAAATTTTTGACGATTCCTATTCTGCACCGTGTTAAATTTCTGACGATTCCTATTCTGCACCGTGTTAAATTTACGACGATTCCTATTCTGCACCGTGTTAAATTTACGACGATTCCTATTCTGCACCGTGTTAAATTTACGACGATACCTATTCTGCACCGTGTTAAATTTACGACGAATAGCAAAAGTGGCTAACCGTACGTTGCCAAGAGGCAAATTGCTTGCGCTTGCAGCTGAAAAGCAATGTTAACAAAACTTCCATACGGGCAAGTAAATTAACTTACAGACCGTTCGCTCAGCAAGTTAGCTTGCTGACGAAAAAATTTAGCTTGCAGAAGCGCAATGTGAACGGGGCATTAAAGTATAAGTGTGAGTTGAACTTCTGGGATTTTTTAGCACGGCACATTGGGGGCGGTAAATTTTCCCGGAGTTTTGGATCGGGTAATACTTGAATACCGTTCCCCATTATGGAACGGAACGAAAGTTTGTAGTGATGAGATGTGTCGTAACGGTGGATTTGACCGATGATCTCTTATTTCTGAAAAAGTTGTTAAACTCATTTTTTCAGATGCTCAATCTACTTCGCAATCAAACAGTGTCTCTTAAAAATATTTTATCCAAATCATCGAGTGAGAATCTAAGAAAATGCATTTAAGACGGAACAAGTCAAGTTTACTGAATATCAGCTATTGTTTTCGAGATCACGTACAAGAAAAGGTAAACAGCGAAATATAGTCATTTGCATAAGTCGATCTCCTTTACACACCTGCTGGTTCCTGTATTGTAAACATGTGTAAATTATCATCAGAATATCTTCGTTGGTTGGTTGAATGGTTTACATACATATCTTTTTGCTTCTCGGTCTAATCAACTGGCTGCAAGCCACCTTCAAGTTAAAATGGTCTACTTGCGGTTTTTACTAAAATAAAAATAAATTATATACTTGCACATGATAAGCCTTATCTACAAGTAGATACTTTTGATTTATTAGAAACTGCATGTAGACCGTTTTCCTGTCAATTTTCAAAAGCAAGCAGTCGACTTTGCCACTGGTAAAATTGCACGTACGCAATTTTTGCTGCGATTGCTTCTAGATTTCTTCTAGACCATTTTGCCGGAACCTGACGGTTACCCAACCTGCAATTTCAGGTTGGGTAATTTCAGTTCAGGCAACCAAACCCGAAACGACGGGTATTTTTCAGGTACTATATACCCATGCTGTTTTTCCCCATACATGTCTTTATAAATTAGTTTGCAAAGATCCTTCTAGACCATTTTGTTTTCAAGGTCACTTGCTCATCGTAGTTCATTTTGCATAACGGTTATAGCTTCTGCGCGGAACAAGTATTGTGTTCCGTAGAAGATTCCGTCCCGTCCGGAAACTCTCCGGACAAAATTATGCGTCCCGATCCCGTCCCAAAATAACAATCATTCTGAAAGAGAACCATTTAAAGTGACAACTCTACAAGGTATAATATTAGAGTTATTCACATTCGTTTAAATGAAATGGTCCCACTGTGCAAATAATTTTGTACTGTCCAGTCCGAATTGACTGTAATCCAATGTAAGTAAAAGTGTATTTTACTTCAAAAAATCGACTTGGTTAATTAATATTAAGATATCATTTCTAACATTTTTCAATAAATGGAGGCTCAAAATCACAACTCGTTCTCGGAGGAAGACTGAAATCATTTGCAAAATTCAGGAGGACTGATGGCTGGCACGACGATAAAATTCAACGACAGTCCGATTTCGGAGGGAATTGTTGTGACTACACAAGTGACAACAGTAACATCACAGAATAATCAAAATGGTCTAGACGCATTCTTGATCTGAGCGAAAATTTCGAACGTACATAACGTACATTCTTACTAGTGACAAAGTGGGTCGTGACGATAAAATCCAACTACAATCCCCGGCATACTGTACTGTCCCGTCCGATTCGACTGGAATCCAATTGTAGTAGAAGCCAGAGGTGTCCATTTGAAATCACCTTCGTTCATCCTTTAGAAGGGGAACCGTTTCCAATTACCCGTTCCTTCATCGTTCAGTAAAATGAAGCGTTCTGAATATTTACCCTTCCTTCGCCCTTGATTCATTCAAATCATACTATAATCCTTCCTTCAGCCTTCAAAAATATTTAAATACCCTTTATGCGTTACCTTCCTTCCATGTTCATTCAACACAAGTCACAAAATCAGAGCTTTAAAATTCAAACTGCTTACCGCTGAAAAACTAATAATTAGTTTACAATTAATTGCAATTATTGCAGAGTATCATTATTGCTTAATGTACAGTGAAGGGAATAGAATGCTTACATGCTCCGGGTATCACGCTGCCATTGTGAGATACATTTTTCTAGAATAACCTTAAGCAGGTCCGCCAGAAAAATGTTTTTCAGTTGAGTAACGGTGTACGTATACGTACATTTTAGTTACGGAAGGATTTTGGCTAAAATATAGTAGATGGGATTACAAGTTCCAACGGCGTTCGAAGTATGTAAAATTAACATGTTCCTTCACATTCCATTATTTCTGCAAAGAGCAGAGGCTTTCGTTCAGCCTTCGTTTCCTTTCCAGCCTTCCTTCCGCTCCCTTCATAATTGCCAAAGCTAACGCTTAATTCGTTCAAAGAAGCCTTCTTTGAAGGAAATCCTTCGAAGGATGGACACCTCTGGTAGAAGCGGATTTGACTACAAAAAAAACGACTACGTTAAACTAATATAAAGACCCCACTTCTTACATATTTCAATAAATGAGGGCTCGAAATCATGGCACTCTTTCTTGGAGAAAGGGAGGAGGCACATGGTGAATGCATCGCTTCTGCGGGGATCAATTTTTGTGTTCCGCAGAAGTAGTGATGCCAATGGTCTGGTCTGATCAGATTTTATGAAACTGGTCTGGTCCGAAGCTCAGACCAGACCAAAGACCGTGCTCCGGACCATGGTCCAGAAAACCATAGAGTGCAATTAGACAATCACATTTTATTCAGTGAAATTCTTGTTTTATCACCAGAAATGACATTTTTAATTTGTTCCATGGGATTTCTTTGACTCATAATTTTTTATTTTTCATACTTTCTGGACCATGATCCCTGTAGTCTGGTCCTGAAGCTGGACCAATTGTATCTGGTCTGGTCCAAGTGTTGGATCAGACCGGACCAGACCAATAACGGACCATTATAAATGGTCCTGACCAGACCATTGGCATCCCTACGCAGAAGATTACGTCCCGTCCCGAAGTTCTCGGAACAAAATTATGCGTCGCGAAATAATACTGGGTAACAATAATACTGAATAACACATTTTAATAAATGGAGGCACGAAATCACTTAACTCTTTCTTGGAAGAATATTGAATTCGTACGTAAAATTCAGGAACATTGAGGGCATGCATGTCGTACACATGAAATCACGCAAAAATATTTGCTGAATCGAGAATCGTCGCTCATCTTTCCTATAGTTTCACTTTATTTTAGATTATTCGTTCTTAAATAAAGCGTATTCCTGCGCCACTACGCACACTTTAAGAAGACGAATTTTTAAAAAAAAATGGGAAGAACCAAAGCAGTAAATCGTGATTGATTTACAGATCGCAACCAAATTGGGAAAATGGTTGGGGCGACGAGAACAATCCGTAATGTGTCGGTTGATTGACGACGAGGGAGAGTGCGAGTAGACTATATTGTATCCCTCGCACAAAGAGGCAGAGGGGCACAAAAAGGCCCATCTTTGCTGTAATCCAGCAGGGAGATCTTTTTCCAATCGAGATCATGAGCAAAATATACAAGTCATAATAGTCGGTCTGTGTATGATTATACGAAGCCACACACCGTTCAACTGTTGCAAAAGCAGGTAAAACAAATTAAATTACATGGAAAGACGAGTAACTATATATGCATTGTAATGACGGTAGCAGGTGATCTGTGAATAAACCCACTGTCAATTAATTGGGGATCCTTCTATTAGAAATTATAGGGTACTGGCTCCTACATTTGCTCTTTCAGAGTACACCCCGAGAAAAATAGAACTGGTTCGATGTCTTTGTTATTCAGACTCCTTACTTACAGATGATACATGATTTTGTATGTAATTGCAGACAGCAAGACAACTCTATATACGCAGGGCATTGATACAATTGGATGAAAGTGATTCAATTCAGAAGTAATATTAGAACTGGAATTTTTAATCCATGATTAGCTCATTTGAAGCCTGTTATGCAGATTAGGGTGTGTCATTAATTACAAATGTCATCCAAATCTGGTTTTTTTTGTTCGTTAATAAATGCTTCCATTTATATGAATATTCTAAAGTCATTTCTCAACGGCTTTTTTATCATATTCTTTGGCTCACAGTAATATGTATACCTACATGTTTGCTACCAATTTTACACACACACTCTTTGTAAGGATTGGACTATACTGTGATAATACTACTATGAATTGCCGGAAGGTCCGCATCCGTGTTGCGAATCTACAGATGGGTTCAGGTAGTGCTGTAATATTGTTCGCGTTTTGTTTGTTCTTTTGTTCAGTTCTTGTTTTTTGAACAAAACAAAACAAACAAAATCAGTTTTCGAAAAAACAAAACTAGAACAAAACAAAACCACGATAAGATAAAACAAAACTATAACAAACAAACCACCACGACAGTGGGTATTAACCTTTTCAAACTTTGAGATTGAAAAAGTGCCCCAAAGTAACATGACCTCAAATTTACCTGAGTGAGTCACAAATAGCAACATGACCTCAAATTGACCTGAGTGAGTCACAAATAGCAACATGACCTCAAATTGACCTGAGTGAGTCACAAATAGCAACATGACCTCAAATTGACCTGAGTGAGTCAAAAATAGCAACATGATCTCAAATTGACCTGAGTGAGTCACAAATAGCAACATGACCTCAAATTGACCTGAGTGAGTCAAAAATAGCAACATGACCTCAAATTGACCTGAGTGAGTCAAAAATAGCAACATGATCTCAAATTGAACTTAGTGAGTTACAAGAAGTTCCGTGACCTCCAATTGACCTCAGTGGGTCACAAGAAATTCCATCACCTTAATTTGACCTCAGTGGGCTGCAAGAAATTTCATGACCTCAATTTGACCTCAGTGGGCTACAAGGAGTTTTTTTCGATGGGTCACAAGAATTCCCATGACTTCAATTTGACCTTTGTGGGTTATTAGTAGACCCATGGCCTTACATACACTTTATATTGAATCTCGAAAACATCATAATAACCGATAAAATTCGATTTTGTTTTTAATAAAATGCAGAAGGATGACTTGGATGCTAAATTATAAACTTGATTTGATCCTAAAATATTGAAACTAGTCTGATTGTGAGTTGACAGGAAGACACAGAAATAAAAGAGGCCTAAGCAATCCAAAAAAAGAATACAGGTAATTAATTCAATCAAGTCATCGGGTTAACCCAAAACGATGCGTATCGGTAGCACTAGGTAAACCCCACCACAATCGTTTGTTCATATATTATGTCTATACATGCAGTCATTTCAGGTCTTGTGGATGCATGAAATGAAATTACGCCTTACACTCCTAGAAACTATCAACAAAAGGTTTAATGAGTGTATTAAATAAGAGTTGTAAAGCATATCCGCCTAAAATTAGTTAAAGTCCGTTTTTTGGTTTTAACCAAAGCTACACAAATCAACTTCTATATGCTCTAGTACATAGTCCATAGTATACAACAATCACAAATTTCTAACATCTTCTACATCCGTAGAACAAAACAATATGGATTGTTTTATGAACAATACGGATTGTTCAAAAAACAAAACTAAACTAAACTCGGTGAACAAAACAAAACTCAAATTGTTCTACTTTTGTTCATTTCCGAAGAGAACAAAACCAAACAAAACGAACAAATTACAGCACTAGGTTCAGGGATGGCAGGACTCATCAGAAACTGCGACGACTACCTCTCAACACTCTGATAAACTTGTTCCATCAAAAAATGTTGATTCCATAGCGGCTGTCATATTAAAAAGAAATAAGATGATGTCTGTACTCCAGGGAACAAATCATCCCGACAATGAGTGGATGGATATTGCATGTCATAAGATTTTGCTCGAGTTTTTTTTATCAATGATTGTTTTGAATGCGTAAACAATAATTTATTGAATAATTTAACTTTTCTTATGATAAGGATTTGTTCAAAGGAAAATACTTACGCTCACCAAAATTTCTCAGCGCATCTAATGCCAAAATCGACTAGTATGGTGTCAACTCTCTCATTGTTTCATACGCGACGGTGGAATACAGAATAAATTAGTGCCTGATGGTTCCGGTCTAGAACCAAAGATGAGAGGCGTTTCCTTCATGGAGTTATAGAGTAGAAGCAGTGAGAAGGATGGGCATCCCAATGCGAAAATTATTATAATTAATAATTTATTGGAAAAAGGGTACAAACATATTGGCTATACTCACATGAGGTATACATTAGAGATACAATTTTATGTGATGGGTTTTATACGTTACACAAGTGTGTCCAGGAATTTCTTACAGGGAGTTACCCTCTTTGTTCGTATGGGCAAATCTGCTTAAAAAACGATTAATGCTTTCCTTACATGACCGACTTGTGAGAATGGAATGACTATTTGGGGAAATGGAGTTCCAAATCAGGTTGCTTAGGTACCCGTGCATAATTTTTACATGTTTAACTACCCGCAGATTGTGTAACTGGCAACTCTTGTCCATGTTTGATTGTTTCTACGAAAGAGTACACTAAGGATTGGTCCACATGGAGGAGTATATAAGGACAGGTGAGCAGATTGAGAATTTAGTTCCAGCTTTGATCTTGATTTCTTATCATACTTTACTTTGAGTCTCCACTGAAAGACAAACTTCCAATCTTTAAAATGAAGGCTGTAAGTTCAATAGTAAGTGTCGACCCTACTATTTTTATAATAATTGTCGTTCAAAGGAATACTGGTTGCTTTACTTACTTTTTGGTCGCTTTAAAAATTTATAAAAATTTAATTCAAAATCAAAAACTTTAATTCATAAATATTTCAGGTTCTTGCTCTCTTGGCCCTTGTCGCTGTTGCCAGCGCTCATGTCCTCACTCCAGTTGTTCCAGCAACCGGACTCACCACTATTGGTGCCGTTTACCCAGGGGTAAGTTGACCTTATAATTATGAGATAATATTTCATACAATTTTTTTACCGGTTGATGGGTAAATTCTCAAAATTTGACTTTATCTCCAGGTCTCTTACACCAGCAAGGTTCCACTTGTTCAATACCCAGCTTACAAGTACCCACAATACCAATACGTTTACCAACCAGTCCAAAACAAAGTTGTCTACCCTGTAAGTATAAAAAATAGCTCTGAAGCATTTGCTTCGAGTTGTTATTTTGATAAAGAAAATCAAGCAAAATGAAAACGTGCATTTTTGTAAGTGCTTATTTTGATATATTAATAACAAAATTTGTCGTTTACAGGGCTACACTTACGGATCCGTTCCATTGTATGGAAACACCGCTTACTACCATGGTTAAGCAAATCCGTTCCTTGAACACCTACTCTGATTTTGATACGCGACGTGCCTCCCAACTTGTGATTTGTAATTTCTCTAGAAGTTTATTTCTTTAAGCTGTAAGTGGATCTAATTAGGTTCATTGAATAAATTTCGATCATGTAAAACCTGCAATTTCTTGATTTTTTCATGCTTTTATTTTATTTCACCTGGTCTTTGATGATATCATTATATCAATTCCATATGTGCGTAAGTAAGTATGTACTTGAATTCATAAAAATATAGATCAGTATTATACATGCTTTCTCTTGGCTATCTATAAATATTCCAGGGAATCTCGTCACACAATTTGGTTTTAAAAAAGTCCGAGGTTAATTCCTTGTTAGAAACATGGACACATTTTCCAACTACTATCTACAGTACTCACATTTGAACATTCCATATTTGTGCTCCGAATTAGTAACTATATTTGCGTTAGCGTGTGCAAACTGTGTATACTGCGGGTCGGCATGAATTTATATTACATGGTAAGAACCTTTATGAGTTTGTTACATTAACAGGAAATTGGTCAACATTAACTAACAATGAGTAAATATTAAACAATTTAGGACTAATCCGGACGTTCTTGGCCTCATATGAATATGCGATATGAACGGATTATCACTCACCGACCTGAAATCCTAATCAAATTGTTTATTACCCTTTGAATTACGATCTGCGACCATGACATCAAAATGAGTACCCAGGAATTGCAATTTCGAATAATCGAGGTATAGACGATCAGCAAATAAATTAATTTAAAATCATACTGTAGTGCTGATAATTTAAAATCATAAACATTACTTTGCAAAGAATATGTCATTAGTGAGTACTAGTTACGTATACATATTAACTATGCATAGAATACAGAAAATCTTTCAATAAGGGTACATAAACAGATAATCTTTCAGATGTGGCTACATCTTGAAAAGTATATTTCGTTCATTCTTTACATGAAAGGCGGAAGCGGTTTAATCTTACCTTATTGCTAGTACAATAATGTTTAAGTTACACAAAAACCGATAAAAGATATGATTTCTACAAAATCGTGAAAAATTCGCGGTTGTGTTGTGCCAAATATATTAAGCCGTGTATTATGTACCTATGTATTAATCGCAGAGATGGGGTACTCTGAGACTTAACCCTTCTACAATTATGAGCTCCATGACACGTTACACAACATCATGAACAAGATGAGGTATACAATTAAGGTGGGCCGGGCCATAAATCTTAGGCGCTCGTTCTGTACAGTTAATTATTACCTTAGGTGAATCATTCGACATGCTAACTAGAGAATTTAACATGTACATGTACACATTTAATTAATACAGCTCATACAAACGCTAGCTTCCGTGCTTAAAAAGTGCATAATACATGTTTTCAGTGCATAGAACTCCGTGAATTTATTTCTGTAGATTAAATATAATGTTTAGATATTTGAAAATAATGCTAGACATTGGCACGAGGATAACTGGAACAATTTCACGCAAAAATGGGGCGTAGAGGATGTTTCGACGGAAGGCCACATCCAGGCAAGTGCAACATTTTACATACAGTATCACTTAAGCCTGCTACAATGCATCTATTGTTAACCTTAATCAACTCAAGTAGACTGGATTATATGAGATTAGCAGACACATACAGATATGGTGGGATGGTGAATTAGTATAAATCTGTGGAAATAGTACAGATAGTAAATACTATAATATATATTTCGTATATATACTATACTACGAAATATATCTAAAATACTATAGATATATTTTAAAAACATAAGAAAATTTTACACAACCAGCGGGTTTCAACAGTAAAAAAAATCTAATATTTTGGATTATCTTTTTGTTTACTAATTGCCTTGAATAAGTCATTCATTACCGCATATGTGTGTA
This sequence comes from Allacma fusca, assembly GCA_947179485.1. Classification (NCBI taxonomy): domain Eukaryota; kingdom Metazoa; phylum Arthropoda; class Collembola; order Symphypleona; family Sminthuridae; genus Allacma; species Allacma fusca. The sequence goes on from OX359248.1 coordinate 32,654,246, forward strand.
TCTATCGGGCGTTTGTATGGCTGTGGAATCAATAAATGACTCATTTTATTTTTTACGTGAACGCCAGTAATTAATTAGGTCCATGTTGGCACATCCTACTGTCTTCCCACAATGTAAAATTCCGATCAGAACCACGGCATGCGTAAAAAAAGTACATATTTCATTTGCATGAAATGTAGATACTGATAACTATTTATAAATTACAGATAATTATACAGAACTTTTATTTTGTGGATGCACAGTGGAAGCGGATTTTGCGACAACAATGTAATAATTGAGGCAATTATCTATTGTCATAGTCTCTTCTCTGGAATGCCACAAAATTCGAGCACAAACAAATTTTTGACTTATCATTTCCAGCACGTGCTGAGGTTAAGAATTTAATCAACGGAGAGAATTATGGGATTAATTAATCGAAATTCCTTTTTCCCAATAATTACACACATACATAATTATGTACATATATGTGCATATATCATGTGTAATTGCAACTTCTTGGCCACTGACTTATTCAATGCAATAAATCGTTCCCATTCAATTCAGCTTAACTTGTTGAATTTAATCTTTGGATTTTGGTGGACGTGCCTTTTATTAATTAAAATCATAAATAGTTTACTGATATTTTTGTTAAACTTGCTTTGTAAGTGTTCACGAGAACCTGCTATGTAAAGTCCTGTAAAAGCAGACTGACGTCATGCCACATGCTTAACGTTGTATAAGTTCAGATTACGATAAAGAATTTTAGTGTGTGATCTGAGCTTACGAATGAGGCAATTAAAGCACTAATCACTGTGAGCAGTCGAAAAATAAAGGCTCTTTTATGTATGAACCATGTAAGTATGCTACATATGAACACACATTATATACATACATACATATAGTTGCAAAAACAAAAAGAGTGGAATTTGCGAAAAGCCAGGAAATATATAAAATTAAAATGAAGTTTATCAGGGGGGTCAATCCTACCCAGCATAATGGTACTTTTATCATTACTGAATATTGACTGTATTTTTCTCTAATGTTAATAAGCTCCATTAGATTTGCCTTTAAGAATGATAATGGAATCTCCTGTAACTGTTATAAATGCTCTAGTATTAGTTTGTTTTTTGAATCAATGAATCGCAGGCTGGAAGATACAGCCTTAGGAATCTTGTGCAAACCATGTAAAAGTCTGTGTCACCACTTATTGTTAGTAATTGGCGGCTGGGAAGGAAATACCAATGGGAGATGAGTTAACTTAATAAGACTTAGAACTTGATACCTTGTCCAAGAGATAATAAGGGGCCGTTTATTTAAGCCGTTTTTTATCCGAAAATAATAAAATTATATTTTGGCCGACTGACGCCAAGCACTTACAAAAGTGATGATTGCGGCATGAGTATAGTACAGGAAAGCAGAATTACTATCCTTTTGTAAATCACTGTTGTCAGTCATAATAATAATTACATACTAAATGTGTGTGATGTGCTATGCAGCACTTGAGTACTGAAGTAGTTGTACGTGATTACGATGACTCAGTTTACTTAAACATAATATTCAGACCACATTTACAAATGTAATGTACGTCAGCTTCCCAGTTCCTGGGTAGTGTGCTGAATATTGACAACTGACAACCCATTCAACGTTGTGGCTGTAAAGTTGTCTGTTGCCTGAATACTTACGGATTATATTTTGGAAGGATGATAAGTCTGTAAGGTAGTCAGTTGAATATTTATACATATTTCTCTCCTGAGGTAGCCCAACACAGGTAGGGGTTACTACCCAGAGGTTGGTAAATAAATTTACATTAATAGCAAAGGTAGCTGACAAACCAGCATCACAAAAAAAATCACAAAATGCATAACATGAAAACAAAAACTCACTATGGGTAGTTGTATCATGTAAATATTAACATTGATTAAAATAGCTAAATATACCCTCTTTAAAACCCGAAAACATTCACTGGCTGTTTCTCAAAAGCAAACGACAAAATATTCTACAACAGGTCAAGAAATGTGTACAAAGCATACAAGCTGAAGTGAGAATCTTGCTATCTTAACACAAAGTAACAAATTATCTGTACGTGTACAAGCTCCGTAAACCTTACAATAAGCATTTGTATATGTCATATTGAGTAAAATCTATAACACTTCTGAACGAAGCTATTGTTTTTGAGATAAGGCCAGACAATTCAATTTGTTATCGCAATAAGTGTTGGGTTCTGATGTCAAGAGCATAAAATACATCGACATGTCAAAGCAGCCAATAGAGCTTTGACAGTCAGGGTAAGTTATAGAACCCACAGTCCGCCTGATAAATCAAACACCAGTACTACTGTGGAGGATTTAAATAAATTCAAGGTAAAATCTCATTTGAATTAATCTACAATAATTTATCTTATTGTCAATTTTTACAACTAACTACATATGTACGCACGTACGTACATACATACATATGTATGTTACTTAAATGGCAAAAAAGAGTAGGGCTTTTTACACCAGTTTTGTTTTTAAATCCTTTCAAACTTCAAGAAAATCTATTACTAGATACATTAAGGAAATTTTAATTAGTTAGCTTCAGAAAGTCCCAGACATTCCCTGATTTGAGAACGTTGCCTTTCAATACATTCCCTTGAGTGCATTCAGGTACAATATAATGCAAATATTCTAATAATAATAAAATGGAATGCAACTTTCAGAAGAAGATGAAACTTCCTACGGTACTTATTTTTTTCTTGCTTGTGATTCAAGCATCTCAGTCTTTATCAATGGCAGAAGATACAAATTCTGAGCCAGAACCATATCTGGAAGATTCCAATTCACGTCATATCTCGAATACCCTGCGACTGGAACGAAACCTGAAGACCCAAGTACGACCGATAGCAATAGCCCAGACAAAAAACTGATTGGTGACGATTGTGAGACCGATGGAGAATGTCAAGAGAATGTATGTATACCTGTAGAGAGCCTAAGAGAGCCTATAGGCTCTTCATCCTCTTGTAAATGATAACACAAAATGTTCTGGAACTAGTGTATCCGTAACTGTGACCTGATTAGGAATTGTCTCTGCCATTATATTTGTCAATCAATAAAATTGCAGGTTATTTTGTTATAGAATACCTTCAGAATAAGTTCATATTTTAATTTACTCTGATATCGTTTTTACTTGTTGATTTAATTGGGATACAATAATAATTCCAGTTCTTGCGCTAGTTTCAATATGTGAGGTAATAAATCAAGGGAAGATTCTCTGACCATTGGTAATTTTAGATCCTGCCTTTCACAAATTATACATAAAATATTTCCTACTGAATAAGTATTCCCATAGTAAGTAATTACCTAAAATAAAAGTCTAATTTTGATATTCAATTAAAAATCCAACAGCACATAAAAATCTCCAGTCAAAGCTGCAAACACAGCTTGTTAAATGTTTTGTCAATAGAAAAACTTGCATGAAAACATTGCAACAACAGAATGCGTATTCCTCCATACCGAGGAATTTCTCTACATTGCTTCCTATTTATGCTGACTGCTGACCATACCCAAAATTTAAAACGCAATGACCTGATTGATGGCTTTCTGAACAGCCAACAAAATTTTTCACAAAGAAGCGCCAAAATTAATTTTTTAAAACATTTTGTACGGTTATAAAAAATTGTAAGTTGTAAAATCCTTAAAATATATCTATCTGGCTCCATGTAACTGACCCCAAATGTTGATCTAGGCAAATAGCACACATTTTAGCAAATCTCGAAAACAACTTACTATAAAATCACGGAACTGGATGTTTATATCATAATATCGGCCCTAAAATGGTCAAATTTGCTGAAAAATTATTTTGTGCCGCCCTGTACATATTCTACTATCCGTAAGTTTTTTAATTCATGGAAATTCTCATGAAATTATTCACGGAAGAATCCGAGAGGACTGGGGTTTTTAATAGTTGCAAAAGATATTCGCCATAAAGGTGGAAACAATGAATTTCTTCTGCTGTCATGATCTTGTTAAAGATGTGAACTTTTTCGCTCCAACATTGCATATTATCTATCCACTTAAAACAAGTACTGAGAAATGATAATACATACACACTATACACTGCATGACGCAAGAGTAGGACAAATAATATTTCACCTTACAATGTGCATCCAATTTAGATAAGTGTATATTGTTACGGATATATTATAAATAGAGTAGAATAAGCATAATCTAAGTCAGCAAATAGTTTGGAAGGTCGTAAGCAGAGGCTACGTGACGCCAAACGCTAACATAACATAATTATAAGGAAATGATTCAGATTATTTAATAAACAATAAACTAAGAATAGGATAAGATTAGATTTAGATTAAGACACGTAGATTAAGTACAAGTTCTAATCTCGACTTCAAGCAAGCAACATCAAGAGGAGCCGCACCTAGAGTCCATTCCCTCCGGGATGGATCTCCACAGGTAGCAGACGGGGCGACATGAAATCGGGAGATTTCATGAAGAAGAGATTCAGACTTCCAATTCTATTTGTGTTAAATGTTAATTGTTCAGTGTAAATTGTATCAGTTTAGGAACAATAAATTGGCCAAAAGTTAACAAAACGAACTACACACAGAACTCAATAAGTTCCATTTATTCATGCGTTTCCAACAACATCGGATTCCAGGAATTCAGGGGATGGAACACCCGAACCTAGGCTACGTTGTCTATTACCCACACAACATCAATACCCGGGTAATACCGTACATAACATGATGTTTCTGCCAGGCCTTCGGGTTTATTTGGTAAGGACCCGGAGGATCCGTAGGTCGGGGACCTGCGGATGACCCTGTGACATAAGACCGAACTTTGTAGCAAGTAAGGTCGTTAGTCAAACAAAATTCATGGGATGGAAGTATGGGGCTCGACAAGGAGAAAATGCTTCATTTCTCTCCAGGGCCACCCGAAACTTCTCGTGAAAGGCAGTCATAACATGCAACAATGTTACCTCAAGGAAGAAAATTTGGCCATTATCATCACGCGCGGATTCAAATAACAGTTCAGAAGTCCTAGTGCGGCACTATAAAAAGAACTATTTTTACGGCCGGAAATATTATTTTAAGTGACCAGTGAAATTGGGACTCTTTCCAACCGGAAAATTAGGGGAAGAGGACGTCCAATAAGGTAATACTATTTTCTTTAAGGTTCATGAATTTCATGTTTAGGAGCATATTAATTTTGTCATGTAGTTACGAAGCGTAGCTAATATTCAGGAGTAATTAACCAGAAGTTAGGTACAAATCATATGTTTAAATTAGAAAATTGCGCATATATGTATATGTATTTTGTGGTTTTCAGAGTACATAGTAGGTGTGTGTGCATAAAAATTTTCACCAAAATTAGCTTCTTCCAGTAACATAAGTCTTCTTCTATCTTTTTAAACGCCTTAAGTGCCGTTGTGAGCGGAGGCATAAACAGTGTTCGTATTGTAAAGAGAACTATTCCGGCTGAAGGGCCGACGTTAATTGAGCGCAGTATAATAGTAATCTTTCTCTTCGTAAGTTTAAGGTTAATTTCAAAAAGGCCGTTTTTTTTGAGCGTTGAAATTCTTTTAACTCTTCAAATTACTTTTCAAAGTTTTGGGAAACCCCAGGCTAGGGGATAGGAACCCACAACACAATTAAAATCTTACATTAAATTAGGACATTTTTTTATTAACTACAAGACTCTCAAAATTCACTTTCCAAGCTTAGTTTAAAGCAAAAATATGATCTACCTTTCAAGTAAATAACTCAAAAATAATTTTCACTCTCTTCTTTCTCTACATCTTTTCTCCTTCTAGTATAAGTACATTTGAAGGGCCGAGTTATGAGCACAAATGTCTTTAACATCTATAATCTCCAAATTACGTAATTAAGAGCCCCATGGCTAGGTGGCAAAACCCAATCAAAACTCTTTCGCTGAAAATTACTTTCTTTACCTGATGTGTAGGTTTACACGGGTAACAATAGGATCTATCATAAACTTTTCACAAACATCTTTTCTTCTTCCATCTTTCCATTTCTACCAGAAATGCCGTTTTGTGCGCTGGGTAATTAGGAAATAATTTGTCATGATTTTGGCAAATATTAAGATTTCAAAATCAATCCGGAAGGCCGAATGTGAGCACGGAGCATATCAGATTTCAGTTAGTCATTTTGCAAATCAAAACCTATATAACTCAGTTAGAGAGCATAGGTAGATCAGACCATCTAGAGATTATAGTACGTAAGGTGAACAAAATTTTCTCGGAAGGGCCGAATGTGAGCACCGAGGTGATTAGGACAGTTTTAATTAAGGTTTGAACAAAATTTAGTCCAAAGGGCCGAGGTACATTGAGCGTGGACACATTGGCATAGTACGTAAGCATACATATAAGAAAATTCTCATCTACGTAGTTTTTAGGGATTCAAGGGCCGAAATGTGAGCGGAATCATTGTTGTGTATAAGTTTAGTATACGTAGAATCCGAGAGGCTAGGAAGATTAGGAGGGACCTTATGGTTTAGTAGGGTTCGAGTCATTCCAAGCACGGAGGTGATCGGATGGAGTGCCGACAAAAGTACCGATAAGCCTGTGACCTACTAGAGGTAATCGGAGAGGCTATGATTGACGCACCGATATAGGTATATGTTTGTAATGTGCCCGAGCTAGCGGATAGGTAACAGCAATGACTATTACTAGTAAGGAGGTCCATGGTTTAGTGGATAGGATAACAGGGGACATTCCAAAGCACGGATGTTCACTTTAAAATCTATGTATGCGGTTTCCAGCTATGGCCATACATAGGGACTTTCATATTTATTACTTCTTCCATAGATGACTCATGGTTTTGAGTGCATCATAAGTTAGCCATTCTCGAAGGATTTTGCTAGAGTAGAGAGAATTGGCATAAGAAACCACAGGCTCATGGTTTTTGAGAGTTGGTTATAGGGATAGGAATTCAGTAAATTCTGGTGCTTTCAGTTTTTGCTGTCTACAACAGATACAAGCCTTGCTGATGGTAGGATCGGTTCAAGGAAGTTCTTAGGTACGAATTAGGACGCGAAACATATCCTTTGGGAGAGAAGGGTAATTAGTAGCGAGGAATACAGTCCTTATTAATTCTGGGAATCATTACAGGAGTATTTAGGGAATTTAGGCAACACCGGCCCGAATGTGAGGAGTGTTGATTGACAAAAAGACTGATAATTTAAGGAGTTAGACGCAACTAGCCACTGCAAATAAGTTATTGTAAGAAGGTTAAGTTTTAAGGTGAGTAAGTTTAACAGCTTTAAGTTTTAAGGAAGATAGGATTAAGGAGACTAAGTTTAGAGAAGGTTAAGTTTTAAGGGAATTAAGTTTATGACAGTTTAGATTTTAAGGAAGGTTAAGATTACGAAAGGATTAAGTTTTAAGGGAAATTAAGAGTAGAAAGTTTAGGTTTTAAGGAAATTCAGGTGGTAACACCAGGAGGTACTCATTGGAAACGTTAGGATTACAGAGATTAAGTTTTAAGACGATTCACAGCTAAGGTTAGGGACGTTCAGGGATTGAACATTTAGATTATAAGTACAGAAAATTTCTTTTCCAAGTCATCATCACCTATTGGCACAATTAAGTTTAACAACTAGGGTTACATAAGTATAGGCATACAAGGCAAAATTTTAGGAAACGGGTTAAGTTGACATTTGGCATAAGTTTTAAGAAGGTTTTCAGGATTAAATTTGACAGAAGAACTCTCACAACCGTCAAAACAAATTCATAAAACCAAACTCTACGAAACGCCTTAGCATTTTTCAGCCCATCCAGAAAAAGTTAGGACGTTTACAGGTATGGAACCCGAAAAGAACCAACATCCATCAAGAAGGGAACCACAACCTGCACCTTCAATACCATCTCGAAGGACTACGCGATCGGCAGGACCAGTGCCACAGAATGAAACAGGCTTGGAGGAGATCCTCGCCCGCAGGAAAGAGGAGAGGAAAGCAGCAAAAGCCAAAGCTAATACAGCAACGGCAGGTGTAGACCTCTCTTCAACATCTTCAGCTTCGACATCTACAGTCATGGAAGAATCCGGCAGTACAACCCTGGCATTATCTGCACAAAGTCCATCGGGCTCGCAGGCCACGGGGCACGGAGATAATCCTGACAATAATGATGAGAGCATGGATGTGTTCTTGGACACGGTGTCAACACCTGTAACAGGTACGGCAACCAGTCCTAAACGAACACCAACAGTATCGACAGCACAAACACCAAAGTTCTCAAAAACAAAGGTGGTGCAAGGACAGAATCTCCATAGACTAGCGATGCAACGAGAATTACGCGACCTCGAGGTAACCAACCTGGAGGGCCAACAGGTCCAACAAGACCGGGAGGTTGAAACCACAGGCGAATTCATGCTGAATGCTAGAGGAGACATGGTTTTTGTCAGTCACGATGCTGACCCCACGATCAAGGAAATCCTGTCGCAATTCAATCAACCTGAGGAAAGACCAACTAGTAGCGCTGCCATGTCATCATTTGAAATTCTCACGGATCCCGGAAGCAACCATACAAGCGTAGGGGAAGGCGAGCAAGGATTCGCAACTCCAGAAAGTGAGATGGAAGATGTGACCAATGAATCACCCAACAATGTGGTTGTCAGCAACCTGACAAACCCAGTTGACAACGGAGACATTCCTAAAGACACGAGCACACAATCCCAACAGGATGTACAAAGTCAAGGAATGTGCAGCAAAGCTACTGGACAAACAGAACCACAGGTTAATCAGCAAAGCTCAACGGAATTGGATGATTTGGAGGATTCCAACAGACCAATAGCTATAGCAACAAGTACACCAGAGATTATCCAGCAAGGGAATCTCAGTACACACTCATCATTTAGGGACAATTTAGCAATAACTCAATCGGACGAGTCAACCGAACAGAGCGAACAAGGTGACTCACCAACAGGAGTGCCACGTACCAATAACAGTATAGGGAGTGATCGTGACCAGGTCACTACTCAATTAAATCAGCAGTTATCAAACTTAAGCATCAGCGACCACTGTAAGGCTTCACAGTCGAATACTACAGTTTTTCAACAACTAGACATACAACAACTTGTACGAGATAGGTTTCTATCAAGACCATCTCCAGGATTTTCCAATAGAGGAGATATAGGCTTTCAAAGGACACTCAGCCGGGTGTCTGAGTCTACAGAACAGGAAGGCCCAGTCGAGGATCAGTCACCACCGATCAGAGAAGGGCAAGATAACATCCAAAGAGTGGAAGAAAATTTCGTACAATTAGTGACAGGTACAGGTGTGATAGTACCAGCGGGCTCGTTTCAACAATTAGTGACCACCGCAGGCTTCCAACGGAACTCAGTGGAAAATTTTCTGGTAGTTCGAGGATTGGAAGGACAGCTGATAGAGGTGTATCACAGGTTAGCTCAAAATCTTTATACAGGTACAGTCCAGTGGACACATTTTTTCCTTAGATTAGCTGAAGTCACCCACAGACGGGACAATAACAGAGATCCGAATAGGGAAGAAAGGGAAGTGCTACGTACACGTGCCTTCGAGTACGGTCGGAACGTCAGGGACAACATTTTCATCCCCACAGACGTCATCCGAAACCTTTTAGAACACCGGGTATTATCGTTGAGAAGTCATCAGGCACACCAGGATAGCCAGATTTTCTTCAACGATACACCTAGGTATACGACCGTGATACAATCCGGAAGACTTAGCGAAAATCTAGAATTTGGTCAACAACAACAAGAAAGGCGAGTCAGCGACGAGAGTAGGTCAGGTCCAGAACAAGAACCAAATAACAACGGGACCACCCAACAAAGCGTAATCGACTCCAGTGCTGACGACATTATTAGCAGGTACCTTAGGTACGACCAAAGAAACCCACCAGTAACACGGAATCCGGTTACGGGTTTATTAGAACCAGCATCTAGATCTACGCTAAGGACCATCTCAGGCGAACCTACAATACAACCCGTTACGTCACGAAGGATTTCACCAGAAAGCTTGAACACCAGCTCAAGCTCAATCAACAAGGCTATAGCCCAAGCAATAGCCTCAACGACACTTCAAGCAGGTTTAACAACCCCTCGAAATCGGAAGTCGAGTAACTCCGATCGTGACCATCTCAGACCAAGTAACCAGGTGACGGATAGTAACCAGGTAGATTACTCATCACCTAGGTCACAACTTTTCCAGAAATCGGTGAGAGGACATTATAGGGTAAAGAGTGCTGAGGAGAACAGCAACTTAAATCCCAGGACCAGTCCACAAGGGATTACGACACGTGAGAGACCAAGCAACAGCCGTTGCGAGACAGCCATACAGAAGGGTAGCCCAAGAGCACCCACTACATCACCCACAGTCCAGACAGGTAATCAGACGCCAGCAGGGAACTCTACGGCACAACCGAGAGGAACCCCGAGGTCCAGTAATTCCTGTCGCTCAACACCCGCAACCGGTGATAGGGGGCAATCAAGCCAACACAGCAACTCTCACGAAACAACACAGCAGATTAATCCAGTACACATCTCACCAGCCAGTCAGAATAGACAGGTGTCAACGGAAAATACGCCGAGAAATCGACCAACTCAACCTAACCTGCAATTTAGACCTCAACCCACCCAAGACGATTTGGAGACACCAACTGAGGAGGTCGAGACCACCCAAATTGGTAGTACATCACAGGCTACCGTTAAGAGGGATTTAACAACAACAAAGTTGTACGTCAACACAGATTCCACCCAGGCAAACGGTAACGAACAACTGGTACACCGAGTTTATCAGTCACCAGGAGGTCGAATCTACGTACATCCACCCGTGCACGCGTTGCGAGCACCGCCACTTGACGTTAGTGAAACAGCCTTAAGAACATTGGTGCAAGTAGGGAGACAACTACGGGAACAGAATCCGTCATTGACTATTGCAAATACCATCAGAAATTCTGACACAGGTACTTACTATCAGGCATTTAGACCCCAAGACAGGTTTACCGTCTATCAATCACCGAGAGGCTCGTTATACAACAGCCTACCGATAGGACGCACAGGTATACACCGCCACAGTTTACGAGGTCGAGACATCCTGCAACGAGCAACCAACAACGACAGGACCATCATAGAAGGTGGAGAGCTTGTAACAGCACCCCAACCACCACCTTCAGAACAAACATCTAGAAGCAACGAGTCGTACGTCCAAGGCGACACCTTAAGGTCACGGACAGCAACACCTGCATCTACGACACGTGCAGCAACGACTTTTGCAGTACCAGCTAGGCCAACCGGAAGGTTCATAACCAGATCGGTAAACCGACCAACGACACCGACAGCTCCAGCTGTCCCCATCAGACCAAATTCAGCGGTAGCAGGACCATCTCGAGTAACAACAACTCCAACCACAAGTCAAGGTAAAGTCAATTGGCTTGACGACTTGCAATACGGAGTTAACATTTGGACAGGACCAAGTGGCAGAGTATACACCAGCGAGAACGAAGCAACCGAAGACGAGTTAGTACCAAGCAGGATAACAGTAAGACAATACTCTAAGATCGCGCGACAACAAGACAGATTCAGAAACCAGGGGGTAGAAAACGAAGCAACTTGGACAGGTCAAGTGAGACGCCTGATCTACTATAACAGAAGGGACGGAATCATACAACGAAGGTTTAGACCAGCTAGAGACTCAAACTTTGAAGCGTTTGCAGCTACAAGAGCTGAACACGAAGAGATTGTTCTGAGTGAACACCCGATATTTACCTTCTGGAACATAATCACCCGAAGATCTTTAGATCCAGGGCAGATCTCCAGCTACATCGCACCCAACTTCAGACTTTACCATCGACACATCAGTCTACCGAACGGCGTTCGCAGACAAAGGGTACCACCAGGCTTCTTGGAAGAAATCGAGAACGAACACGACCACCAAGAGGCACTGAATAGATTAATTCACGACCCTAACGTGGAAATCTTGAGTGACACGTCCAGCGAGGAAGAAGAAGAGCAGGTAGTACAGAGAGACACTCCAAGACGTGAGAGTGGTCAGCATAACAGTGCACAGTCTAGTGAGGAGACAGACCACATTTTTATTGGAGTTGACGAAGAGGACTTCATCATCCCAGAAGTACCAGGTCAATTCACGATAAGAATCTCTATAGACGACGCCTACGACGCAGCGTTCAGAGCAATTGAAAGAGACGAAGAAATACAAGAGGAAGTCCGATTTGTGGATAATACCGGAGAAACTCACTTCTTCCCAAGAATCCGACTTCGAGACCTTAGTCCGGAAACTCAAGTTGTACTTACTCAAGTCAGAAGGAGACGTAAACCCTTACGAGCACGCCGTCAAATTGGAAATAACCAACCCAGACCACCAGGCCCAGGACCAAGTGGATCAGGGAGAGGAAACCAACCGAGAGGAGCTAATAACAACAACTCCCACAACCAGCGACCATCACAATCAAGGTCAAATCCAGGTCGAGGAGGCTCAAGAGGAGGTAGACACATTGGAGGAAGACAGAGAGCAAGGAGTGACCCCGGAAGTTCCGGAGGAAGTAGCTCATCATCCAGCTCCAGTAGCAGTAACTCAAGTAACCCTCATGACTTTGAAGCCTTCGACAACTGGAGGAATAGACAGATTGTGAACAGAAATAACATCTTCAACCAGGTCAACGTTAACATCATCAACCCATACGTACCAATCAACCCAAATCAGGGGATACGTATTGAGGAAGTTGCAGACCAAGAACAAGTACGAATAATTCCAAGGAGACATCTGGACGACGACATGACCGCCCTCATGTTTCCCAAAGTAGAATTCAAACCGGGTGTAGATGACCCAGAGACAGCCTTCGCAACAGCCGAACTTCAGACCAACAGGTTCGGAGGAGATACCATCATAACCAGGATGCAATACGTACAGATCATCTTTGACCCACCCGTCAGGGATTGGATCAGAAATTGGATTGCCGAACGAAGATTACATGAGGAACTACCCTACGACACCATTAACTGGGACGAATTCAGGGAGGAATTTTTAATAAGGTACAGTATCACCGACCAAATGATACGTACACTAATGGAAAAGCGAAAGATGAATACGGATGAAGATCCATGCGCATACATAGATGCGAAATTAGCACTAATCAATAGAGTCGACAGATTTATGCCCGAACTGGAGAAAATCAGACTCTTACGCGCAGGTTTAACATCCGAATACATAGTTTTCTGCCGAGGATGGACAGCAGGGACTGTAGCAGATTTCATAGAGGGAATCAAGCAGTATGATGAAGACCGAAAGACGGACGGCGCGGAATCTATTGAGACAAGATTTGCCAAAGTCCAAGAAATGTTGGAGAAATTAACCTCCGGAATGAAACCCGTTCCAGCAGAAACAACTGTAGTGAAAATAGCTGCAGTGAGAGAACAACAGGACTATCGGAGACCTGAGAATAGACCTAATGACCAACGAGGACGAAGCCCAGGTCAGGGAAACTTCAACAACTCACGGAATGTCAGCCCAGGTTACAGTAACAATAACAACTACCCGGACAGGGGACGTAACAACCAAGGGTATGATGACCGAAGAAATTATGGGAACCGAGGTAGATCTCCAACACCTGAGAGATTCTACAATAATCAAGACAGGAGTAGGCCTCAGTACAGAAATGATGGCAACAGCTCCAACAACCAAGGTTACCCTCAGCGGAACCAAAACTTCGGATCTAGACAAAGTCCGAACCGACAATACTACAACAACAACCCTAACAATCAGGGAAATCGTCAGTGGAATGACCAACAGATGAACCAAGGGTACAACCAATCCTACAACGGCTATACCAGCCAAGGATTTAATCAAACTCAAGGCTTTATGCCACCTCAAGGGTTTAATCCGAATCAAGGATACCCACCACAACAGGGTTATGCACCATTTCAAGGTTATGCACCCACTCAAGGGTATGGACCATCTCAAGGATACGTACCGCAACAAGGATACGGTCCAGGACAAAATGCAGGGTACGCCAACCCTGGCATGCAGCAAATTCAGGCCAACCCACAAGGTTACCAGAACCAGGGTTATCAGCCCAACAATAACCAAGGAGATCAACGACCCCAACAGTACAACAACAATAACAACAGGAGTAGAACTAACTCCAGGGACCGGAACAGCCAAAGCAATGACAGAAACAACTCCTGGAGGAATCAATCAGACCGCCAGGAGCAGTCACAACCGATACCGGGACAGTTGGCGCTAGAATCCACTCAAACCGACCTAAAGTGTTTCGGATGTGGAGAGATGGGCCACCTGAGGAGAAATTGCCCACACAAAAGACAGTCTAGCCCATATCCGTCGGGAAACTCACAGAGGGGGACGCACCCCCAGTAATTGAAGATATCCAAGAAAGAATGAATGCAATTATAGCAACTAGAGTAGAAAGTCAGTCAAAAGACGACGAAGAATTAGAAATTATTGATCTCAACCCATGTCGTTTATCAAACGGCAACAAGTCCACTTTACAAGTACAAATATGCAGTATGATGATACCAGCTTTACTAGATTCAGGAGCAACAAGATCCTGTATCCAAAGAAACTTAGTACCCAGATGTGCGGAAATAAAAGAAGTTCCAAGCGCCCTGCGAGTAGCAGTAGCAAATGCAGAATTGGTAAAACCAATTTGTCTCACCAAATTCACAATGATGATTGAAGGTGAAAAACTTTTGTTCAAAGGTCTAGTGATGGAAACACTAGAACCACGAATGATTATAGGTGAAGATCTTTTATCACGTTATGGAATAACGTTGGATTACAAGAATAATGAAATACGGAGTGACCGATTTCAAACAGTTCCAATGACTAGAGATACTCATCTCTATGTCGGGGAGAAAAAAGCCGACATAGAATTTGTCAGGTCAATATTTTCATTTCATGAAGCCGGGGGACCGAAGAACATGATGTGCAGGACTCGAAAAGCAGTCACAATACCGGCCTATGGACACATGAAGGTGCCCATACAAATTCCAAAACGTATCAAAAAGGATTTTTATTTGCAACCATCAGAAAAGCTTTACACCAGCAAGCGACTTTTAGTAGCCGCAGGTGTAGTACCAAATGAAGAACCTTTTGCATATGTATTTAATCCAGCTCCATGCCCACAAACAATGTACGGACGGACAGCTATAGGTCATGCTGAGGAAAATTTTGATCTCATCAAAATTAAACGCAATCAATTACGTGATGCTTATAAAAGGCTCACACAAGAACAGCTCGATTGTTTCGACGTCAATGAAGAGCTCGATGAAGAGGGAAGAGCTAAGTACCGAGCATTGTTGACAAGATACCCAGAATGTTTCGCATTTAACAAGGGAGATTTGAAAGAACCAGCGTGGATTGATCCCATTCGGATCCATACGGGAAATAATCCACCCGTTCAGGCAAAACCTTTCCCTTGCTCACCTATGGAGCGACAAAAAGTACGTGAGGAAGTACAAAAGATGTTAGATGCGGACATAATAAAGGAAGTAAACGGACCTTACAGCAGTCCACTATTTCTCATCAAAAAGAAAGACGGAACATTTAGATCAGTTGTTGATTATCGAGCATTAAATAAGACCATCACAGATCAAGTTTACCCTTTAGCAAGAATAGATGACATACTTATGCAATTTGGGAAATCTGCAATGTTCGACACTCTTGACATGGAGTCAGGCTTCTTTCAACTATTAATACACGAGGATGATCAAATTATAACCTCTTTCATTACACAGGACGGATTATATGCATTCAAACGACTACCTATGGGAGTCAAGATTGCACCGTCAGCTTTTCAGCGAGCAGCAGATCAAATGCTGGGCTCACTCAAATTTAGGGGAGCCATGGTATATTTAGATGATGTAATCTCTTATGGAATTCATCTTTTGGACAAATTAGCATCTCTCGAAGAATTGATGTTAAGAGCCAGCAACAAGAACTTTAAGTTCAAGCCAAAGAAATGCAAATTCGGATATTTTGAAGTAATTGTTTTAGGATTCAAAGTATCCAGGGAAGGCACCAGTCCAGATCCTGCAAAGGTGGACGCTATTAGACATGTACCAATACCAAAATCCGAAACAGAAGCTAGAAGATTTTTCGGAATATGCAGTTTCTATAGAAAATACATCAAGGACTTCGCAAAGATTGCTAGTCCCATCTCACAATCATGGATTGGCAGTAAGGGGAAATCTGAAGGACAAAAACGCATAAGATGCTTCCAATGGAGTGCAGATGCAACAATTGCCTTCAACATTCTCAAAACCAAATTAATGACACAGCCAGTCTTAGCTCATTTCAACCCAGAGTTGGATTGCATACTGCATACAGATGCATCAATTTCAGGACTAGGATGCTGTATACTTCAAGATGATGGAGGAGAACATCCAATAGCTTATGCTTCAAGGACACTAATTCAGTCAGAGAAGAATTATTCAGTCACAGAATTAGAACTAGCAGCAGTCGTATATGCAGTTCGCAAATTCAGACAATATCTTTATTTGAGAAAATTTTTAATCAGATCAGATCATTTAGCATTATGCTACCTACGATTACAAAAAGATCCAAACCACCGGATAAGTAAGTTTGTAAATAAACTACAGGAATTTGACTTTCAAGTCACATACAAGAAAGGAGCATTACACTTGGATGCAGACTTTCTATCAAGAGCTCCATTACCCTATACAAAGGAAGATTTGGAAGATACAGAGGACCGAGTGATCGAATTTGACCCAGATCCGGTCAAAGAGCACAAAATCGCTTTGGAAGAGCAAAAACAAATCCCTCAGGGGAACATAACAATGCCACCACCAGCGTGTGCAGCCAGCCTTACGACCAGGGAAAGCTATAAGGGAGAATATTGGACGGATGACGAAAGTCAATCCTCAGATGAAGAGGAAGCCATAATCCCACAGCGACAAAATCCATGGTCAGGAAGATTGAAAGGTCAACCCAGGCGTAAAGTCAAATCACAAGTGGAAATTTTAGTACCTCAACCGAATTTGGAGGAAACGGATTGGGAGAACCATACAATGAGCGTAAAGAGCTGTGTTAATGAAGTGACACACAGCTACTCAGCGCTCAAAGAATGGAAATTATCCGTAGATGACATCATTACAATCCACAAATTTCGGGAGGATGACCCACAAGAGGATGAAAGTACCTGGAAATATACCAATGAGTATATCTACGAGAAAAATCGCAAACTAATACAAGATATAGAGCTTCACAATGCAACAATAAATGAGTTAGATATGAAGGAATTTTTATCGCCAAAGAAAGCTCAAGTTCAAAATGAAGATGAAGATTTTGACAGAAATACTATCACTGACATTGGAATGGGGACTGATTGGTCTCCTACTCCAAAGTCAACGACAGCAACAACGTCACAAAGTTCAGCCAACGGGAAGGTCGACAGTGACTCACCAAAATCCCTAGGGCAGATGACACGGAGTACAATGGAATTCACAACAATGGATGGGGCAGGTGAGGCTGAAACTAAAGCTGTACATCTACCACCAGCCATAATTGTAGACTCCGATACGGAAGTCCATGATCAAACCTTGAAGAATCAGGAGACAGCGGATCTGGTGAGCCAGGCAGCTGAGACTACACAAGAGAAGTCCTCAACTAACCCGCCCACCCATCCCGCCAGTCCTAAAGAGGCCAAGAAATTGGTACTCACGGATGAGGATAGGAACGTCCAAAAGGAATGCGACCGACCGACACTGAAACAAGAAAAGTTCAGTGTGGAAAATCACATTCCATCCGGACACGATCCCACAGATGAGGAGAAATGGTTTGCATTTGAAGAGACTTGGAGGAATCCAACGTCAGCAAAAGGAGATGAATGGAAGCTCAAACAGGAAGTTATTTCGCAATTGAAGACATACACTGCACAATCTGCCAGGAAGACGGATCAAGTTCCTGATGCAGAAAGTCCAGGATATGTTAACAATCCGGATCTTGATACCCCACAGCGGATCAAGGCGATGAAGATTTCCAGAGATGTGGATGAATGGATGAAAAATATCCAACGAAGATCTGCAGCATGCGAGTCGGAGGAAAACAAAAACCCTCCGCCGTCGCATACGTACATATCCACAGAGAATCCAGTAAATGAAGATAATTACTCTCTACTGGCAACCACAGTAGAAGAACTGAGGAAAAATATCCAGGAAGGTGAAATCAAATTCACCGATGGAAGATCATGGAAGATTCAACCTTTGAAAGGGCAGGGTGTTGTGACAAGTAAAAAGACGTCACACTCACTATGTCTTTCACAGGATGAAGGCCAAAGGAATAAAGACGCTCAGAAAACTGAGGACATGTCATTAAATAGAGCAATAAAATTTGTTCCAGGAGCTCACGCACTACAGGGGTGCGAAGGGAGCAAAGATACTTTTTCCACACACAAGCCTGTGTGTAGGATACTTGAAGATGAAGAGCAAGTTACTATGTTAGAGGAACATAACATGCAGGAGATGCAAAGGGACGATCCAGATTGTTTATTCATCATGGACAAAATAAAAATGCGGCATACGTTAAATTGGAAGGACAAAGAAAAGTATAGCCGATATGAAATTGATGAAGAAGGGATTCTTACTATAGTACATAAAGATGGACGTAAGTTATACGTACCCCGAGTACTTAGAAATTTCCTACTATCAAAAGCTCATGATGGGATCCTATGCGGAGGACATTTAGGATTCCAGAAAACTCTTCATAGACTCAACAAAAATTATTTTTGGAGAAAAATGAACGTCTCAGTAGCAAAATATGTCATGTCATGTGAAAGTTGCCAAGCAGCTAAATCCATGAGAATGAAGCCAGCAGGATTGCTTCATCCAATCAGGATAGAAAATGTAGGAGATGCACTATGTATTGATCTCATTGGACCCATGCAAATTAGCATAAAAGGGAATAAGTACATTATAATCGCACAGGATTATGTTTCAAAGTTCGTGATCGCAGAAGCAATTCCAGATAAAACTGCTGACAGGATAGCAGAGTTTTTGCTTCACAAAGTAGTTTTAAAATACGGACTGTTTAAAAACTTGCTGAGTGACGGAGGATCCGAATTCAGAGCGGAAATCACTCAAGCATTACTTCGCAGATTAGGCATGAACCATTCTACATCTACAGCACTAAGACATAATAGTGTTGGACAAATAGAAAGAATGGTCCAGACTATAAGCACTATGCTGAGTCATTATACTCAGAAAGAGCAAGCATTATGGTGCAGTTGTTTACCGTTTTTAATAAATGCTTACAATTGCAGTCACCATGACGTGACTAAAGAAACTCCTTATTTTATGATGTTTAGGCGACAACCCATATATGATTTTAACTTACAACTGTGCTTAAGCAGCGTCGACACAAATTTTATGAGTGCTGAGGAAGCCACTACTAGAATAGAAAAAGCTATTGCTAAGATAAGGGAACGTCAGGACTACAGTAAGGATTGGTATGATAGGAAAAGAAGGTTCGTTAAGTTCAACATCGGAGACACAGTGCGAGTCTTTACACCGACCAGGATAGTTGGAAAGAGCGAACGCTTTCTTCACCCTTACAAAGGACCCTTTGTAGTCATAGAAGTTTTAGCCAAAGACAATTATATCATTCAAGACCTTAGGAATTCTAAAAAGAGACAGAAAGTCCATGTGGAAAGGCTTAAGAAGTGCCTGCAGCGAGAACACATTGAGGACGAGTATAGTTATGATTTAGATTCCGATATAGTGGAATTGGTGACAAAACGAAATTGGAACAAGTGTGGAAAAGTTATAGTGAGTCAGCCACGGTCAATTCTTAAGAGTTCGACCACTTCAGATAATAGTTCAACTACGAGCAAGAAGGTGACTTTTAAAGTTCAACCTGCTCAAACCGAAGAAATAACTAGAGAATTTTCATCCGAAAGTTACTCAGACAGTGCAAGTGACCAAGCTCAGCCAGTACAACAGAGAGGAGAATTTTGTGACAAAAATTACTCACACTCTCAAATCACCCCAAGTGAAGGAGGGAAAACAAACCAGGGACTACATCAACACAAAGATAACATTCAAGGAGAAAAAGGTACAACTAAGCAGTCAAGTACACAAGTAAGAAAACTTCCGTCAGAAAATTATTCAGATAATAGGGAATTTTTAGATAAAAATTACCCATATTTCACTCACTCGAAAGTAAATGAACACCCTAGAGGAAATCAGGGACGAGATAAGGGGATTGAAACAACAGAGGAATTTAGTCCAAATAAAAATTTGGAAGTACGCAGCTCAGGAAGAGTACATCAAACAGAGAATCGCAGCTTTAGAACTGCTAATTCAAGAGACGAAACCTCAAACGTCAAGTTTCTGCCCACAAGTGGAGAAATCACAAGACGAGGTTCAACCAGAGTAACTGATGACACATACGAAGCAAGAATTAATCCAAATCATCAAGGGATTACAAGCCCAATTAATCAAGGCAAAGGAGAACGAAATTCGTCTCCAACAAAGAATTTTACATCAGATTTCAGAACAGCAGGAAGTGCTGAGCAAGCTGAAACAACTGGAGAAAGATCACAAAGCAACCCTCCAGGAAACTCAGAAAGCCAAAGAAGATATTTCGGATTTAATAAACCAGCTGAAAACAGCTCAGGTGTAACATCCGAAGGTGAGGAAGAGACTCAACCACTTATTGATGAAAGTGACTTTAAAACACTTAAGGAATTAAGTAGTTCAGGGACAAGTCCAACAGAACTTGATGTGGACGACAGCAGTGAGCGTAGAGAGACAAATTCTTACAATTCGGGATCAGAACCGAGAATTAATCAACCGCCTACGACAAAGAGAGGGAGACCTGGACAAATTGAAACAGGAAATCAAGGACCTTCAGAAGCGACTTCACGAGTTGAGGTGCCTTGGCCCTCAGTAAAGGCGGATAGTTCAACACAATTGCTTCACACAGATGAGCAAAAGGCCTTGGAAGAGCCCCCCTTTGTGGAACTCAACACCAAGCCCACCCAGCGAAGCTCAGAGACAAACACTGCAAAGCCTACAAGCGCAAGGCAGTCGGATCAGAGAGGCAATAGCACGAGTAGAGAGAGAAATAGAACAAACCGAGAGAGCCAAGAATATTCTGAAAAATCAGATACGAGCAGCAAACAGTCTAGCCAACAATTCAAACAACCCTCGGAACGAGAAGTCCTTGTAGAAAATTCTACAGAAGAGGACGAAGAATTCCAGGAAGTTCCAGCGGGAGAAAACGGACAAGACTCTGTAGATAACCATACAGAAGTCATTAATATACCTGTAGAATTTTCTACAGAAGAGGACAGGTCATTGGATGTCATCACGAAAGACAATCCCAGAAGGCCTGAGAGAATTAGAACAAATACGCCAGACCACCGAGAGACATTCAGCGACCCTCAGAACCCGACGAGTACAAATCCAACAGGAGCTTCAACAAGTTCAGGAGGAAATCCGGGAGCTGAAGAAGCAGTCAAAACATCTCAAAAAGGAAGCGCTGAAGAAACCGGAGAAAGTAGACGATACCCAACTCGTACCCGAAAAAGGACGAGAAGATTTGGATCAGTCTGAAAACGAATGAGCACCACGAGATATTTAACAACAATACCGAACTGTGTTAGTTTTGGTCAAAGCGAGATTGATCTCAAAATTAGAGACCGTATAAATCTCATTAGTTACCTAATACGACAAGGTCGTAGGAGAATCCGATACGTAGGTACGCACACAATCATTAAAGCAGATTACTGTAAAGTATTTTATCTCCAATCAGATGTCAGAGAACAGAGGGTCACGTGCATCCGGGTCTCGAACCAACGAGACTCCACGCCAAGACGCCCTACCCGCCGTCGACAGGGACGACGACGATCGACCACGTTACTGGACCCAATACGTGAGTCAAATTGAAGTGGAAATACCACAAGCAAAAATTTTACCAAACTCAGATACGGGACGACTGGAAGTTGTTCTCAGAGTAGACGGGAAGTTACCCCACAGGATTATCATCCAAGGACGAGATGGACGAGAAATCGTAACTCATTCAGTACTCATCGGAGCTCTCAGAAAGCCTAGAGAGTTAACACTAGATTATCGTATATTACGACGAGAACCGCATTTTTGCGGGTCAATAAATTTTCCGGAGCAGCAGGTGGAAGTTGACAAAGGCGAGCGAGCGCCAGATGATCTTGTTTACCTTTTTAAAGGGCAAGAATTTAATCCCACTCCCATACGACGACAGATCCCTATCTGTAGAACACGTAATAGACAGCCAGATGACCCATGGCTAGTCCAAAATTACAGGCAAGAAAAGGACGTGCCCGGACAAAAGAATCCAAGGGGAGATTATGAACATGATCCATGGGCGTTTACTCCAGGGCTTCAATATGAACGAGGCAAGACCAGTCGAAGCTCATCCCGGAAAGTGATGGGAGCCGACCCTATTTGTGGAGTAACCCGGGTCAACATCCCCGAAATTAGTGAATGGTTACCGCAACATGAAGAACAGGTCGAGGACGTAGCCCATAGAATCAGTAGACGTATTGATGACAACTATGGACCCGATCTGAGACGAGGGAACTTGGAGGACCGACGAAGGGAACCTCCGAGATTCGCAGCCTACTCGGCGCACATGGTACCAGCCGGGAGAGGCCGCGGGCGGGCCATCACTACTGGAGAAAGTTCGAGCAGACACCACAGAAGCTCAAGAGAAAGTTCAAGGGAAAGACACAGCTCTAAGGACAGCAGGACCAGGAAGCGGGAGACAGAGTCGTCATCGGAGAGGAAGAAGCGACGGGAAGACGACAGGTCAAGGAGCCGCTATGATAGTCCAGCGCGGTCAAGGAGCAGGAGAGAGTCAACCCCACCACCTTCACCATTTCTATCGCCATCGGCGAGAGATTATAGGGACCGAGTGGAGAGGGAGTCAATACTGACGGCACCCATAGCAGCTCCAGCTTTAAGCTACACAGCGGTCACAAAGATGCCACCGCCAACAATACCGGTCAATAGCGAACCACCTAAACCACAGCGTGCAGTTTGCATCGCTCAAAGAGAAAGACCCGTGGAAGTACCCATAGAGACTCCACCATCAGTAGCAGTGATACCATGGAGTGAAGAAGTAGCCACGGACACAGCTACAACAGCGGACAGGGATACCGCCAATGAATCTTCTTCAGACTCAGAAGAGGAAGAGACAGTACCCATCCAAACCTGTAGTAGGAAAGGATGTAAAAGGGTACGACAAGTAATTGCAACCGACAGTGGACCAGTGGTACAACAGGAATGTGAACATCATGCAAAGAAACGTGCAAAGAAGGAGAAGAAGGTCAAGAAGGAGGCTCAGATGACCATCTTAGAGCTATTTGGACAGAACACAGCACCAGCCCAACCACCGGCGAAATGGCAGTCGAACATCGTAAAAATTGGAGAAGACTCCAGGAAGGCAGGGAAGCATGAGGAGATGGTAAACCGAATAAAAGATCTCGGGGAAATCATCCGCAACCTTGCCAGACAAAATGTCAATGCAGACACTGCGAAAAAGCAGAAGGAAGGATTAATGAAAGAATTAGCACGCCACCGCCAGGAATGGATAAAGT
This sequence comes from Allacma fusca, assembly GCA_947179485.1. Taxonomy (NCBI): domain Eukaryota; kingdom Metazoa; phylum Arthropoda; class Collembola; order Symphypleona; family Sminthuridae; genus Allacma; species Allacma fusca. The sequence goes on from OX359248.1 coordinate 32,677,844, forward strand.
GGAGAAATGATAACGACTTTCACTTGGTATGTGCTGAGTCAAAGATAGACCTTCAAACCAGAGAATTACCTCCAGCACACTTTGAACCAACGAACATTCCAACGTCAACAGCTACATCCGGAGAGCTAGAGCGTTTGCTCGCTCAGGAAAAACGAAATGGTCCAGAAACTGCAAGCACAACAGGAATGGCAACGGAAATGCCACCCTCACCAGGACAAAACGTCGAAGTTGCAACATCTGAGCTATCTATAGCCGAACAACACAACGACCAGAGCAGTAGCTCAGAGGATTTTGAGGTGATCAGATCAAAGAGAAGACCTAAAGATCGAGAATCATCAATAACTTCGGATACAACGGAAATTGTTAACCACCACCAGCTTTCATTGGCTGATTTTGCCAACTCACCCCAGGACGGAACCGTCATTCTTAGTGACGACGAGGAACTACGACAGCCAACCTCATCAATCCAAACGCCACCTCACACGCCGGAAATGGGACGTGGAGGAGGAGGAAGACGAGGAGGACCCATACCTTACCTCGGTAACAGTTGGCTATCATTCTTATTAATGTTCGGTTTAATTACATCTGCGGTAGGACAATCAACCTTGAGAAAGGAATTGACGGGACACTACGGACCATATCCAACAACCCGGGCATCACATTACCAGTGGTGGACCCGATTGGAAACCGAGAATCTAACCAGTCCAAGAGGCTTTGACCATGTCAGCCTAGACGTTGAAAATAAGGAAGACTCAGAGGAAATCGGACACTATGACCCTTACGGCCAACGGGAATGCCCACCGGTCGGAAATTCAGCCGTACGGTACCAAGGTTTCGGCGCAGCCACAGCGCATCGACTCTGGCAGAATGGAGTAGTACGAGGAGTAGCAGGAGCCGTAGGCATGTGTACCACGGGAATGGTCATAGTAGGAGTCTATACCAGCTCAATCCTAGACGCAGTCAGGAGATGGAATAAACCACTCAAAACAGTCAAAATACCACAGGACTGGGTACTCATTGAGTCCCAACTACCAGACCAACGACCCATCTGGATGATAATGCCCGTCAACGCCAGTGAGGAAAAAGAATTAGAAGATTTTCTTAAGGAAGATCCTACAGCAACAGAAATATCTCCGAACTTAATAGCATTACCAGGTGATATCCAAAGGAATGCTCATTACCTCAACGAAACTTCTGTAGCCAAAGTATGGAACCAAGCTTTAGGCAAAGAAGTGGACGCGGAAGAATCCGAAAACGGGAGAGAGCGACGACATGCTCCTGAACCCACTTCGGAGGAAGAGGAACGACGACAAAAGATTCGAGACCAACGGAAATTACCGCAAGCTATTTGGTTAATGTCACAAGCAATACGTGACGGTTACCATCTAACAACAAGAACGTTACAATCAGTCGCAATGGACTTAATCACAAAGACAATCCCGTTACCACTTCATACCGAATACGAAATTTGGAAGGAGTACGAGTTACAGTACGGAATGTTCATCAGCAAAATCATCAAAATTTTGGGACTTAAGAACACACATACACGTACCAGGCGAAGTATCTTGGCAAAAGACCAGATAAATAATCTACAACGCCAGATCCAAAACAACCCTCACAGTATAACAAAAGGGGAAGACTATGTTCATCCCACTGAGGAAATTGCAATAGGTGAAGTTGTACACTTCGCACTAGCAACAACAATCACAGAAGCAAACTGGACGATAGTTTTGCTCATACCACACATATACAACGGAGTTGACCATCTCGAAGAAAAAGAACTCAAGGGATGGGAGACAAAGGCACATGCCAACGCCTCACAAACCCACCCACTCTTCCAGCGAACGTCGGAACGAGCAGCCAGAGAACGGCAGAGGCGAGATGCATTCGTAGGACCGACCAACGCATGGTCACCCGTCAGTTATAGCAAACAATTCTTAAAACAACAGCTACAGCTTATGCTGGCACGAATCGAGGAAGAGGAGGCTCACTCATCGTCAGGAAGACCTACAGGGATTATTCAACAGCTTGTAAGATTTACCCTCAGAATGGTAATCTATATTGGCACGTCCGTCGGAATGGACTTCGGAGGAAACCAGGACCCTATACGGAAAGGTGACCCAGGAAGAAGCCACCCACGAAGGACAGAGGGAGCAGAAGGACCGGTTTTGGCCTCAGAAGAGGAACCGGCTGTGCCAACGGAACAAGCTATGGAGGCTCAAGAAGAAGGAACCGGCACATCATTGAATGTAATCAAGGAAGAAGTCTTAGACGACGAGGAGAAGCCACCATTGGAACATCAGGTAGATAGTTCATCAGATAACGAGACAGACAGTAAATGGGTGCAGACCAGATGCGAATACTGCCCACTCAAACATGGCCATAAGCCACCCGTACGACCAAAGACCAAGTTAGCAGCACATGAAGCTTGGCAAAGACAAAAAGACATTCCTGTACAATACATCCGAAGGAGTAGACCCGAGTTGGACAGGTTGTATGGAAGAGACAACGCTCCAAACTGTACATTCCAGTATAGAGGACGACGACGAGGTCCAGAGCCAGAAATTGAACGACCCAGGGTTAGAGTATACTCACCCATTAGGACTGTAATATTCAACGATACAAGGGACAGACGAGGAGCAAGGTCACCGTCACCCGGACCATCCACGATAACAGGACAATCTACACCACCCATTGAAGACAAACTGAAGTCCAGACGAGCTAGACAACGTCAACGAAAGGTGGAGTTCAAGGAAGAACGCCAGGAAAACCCCCCAGCTCCAACACCGGAAGATCCACTGGCACAATCCGACTCACCTGATGTAAGATTCGTTGATTTAGCTCACGTATCATTTTACATAGGAGTCCGTGGATGGATGGTAGCACCAAGTTGGGAAGATGAGGATGCAGAAATAGTCATCTTTACCAACCCGAACGAGACACAGCTATACAGCCAACTGGATCCGGTACGACTTCAAGTAAGAAAGATGGTGGAAAGGGCCAATGACCCATTGGACCACTCACCACCGCCAAGATTTCCGGACCAAGTAATGGAAGATATATCTGGAGACGAACGCCATGGCCGGATAGAAGAACAGTACTCCAGGAGAACCAACTACTTCAGCAACAACATGGACACCCGAGAAAGATCCACCATGTGTCCTCATTGTTACCAGAAATCTACCATCGACCCAGAGAGATTTCCAACATATAATATCTCACATCGTTCGACCAACAGTCCAGAGCAAAATCTGGTGAGATGGCTCAACAGAATGTACAGGGAGACATTTATCGAGAGACTTGACATCCACCAACAACCTACCCAACCACCTCAACTACGACTCGAGCAGTTACGAAGGGCGCTTAGCACCTTAAGCGAACCCAGAACAGATGCTCATGAATCAAATATAGAATACGCCGAACACCAGGCAGGAATAGACTACAACAATCACGGAGAATTAATCCGGGAAAGAAGGGCATTGCTATATGATGCAATGGACCACCCCACCGATTATCGCCGACTAGACCCAAGGGAGCGAGACCTGCTCATCCTATACGGGCAAAGTCGAAGAAACGTACCAATGGAAAACACCCGTCTGGAAACGATGGCAGGAGACATGAACATCTCACCAGGGGAAATGATACCGAGACTTTGGACAACATTGTTCAATGGTCAGCGAGGTATTGATAACCATCAAGTACCAACATATCTAACATGTCGGGAACATCAGGGAGTAATGCAAGGACTCACGGGAACCGAGCTACGCCGATTAATTACTCAGATGTGGTTTGACATAGGAACTCAGCCAACCTGGCGAGAACAAGAAATATGGATAAATAGTTTCCTACTGAGAGGAGACGCCATCACCGGACGTGGAGAGAAAGCTTTACAACAACTAGCAAGTATACCAATACACATGCTAAGTTTTCAAGAATTCGCGAGTATGACCGAAAGGCTCATAACTCTTTATCATCAGGACGAGGCAATTCAGGAGTGGCGACAATTTGGAGCGATGAACCAAAGCGGCAGAAGTCAACCCAATCCAATAGACGACATAGAAGAAGAACTAGGACAATGGGAAGACTGGATATTCGCAATGAAACTAGCAGGGGAAGGCCAAAAGCCAACTACCCTATACGCTAGAAAACTAAAAGGAGGAGTAGCCACCCTAAGACAACCCCGGAGAACAGGTTCTTTCAGAGACCTAAACGAACTTGTCACGATACGAATATGGCAAAGAGAACATTTTCACAGGATTCGGGAGCAAATTAGCAACCGTGGAGACGGACCAAGTTACAAACCATATCATTTATCACCAAGAAATGAAAGACGACCAGGAATAACACCAATACATATGGTACCAAGCGCTATAGATCGATTCCAAACACCCCAATGGCGATCAGTTGTCATTGATGGAAGACCAGATGAACCGGACATAATAAATCTCATACGAACCCTCAGAGGTCGAACAGGAATCGAAATAGTTTTTCGTGACCTCGGACATGATTTTTTACAGGAAGAACTCAGGAGAGACCCAGTGACACAACAAAGAACCAGCTATCTTTCCATAACAAACCCTGTGGAGCATAGAAGGCTAATGGATCAGTTATGGGAAAGATCGGAACGAGCAAGATGGGACCCGGAGATTTTATCCGAGAACAGATTCGCAATCATATCATTCCGAACACTAGCGGAAGGAGAGGAGGAGACAGGCACCCTCAGAGGGCCGTCCGAGGAAGACGATTAGAAACGTCACAGAGGATAATAACCTGACCATTCCATCCAGGTCATGGTATAAAGAGAAAAGAGAACTAGCGGGGAAAAGCAGAAGCCAAATTACCTGATGACGGAAGAAATTCCCGAAGGGAATGTAAAGTGTAGATTATTTCGCAAGAGAGGATCTACGATAAAACATTTTTAAGATCTTATGCAGCATCAACCATCGGGATTACGGCGGATGTTACATAATGATCACCATAACAGAATAGTTAGAAAAGAAAAACAAATAAAAATAAAATACAAAATAGAAAACAAAACAAAAACAACTTACTTACTAACACATTTTATAGAGTTCATAGAATAGAAATACTAACAAAGGATTATGTCACCGGAAGTGGGACATACGGATTACAACATCGGAATTAGGAAAAGAATTCTCTTTCGCAATCGGAAGATGAAAACACAAACAATATACTGATATAAATAAGAGACTCTTAAACCAGAGTACTCATTATAAGCTCAGCACCCACGGAGAGCTCAAATACTTGAGACTACTCAGAAATACGAAACCAAAAACAGATACAAAATTTTCCAAGGATGGAATACAAGTGGTATATTCTTTTGAGCCTTGCAATAACTCTAATTGCAATGGACGTTTCCGAAACCAGGCCGATAGCACAACCAAGTCCAGAACCATGGGGAGGACCATTGATGGCAGCCCTAGGAACTCAAGTCGGAAAATGGTTCGCAAATTACATGGTACCAGCCATAACCGTCGGAAGCGGAGCTATTACAGCATCAGTGTTATCACAAAAGGACCCAGTAGTACATATACTACACCACAAAGATGACGGGAAACTAGCCGTAGTGCAGTACGACCCGAACGACCCAAACGTAGAAGCCCAGAGAATCATGGAGAGGAATCAACAAATGGCTCTACTACAACCTCAACAACAATTCATACAAAACCAACAGCCCACGATGCTGAGGGATAGCAGACCACCATGGATGGACCAATTCACGGAAATAGATTGGAAACCCAATGAGGTTCCAACATCAGACACGGATTATACCGTAGTCATTATTAGTTCATTCGGTTGCATTACCACAATAGTGATATTCATATTCACAGTAATACTGTACCGAATCCGGACGCAGAAAAAGAAAGCAGATCAACAAACACCGAATGAGAGAGAATTAGACAATGTTGCAGACACAGCAGCATTAGTCCAAAATTCGGTAGAGCAGTTAGTCGGATGCAGAATAGTGCGGCCAAACACACAACAACAGCCTAGACGACACACAACCAGAGCAACCGTACAACTATAAGTCCGACCCAACCGGGAAGGATCAACGCAAGAAAGAAAACAACGAAGAAAAATACGCAAAACCATAAAACTGTATGGAAAAATGTTTAAAAATATTTATTAGTTATAAGTTAGTATTAGAAAAATAATAGAGTCAGTAGTTATAAGTAGAATAAGGTTAGGAAAAGAAAATACAGAAAATGAAGTTCATATACAAATAAAAATATAAAAATACAAATGAAAATAATAACGTTCAAATAACGAACGAAAAGTTCCAGTTAGTTAAAGAGGCAGATTACCAATAGGAGATGTCATTCTGATTGCCAATAAAATATACCGAGACTTTATGTCCCTTTTAAAGATTATGTGATTCAAATCAATATATCTTTCGTGTCTCGATGGATTCATTATCCATTTTCTTTCCAATTTCCTTTTCACCCCATTGATTCCAGTGATTAGGTTTTTATTAGACATCAACACTATCAAGTCAGGCTGTGTTTTCAAAACAAACACTGATTTGTTAACGAGATGAAATTGTTTCAAGATAAGGTTCAGTTCTAACAAAAAATTTTAGGCAATATCATAATTCCTTGAGGCTTGTTCACTCAATGAGTGATGATTGTAATGCCTTGTGACTTTATTAGGTTATTCAACTCCATATGAGAAGGATAAATTTATATTTCTAACCTACTCATCGCTTGGGATGAACGGGATAACAAATTTCCAGCAAAAGTCAGAACCCTGTATAAGCAAGTTCTCTACGATCAGGATCAGTTTACCTTTTAGCTTCAGTTTAACAAAATCTATTTAGCTAGACGTGCTAATATTTTAGGTACCTAGAAAACAGATTAAGTAAAACGAAAGTCCAAAGGATAGATTCTTCCAAAAGAATTTCTGTAATACACTATGTTCGTTTACAAAATTATTTACTTGCAAATTGTATCGCATTTCAAATGAAAGTTGACATGAATGTGCCCAGATCAGAAGGATCAGAGGAGCACTAGATATCCTATAGGGATCAGAAAAATAAACAAAAATACATATCACGAACAGGTAGGAGGAACTTTAAATAAAAATATAAAAAGTAAGAAAATTACAGTAATGGAGACATTATATGACATGATTAATATGTCATCGACGTATGCGAGTGCTGTTTCGTATTTTAAATCACGAGTTTAAAGACAAATAAGATCTACATTGCAAACAGTGTTAACATCTTTTTTACAATTTCGGTACACATCAGAGATGACAAGAGTTATCATTAGAAAAATTAGCTCTTACAGTTTCGGTGATGAATTCCAACGGTTTACGGAATCATTAAATTCACTTCGTTTATATACAATGATTAAATTCAACATCCAGTAAAAAGGATCAATTTTAAATCTTAAAAGATCAAATGTCTTATTAGCTTTGATAAATTCCATAGTTTCCCAAGACAAAAATTATATTAAGAAAACACAATTCTGAAAGAAAAATTTAAACAGAAAATTTAGCCTACAAATTTGACACATTTCATCAAATAGGAATTTTTTACAGATCAAGGTATATATATACATTTATGATTATCGCCAAGACACACTTCTATCTCAATTGAGGAAATAGTTCACGGTACAATATGATTTTATGTCTTATGGAGTAGTAAGAACCACTTACAGAACTTCATGAAGCACGATGTTTTCACATTTGGTGAAATTGCCAACAGTTGTGCATGAGAAGGACATAATTCCTAATCTAATCACCGAAAAACTCAGGGAGCTACTTCAACGCTCAAAACCGTCTCTTTTGATCTTAACAAAGATTCGAAAATCACAAAATTTTGACAAAATTTCCCCACAACGATTTGTCTGTGACATGTTAAATTGTTTTACAAGGAAACTCACGGGATTTTACAAGCTTAATAATTAAAATACACCTTTAAAAATACATTAGGCCACTACCCTAATAATAGCAGTAACTGACAATAGTCACAATGTTTCAACAACTAGTATTCAATATCAGAGAAAATTTAGAAATCAAAGGAGAATAGAAACAAGAGTCAATAGTTTCATATCTGCCTTCAAGTAATCTTTGCTGACCTTTCCTCATATGTTTGGAGAGCAGTCAAGACAGTTTTACAAACAAATTCTTTTCAAAACATGTGTACAAAATTTTCAATTCTGCTACGATGTTTCTAATCTTAGATACGATAAATAACAGTAGAAATCAAGTTAAATGATGATGTAAATAACGATGTATTCCATGTAAATATTGTATATGCAAATTGTAAAGATAACACCTATATTTTGTTATGCAACGATTCTAAGATCTAAGATTATAAGAAGAACTTTCACAACAATATACAAACAATAACACCATCAAATATTGTACAGCATTACAAAAAGTATATACACATATGATGATGAACATGTATAAAATTATATGCAATGCCTTAACAATAAGAATGTCCATGAATACCATTACGACCATGCTACAAAAATCAACCATTACCATTACGACCAAGATTAAGCTACAAAGTATGGTAACAAAAATAAAAATTAGTATAATTACAAATAATATGAACTTGAACTTCGACAGATGACATTGTCGAGGTCGACAATTACCCAGAAGAGGAATGTTACGGATATATTATAAATAGAGTAGAATAAGCATAATCTAAGTCAGCAAATAGTTTGGAAGGTCGTAAGCAGAGGCTACGTGACGCCAAACGCTAACATAACATAATTATAAGGAAATGATTCAGATTATTTAATAAACAATAAACTAAGAATAGGATAAGATTAGATTTAGATTAAGACACGTAGATTAAGTACAAGTTCTAATCTCGACTTCAAGCAAGCAACATCAAGAGGAGCCGCACCTAGAGTCCATTCCCTCCGGGATGGATCTCCACAGGTAGCAGACGGGGCGACATGAAATCGGGAGATTTCATGAAGAAGAGATTCAGACTTCCAATTCTATTTGTGTTAAATGTTAATTGTTCAGTGTAAATTGTATCAGTTTAGGAACAATAAATTGGCCAAAAGTTAACAAAACGAACTACACACAGAACTCAATAAGTTCCATTTATTCATGCGTTTCCAACAACATCGGATTCCAGGAATTCAGGGGATGGAACACCCGAACCTAGGCTACGTTGTCTATTACCCACACAACATCAATACCCGGGTAATACCGTACATAACAATATGCATGTGTGTAATTATATAATTGAAACGGGAACAAAAATATTCTTTTATAATAAAAATATAAAAGGAGCTTTCACAAAGCCAAGTATTTCAAGTGACAATTCTTTGGCATTTGTGCATACTTATGTATGTGTTGATTCAAGATGGAACTGCTTTCACCAACCTGGAACATTCATATATGTATCTAGTATGTGTGTAAGAATCCATTCGCTAAGTAAGCGTAGAAGTGCAAGGAAAATAACAATAATGCCGTGTTAGCATTAGGTTGAATTACGGAAATACTTTTCCAAACCGAGCGTAAACCTTTTTACCTGGTTTTGCTATGAGTGTGTAAACAAATCATGAAAGAGTAAGTTTGTCAGTCCATGGCAAAGATGCTAAACTGATTTTGCCTATCCTACATCCTACCTATACATTTAGTTTAGGAGGGGCCTTCCTTCTCGCCTATTTGTGCAATTGTTGGGCCTATATCCTTCCCTACAAGTAGGCATTTGCGGCTGCCTACATTTCTGCCTATATAGGGATACGGAAAGTGTTATCCCCTTCCTACATGTGTCCCTATACTGCAGAATCAAAGTATATTTTTATTGAAATTCACAAATTACATTTTACTGTGTTATTTTAGCAAATTTATTTTGGACATATAACATTAGTTTAGAAAAAATTTAGGCTATCCCTCATATGCAACAACTATTCAGCAAACATTCGCAATTGTTTGTTACTAAGTATCATATATTTAGACAAACTGATTTTGAGTACTTCTTCAAAATTAATGTTACTCATGCATTATGTGAAACCACGTATTGATCGGGCTTATTGCAAGTTACAGTAAATATCAGCAATCACATACAATATATATATGCACATGTACTTAGTTATGTATGGATATTATTTTGAATGGAAAATCTCACATGTCCCTGCAGTAGCTTGATATTTCAACGTTTAAAAATCGTTATGGTTTGCATTGAGGTAAGACTTCCATAATGTGACATTAGTTATGTATATACATCCTACATATTTGTCTTCATACAAGCATGTTCTCGTGTTGCCTACTTATTTGCCTATATGACCGCGTGTATGCAGGCGTGCATTTCCTATTTATAGGCATTTTTTCTGCAAAAATCAGTGCACCCTATTTTGCCTATAATTTTTTCTGAAAATAGCTCGCACCCTATAAATAGGCCTACAAGTAGGCCTACATGTAGGATAGGCTAGCATCTTTGGTCCATGGCCAATCAAATAAAAAGTAGAACCTATAGCTAGGTTACGATTAAAATGACGGAAACTCTTTCTCCTAAATGCAGCAAATATATGTACATAACCCTAGTAACTTTGCTCCTGCAAACTCCTGAACTCCTATGAACTTTCTTATTTGCTGAATTCACAATGCTATTATTTACACGCAAACAAATACTGGCGTTCCTCCATGAATCGGTTGTTCGTCCAGGTAATGATAAGTGCATACAAAAGCTTTGTAAATGGCGTTTGTCGGTTTTACCATGATGTGACAAAAGAATCATTGTAGGGGTTGGGAAACTATTTGAGTGATCCCACAGTTCAATAATATTAGGAAGTTGCAATATTAGGAAGTTGCAAATAACCTTTAAAGGTTATCACACAGCATGTTTTTCCATTAATCGTTTTTGCAGCATTAACTTGTACGCAGTTGTGACGATATTTTCCTGAAAGACAGGAAAGGGTAGCTACAGATTAAAAAAATAGTTCGAATCTCCATTGCCCTCTGTTTCTGTTTGTATAATTCAACCGGTGTAAAAATAAATCCGCAAACTAGATAAATCCCAAGGTATATCTACAATAATTTAATTATTAAATAAATTGCCCTTGCAAAACCTTATCTCTCGGACGCATGAATTCTCAACATGAAGGGTGACTTATTAACAAGGGATTTAGATAGTTGAAATTAAGATAGTACGTAACTGTAATATATGATATTACAGATGAACGAGTGAAAAACATAATCTGGATGTTTTCAGCAAAAGTTTCGACAAATCTTAGGTAGAAATTACAAATTGATGATTACATTGTTGGTTGAAGAGTTATTTGTTTGGATTAAAGCTTCCAGCAGCTCATGCTTTACTAAGATAGATATATACTGTATTCGCAAAAATGAAACATTATCGTTAGTACAAGATGAATGTTTCTGTGCAGTTGTACACTATCAAAATATTTGTGGATCAGTGTATACAGAGATACCAAAAGTTAAATATGTAGCTGCATGTGCCTATTTTACCTTGAAAACTTGAGCGGAATTTTCGTCATCGGGATAAATCGAGGCAATCTTATCAATTGTACAAAAATGTTCTTATCATTGTTCAACTAAAGTAAGATTTGTTCCGATCAGGTTCGATCGTGAGTTTAAATCAGGTAAGAATCTAACAACTGGAATTTAGTTAAACTGGAGCTCCCATACTGTGAAGAGAAACTTCTTGTTCAGTGAAGGTAACGCTGTACCTTAGCACGTTAGAACATTTTAATTAATGAATATGGGGTAACGTAATACTAATTGTAAGACGTGCTTGAAATTATTTAGGAGGACATTCTATTCAGCTTTAACGGGACGTGGCGCCTATCGGGGCAAAACCTTCAATTTCGGTGAGAAAAGTTTATTATCCAACCATGTATAAATTAGATTTGAAAACATGCCTTTATATATGTACTAATCTGACAGAAACAAGAGGATTTAAGGCAATATTTATTTTTTCCTGGTTCAGCTCAGGCAAATAGTGAAGCGATTCCCACTGACCAATATCGAATAATTTATTATTGCAGACATGTAGGTATATAATTTTAATGAGAGATTAATATACTGTATAAACCACGATCATCTTGAATTTTCACTAACATAACCCTAGTGAATAAATACTACCGCGATAATTTTACTTTCGAGCGGTTCAGTTCTTTTTCAGTCCCTTCTTTTCAAGTGTTAATATTAAGGTAGCACATAAATATCTCAAAGAATTTGAATAATTATTCTTATTTGTTCCAGGTAAAAAATGAAGTACTCAGTTGTTTTAGTGACATTATGTCTGCTGGTTGCACTTAAAGTTCAACATTCTTCACAAGCTGCCGTGGCGACGCCTGTTTATGGGTCATCATGTTCCAACACTGATCCATGTGACTCCAGAGATGGAACTATTACTTGTGACTTGGAGGAAAATATCTGCAGGTGTAAGGAGCCCAACTCCATGATTTATAATGTGGAAGAAGATGGTTGTCTGAGTCGCATAGGGGCAACGTGTTACACTAAAGAGTTTTCGAGTCAGTATGCAAGGAATTGCATTACTGGGGCGGAGTGCGTTCCACTTACACAAGATTCCGTTGTAGGAACTTGTCAAAAACCTAAAGTTGTTGAAATTATTGAAGACGAAGATTCTATGGCAGAGGAAGAGGAAGTCAAGAATGTGGAACTTGTCGAGGAGGTGTTCGAAACAACTGAGGACGGGGAAAATACCACATCTGATGATTTTACAGATACTTCACCCAGTTCAGAAGATACGACTACTACAACAACCCCTACTACAACAACTACTACTACTACAACAACTACAACAACAACGCCGACTACAACTACTACTACTACAACAACTACAACAACAACGCCGACTACAACTACTACAGATACAACTACCACCGAAAGTGGAGGTACAACAGACGAAGTTGATACAACTGAAGGTGATGACGACGTGAAAGACTCAACTGATGGAGAAACAACGTCGGATGATGATTCTACCCCAGCGGTATCTACGCCAGAGGTGTCAACAACTCCCCGTCGATCCTTGATTGGTGAAGTTTGCTATGATCATGCTGAATGTTTGCCCAATCATTCATCATGTGCGGACTCGATGTGCAAATGCAATGACGGGTATACACCCGAATCCTGGGGTTCCAAATGCAGTCGCATGATAGATTTGTCCTGCAGTGAATCAAGTGAATGCATAGCAAACTCAACTTGCGTTGAAAGCAGTACTTGCCAGTGCATTGATAGGTTCGTTAAGAAAAATCAGAATCAGAAATGTGCCCTAATCGTTAATGAGTTGTGTCAAAGTAAAGACGAATGCCTAGATAATGCTGATTGTAAGTCTGATAATCTTAGTCCAGACTTTAAATGTATCTGTGATGCTGACTTTCCTCCGACAGCAGATTTGACAAAATGTTCTGGGACCAGTGTATCTTTACATGTGGCACTGTTGGTCATAGGATCAATGATTTTATTAGCAAATAAAATGTAAATTATTGTCGAATGAATGTTCTCGAAATATTTTCTGAATTTGATTGCTTGCCTCGCTTGTTTAGCGGTCTGTTATCAGTATTCTTTATGTTATTAAATGGAGACTTGGAACTGCTTGTGGAGGATTAAAGCCATGTGAGTAGCCATTTTCATCCCACTCCCCAACTTTATCGATCTTAGCTATGAGCAATTTAATATTGGAGGTATTGGAAGCTGCATGATCCATCCAAGTTTCACTACCATCTGCAAATAAATGGCAATTCATTTTGTTACTATCTATGAAATCATCTATTTTAAAGTAGTGGTACTTTACCTGGCACCTTTACCAAGAGAAACAGTAAAAAATAAATTAATAGCTAAAAAAGCTTAAAAAGAGAAGTTGTTTTTACACCCTCAAAAGTTGAAAACAATTTTTCTGGTAGATGTTGTCAGAATAAATCCTACTAGTTTATTGAAAATGATGTAAACGCTTGAAATGACGAAAAGCAATGCCACGATGGATAATTTCTCCTTGAGTACTCTTTCAATAGTATTAATAATTAACAATTTCCAACTTATTACATCTCAAAATTGATAAATTCAGTATTCATTGCAAACCAACTTTTTCACAGCTATTTCTACATCAGTGACAATAATGTCGGGGCTTTGCTTTCCGTCATTTCAAGCGTTTTCATCATTTTCAATAAACTAGTGGGATTTATTCTGACAGCATCTACCAGAAAAATTGTTTTCAACTTTTGAGGGTGCAAAAGCAACTTCTCTTTTTAAACTTTTTTAGCTATTTATTTATTTCGACCTTTTGGACTTGTAAAATCTAGCCTTGTAAGCTTAGCCTAGTAGAAAGTTTTCAGACAATAATGATTTTTGCAAGTACAGTACATGCGCGTAATTGTTGGTCAATTTTTGGAGATTTTGTTTATAGGTGGGCGTGAAACATTCAAACTTGGATTACAAAAATTGATTATTTACTTGATTTTTAACCACAAAAGGGCTAAAACTTTCAGAACCATCCAGAGCACTATCAACGCATGATAGCTGCATCATTTTAATTAATATCGGATATGTGTTAATGGACCCCAAAGTTAATCTTATACTGTATTTAAAAGGTTAGAATTTAATCGTGGTGATTAAAAGTGAATGACTGATCATATCATTCTCACTGTACTAAATATTCAAAGGCGTACACAAAAAGTAATTAAACGTGATCTTAATCAAGCTAAATACAATCATGATTTGATGCAACATCTTTACACAAATTCAAGGAAGAAGGCTGTTCAGATGGTAATGCAAAGTACGATGAGGTTACCAAGTTGTTCAATACCACAAGACCAAATATTTCAGCATTATAGTCAAAGATGGAGCCTTAGTAATGATAAGATTTTAGATGAATATGGTCCAACAGTAGCAGACAATGATCAAGAATTGGCGAATCAGGATGATGATATTTCAGAGGATGAAGTTGTTAGTTCATTAAAAGGTATCAATCATGATACATCTCCCGGACTGGATAGAGTAACAATTCGAAGCATAAGAATTATTAGCTGCAAGAAGGTTATTGCTACGATTGCCAACATTATGCTAAAATGGAATTTAGTTCCCGAATCATTTCGAAGAGCTCGCACAGTTTTAATTCCAAAGAAGGGTGACTTGAAGGAAATTACTAATTGGAGACCTATATCAATTTGCTCAATATTACGAAGAATTATAGAACGAATATTTGAAAAGCGTTTGAGATCATTTGTACATTTAAATGAAAACCAGAGAGGATTCACAAATATACCGGGATGTCATATTAATACAACAATCATCAATGGAATTCTTCTAAAGGCCAAACTGGAAAAATCTTCATGTTGTATTTTATTTTTTGATGTAAACAAGGCTTTTGAAGAAAGTAGTCATAATCATATTTGTCAATGCTATGATCACACTTTGATTCCATCAAGACTGCGAGAAATATCAAAATCTTTACTAAGAGGCAACTCTACGCAAATTCAAACTCAGAAAGGATTGTCAAAACCTATAGATGTCAACAAAGGAGTATTTCAAGGTTTGCCCAAGTCGCCATTAGAATTCAATATGTCGGTAGATCACATACATAAAGAATTATCAGAACATGAAATTACTAATGCATATGGATTTGAAATTCATCCTAACATTCCTAAAGTGACAAATGTGGGATTTGCTGATGACTTGGCTGTGATATCGGAATCTGTAGAAGGAGCATGTGAGTTGGGGAAAATAGCTTTACTGAATATGGACAAAGTTGGATACAGTTCGAATTCATCAAAATGTAAATCAATCAATATAGTGAATGGGGAATTATGTGAGGATGACATAATCATTGATGCAAATTTTATAATACCATCAATTCGGAAAGATGAAACCATCAAATATCTTGGTGTTAATTTCAATAATGAAATTATTTTTGATTTCGCTGGTACAATGAAAAATTTTGGCAAAGATTTGCAAAACTTAGTGAGCACACAAATGCTCCGGCCAGATCAGAAGTTATCCATCATCAATCAATACATCTGGCCAACACTTATTTATCCCTTACAATGTGCTCCCATGAACAAAATTCCAAAGCGTTTTCTATTGGACTTGAATAACGTATTAACTAAGTCTATAAAAGAAATTGTTGGTCTTCCCGATGATGTTCCGACTTCAATGATTTACACCTCAAGAAGTTTACGAGGATTGCATATGTTTAATGCTCAATGGGAAGTGTTTTTACAACATTATAATATTTGTGTGGCATTAGTGAATTCCAAGGTTAGTGCTATTCCCTATGTTCGCAACTGCTTTGCTGAAATGGAGGAATGTAGGAATGCATTAGGAATAAGCACTGAAGATATGATTTCTTGGAGGATTTTAATTTCAAAGTCAAAAACTAAAATAAAAATTACTAAAATGATGCGAGATAAATTAAGAAAACAACAATACGACGAATGGTGCAGTAAACTACATCGTGGTGCTGGAGTTGTGACGTACCAAGAATGTACTTTTGGAAATAAGCTTATTTTACATAAGCAAGGCCTTACTGGTTCTGAATGGATTTCAGTATTGAAAATGTCAACTAATGTTTTCCCTGTAAGAGATCTTCCCGGTAGGAGTCAGGACGGTTCCCGATGCAGACATAATGGATGCTTTCGGAGAGAAACCCTTGCGCACGTCCTTGGTTCCTGTGATAAGGGCAGTCTTTTACGCAACAACAGGCATAATGATATTAGGTCAATAATTGCAAAATATCTGAGAGACAGCAAGCAATGGATGGTGGTCGAAGAAGTACATTGTATTGGAGAGAATGATTCTACTAGACGAATTGACATTTTATGTTTTAATGAAGTAACCAAAGTAGGTTACATAATAGACCCAATTGTTAGATGGGAACAAGATAGAAATCAACCAATGGAAGTGGATCATGAAAAGAAGCAGATTTATCAACCTTGTGTTCCTTTCTTTAAGCAGAAATACAATTTGAAAACTATTGAAGTTATTGGACTATTAATTGGAGCTCGTGGAACTATTTTTGAACATTTTGAACAATTTAGACAACGATTTAATTTATCTAAACAGCTTATAAACGATGTAATTATTACCACAATTCGTGGATCTTACAGGATAGCATTTCATCACTTGTACAATTAGTATGTTTATAACCAAGTTTATAACAAATATTTTTTGTGTTAAAAATGTTTGAAATTATTATGTACTGTGTCGTAAGGCAAATACTATTGTGGTATCAGTGAAATAAATTATTTCTTTCTCTCTCTCTCTTTATTCGAATTAAGAATTCAAATTCCAAGGTGCAAGATTTGGTAACTTGTTTAGCATTGCGGCATTTCCTTTCTCTCTTTTTTCTTTTTGTGTGCTCTAAAATGGCAGTATTTTTTGTTGACTTGGACAGGACTAAGTAAGTTTTATTAACACTTGGTTACTATATTTAAGCCTGCCCAAGTAAACAAAAAAGAAATGTTAAAAAAGAATAGCAATTCATAGTTTGTTATCTTGCATTCGTGCAAAAAATTCGTAAAAATAACAATCAAAACATCTTTTTGCACGAATGAAAAAAAACAATCGGTATGCTCAACATGTCATGTACATAAGTGACCGGTAATACAACTTTATATCGACTTAATAAATCTATCTATCTATCTATCTACAACTTAAGGATTCAACTAATATTTAAGGGGTGATCCCTTTAAGATCGCAGCACCAAAATTTTATAGTAACATCCTAGTTATGAAAAGCATCTTACAATAAAATTTCATGCATTTCTGATTAGTGGAACACCCTCAAATATTTTCCAATGTTAAATGAACGGTCACCATGCAACTTAAATTCGCCATTTGCCTCCAATTTTTGTTAATTTTTTCAGAAGGGCTCTACGACTTTAAGTGAACTTTACACAAAAATTCATGGAGAATCGCAATGATCTCCCATTAACTTTAAGCTTTTGATAGTAGTATTACATCAAGCTGTTCAGGAGATATCCAGGAAAGGCACTTTTTGAGGTATGGGTGAAAGCATAGAGGCTGCTTTTTAGGGATTCTGAACAAACCTGGGCGCGTAACCTTTCAAAGCAACTTCTCAAATGAAGCATAAGTGCGTTTTTAAAAGTAAAATTTTCTTCAGTAACACAGAGCAATCAAGTAGCTCTCAAATGAGCGCCTAATCAAGGAATTGGTATATTGTAGGCAAATTGACATTGCAGATTTCCGAAAACTGAGATGGTTACCAAAATCAATTTTATTGTAAACTAGAAACGTGGCCAACACGAATTCGCAAACTGACAATTAAATGAGAAATTACATCAAATTAAAAATAACTGACCGAAATCTTATTGTTAGTGTATCCATAGATGTGACATGCCGCAAAATTCCAGTGTAACAAAGGACATTTATCATTTCAAGGACGTGCTGAGGAATTTACTAGATGTAATCAACGGAAGTATGCTAAGTTCATCGAACACTTTTCCAAAGAACTACACTGATGCATGTATTCCATTTTCAGTCCACTCACTTCATTGCAAAATAAATAAACCCCATTGGAATCAGCTTAACTTGTCTAATCTAATCCTTCATGCTAGTTCACATGCTATTTAATGAAAATTACAGGTAAATAAACAGTACACACCACTACGTTTGTTGAATCTGGTCCATATAAGTGTTCATGAGAACATATTATGATTTTATAGTTTTGTAAATTCCCGACGCATCAAATCAAGCTTAACATTAGATAAAATTAGATAATGATTGGGAATTTGTTGTGCGATCCATATAAGCATATAACTGATAAAGTGACAATTAGTAATTTAGGCATTAATGAGTGTGACTAATGGCATATGACAGAAAAAAAGCAAAATAACGACTTCAAAGGTTCCAACCCGAGCCGGCGTGAAAATAAGGTCCCGATTCTTAAACCATTTTTGAGCTTTCCGTAAGTTGCAAAGCAGAAACGTCTATTGGAATCAAGCGCAATCTATGACACCTCTAACTGCTTTCAAATGGGCAGGAAATATTTACTTGGCATGAGTCAGTTAAATTCAATTAGCACAAAGTAACAGAGAACTCTGAAGGATGAACTTGGATACCTGACATTCATCCAGGAGAGAATGGAGAGAATTTTATTCCAGCGAACCGTCTGTGTATGAAAATTGCACAACAGGACAGTAAGTGTTGTCCTGTTGACTCCAAACACGTAAAATTGATGGGTGCTTGCATAGTTGTGCTTATGTTGTACTTGATAAATATGAAGTAACTTTGTCGAGGACTAAACTATAAAAATTTACATACATTGAATTAGTACTTAAAATCTTCAGAGCACGTATGTGTACATCATGTTCTACGTGCATTTCTCGGGTAATGTTTAAAATTTTTAACACATGCACATATGTTGTTAAAATATTTAATGATTAATATCAAATTATTTACTCATGATAACCATCAGATTGGCGAAGAATTTTGATTCCAGATAAAGATAGCTCTCGTAGGAATTACTGCTGTCACTGGATATGAGTACCTCATTTTGAGTGTTGAACCTGAAGAAGAAGTGTGTTTACTGTGTGATCAGCCTTTGCACTCATTTTTGTAGAAAATATTGTCAGTAATCAAAATTCAAGTCAAAATTACGTCAAAACATTTGGTGAGCTCCTCTGCTTATACTGGTACTTTCCTTATATGTGTCCCTCTGCTGTTATGACAATACTACTATACCCATTCGCCCAGGGGTCGAATTTATGTAGGAAGACGGCAAGAATCTTCCCACAGAATTTTTTTTTCAGCAGTGAAATTTTCAAACGGGATTACAAACAGGGATTGTCAAATCTGTTGACCTCGTTTGGGCAGGGATTTTCTAAATTGTTGAGTTGTTTTACTGAAAAAAATTTTTGTTAACAGGGATTTTCAAAATTATTGAGGTGATTTACGAAAATCCTTTTTTGTCAGCAGGGCTTTTCAAATTTGTTGACCTTTTTTCAGCAGGGATTTTTGAATTTGTTGGGTTTTATTACGGAAATTATTTTGTCGAAAGAAAGCTTTAAAAAGGCTTAAACCCCTGCGGTTCGCCATACCTTCCTGTCTCACCTCCATAAATTAAGACAATTAGATTAAGATATGAAAGGACCTGCGTGCCAACTATACAAACTAAATGCTAACGTATTGAACTGTAAGGAAAGGTTATTATAGCAAAGTGTTGAAAGATAATATAGTTGCTTAGCTTTGCTTGCATATTACTAAAATGTCAAAAAACGATAGGGTTGTAAAAGATCTTTAGTTTTCAACATTTTTTCAAGAGTTTGTTTTAGATGTGTTACAAAAATGTTGACTAACTCAGACAATAAGGCTCTGAAAAGATTTGTAGTCCACAAAATGTTTAGGTCCAAACTTTCACAAACGAGGTTTTGAATATAATATTCCAGCATGCCCCAGACATTCACTGATTTGATAACCATACCATTTCAATACTTTCCTTGAATACAAATTACCTTTCACCTTATATTGAACACCCAAAAAATAGTATCATTAATCCTGATCTACTCAAGCCAAGTCTGCCCAACTATACATAAAAGTGGGCATAGATATTTTTTAAAGTTTTTTCCCTGAAAAAAGAGATTTAAATGTTTCAATGGCTGGTTATCTAAATTCCCGGAAAGCTTTCCACGACTTTGACAGTGTATGCCATTATACACACTTATTTAGACGAGAAAATGTATTCTGCTACACGGATGGAAGAAGTATAATTTAGCACTAAATTTTATTGTGGATCTGAAAAAATGATTCAAAGCCATCCATCATTTACAGAAGCTGTGACTATGACTAGAAAACAAAACAAAATATTAGAAAATAAATTTAGCTAATTGTAAGCATGCTTCAGTATTCCGAACTGGCTCCAATCCTAGCACAAATGTCCACAGCAGCTTCTTGAAAATATCAGTCATTTTGCCAAGGTTGTTGTACATACAAATTATTAATATAATAATTTTATCTCAAGGGCCTTATCTCTCTTTTTGGATCATAAAGACAATGTTTTGTTACTTTCAGAACAATCATGAAGCTTCCAACAAAGCTTTTTTTCTTGATTGCAATTACACACGTTTCGCAGTCCAAACCATTGGCAGAAGACCCGACGTCAAATATTCACGATCCTATAGATACAAGTGTCTCATCATCAAGTACTGACGAACCTCTGGATACAAGTGACACATCATTAAGAACTGAAAATCCTGTGGTAACCAGCGATGCTCCAACTACTGACGATCCCGTGGTAACCAGCGATGCTCCAACTACTGACGATCCCGTGGTAACCAGCGATGCGTCACCAGGCAGTGACAATCCTATAGTTACATCTACATCACCTTCAAATTCTGAAGACCCCACGACAACATCTGATGGAGGTACAACAGACGAAGTTGACACAACTGAAGATGATGATGACGTGAAAGACTCAACTGATGGAGAAACAACGTCGGATGATGATTCTACCCCAGCGGTATCTACGCCAGAGGTGTCAACAACTCCCCGTCGATCCTTGATTGGTGAAGTTTGCTATGATCATGCTGAATGTTTGCCCAATCATTCATCATGTGCGGACTCGATGTGCAAATGCAATGACGGGTATACACCCGAATCCTGGGGTTCCAAATGCAGTCGCATGATAGATTTGTCCTGCAGTGAATCAAGTGAATGCATAGCAAACTCAACTTGCGTTGAAAGCAGTACTTGCCAGTGCATTGATAGGTTCGTTAAGAAAAATCA
The DNA here is from genome assembly GCA_947179485.1 of Allacma fusca. Taxonomy (NCBI): domain Eukaryota; kingdom Metazoa; phylum Arthropoda; class Collembola; order Symphypleona; family Sminthuridae; genus Allacma; species Allacma fusca. Next base: position 32,699,560 of record OX359248.1, read on the forward strand.
GAATCAGAAATGTGCCCTAATCGTTAATGAGTTGTGTCAAAGTAAAGACGAATGCCTAGATAATGCTGATTGTAAGTCTGATAATCTTAGTCCAGACTTTAAATGTATCTGTGATGCTGACTTTCCTCCGACAGCAGATTTGACAAAATGTTCTGGGACCAGTGTATCTTTACATGTGGCACTGTTGGCCATAGGATCAATGATTTTATTGTCGAATAAAATATGTTAACTATTGTTATTGATTGGGTACTGTTGAAATACGTTTGCTAAGTTTTAGAATTTGTTTGATTTGACAGTTGTACAGTACTTTTTACAGTCAGTAACAGTAATTATTAATAATATTATATTATTTGATGGATAATTGTCCGCTTGGAACTGCCTGTGGGTGATTAAACCCATGTGGTCTCGGAAAAACTGGGTAGCCGTTTTCATCCCACTCAATTTTTTCGAGCCTGGCAATGCGAAAGCCGTTGATATGTGTGGTAGTTGAAGCTGCGTGATACACCATCCAGGTTTCACTACCATCTGCAATTAAATCACGATTCATTTGGTCACTATGAAACCGTCATTTGCATAGCTATATGTTACAATATGGCAATCTCACCAGGTGAAACAGTAAATGAAGCATGTCCAGGAGCATACACATCTTCGTCATCATTCCTCCAAAACACAGGATAATCATTCCCGTACCACCAATTCGATGGTACCATGGGATCCCTGTGACCTTCAATACTCATCATTCCTAAGCAATAGTTTGGCTCGAAAGTGAAGGAAGCAGAAAAAATGAGAAAAGAAACGCCGTTCTTGTAAATCACAAAAGGTCCTTCGTTGGTAGTCTGACCCTGAAGCTCCCACCAGGATGTGGGTTTACGTAATATGAGTCTGGACTCACCAATTGTCAATGGGTCAAACATTCTTGCTAGGAAAAGCCATCCTCCACTTGCCCAAATATAGTACAGCTTCCCGTCACCATGCTTCATTACAGTCCCATCAATGCCATCCTCTTCTGGCATCAGACTGCACAAAAAATACTACCATGTAAACCTTTTTACCAGCGCTTTAAATTATTTATTAAATTGTCTTCGATGGGTATTGAGACACTGAGCTAAAAACATGGACTCTATTTATTTTAAAAAAATGCTACAGCCCCATGAAATATTTGTATATGCAGAAAAACAGAAACTACAAATAAATTTACGATTTGTAATCAGTTTTTCTGGAAATCATGAATTAATTAATAGCTACTTTTACAAGAATCCGCTAAATCTATATTTTAAGTTCATGTACCTAGATGTTTCCTCAACTCAACTTTCTAAAATGTTTCTGAAAATGGGTACACCTGTCCGAAAGTGCAGGAAAGTAATATATACGTATTTTCTGTACGCACAAGTTCTAACCAACACCTGCAAAATACATTTAAACTTTTAAGAGTGTTTGATCAAACAAAGTGAAGATGTAACGATGAAACCCTTCTTGATTGAAATTGAATTGTATTATTGAATTTTCTATCCCCTACTGTATGTCTCCCATGTTGACTTATCTTATTGTTCAACGAATCAAAGTTTCGAGCATTAAGAAATTCAGTTTCTAAGGTGGCTGGGACAGAGTTATTTTAAACTAGCTAGAAAAAAATCATGAAATCAGAACTTATGGAACTTGATTTAGCATGTTTGCTATTTGCAATTTTAATACGTGGTACCCACAGAGATATGTACGATATACCCGTGAAAACCACAAGTAGTGGTAATATAATGAAAAGGCCACCAAGATTCTGAAAAAACACCCACCAAATAAAATGAACTAATATGGTAGCAGACAGTACATCGTTTCTGCAGATACATTTTAACTCAAACATTTCACAAAGTAAGCAGAAACATTTACTTCCGCCACTAGGGAATAACCAATCAAATATTCAATTCCTCCATTATCTACAAAATTAAAAACAAAATACTTCATTGGCCTAAATCAGTTTTTGCGGTCACAGTTTTAAAAAATATGAAGTGTAATATAGTGTATATAGTGTTTTTTACGAACTCAAATTCCTTAATTTTTTTTACAGACTATTATTATTCTTATCTACAATGTCAAAGGAGTCATAGCACAAATGAAATATACAATGCAACAAACAGGCTTGCGTTAATACTTTTTTGCAGCAAATTCTATGGGTTTATCAACAAAATATTTGCAAGGTCTCTACATATAGGTAGTCTATATGAGTGGGAATAAAGCGAATAAGGTTGGAGAAATGCTTGAACAGAGCAAATGAAGAAAATGCGAAGGAGGCGCTATTTCTGATACTGTCATTTGTCATGGAAGACCTGGTTGTTTTCAAAACATTTCAAAATGCAGTAGGTGTGCTGTAAATGTACAGGGATTTATTTTTACCTTATAATATTAGTAAAAAATGTGGGCAGCAGGAAACAAAAATGTGAAAGGAGGTTTCAAATCAAGGAAAACCAGTTGTTACTTTTCCTCAGCTCCTACAGCTTTTTGAAATAGCCCATTACCTATTGAATAATATTTTTGGCTTCTGCGAAACATGGAATCCAACCCCGAAAGCACTGCACTTGTACAAAGTTGTATACTGATTCATTTGCATCTGTCCCAGAAGGCAAAAATATAAGACAAGGTAATGTACTACTTTAAAATGTCATCAGGAACAAAAATTGAACTGGGTCAATAGAGCAAATTTTAAAAAATGAAGAAACGAATTTGCTAGAAAATAGGGAAATTGAACACTTGTTTGGTCACTCAGTTATATGGTCAGGGTCAGAGGGAGGTAGATGTTTCTTTTTATCCTCTATGACAAGTGTGAGTTCTGACATATTGTTCCTCCGAAATAATTTTTTGTTGAACGATTGATCATAGGTCATATCCTTTTGATCCTTTTTAAGTATGTCCTGTAAAATACCCATTTACCTGATTTCTTCACTCCACTCACCAAAAGGATCATCAGATATGGCTTGAATGACGTAATTCCGATGAAGTTTCCCGTTTCCATCCATGCAGAAATAAATGTACAGGTGTCCATCAATTAGGTGCATTTCTGGAGCCCACAAATTCCTACATAACAGGATTCCCGAGTCACTTATTACAAGTCACATACACATGACCCGGAACGAAGCCATAAGTCTCAATAAAATTATATGATAAACAAATTAACTCACGACTGTCCATTTTTTGTTGTATACACCACAATTTTCTCCGCATTTCTGAAGTCTGTCAGAATTTTACTCTTATAGATTGTCAACTCTGTTGTACCAGCTTCAGAAAGTGTCATGTAATAATACTCTCCAAGGCGAATGACAGCAGGATCTGCAGAATTTCCGTCAAGAATGGGATTCGTAAACATCTGTTGTCCAACAGAGGTAGCAATGAGTAAGCTACCAATAAGTATGGTAATATGACATCGATAAGATGAAATCATTGTGTTGAGAGAAAAAAAACAACAATGGTGGATAATATGATTAATTGATCCCCTTATAATAGTTTCAAAATAATGAAAGCGCAGAAATTATGGTTCTTGCATTCACACAATGCTGGAATGGGTAAATCTAAGATTAAATTTGTTATCACTGTTTTTCTCTTACACACACAAGTCAATTGAACAAATATCTTTGCAAATCGATCATATTTTGGCATAATCTTTCCTATCTATAAAACACGTACGCTAATGTATCAGTCATTATAAATAAATAGATAACGCCATCAAATTTGTGTTAGGGAGCATGCAAATATTTGTGGGGAAGGGCGGGTACCTTGAAGTGGATATTTTTGTGTATACCAAGGGGGTGAGGGTAACCTTGCTGAAGATGTTTTGCCGATTCTCACAAAAGTTTAAGGAATAAACCGGTCGTGTTGTGAGACTCAATGTTTTCAGCAACAAAATTTTACTGTTGAAAGACCACTGATACATTTTATAAACACATAAGTCATACATTAGTCTGCAACTCTATCACAACAATGAGTATTCCGTAAACTGTTGTGTTACGAAAGAGTGGCTGCAAAAATTACATCCGTGAATCTCAGTTTTTTTTCAAATAATTCGTTGTAATGTTATCTAAATTTAAATTATATCAAAACAATTCTGTAAAACAGAAGCAGCAAATATGTAAGCAAATAGAAAAGCAAAGTATTTGCGTTACTTTCTTGACCGCTGCATGGTTTTGAGCTATATGTATGCAACTAGTTTTGAAAGATCTGGAAGACACTACTAAAAAGTAGGGAAGCCAAATCTTTCCCGTTTTGATTGTTTATGGGCTAATGGGCGAAGTGCTTTATGGCACCCGGCCTATATGTACATACATGTTATTTTGTACATAGAGATAATTAACATGCAGTTTTGCTTGGGACTTGGTGACTCGATTTTTCACTTCTTGATTTAATCGGCCTTTTCCACTAATTTTTTCATCTCAGTAGCTGTCTACAAATAACTCATTAATAGCTTGTTACAAATATCCGTCGTCTCCTAATCAACTACCAATAACACAAAATAACTAGCCATCCAACTCATCGGAATTCCAATTTGTAAATTATATTCATTGTGGCTAATAAAGTATCATGCACGTATGCCAAACACTCCTTTTGTAATTAGTGACAAAATACTACATATAAAGACTCTCCACTTGTATTTTGTTACTATTCCTCGTTTGTGCTTATTTATTTATACTTCCTAAAACATTTTACTAAAAGCATATATCTTAGCTACACATTCCAAAATACGTTTACTGTAAGTTGTAAGGTTAAAAGGGTATTAACAATAAGCTACCTCTGCGCATTCAGAATCACTAAAAATACCAACAGAAGTTTCCAACGTACGAGCATGATGACATAAAATTCATCAAAATGTCTCAATACCAGGGCTGGAGTATTCGAAAAATATGGATACTGTTCTTATTAAGATTAATCCTAACGGATTCCAATCCCAATTCAAATGTATTTGTTTCAAAAAATGAAAACTCCAATCCAATTTATTCGAATATTTTCTATGAATTCCAATATAATTCAAATACTTTAGTTATTAAATATATAATAAATGGAGGTACTAGAGTCCCGAAAAACATTGTAACTTCGCAATTAAATTTAAACCAGAAAGTATCTAAAGTCAATTATGAATGAAAATATGCCAGACCATTTTATAAAGGCATTACTGCTTAATCTGCACATGTATCATAACCGTATTGATTCACTTTGTTTTTCAGGGATACTCTAGTAGTAAAAAAGTGAGTTGCATGCTTTTAAAGCGCTAATTAGACCCCATTTTATCAATTGAGAAAATTACTGAAAAATGAATTCATTCCATACATATTGCAGCAAATTTATTTCCAGAAATAATTATTATAGTTGCACAGCGACAATTTGTGGAGACAGACGTAATCCTACATTTTGTATTCCAATGAGTAGTTTAAACAAGTTATGTAATGGCTGACTGAAAATTACTTTTGTTGATTGAATTTACGATATAAACTTCAAAATTTCATGGATTTTTCGGATATCTAAGCATTAGATACAGTATTCAAATATATTTTGAATACTAACTCGAATACAGATATTTCTTTTCGATTCAATATAGATTTAAATACTTGAAAAAACATATTTACAAATACCAATTCCGAGTAGTACCCATACCCGTACCCGTTTACCCGGGTAGTACCCATACCCGTACCCGTTTACCCGGGTAGTACCCATACCCGTACCCGTTTACCCGGGTAGTACCCATACCCGTACCCGTTTACCCGGGTAGTACCCATACCCGTACCCGTTTACCCGGGTAGTACCCGTACCCGTTTACCCGGGTAGTACCCGTACCCGTTTACCCGGGTAGTACCCATACCCGTACCCGTTTACCCGGGTATTACCCAAACCCGTGCCGAGCACTGATCACATCTGTAGGAAAGGACATATTCCAACACCAGACTATCATTAAATGCGTCGTCCAGGTGAAACAACATTTCCTGTGGTATTTATGAGGCTGATTTGATATCAAAAGTATAGATTTTGTGCCTCACGCTCAGATCAATTCCATTATAGTTTTTATTACATACTTGTTAATAATTGTTGTTACCTATTTTCTCTTCTTTTAATGATCAGAGTATAATTTGATGACAATAACGATTTAGTTAGCGGTTCTTCCACGTGGCTCACCAGTTTACACTGTTCAATTTTAAAGACGCTAATGGAATTCTGAAAGTCACTGGTAATGTCGATGTCGATAACCATCGATTGGTCAATTGGGAGGGTGTAACAAACCATTCGGGCAATTGCCAGAGTTAGCGTGTACTATCTATTGGTCAAATAAAAAGTAATGCTTTAATGAAATTTTGATATACGCAATTGTTTACTTGGCTCGAGCCTTGGCTAAGTACTGGCACCGGAGAAACGATTTCTTAAGGTCCAAAATTGAAACAAGTAAATTGAAATGACGCGGAAAGTATTTTAATGTAAAGTGTGTTAGAGGGAATTCGAAGGTAGTGGCATTACAGAGTAGAGAATGCATGCGCATAAAAAGTATTGAGCGTTTCATAACACAACCTTGTTGCTAGAAACCAAGAGTTGGACGACCACATAAATAAGTTACCACAAGCTGAAAAACAGTTGGGCCTTATTTCTGGTACATACTTTACATTTGGAAGGTATTCGGGGTCTATATTATTATGTCTCCATCCATATCTCCCCGGAGATAATATGATGAGATTAACTTTGATTCCTACCCTGAAAATGCCCCTTTAAAGATTTAAAGCTCTTGTTGCACCTAAAATCTGTCATTTTTGGCGAGGGTATGTTTTTAAACGCATCCGATTTCTTGTCTTTTGGCGCAACCTTTCCTTTCATTATGGTGATCATCAAAACGATATTGAACTTTTAGCTTTAACGATTTTATTCTGGATTTCGAGTTTGGAGTCAAGGACAGTCTTCTGACATCCATTATCTTCACTGATTGTAGCCCCAATATCCTTTTGACAATAAACTCCGCGTCCGTCATGGGTGTTTTGTCGATTGGCAGCCCGTGAATTATGACTGTTGACAGAAGCTCGTTTCTTACCAAACTTGATTAATCTAAAGTAGGACAGGTGCTCATACTCAAGAAGAATGAAGAATGAGTCTGTAAATTTATGTTTCTGGAATATCAACGGTGTAAATAATTGGATGAATATAACGGCAGGTGAAGGAGAGAAATTTAACGATTGGGACATTATAGGAGTAAGTGAAACCTGGATTGAGTCAGACGCGGTAGGTTATAATTTAAGCGATGACAATATAATTCAAATCCAGCAGTGAGAAAGGAGATAAGTGGAGGCCACGCAATAATATTTAACAGATATAAATGCCTGCAGAATATGGTAATGAAACAAACAATGTTTTTGAAAATACAGTACAGAAGTACAGAAACGTACATGAAGTCATTTATTATTGGGAATGTTTAATTCCCAAATGATCACGTCAAATGGAATGAATTATGTAATAAACCAATATACTTATTAGGTATTAGGTATTATTCTAGGTCAGGATTTTATCTGCAAAACTGGAAATTTCGGGTGTGAAGCAGAAGAGATTATCTAGAATACAAATATAACACAAAGTAGAAACTCCACAGATACAATAATCACGCAGGAAGGGAAAATTTCTGCTCATAACATAATAATGCTCATTCCTGGACCAAGATTAAATTTAGAAGAAATAATTTGACACTAGAGATAACGTTACAACAGCGTATCTGTATTTCATGGACGAAGAATTTCAGTAGCTACAGATATGTTCTGCAAACGCCCGTGATTTACACAAAGGTTTAGCATACCATCTTTACCAAAAAATCCTTTTAAAAAATGTCCACGTAATAATATGGAATCACGTACAGTATGATTGAGCATATTTTAAAATTCGTCCATCTTAGCAGTTCCATTGTAGCTGTATGATTTCTTGGTCTCATCCGAGTTTTAAAACTAAGTGTATCAATCGCCAGTCTAAATTAATAATCTTTAATAGATTAGTTTATTAGTTGTATCAGGTTCATTGCCCGAAATTACAATTTTACCGAATTTTTAATACTTAAAAATGTTAGAAAAAGATAATTCCACAGATTTGTTAGTAGAACCATCGACAATGAATTATCCTTACCAAATAATCATTGAAATCAAAGTTCTGTTATCCCACCTGTGAGACAAGAAACTTGTTTCATAGAATCAAACCAACAAACTCCCTAAACCAACTCCTATAATTTGAGTGCAAACCAAAACGAACTTCCGCCCCATGAAGTTTATTTAAACCTAGGAACATATAATGCAAACATTGGTCGGATGAAGATATTTGTAAATCATCGAGCTGCGACAAATTTGATGACGATTCGGATATTGGTACCGACTGATATTCAAACAGGTTTGACCGACCAGGTTAAATGCTGGGCTACGCCTGAGTTTATCAGACACTGCCATAAATAGATCGCTAGATTTTGGGGAACTTTCATCCAGATTTGCCAAAATCGTCTAAAACTGCTTCCAATTACGTTTTCATCCGCAGTGATTCTTCAAAAAATTAAGAAAATGCATATGTTTACGTATGAGTCTTTAAATGATTTAGGATAAAGGTAAAACGTGGACTTGTTAAATAAAATACATACCTTACCGTACATTTTTGCATTGACGGAATACCCGTTTAAAAATGTGAAACGTTTTTGCCATATTATCGCATGAGGTAAAAGAGATGAGGGTCCGATTCTACATCAAACGATCTACATCCGTTTTTGAAGATTTTAACTTGGAAGTAAAGGGGGTCCTCGAAACTGGAATATTAATTGAAAGTACTAATTACACCATTGATTCAAACAATTGCCTCCTTGAATGATACGCTGAATCACGTTCGTTTAAAAAACACTGGTTATTGTGGGTGTAACAATTGTGAAGAGATGGGGTATGGAGAAGGAAAGTGACATTTCCAACACAGTCGATCCAATTAAAGAGGCGCGTCATATGTCACCATATGAAGCACCAAAGTTACCACTTGTAACATTTGGAGTAGGAATGATAAGTGAAATATATTTCGACGACATGTATTTATGGCAACGAAATAGATTGGATCACTTGATTTGGGACACATAATTAATCTCTAATTAGCGTAATTTCAATGGCAGAATTTCGCGGCGTAGTTATGGTTTGGCGTTGACCTCAACGTTGACAGTAGGGTAAAAGACGTTTCTACGGTTGTTTTGAGTTGTCCTGCGTTAGCGGGAGTAATAAAAAATATGAATTAAAAAAATAAGTCTACAGTATTAGACATGTTCATACCGTTCTTGTTTAAAATACCGTAATTACCGTTACCGTAAAGTGTAAAAACTCCGGTAATATTTTTAAGGTACGGTATCGTAAATTAATCCGATCATGGTAAAAACACGAATATAAGTCGATTTTTATGGTATGTGTGTAAAGATATTAAGTAAAAAATCCAACATCAATTATTCAACAATCGGCTTAGCGTCTTTGATGTCAATTAATGTGAGAGTATTAAATGTGCAGAAATTCCTTATAAAATCAGCTAGTTTTAAAAAAATCAAATTTCCTTTTTTACATACGTATGAAAAATATGAAAATCATAAAATATAGAAAACGATACTGAAATCTTCCATCTATCTTCTAGTAATTTTTCCTAAACTAAATCTTTACCGAATTTGGTCGTACTTATATTAATTTAGGAAGTGGCTTCCCATCTCTTTCTCATAACAGGTGAAGTGCCATCATGCCGTCAGACCGACTCAAAAAATGACTCCAAACACTTGAATTACTAGACGCACGACTTGGTTTAGATTCTTAATAATCAGAGAATTATCGTACCTAAACCGTACCTAAATTTTTTACGGTAATTACGGTATTACCGTACTACGATACCGTAGTTGACATGTCTATACAGTATCTCAGCCGTCGGATTTTTGTAAATGTCCATGGAAGATCATTTCTGAATTTCCCTGCTGAATATTATCTCCCTGTTGGGAGGTCCTCAACGATCTCAAAAAACTTGATGCGGTAGTATTTCAATAAGTATTACCATTCTATTGCTGTTCTATTTCGGTCAACAAAATTATTCTGTCACTAAAGTTTCGAATCCGTTTTCAAATACTGCGTAGGATTAGTTACTTCAATTATGGCTGTAAATATATGTATATCTTGTCTTTATTCGCTCTAATGGCAAAATCTAATATGCATAAACCACCATTATGCAGTACCGGTAACGTTTTGAGCATTAAGCTGCATTTTCTACAACCTAAAATCGAATGTCTTACATTCGGTGAAATAGTGCTCATAGAAACGTTTTCCTTGTTTTGCTATGCTTGCTCGTCCCGTCCCGTTAGATACACGACCAAAAAGCATGTCCCGTCCCGAATACACTGGGGACAATTTTTGTCCCCGTCCCGTCCCGAATATAATGGGGGCAATTTTTTTGTCCCCGTCCGGAATACGACATGGGGACAATTAGTTTGTCCCCGGGGACGTCCTGTCCAGTGTCCCGACGGGACGTCCCCTGTAGAAGCTCTAGGTAGCAGTACTCCGGACACGCTTATTTACAGCGTAATAAGTGCTGTAATAAAGAATAAAAATTTACTGCTGGACTGGAGAATGTCAAAACTCAGTTTTATTTTCAGGTCTCATACATAGTGTTTCTTGTCAATTGCAAGTTAACCACAATTACTCATTGAACTTGCAAGTTCGGTTCAATTGCGATTATTTTACACCAGAGAATTGCAATTGTCGGTGCAAGTGCAATTTCTGTGTACTTAAATTCCAATTACACAAGCATTAAATACTTTCAATTACCGGTTTACTGAAATTGAAAGAAATGCAATTGCAATTACAAGTGCTTGCACTGCAAAAAGATGCAGTTTTAAAAATATAAGTTTATGCCAACTTGTAACCGTTTCGAATTTGAGCACAAAATTCCACAAAATGCCTTAATAAAATTCTGCTCTAATAACCAACAACGTACATAATAATCACGAGTATTGTCTCAAAAAGTGTAATTACTGTACTGACTGCAATTTCGTCGGTGAAGAGATTGACCTAAGTGAATTTTCGATTAGCAACAAAATATTCCCATTTGCCCAAAATCATAGAAAAATGGGCAAAATTTTATTTTAAGGATTCTAAAAATATGTTGAAGGATGAAATTTTACGTTATTTTAGCCTTGGAAGTCTTAAAGAAAGAAGTCATTTGTACATCTCTGTTTTATTATGCATATCATCTAGATCATTTTATGTAATACACTTTGTTAAATTTAGTGAAAGAGCATGTATATCATCTTGCTACAAATCATGCACCAATCATCCTTGCACTGATCATTTTGCCTCTTCGTCGACGATTTATACTGTATATCAGTTAACTTGCAATTACAAATTGCACTTGCGATTACAAATTGCACTTGCGATTACAAATTGCACTTGCAATTACAAATTGCACTTGCAATTACAAATTGCACTTGCAATTACAAATTGCACTTGCAATTACAAATTGCACTTGCAATTACAAATTGCACTTGCAATTACAAATTGCACTTGCAATTACAAATTGCACTTGCAATTACAAATTGCACTTGCAATTACAAATTGCACTTGCAATTACAAATTGCACTTGCAATTACAAATTGCACTTGCAATTGTACTTATCGGTGCAATTACATCCAAATGTTTTTGCAATTGCCTTACCAACTGCAAGTAACTGATGAACTGATTGCAAGTTCAGCTTCGGTTATTTGAATGATTTAATTGCCGCATTTTAGCAAGTACCAGGTACGGCATTACTGCTACTTGCATTATCAATTATAATTGTAATTGCAAGTGCGGTTATTCCCAATACTTGCACCGGCAGAAACACTACATACACCAGCAATTTTTAACTGTCGGACTACCCACAATACCAATACGTTAACTCACAATTCCAAAACAGTAATCTATTCGGTAAAATTATTGAAAAAGTTTCATGTCGAAAATGCAAACATGATGAAAATGTGATACAACATTACGGTTAATACTTCCTTTGGTATATGTATATATTAATACACAGAAGGATTACTGAAAGAATTTATAATTTACGGATCTGTTTAAATGTGTAGAAACGCCACTTAAAAATCCATAACTTGAATAACCGCTGGTTTTGAAAAGTGATTTCTGGGTCGTATCTTTATAAGAGTGCTGTATATATAAATATGATTGATTGAATACGGGAAGTACTTTTTTGTTATCTGTAATTTCTCTGGAAATATTCTTTGTCTGTACAGGATCTAATCAGTTATTTATTATATGATGCAATTATTGCATCATATTGTATAGATCATATCATAATCAAAATACACTTTTACCATTTAAAATAATTGCAATTATGTCTTTATAGGGGCTAAGAGAAAGTCTCTACTGAGGATTATATGACTATCTAGCACGATAAATAATACAGTTTACCGAATCAAACAAACCACGTAATTCAATTTTTTACATTGGCACAATGCCTATACAATTAGAAACACTTTGATTTTGGACGAGATCGGGCCATAAGTCGTCCTCTTCACTATGATACTAATTAGCGATGATTTTCTGCTTTACTGGTTTGGTACTTATTGTTTGTCATCAAAATAACTGGGGAGCCATTGACACCAGACAATACAAAAATTTTAATGGACAGATAATAAAACTTAAGAAGCTTATTATATTTTAGAGGAGCTGCTTGTGAATTCATATTTATTTAAACACATGCAAATACGAATGTACAGAAACTGGGACTTGGAGATGCTGACTTGTTTATGGATTCAACATTTTTGTTGGGGTAGCAGCATGAGGCCCCAGTCCTCAATATTTCGTAGGGACCATTACGAGGTCAGTTTAAATAAGTTTTTCCACAAATGTAAGTCTGTAATGTATTTTTTTGAGTTTTGGGCATGTGTGCACATGCTGCAAATTACAAGTTCTCACCCTCGATGTTACACTACAAGATAGCGCTGCCCCTACTGAATTAGGACCTCATTCATTTCGCCGATGATTTTTTAATTCTTTCATTTCAATTCACCTGGTGTTTCATGAAGTCATTCCTTCAATTTTATGTAAACACTTGATTTCATAAAAATTTCAACAAGCATGCACGTTTATCTTTCCTGAATAATCCCTCTTTACAGCCTAACATTTTCTCTCAATTCGGTTTCTATGTTTGAGCAGGTGATATTTTCGTGGTACTTACGCAAGTCAGGTAAAATATTTCTGCAATGCAGATAGTGTCACATTCAATATTTGTGTATATTATAATTTACCGTAATACTTAGCAGCATTACGGTCGCCTGAATTAATATTACATTTCATAAACCTTTATAACCTTACGGTGTTAGCAGTTGGACGGTCAATTAAATAGATAATGGACAATTTAACACTAATCACGACACTTCCGGCTTAAATGAACATTCGATTTTACTCGGTTATCACCGGTTTAATTGAGACCCTAATCAAATTGCCACTGCCTATGACATCACAATCCACGTGAATGACATCAAAATTGTAACCGATTATTTGGGATATCATAGAGCCGACGTATAAACTAATATCTATTCTCTTCACCCATTCGTTCATTTAAACCCGGTAGCTGACAATTTAATTAGAGGAGAATAATTCTGTTTCAATGCTACTACGCTAATATTCCATTTTGATAGTTTCCAAGTAGTTCTTGTTTGGTGAAAAGGCCAAACGTTATTTGCTGTCTGCAAATAAAAGTAGTTGCCCGCTTTACGATGCGACGTAGTGATGACTAATGCCCAAGGCCCGAGTCATAATGTCATGAAAGGTAACTGTTCTAGCACAAAGAATTAAACCAGTTAAAATGTTACTTCTACGATACAGTGGAAAATTCTTGGATGTATTGGGCTATACATATATATATTAAATATATGTAGGTTAAAACAATTTTAAGCACACAAGTATGGGATAATACCGGAGGCTTAAGCTTACTCCACAGCTATGAAGTTCTGTAATGTCAAGACAATATTAAACTAATGTAGTTCATATGGAAGTTTACATAATTAAAAAGTGCATAAGACATGGTTATGGGTCCCCATCAATTTATATTATGTATTTAAATTTAATTTTGAGAACGTACTTGAAAAGTGAAATTCATCATATTCGTGGTGTCTGGAACAGCTTAGCCCGAAAACGTTTGTGGCATTAAATAAATGATTGATTGCTTAAATGATGTGCCTCTCTCCTTTCATTTGTAATTTCTCTGGAAGTATTGTGAAATCATGGATATAAACGTTCAAACAAACGTGGTACTTGTGTATGAACATTCTCAAATACAGAATATATATATAATTACATACATGGAAACTATTTATCTGTAACACTGAAATGTACTTGAAAACGAAACTAGTCAATTTCGTGAGGACCTCTGGGACATTTTCTTATCAAAATGGTCGACTCTTTTAATTAAATCTGACTGGTTGAACAAGTTCTAACCCTCTCGACATGATTTGTAATTTATCTGGAATTACTTCATTAATATGAATAATAATTACATATAAATTTAATTTGTTTAAAATATTAAGTTTTCCTCATTCAAAACTGTAATTTATTTGTTTTTAAATACACTAATTTTATTTCTCCTGATCGTTGATGACATCAGCCTCCGCGAAACATTTACAAGCACTCGAATTCATAAAAACTGTAGATAAAAATGTTTTCGCCTCGTTATCTGTTATTATTCCCCGGAATCCCTACTTAAAAAGTGCATTCATTCAAATCAAATCAAAAGTTTCACGAAATTCGGTTATCACGTGTAAGCAGACATTATTTTCGTGGAAAATATCCCACCCGGCTGTCTGCGTAATATTTCATATTGTGTCTCGAATCAGTAACCATATAAACATTAGGGATTTATACTCCGATATACCCGAGGGCCTTACTGATAGTAGCCACACACATATGTGATAGTAAGTTTAACCCGTAAAATCGGTATTGTGCGTCGGCATGTCGGCGTGCATTAATGTCAAATGTCAGAACCCTTATGAACTTGTTACATTAGCATGTGAACAAATATTGAATTAGATAATAAAGCATTTAACACCAATGACAATACTGCCGGCGTAAGTGCTCACGAGGATTGGCCCGATTATCACTGGGCGAACTGACACCCTAATCAAATTTCTCAATGCCCTTGGCATCACAATCCATTACCATGACATCAAAATGAAAACCCATGAATTGCGATTTAACAGAAACGAGGTAAAAAAGATCAGCAACTACAACATTGTTTTCCCATCCAACAATGTAGTACTAATAAATTGTAAATAGTTTCATTAGTTTAAAAGTAATAATAAAAAAATACTTAAGTATTTAAGTTTTTTAAGTGTACTCACGTACTTAAGTAAATATGTATTCGTTCAGAGGTAATATGTGCCTTTGAATTCCTTTACTTCACATGCAAGCGATGCCGTGTTGCAGCAAAGGCCGGGTTGTACTGTTTCTCAAGCACCTGAAGTTTCCTTATTTAAGTTTGATGTGAATTGAAAATATTTTGTCAAAGCTCAATAAAATTAGATAGCATCACAAATCAAACATAATCACATATGAGTGTATATATTCACCTATCCGAAATCATATTTTAATCAGAATCATATATAAAGCCACATTATAATACCACCCAATGTACCTCCCACTATTTTACCCAATATACCACGTCATATACCATCCAATAGTAGATATATACCACACTATATCACCTTATATACACATACCTCAAAATTTGATACAAACTTTATTTGTGATATGAGTTTTCAAACCTCCATTTCTGGAAACGTTTTTCCCGCTGAAAGTGGTACGCTATGTGGAAAATACAATACTGTAAATTAGATCAGAAAAAATCAAAAGAATTAATTTCACTCAAATTAGGGACTACGGGTCTGTTTTCGAACCTGCATGGAAATTCCAAATGGCTCTACACGGGAACAGCTTTGAAATGTACACATAATTCTGTTACCACCAACTTTTTTCATGCATTTCACAATAAGAACTGAAAAACTGCTTTAAACCGTGCAGGTTTCAACAACGTTAAAGCAAAAGCTTTGAAATTAGATCGCAATAAAAGCCTAATTCCTGGCAGAAAGTCTGAATGAAAAATATTTGTGACTCTTATTGTCCCACAGAAATTCAGATATTGTGCTTGAAATTCATGCAAGCACATAACAATTCTACATGTAAATACACCCGTTGATTCAACTGTGATTTCTAGTACTCGAAATTTGTCTAAAAGTAGGAGTAAATAACATAGAGTCGTGCTAAGATAGGACGCTTTAACAAGTTGGGAGTTTACTCTGCTTTCCCGCTCTCATAAATAAATTAACAACTAAATTTTATACATAAAAAGGAAGACAATAACGGAGTGTCTCCGAACTTCCTTAATTATTAGATCTTTGCCTTTCCTTTCAAAGTAGTTCGGTTGTAGTAACCATTACAGCTTACACTTGATGATGTCGCTTCGCCCCTTATAGTGACTTTGCACTGTACATAGTACTAATCACCAATGTTTTATCTTTATTACTTAATGCAATTATCTGTTTGAAGAACGTACTTGCTAATGGAACTAATAAATTATTGTCGAGAGGACATCACGAAAAATTGTGTAGGAAATGGGCCCCCGAGTTACATCTAAACACCTTAGATGTACGTATATGTAATGCATACTGTCGTGGTGTACTACATTGCATCTACTGTTTTATTTTGACAATTGAGTGAGTTGATTATGAGATTAGTAGAATCATGCAGAAATAGAGGAACCGACAGATTGAGAGTCAATGTCAAAATAGACAGGATTTTGGTTGCTTTTGTCTCCACTGAACATATGTAGATACATGTGCACGTGTGTGTAACAATTGTGCACATATTTTACACAACCAGCATACTCGAGTAACAGAAAAACTTAGATATATAATTTCAAATACTTGGGTTAATCCTTTTTGCAATCACCTTGGATTATTGTAATCATATACTTACATTATTAATGTTTACCATGGGATTACACAGTTATAGGCACTATGCAATAACTCATATAATTATGCTTGTAAACATAATCATAAGCAGGCACATGACACATGACACTGTGTTTCCACTTTCCTCGTAGTAATATCAATCCGAACCATGTTGAAAACTACGATAGTTGTATATTCTATAATTTTCAAGGCTTGGACGTGTAGGTAAATATTACATAGACACCTACCTGTACACTGCATATTTTTGCGTGAAAAGTAAAGAGGGACCACATCATTTGGCCCCATTCTAACCCAAATAAAAAAGAAACTGCGGATATTGAAAAAAACAAACATGATTACCCTTTATTTTTGTAAATTTTGTTTTAATCTAGCAGTTTGGACCACATCTATATACATATATTTGCATCTCTGTCGAACATGAAAAGGCAAGAACAAGCAGACATTTTTGATCTCGAAATTATGCATGTAATGGTCACAGAAGCCTAGGTTGTTACGCATGGTTGTTAATTATTTCAAGAAATTCACATTTTGCCAGGAACAATATGTCTTTGCTTTATTGACATTTTATTTAAATGTTTTGGCTCTCGCGGCTGCACAACTGATTTGGGCTATAATATAATAATATAATTGATAATATGATAATGATTCCCACGACATTTTCCACAAGCACAGCGATACCCTTAAATAGCTGTATGAGAAAATAACAACGTTAGGTTTTAGGTTCTCATTCCTCGGCACCTTCCTCGCACTTTCCTCCTGCGGCTGATTCTAGCATAGAGACCTGTTAGATAATTGGAAAGCTTATAAAATTTCGTACAATACGTCAAAACATTTGTTTTCAATAATTATTTTATAAATAATTAATCATTGTCAATTTTTCCGTCATTAATTTATGATGGTCAGAGCTGGGTAAGGATCCTGGTTACTTTCTATAGCAATTAAAGAAACGATCTGATTGGTTCAGTGTTATCTATTTATGTCAAGTACAGGAAAATTCCAGCGTACGATATTAATTTATTTATCCAGGATGTTCCGAGGATATAATCAGAGGAGATAGGCCGAAAACCATCTTTCCCCAGAATTAAGCTCTGCGTAATTGCAATTTCAGTGCAATTACTTCACTGCGATAAATAAATGTCATTCAAATCAGCTTAACTTGTCACTTGCCAAATCTAACCATTTGGTGCTGGTGCACGTGCTTTTTATTACTTAAAACTACAAGTGATTTAATTGATTCTGTCTGTAAAAGTTCATGAGATTTGTGTAGTTCCTTAGAATCCCAACACATTAAACTGACGTCAAGATATGCTTAGCATTGAATCAAATCAGATAATGAGTTTATTATGCGATCTGAGCTTAAGATCTTTGCATCGCACGAATTAATGAGTATGAGTAATCGAAAAACAAAAGTTTAGGGACTTTCATGTAACATGCGTGCGTGCTAAATATGAATACAAATTACTTGCATGTACTTAGTCAAATGACGCATTACTGCTACTTGTATACAGCTTGTACTTGTAACTGAAACATTTCATCAACAGGAAATTGGCCATTACCAAGGAGTCAAATCAGATCCAGCAAACTACTTTAGCATGATTGAAAACAGTATTTTTGCAGTACGCCAGTTAAAGTTCATCAGCTCGAGTAGACTGGATTTTACATATTCTGAGTCTACACACAAAAAAAGTCTAAGGACGAGTTTTTCTATTATTTCACCCAACTTTGGGGTGAAACTTTTTAAAATGATGCGTCAAATTTAAACGGTATTACAAAGAATTTAGGCATTAGTCATGCAATTATCTGCTGTCTACAAATTTGCACGACATAATTTCTAATCCAGGTCTGATAAGTTTCTTGCATGTCAGAAACTTCATGTAAATAAAATACGCCATTTTCAGGAATCGCATTTAATTATCAGGAAAGTAGATAAATAAGGAATGCAGAAGGTTCAACGTTCAACCCAACATTTAATGAAAACAGACCGATTTCTAACCATTTTAAAGCTTTTCATACGTTCCGACGCAGATATCTGTAGGAATCTTTTACAATTTATGACAAAAGTTTTGACACCTCTAATCAAAATTATCAGATGGATATTTACTATTGACGGGAGATGAGTTCGACAATGCCAGTAACAAATAATTCGTTTGAAATAACACAGAACTTGACACGTTGAACTTGATACCTGATTCAGGAGAAAATAGATAGAATTTTTGAGAGCATTTTGAATCTGAAAATGACTCACAAGGTCAAGTAATGATCCTGCTGGATCCGAACATTTGCAGAAGATGGGTGCTGGCGTAGTTTCATACATGCAGTGCTTGATAAATACGAAGTATAGCGAATTTGTGCACAACATTAAACCACTATAATATATGTAATAATAATTGTATGTATTATAATATATTGGAGCCCTGAAGTAGTTATAAGGGGTGATTCATTTTACTTGTTGAGACTTCAGAGTACGTGTACATACTGCTACGTGCATGCATTTCCCGGGTAATGTTAAGAATTGATAACACATCCATATATGTGGTTGTAGTTTCGTCTAATACCTGAATATTTACTCATGACAACCATCAGATTGGGGGAGGATGATCGTCAGTATTAAATTGTTTTTGAGATACAGATAGCCAATTCAAACAGTTTCTGCACATACGTGACCTATCATATGGAAATGAGAGCATAAAATGCACCGGCACCCCACAATATCTAGTCAATAGAGATTTGAGAGTCAGGGTAAATAACTAAACCCAACACTGCGCTTCTGTGCCTACCCGCTTTATAAATAAAACATCAATTTTAGTGTGGGGGAATTAAACCCAAACTCAAGGTAAAACCTTCATTTAAAATTGCGTACTACTTCCAATGTTACTGTTAATTTTTTAAATCCCTAGTTAATATACAAGCGTGTATATTACTAAAATTACTAAACAATAGCGTTGTAAAAGATCGTTTGTTTTAAAGATCCTTTAAGAATTTGTACACATAATTTATTTGATATATTCCTGTTTGACTTTCAACAATTTAAGGTTTTGAAATAATTTTTAGTGTATACAGTATTTAGGCTCAAACGTTTAGAAATGAGGTTTTGAAGATATTCCACAATGCCCCAGACATTACCTGATTTAAAGAATTAAATACTGTAACCATTTAGGACTTTCCTTGAATACAGATTATATTACAACTTGTAATAGATGGCTAGAAAAACAGCGATGGTTCATGCAAGTTGCAAGTCAGTCCTGCCGAAGTACACCTCTGCCTGGGACATAGAGTGTTTAGTTTCGTCATTGAGACTAATACGTTCTCTGCATTGGCAACTAAATTCCAAAAAAACTATCCTTAAATTCGATTTTATGTTTTACACAACACATATGTTACAGGCAGAGTGGGTTTTATACGGCTGTTGAAAAACACTCTTCGATTTTGAGATCGATTTTTGTATCATCGTTGCAGGGTAAGCGTCAATAATGCATATCGTCGCTGAAGAGGCAAAATGGAATACATGCATTTTCGATTAAAATCAAAATGGTCTACATGCAGTTTTACTAAATGCAAAATGGAATAGATGCATCAAGTTTTAAAAGCAATATGGTCTACTTACAATTTCGTCTAAAAGCAAAATGGTCTACATACAATTTCGCTTTAAAGCAGAATGACCATTATGAAAGTATACACGCATGTAGACCATTTTGCTATTAGTGAAAACTGCATGTAGTTCATTTTGCTTTCAGGAAAGCTTGCAACTATGCCGTTTTGCCTTTAAGGAAAAAGGCATGTAGACCATTTTACTTCAGTCGAAATTGCAATTAGTCCATTTTGCCTCTTCAGCGACGATATGCTCTAAAACGTTTGTTCCTAAAACTTTCCTGTGATTGTTACGCCTCATGCGATGCGTGACATTCAATGATTTTTGTGTAAGTTAATAAATGGTGTGAATTTAAACGTAAAAAAAATATATAAATATATACTCATTTAGCAATACAAATCGGATCTATTTTCTATCTAATTTCAGAAAAACATGAAGCTTCCCACGGTACTCCTTTTCTTTTTGCTTGCGATTCAAGTTTCGCAATCTAAACCAATGGCAGAAGACCTAATTGACGCTCCTTTGGATACGGGTGACGAGCCTGGAGTTTCAAGTGAGTCAACGTCAAATCCGGGCGAGCCTGGAGTTTCAAGTGATTCAACGGCAAATCCTGGCGAGCCTGGAGTTTCAAGTGAGTCAACGTCAAATCCGGGCGAGCCTGGAGTTTCAAGTGATTCAACGGCAAATCCTGGCGAGCCTGGAGTTTCAAGTGACTCAACGTCAAATCCGGGCGAGCCTGGAGTTTCAAGTGACTCAACGGCAAATCCTGGCGAGCCTGGAGTTTCAAGTGACTCAACGGCAAATCCTGGCGAGCCTGGAGTTTCAAGTGATTCAACGCCAAATCCTGGCGAGCCTGGAGTTTCAAGTGATTCAACGCCAAATCCTGGCGAGCCTGGAGTTTCAAGTGATTCAACGGCAAATACTGGCGAGCCGGGAGTTTCAAGTGATTCAACGGCAAATCCTGGCGAGCCTGGAGTTTCAAGTGACTCAACGCCAAATCCTGGCGAGCCTGGAGTTACAAGTGATTCAACGGCAAATA
The DNA here is from genome assembly GCA_947179485.1 of Allacma fusca. NCBI lineage: Eukaryota > Metazoa > Arthropoda > Collembola > Symphypleona > Sminthuridae > Allacma > Allacma fusca. The sequence goes on from OX359248.1 coordinate 32,721,181, forward strand.
CTGACGATCCTGCAGGTACTACCCCTGGTTCAGACGACCCTACAACTGATGATTCTGGATCCAGTGTACTATCTTTACATGTTGCTTTATTGACCATGGGCTCCATGATTTTGTTGTTGAATAAAATTTAAATGACCTATTTTGTTGGTAAAATTGAGGTTCTGGCATGAATCTGTCTAAAGCATTTTGAAACAATATTATTTCATTTGCAATTAATTTGGTCACTACGAAATGTTGGAAGGTAGTTAAAACAAAATAGTTAGACGAAATTACGAACAAGGATCCCAAGTATAATACCACATTCGAGCCGTCGCCTTGACGCCGAATTATGTTTTCTGGTAGTTACACATTTTCTAAATTTTCTACAACAGCTATAGCCACAAAGCTTTGTCCAAAACTCTTAGGGGGGAATTCAGGGGAATTTTAGTAAATTCACAAACCGTCTCTATTGGGAACTTATTTTTCAATATAAACAGCACCTGAGTTTAAAATGCCTTTAAAAAACCTCTGGATGTACATATGCTCAAGTCACACGTCGACCGTGAAGAGCTCATTCAAATGCAATTCAATTAATCTAAAAAAAACATCATCAACTCGACCGACATTTTGAAATCACATGAAAGATTTATGGTGGCAACGACCAAAACATATTTTTCCAACAACAGAACATTAAAATTCATTAATTTAACCTAACCTGTTTAATGAACGCTAGTACATTAGGATGTTACCGGATTTTGTGAAGAAACGTATTTGTTTTTGTAAAAACGAAAAATTCATTTATATATTTTTAACGTGCTATATCTTTTCTGATATAGAAGTTCGTGTTTCGTTTCCTTTTATACAATTTCTTTTGGCCTTCAACCCTTGCATGCATGATAAACCCGAGATCTCATACATACATATATCGTTCCATCGAAATATCAGTTGCTTTTCCGTCGCACTGTAAAAAAGGTTGATCAACAATGACTCCCTACCTACCATTTCCACCATTCATTGCATTGACGTCTCGCAAAGAAAAGCTCCCATTCTGTGGAAGATATTTGTATGAAACTTTGCTTACAATTAGTTAGTATGTACTGGTACGATATTTGTAATTACATATGTACTTACGTTGGCTTTTCAAAAAGTGTCATTCGCACATGACATCAAGGTTAAAACCGGGTTAAAAGGATTCAAAAACAAAAGGTTATTTTTGCTTGAAAATCCGTTTAAAAACGTTGCGAAATACAAATGATACCTTTTAAAGTCAAACATCAATTTTAGACTTCATGTATTAGAATAAAGTGAAATGAATTCAAACGAAATTCGCTATAACCTCAGCTTACAAAAATATATTTAACGTACATGATAAAATGGCAACGTCAGCAAATGTTTCATTTCCTCATCCTTGTTGTTGTGAATTTCCCAAATCCTGCACTCCATTTGTATTGGTCATGGCCTCAATTCTCAATGCATGCAAGTCATATATATGTAGCTCTTTGAGAAGCCCATTGTCCCCCGTTGTTCCTGCAGGTGTAGCGTTATTGCAATACTCTAGCTAATAAAAAAGGCAGTAAAAAATGTACCACTAAAGACATCTATGTATTTATAAATTCGAATTGGGCAAAGTTTCGTAAAAATATTTTCACGAGAACTGGAAACGGTTCTTTGTCAGTACTATGACTCCAAAATACGTGTCACAAGTAGTACCTAATTAACACATGTTTCTTATTACGCAAATTATTAAAAATTGTTATAGGTTAAATCAAATGCAAAAGTGAAGTCAACTCGCAATCAGTATAAAATAACTTCTGCAAATACAAACAATAAGTGAAATCGTCTTTGTTTCAGATGTGGGAGAAATGACTGCAATATTGACTGAAGTAATAGTAACGAAAACTAGAATTCATAATTTTCAATTATTAAATTTCTAAGTGTACAAAAATGCACTCAAATCTCCGGTATTAAGATAATAGAACTGCTTACCGACTCTTGACACTGAAAGTACGTTCTTTGAAATACCCAGGTAAAGGTTTTACGTATATGTACATACATATGCACAAGTCAGGTACAGGTACTCCATTCATGAAAAATATTTGAATACAGGTAGTGATTTAATTTGTTCACTTTGTTCTATGTTGTTCTCTTTAAATATGATTTTGTTTTGTTTTTTGAACAATGCGGTAACACTATGCATTCACTAAATTGACCATTCGTATTCTTTCGGACTGACTAGGCCTTTTCTTTATGCTATGATATCAATGCAAAAAATAGTTGCCATTCCTCCCTCATGAGGTAGGGATCCATTGGGGTCAATTTGAGGTCATGGGACTACATGTGATCCAACGGGGTCAATTTGAGGTCATGGGACTACATGTGATCCACTGGGGTCAATTTGAGGTCATGGAACTACTTCTAATCCATGGGGGTAAATTTGAGGTCATGGGACTACATGTGAGCCACTGGGGTCAATTTGAGGTCATGGGACTACATGTGATCCAATTGGGTCAATTTGAGGTCATGGGACTACTTGTGATCAGGATGCCCAGATTATTCGATTCTCAAATCAGGACTTCTAAGTGAGTTTTCAAAATATAAAAAACCAAATACGATTTAAGCAATTTAACTATTTGTATTTGGCTTACATATGCCTAGGGTATGTCGATTTGAAAATGCCCGGCATTTTGGGCATTTTCATTTCAGGGCGAGGGCGGCACAGTAGGGCATTTTGGGCAAGGGCATTTTGGGCATTTTCATTCCAGGACAATTGGGCATTTTGGGCAGAATAGTGGAATAAAATAGTACAATTGGTACAATTTGGCAGTCGATTTGAAAATTTCTTTGCAATTTTGACGGAAAAGCGTCCGAAAATGCCTAGCCAGATATTTTTATTGTTGTGGTTTTGGCTTGTGTAACGACGTAAAATGAACTTCCTCTATCCTTGATATATGCATATATACCCCTATATACATGTATTTATGTATATTGATGATGGGCGAACATGTTTTCTGTTCAAATTAGAACCGTACAGTAATTTTTTGTCTGCACAGATAAACTAAACAAACAATATTTGGGGACCTGTGTGGAGGATGTACATAGGTTTTTACTCGATCCATTTTTCCAGTAATTATATTTTTATTCTGCACATCAATCATGGTATGATTTAAATTGATTTTCAAATGAGGGACAAATTATATCACCCCATGTGAATGTTGAAATTAAATTGATTTGCCAATGTTTCTGCAATTAAAATTAACAGACATGCGAATAACCAGACATTCACTTGTGACTTTTCCTTCGCTGCGCTCCTATACATTCGGGTATTTTGAATCCAAACTTGTGATCCAATTTTGGTACCGTGAAAATGCCCAAAATGCCCAACTTGCCCTGCCCAAAATGCCCAAAATCAGGGCATTTTCAAAAGCTGCCCACATGCCCAATTTTGAGCATGTGGGCAGGCATTTTTGGCATTTTCAGCTGGGCGGGCAAATACTGCAGGGCATTTTCAATCGAAATATGCCAAAAACTTGTTGATTCTAGTTTCAGAATTTTGAATGAGCTCCTCCGTGACAAAAAATTACCCTCATTCTTCAAGTATTTTAAAGCATTGTTTTTTTTTCTTTCTTGCATCTGATACCGTAGAAAATTAACATTCCTGAGATATTATTTAACTTATCAAAGCTTTGAGTAAAAATCATCGCTCCGCGATAATTTGAGCCTTCGCGTAGGGTGGCGTCAGCTACAGCCGTCAAAGTATGATGAATTTTAATTTTTTTTCCGAAATTTCAGAATTTTTATCGAGAAAACAATAGGGCCGATTTTAACCACATTTGAAATAGCCACTACGATTTACCAAATTACCAATACTCATAAAAAATTTCATTGAAATCGCTTCTGTAGTTTTAGAGATAGCTGCCATTTGACCTGACGTTCGAAATTTCAGAATCTTTTTCGAAAAATCTACCAGGCAGATTTCAACCATATAGGCAATAAACACTACTATTTACATAAGCAATACTCACAAAAAAATTCATTGAAATACATTGAATAGTTTTGGAGATAACCGTCATTTGACTTGAAGTCCAAAATTTCAAGAATTATTATTGTTTCCTAAAAAACAATCCGGCCAAATTTAACCAAATACGAATTCAGCCTTACTTTTGACACAAGTAATATCTATACAAAATTTCATTGAAATCGGACCAGTAGTTTTTGAGTAATCGGTCGGAAGGGCACACGGACGTACGGAGGGGCTATTTTATTAGGGAGCTGACGTCACCTTAAAAAAATATCGCTACGCGATAATTTGAGGCTTCGCGTAGGGTAGCGTCAGCTACCACCGTCAAAGGATGAATTTTGAGTTTTTTTTCGAAATTTCAGAACTTGTTTCGAAAAAACAACCTGGCCGATTTCAACCACATTGGCAATATAGCCATTAAGATTTATATAAGCAATATTCACAATAAATTTCACTGAAATCGATTCAGCAGTTTTAGAGATAACTGTCATTTGACTTGAAGTCCAAAATTTCAAGATTTTTTTATAAAAAACTATCCCGCCGATTTCAACCAAATACGAACTCAGCCTCTTTTGACAGTTTTGACGTTTTGACAAGTAATGTCCATACAAAATTTCATTGAAATTGGTGTGGTAGTTTTTGAGTAATCTGCGGAGGGACACTGACGTACGGACAAGGTTATCCTTTATTATTATTGACCACTTCCTGTCCGTTGATTTAAACTTTCGCGGCATTGGCTTTACAATTCAAACCTTCGCGGCATTGGCTTTACAATTCAAACATTCGCGGCTCATTTCACTATGTAGCAAGCCGCTGTATGTACTATATTATTTCACTTTATAGCCAAGCAAGTCGGTGATATATACAGCAAGCCGAGAAGCACAGCGGGCTAAAAATTTGTCGCAGAGGAGAGCTTTTTCAGCTCGCTGTTCTTCTCGGCATATACCGACTGCTTGAAGTCTTGCATCATACTGGAAGCTCGCAATATTACGCAATTTTAGATTATTTTAGATTATCACTTAAAATCGCTAATCATAATTATTATAAACATTAGACATAAATCATTAAATTTGGATTAAATTAAGTCTGGTAGTGAGAAAAACTACGTTCGGTTACAGCACTGAGGAATTTGATAGGAGAATTATAATGGCTGAACTTTGTACACATAAGTATGGGATTCTTATTAGGAAAAAGCAAATGGAATTGAAAGTACTTATTGCAACACTTTTTATATTTAACGTCGGATAAATTCTCAGAATTTGTATTGCTGAAGTTATTTGCTCACTATTTTTTAATTACAAGCCTTAACATCCATACATGTGATCTTTATGTATATCCCCTAAAAATATCATTAGGAAGTAAGGATTGATTTTGAGGAATCATGGACTTTAGTAACTATACCAAGTGAAGTGTTTCGCGAATATAAATTCCTTTCATTTTTCATATTTTAAATTATCAGCGCGTCCACTGCCTAAGGCTTCAGTTACATTATTACGGTACAACTGAGTTATATACAAATTATAATAACATAAAAAATCATATTTAATCAGCACGTTGTGCTTATCCACTAAGGGGTGAAACATCAAACAGTGATGCAACAGTAAGATTTAATAACAATGTTGGTATTAAATTGATCAAGCGGTTAGTTAAATTCCACGTGTAAAGCCAAATATTGAGTTTGGGAGAAAACTTTAGTGGGCTGGAGCGTTGTACCATAATTTTTTGATGATGAATTGCCAACTAGCTATATGAAACGAATTGCACAGGGCTTTTACTAGTTTTATCTTATACAGTGGTAATTGTAAGTCAAACACTACAGAACTGTTCCATACAACGGTGCAACTGCAGTGGCGATCATTCTTAAATTAAGAAGTTCAAAATTAAACTATTAAAACCATTTTACACGCAGGGCAGCTTTTAGGTTCATTTGTATATAGTTTATGTTAGCATTATAATGGAATTGATGATAAGTAGTGACAAATTTTAGTCACTTTACCCCAAAGTGATACAAAGCGATATTTTTGCTAGCTTTGAAATCAGGACTAAATTCAAGCTCATCCGGTCATCAGATGACCCTACGTCAAATCAGGTGGTCACAGGTCACCGTGTGCACTATCACGAACAGCTCGTATACGAATAAAAAAATTGGGTTGAAAACCATTATTTGTACTGAAATATGACAGTTATAATAAAAACAAAAACAAAATCAGTTTGTATACTGACAATGTAATGAGCACCAGTTGAAGCCCATTTAATTAATTCTATCAAAAACTTAAAATCTTTTGAAGATGAGTAAATTGTAACATAGGATTAGTGATCACTGATAATTCGAAGACTTGTTGCGTCAAGCTTACCTACAGTATCAAGTAGTAATAAAATCACAAGAGTTTTTTGCATGTTTAATATAACTCATAATGTGATTATTGCTAAAACGGAAATCGCCATGGATTTTGCTACGCGACACCTTAAAATAAGAAGGATAGTGCCAGGATAGACCAGTCTTCGACTGATGCTAAAGGACTGACTGCAACATTGCGTGACTGACTGAAGACTGACTGAGATTGCGACTGATAAATCTAACTACAGCTGAAGACTCTGGCTGACTTAGACTTATTTCCGGTTCAGCGGGACTGACTGAGACTTAAGTGAACGCTTAAACCAATGTAGGAAACACGAAAATCATAAAGCATACGTACAGCTATTGCTGTAATTTGTTCGTTTTGTTCTCTTTGGAAATGAACAAAAGTAGAACAAATTAAATTTTGTTTTGTTCAGAGAGTTTTGTTTAGTTTTGTTTTTTGAACAATACGGATTCTTCAAAAAACAATTCATATTGTTTTGTTCTACGGATTCAGAAGACGTTAGAAATTTGTGAAACTGATTGCTGTATATTAGTACTAGAGCATATTGTAGTTGATTGGTGTAAATTTGGTCCGCGTACAAAGGACGTTAAAACCAAAAACACTGGCTTTAATTAATTAATTAAAACTATCTGCTTCACAAATCTTATTTAATACACCTACCTTTTGTTGATAGTTTCTAGGGGTGTAAGGCGTAAGTTAATTACATCCACAAGACCTGTAATGATCGCATATTGTTAATATGCTGTTTGGTTGGTTCGTAAATATGGAATATATGAAGAAATAAGTGAAATATAAAGGGAAATGGAAGGAATTGAATAAAGTGGGTTAAAATAAGGAAGAAATACAGGAATAGCAAGAGAGAAAGAGATGATGGGGAAAATGTAGAATTGGTAGAGAATTACACGCTGGCTGTGATGGATTTCGGGAGTTCTGTCTCTCGTACGAATAGATTGGGAAAATAAGTTTGTATGCACTTATACGAGGTTATTCTAGAGCTACTTGTGGGAACGAAAAGTTTGATCCCATTCCCGAACCCGATCCCGAAAATCGGTTCATCAATATTTTCGGACTCACACCCAAACCCGTTCCCGAAATACTGGGATCGGGTGCACAAAAACCCAGATATTAAATATGCTTGAATCGTTGATCTCAAACCCGATCCCGATCCCGAAATCAGACAAAATTTGCTCCCAATCCCGAATCCCTTGAACCCGGACTCGTTCCCGGGACCAGCGTAGTTAGTGTAAATCAATTTTTTTCTTCCCATTTTTATTGATTTAACAATGCTTGTGCATGCAACAATAGATTTAGGAAAATTAAAAATTGTCATCAAACTAAACGTCTGGTCTGCGTTGCCGAAAAAGATGCAGGAAGACTGTATAAACGACTCCCACAATGAGTTTTGCAATGACTTTCATCTTGCAAGTTAGAGTAGGCGGAAATCACTACTAGCGATCCCAACTGACAATATGCGAAGCGGCTCAAGTCGCTTACGTAAAATTATTATCTCAACATTTTAACGAGGGAAGCCGTGCATGCTTTGTATTTTTTTCTCCGCTAGATGGTTGCGTAGTTCCCGGGAACGTGAAGCGTGTAACGGGTGTGGGAACGAAGATGTTCCCGGTTCCCGACGGGAACACAAATACCTTCATCAAGCTTGAACCCGTTCCCAAACCCGGTCCCTATCCCGAAATCCCGGGTCTGCTGAGCATGTTCCTGAACCTGGTCCCAAAGTATTTGGGAACAATAATTAGACACCCGAACTCGAACCCGTTCCCGAACCCAATTCCCGGGTGTATCCCGATCCCAAAAGTAGCTCTAGGTTATTCTCACGCGTATACTTTTATTGTTATAATGCGTAGGATGGTTATACAGTAAAGTTCTTGTTACACACGCGTTCCCTTGCCTCTGCTTGGCTCCGATTCTGAAGTGAGTCTCGTCTGCTGTGCCTTCGGAGGCAAGCGTTTTTATACGGAGGTGAGCACCTGAGTGCCCACCACCCGAGTACTCCAGCATTTATTCCAACCAATAATATTTAGCTAAAGAAAGTAACTAACGTACTTTTTCATGCAAACTTAACAGTACGTCTATGTACGCTAATGTTATTATTACATGTGTTGTATTTTACAAAGCCAAATATTAGTTAACAATATATAAGACACCATATATCAACAAACGATTGTGGTGGGTCTTACCTAGTGCCACCGGTACCGATACGCATCGTTTTGGGTTCGATCGATGCATTGATTGAATTAATAACCTGTATTTTTTTTGGATGGCACAGGCCTCTTTTATTACTGCTGTCTTCCAGTAAACTCACAGTCAGACTAGTTTGAACATTTTGAGATCAAAGTTTACAGTTTAGCAACAGTCATCGTTCAGCATTGTATTAAAAACAACACAAAATAGATTTTCAGTAGCGGAAATGACAATTGTCCAAATAAGTACTGGTGCCACACAGAAATTGCTCTCGTTTATAATATCTGATATGTGCCCAAGCATCGCATATGAGTACATGTTGTGATCATAGCCGATAACAATTTATTACTTTATTGACCTCAAATAGGCATGTTACACGCTGTTCAATAACTAGATTGGCCTTAAACATCTGCAAACAGTGCAAAGCATACTTGCAGCCGTTCAGTTCATAAAGTGGTGAACTGAACTGAACTAGCCCATATTTGGATTGTTTTTGAATGAACTTGAACGAACTAGTAAAATGCAAAATTATGATTGAATGAATTTGAATTGAACTCAGCATAACTTACTATGAATGTGAACGAACGTTCATCGTACGTTCAAGTAACACAAACTGAACTGAATTGAACTTAAGAGTCCGTATAAACTTTTATATTCGTGAATGCAACACGAATACCAACTGTGTATATACCTATGTATATGTATATACCATATATGTATTTAATTGTTATAATCTCAAAAGCTAGCACGCTGGCTTTTGACTATTAATTTGAATAACATTAAATTACAAATCAAAAAAATAGTTATTTACAACCAAGCTGGTTTCTTATGTGTATTTATTAACGCATTTATTTGGCACATTTTGGGCGAAATCGTATAAATTAAAACGTACAATAATTGTAAGCATATTTACATAATTTATTAACTTGTTTACCAGAAAGCTCAAAATCAATACTGCTTTCAAGTGTTTTGAAATCAGTCATTTAGCCAAAAATAGTTTTTTAGTCAAAGTTCAAAGTCAGTTATAAAACTCAAACTAAATGTCACTTAAATATATTATAAATGACTTGAACTAATTGGCTCGCTAATGACGGATAAAGCGAACTGAACTGAACGACCGAAAAGTATACAATGAATTGAATTTAACTTTGAAAAAATACTGCAAGGGTGAACTGAACTGAACGTAACGACTGGAAAGTACACAGTGAATTGAACTGAACTACGACAGGCTTTTTACAAGGGGAACTGAACTTAACTGAACGGCACCAAAAATTTAAGGATGTGAATGGAACTGAATTTGAACTTTGGGCCAAAACTGCAAGTATGGTGCAAAGACTTTTTTCACCTTACGTAATACCAGCGGTTCAAAGTATAATTGATAGGTATAGTACACATGTAAATAAAACAAAGCACTTTAAAGCTCCTAATGGTCAGTATGATGTTATTTAAGAGTCAATATTAATTATATAGTGTATGGGTCTACTTAGAATCCACCAAGGTCAAATTAAGGTCATGGGTCTATTTGTAAACCGCGAAAGTCAAATTAAGGTCATGAAAATTAATGTGACCCAACAGAAAACGAGGTCATGAAACTTCTTGTAGCCCACTTAGGTCAAATTGAGGTCATGGAAATTCTCATAACTCACTTTTACGACTCACTTACTGTGGAATCAAGCTGGCCGTAGCGTTGGCTCATCAAGCTCAGGTGAGCTTAGGAAAAATTGTTCCAGCCCACGAATTTGTGATTGGGTGGAAGTTCTGTTCGCGCGAAAGCCCCCACATATGTACATGCTGTGTAAAATGTCACACGTGCTGTAACTGTAGTTCCTTTGAGTTTAATTAACTGATTTAAGTTACAACTTCACTATTACTAGTAAAAGCCCCGTGCTTCGCACAGGAGCAATTACTTTTGTAAATAAATAGCGTAAATAATAAAAGTGTAAATGGCAATAGATCTCGCATCAAGGTCTGTCGATAAGGCTTAATATTGATATCCCGCTTCGCCAGGCAAAGTAATCTCATATAAGACGAAGTATTAGCTGTAAGACTAACAATTCGTTTTATATAGGTAGTTGGCAATTCATCATCAAAATATTATGGGACAACAGCTTTCGGCCCACTAAAGTTTTCTCCCAAACTCAATAATTGGCTATACACGTGGAATTTAACTAATCGCTAGATCAATTTAATACCAACGTCGTTATTAAACCTTGCTGTTGCATCACTGTATGGTGCTTCACCCCTTAGTGGATCAGCACAACGTGCTGATCAAATATGATTTTTTATGTTATTATAATTTGTATATAGATCCGTTGTACCGCAATATTGTAACTGAAGCCTCAGACACAGGACGCACTGATTATTTAAAATAGAAAAAATGAAAGGATTTCATATTAGCGCAACGCATTTAACTTGTTATAGTTACTAAAGTCCATGGTTCCTACAAATCAATCCTTACATCGTAATGATATTTTTAGGGATATAAAGATCAAAACTCTGGATGCTAAGGCTTGTAATTATTCTTCCTAATAAGAATCCCACACGAAGGTGAACTAAGTTCAGTCATTAAAATTCTCCTCCTATCAAATTATTCAGTACTGTAACCGAACGTAGTTTTTATCACTACCAGTCGTAATTTAATCCAAATTTGATGATTTATGTCTAATGTTTATAATAATTATGGTTAGCGCTTTTAAGTGATAATCTAAAATGGCGTAATATTGCGAGCTTCCAGTATGCTGCGCTGCAAGCAGTTGGTATATGCCGAGAAGATCAGCGAGCTGAGCGAGCTGAAAAACCTCTCCTCTGCGACAGAGTTTCAGCTTTCAGCCCGCTGTGCTTCTCGGCTTGTTGTGTATACCACCGACTTGCTTGGCTATATAGTGAAATAATATAGTACATACCGGTTTGGCTTGCTATATAGTGAAATAAGCCGGGAAGGTTTGAATTCGTGAAATAAGCCGGGAAGGTTTGAATTCGTGAAATAAGCCGCGAAGGTTTGAATTGTACTACAAACGCGCGAAGGTTGAAATCAACAGAAGTGCTCAATAATAATAAAGGATTTAATGGAAAGTAGTACTTGTAAAATAAATAGGAAAAAATGAAGTGCCTCCACTAAGCATGTCAGTGATGGTGTCATTTGTTTTAGAATTTTTGAAGGAAGTCAAACACGATATTTAGTTAGTTCGACCAGGTATTGAATAATTCTATTAAAAAGTACTACGAATCCTTTGAGAAAACTGCAGACATATTATATACTAATAACTTTTTAGTGGGATAAATTCGCCTGGCTTAAAAACCAAGTGTTACTTTCAACAATTGTGAATGAGTCACACGGTATGTGTTTGTTGTTAGAGACGTTTTCTGGGTGGAATATTCGCTACATTCTCACAATCACGTTTTGTTTACATTTAATCACGCTGGCTAGTGATATTCCTAATAATTGTGTAGTTTTCTTGAATGATTTGTTGTACTTTTCCAGAATTCAGGACCTAAGCGAACTATCAAACAACTAACAAAAAATCCAAAACTGTACAAATGACACCATCACTGACATGCGTAGTGGAGGCACTTCATTTTTTCCTATTTATTTTACAAGTACTACTTTCCATTAAATAATAGTGAAGTTGCAACTTAAATCAGTTAATTAAACTCAAAGGAACTACAGTTACAGCACGTGTGACATTTTACACAGCATGTACATATGTGGGGGCTTTCGCGCGAACAGAACTTCCACCCAATCACAAATGTGTGGGCTGGAACAATTTTTCCTAAGCTCACCTGAGCTTGATGAGCCAACGCTACGGCCAGCTTGATTCCACAGTAGGTCAATTTGTGACTCACTACGGTGAATTTAAGGTCATGTTGCTAGTTGTTACTCACTAGGGTCAATTTAAGGTCACGTTGCTAGTTGCTACTCACTAAGGTCAATTTGAGGTCATGTTGCTAGTTGTTACCCACTATGGTCAATTTGAGGTCATGTTGCTAGTTGTTACCCACTATGGTCAATTTGAGGTCATGTTGCTAGTTGTTACCCACTATGGTCAATTTGAGGTCATGTTGCAAGTTGTTACACACTATGGTCAATTTGAGGTCATGTTGGAGGTTGATACTAAGGTCAATTTGAGGTCATGTTGGAGGTTGATACTAAGGTCAATTTGAGGCCATGTTGGAGGTTGATACTAAGATCAATTTGAGGCCATGTTGGAGGTTGATACTAAGGTCAATTTGAGGCCAAGTTGGAGGTTGATACTAAGGTCAATTTAAGGCCAAGTTGGAGGTTGTTACTAAGGTCAATTTGAGGCCAAGTTGGAGGTTGTTACTAAGGTCAATTTGAGGTCATGCTATTTTTGGTCACTTTTTCAAACTCAAAATTTGCAAAAGTTATTACTCGCTGTCGTGTTGGTTTTGTTTGTTATAGTTTTGTTTTATCTTACCTCGGTCTTGTTTTGTTCTAGTTTTGTTTTTTCGAAAACTGATATTGTTTGTTTTGTTTTGTTCAAAAAACAATAACTGAACAAAAGAACAAACAAAGCGCGAACAATATTACAGCACTACGTACAGCATCTAACGGAGCAAAAATCTACATTTCATTTTTAATTTCTTGCAAGGAATGGTTTGGCAATGTTAAAAGTGCCGATGCTGCACATCGGTTGCGAAGGAAGAGCAACTGCCAAAGTGGAAACTTCGATTAGCTTACGTGCTTCGAACAAATCGTTATTACTGATTTTGAAAAATTTATACACACTAAGAATTTTAAACCATGTCACGAGATATTTCGAAACATCAGAGTGAAAATATTGGAGATTTTCATAGTTTTTTACAAAAGCAGATTACAGGTCATCAATCATATTCAAATGCAGCAAAAGAAAATCATTGTCAAGTACCTCTGCTAACAATGCTGGAATTTTATTGTATTTATTACTATATATAATTACATCTGCATAATTAAGGTTAAGATTTTACTCATCCTTAAAATCTTACAATTGTAGTTCATTGGAACACAAGTAATAATTACAAACACGAAATGGGTTCTGCATGCTTAGCTAGTCATTTTTGAAACTTCCACGTTGCCCTTTGCGACTGTGACTTATTCCAGTGACTCTGACAAACATGGGCGCCTGCCTAGATTCTAGGCCCTATAATAGGCTAAGGCTCTAGGATGTTGCAAGTTGGGATATAAATCTATAGGCGAGGTTCTAGGCTGGGCAATCACCACTACAATATAGGCTTAGGGAAAATCTAGGATATTCAAATATTTCCGAAAAAGGGACTGGGCTATTCAGGCAGGCTACAAGTTCGTTCAAGTAAAGGCTAGGCAATAGTGGTGAGCGGAACATTCTCAAAGCACCAATTTGTTAGGACAGGATTACAAACGTTGGGAAAACGTTTGCAGCGACGGGCTGGCAATGAGGCGGGAATTACTTGAAACCAGTAATTACCAAAGTATATGCACTTATGCACATGTGTACCATAGTACATACATAATCGTCCCATATTTTATTATTCTCACTGGATACTATGTATTTGACTACAGCATTAATCAAACCCCTACATTGATATTCCAATTGCATGTTGCATGTGATCATTGTATACGGCTTGCACTATCTAAAGCTCACAATTATATCGCCTATATAGGCTGGCAAAGCGCTGTCAGAACGTCAGAAGTTGTACAGCAAATATAGGCAGGCAAGCAATGCGCACTAGGACAGATATAGGCTAATAGGCAGGCAGTCAGAATACTTGACCCCTGGTATTAAGGCTCTTCTTTTCGTTGGAACATCCTATTAGCCTATATAGGATGGCGATATTTTTTGAAAGAAAATAGGCAGGCTATAGGCTTAGGCCCTTTATTTGACCATCTTTGGACTCTGAAAATGACTCTGACTGACTGCGACTCATGGGAAACGACAAACAGACTTATGGGCTGACTGACTGATCAGAAACTTAAGCCTGATTTTGACTTGGACTGAAAAAGGTAAGGAATGGTTGATCCTTAGGATATCTCAAATTCTGTCCAGCCATAGATACGTGTCCCAAATACTTAAGTGTTATATACTATTGGTATCTATAGAAGATATGTGTACGCGTATGTAGTTACTCATACATACGAGCAGCAGTATTTGTTTTGCAAAAAGTAAACTACTCCCATGAATTCAAATTTGATTCCCCAATGCAATCAGTTCAATTTTAATGAGCCCCTGAAACAAATGAGCTCCGAGGTTTGGGCACAGATATGTTACTTCAATTCAAATACTCAACAACGATAAGGCGTTCGGTCAAAACCGCGTCATTATATTACCGTAGTTATGTACCCCTAACGAAAATCCTAATGTACATAGTATCACTGGTTTTGCAACTTAATTAATTAATTATACTGCGGTCATGGAGATATTCTAAGCATGAATAAGTGCTTAGAAGAAGACATTTTAGAGAATAAGATTACTGAATCAAATGGACCAATTTAGATATTCTACACAATAGGTGGCATTTTCAAACCATCGTACGTGCAAGAACGTTGATTACTTTAAAATTAGGGAATTTGTACTGTAGCTGATTTACTGGCAGATACGGCTTTGCACTTGAACATTGGTTAAATTAAATATAATATCTGTAGCACTACGAATTATCCTACCAATCAAGTTTTAAAATTTAATCCAGGAAGAAATATTGTCGAATTACGGAACTTCTGGAAGGGTATCACCAAAAAGGTGACTCAAATTAAAAACTTCTTTTATTAAAATCAACACAGTCATTTACGTGCCTTGACATATTAAAATAATTTTTCAAAAAACACCATTATTTCCAGGATGTTCAGAAAACGTTTTAAAATTTCCTGATCACGTTAACAGCCTTTTGTAAACTGAATTTTTGTATTTCTCTACAGCTTTGGGTGAAACGAACCATACTTGTAACACAAGGAACCTGGAGGTCATATTGCCCAGTTTTTTCATTAATATGAAGAATTGTCAAGCAAATATATGTACTTTCAGGCATAATTTGTAAGCGTAGTTCAGATTGTCACTGACAATGAGAGAAACAGCCGTTAGCATGACTTCAACTGTAGTAATTAGTGTCAGGCAGTATTTTCGGGTTTTGGTTGGAGGGTGACTGGAGGCTGATCAATGGAATGATGAATGGATAGTATATCTAAAGACTGTGTCTAGATTTTATAGGGAATAGCCCTTTTGCTTCATGTTCCTTACGTAATGAATTTTGAGACGTTGAATTATTGAGTAAATTGTACTGGATGCAGAAATAGTAAATGCAAACATTATTAAAACATTAAAATATATTAATACTTTCAGACAAACATGAAGCTGCCCACGGTACTGCTATTTTCCTTGATTGCTTCTATAGTTTCTCAGTCTACAACAACGGAAGAAGATCCAACTCCAAATCCTGAAGACCCTACGACTATAATTTCGCCGACGACTACTGATGACCATACGATTATAACAACTGCAACTAATGATGACCATACGATTATAACAACTGCAACTACTGAAGACCCTACGACTAAACCAACTACAACTACTGAAGACCCTACGACTAAACCAACTACAACTACTGAAGAACCTACTATACCAACATCTACTGAAGTCCCTACGACTATACCAGCGCCAACTACTGAAGTTCCTACGGCTACAACAACTACTGAAGTCCGTACTACTACAACTACGTTAGAGCCAACTACTGAAGTCCCTACTACTACAATTACGTTAGAACCAACTACACAAGTCCCGACTACTACAACTACATTAGAGCCATCTACTAAAGTCCCTACTACAGATACTACAACTACGTTAGATCCAACTCCAGAAGACCCTATGACTTCAACAAAGTCAACTTCAGCAGAAGTGCAAAACACCACGACTACAATAACACCAACGTCAGCAAAGACAGGCGACCCCACGGTTACAGTAACTACAATAACGCCACATGAAATAAAGCCGAGTGAAAAGGCCGAAGCTGCCAGGACCAGTGATAGCTCTAATGGGTTGTATCCAACTTCAAGCAATGACAGCCCGAAGCCGAATGCTATTATTGGGCCTATGTTGCCAACTGGAAGTTCCGAAGTTTTGGAAAAAAACGAAAATCCCACAACAAACACTGACAAGGCAGATCCCAAAATTATGCCTAACAATTCGTCCATGAAAAATGCAACTCCAGGGATCTTGATTTCCGCAATTACTTGCATGAGTATTTTTATTTCCAGTAACAAGATGCTTAACCATTTGTAGAATAGACTTTACCAAAAATTTTGCTTGGATGCTTCATACATTTTATTTGCTAGAATTCAACTCTTGCCATTATGTGTACATTCCTGCGGGCATTTTGGTTTACTTATCGTGAATATATCGCGTATGGCGTTTCTCAAGTTTTACTGCGTAATCTTGCTTATGTTTTTTGTTACCTTAGAACAGTATGGTGAACAGTGACCAT
Organism: Allacma fusca; assembly: GCA_947179485.1. Classification (NCBI taxonomy): domain Eukaryota; kingdom Metazoa; phylum Arthropoda; class Collembola; order Symphypleona; family Sminthuridae; genus Allacma; species Allacma fusca. The sequence continues at coordinate 32,738,185 of OX359248.1, forward strand.
AACCTTAGTGATTTTGGTGTTCTCAAATTCTTGCCACTAAGCCTTCATTTCAGTTTTAACATTTACCACAGTATTCCTGTGTAATTTTAATTGCTTGCTGTAATTTCGAAACACGGTGTCTTGTAGGTTGTCTCATTTTGATTTACATGAATAATTACTGTACTTATAGTCACATATGTTCTTATTGACCTGGCAAGGCACTTCTCTGTCAGTAATTTTCAAATTAAAGATTCCAAATGTAACGTGTGTATTAAATTCTCAAGTGTTTCATTATGTGTCCCATAATCACAGCAATTTGCGTTACGAAGTCCAACCAGAAGCATTGTCTCTCTAACAATCTCTCTTCATTTTAACAATTTCATAAAAATGCAGTTTAAAAGGAAACATGTTTGCGTTGTACTTAAACCCAACTCTTCCATGAATTATATACCTGCGTTTTTATAAAGAAATCATTTTTTGGTTTACGTGTATAAATTGTTTAAAGCTTTTATGTTTGACACACTGATTCCTCTCACGGCTTTCACATTGTCTCACACGAGTTTAAAATAAATACGGCGGAAACACTTCTAACGACAATATGCGGTTATATTAGGTTGTACGAATTATTCATTATGCATGAAGTAACTCCAAATCCACGAAATAAAATTAATTAAATTTTGAAAGAGTAAGCTATTTCTAACTCAGGTAAAATAATTGTGTGAAATCAGCATCATCAAACCTTACAGCAAATTTTCTAACAATAAGTAGGCTCAGCAGATTCTAAAATTTAAATTAAAAAAGAGGCACGATTTTTAAGGACTTGATAGCAGTCTCTTCAATAAAAAAGCTGACGCCTGTACATTGACGCTTATGACGTTTTATTCGACGGGACATTGGAATTGCTAACTTCGCTGCTGAAACAATATATGTACATAATTATAGCAAAAAGGCAAATACATTGTGTGTGGGATGGGATTTCATACACTGATGGATACTGCTGTTACTCATGGATACTGTATGAGAGAAAGTACGGAAAAAAGATAGAAAAATGAATTTATGTTTTTTTGAGTGACCTTCCTGCATGAAAGAATTCCCAACGGGTACTTGTTCCTTATTTTCTCGTCGACTTGTCTAAAAACAGACATTCAACGTGTAAGCCAATGAGAATGGATGCAGGTGAGAAATAATGTATTTCCGTAACACTTCAAAAGTTTTTTACATCAATAAGTTTACCTATGTATATGACCTTGCCAACAAATGAAACTGACACTAACTGAATAATTTGATGAATCATAACTGATATTTACAATAATCAGAAAACTACGACAATTAAAGCGATAACAATATACGATTAAGTACTTTTGGTAATCCAGCGAAATGTCCGTACATAAAACATAATTGCCAGGTTGATTTAATGCTTTGATTTCCTCGGGTTATTCCCGGACGGGTATACTTATTGACTTACTACTGTCCCATTCCGGGTTAAGAACTCAAGATTAATTCCATCTCCATAGAGTCAGCCCTTTCTGAACTGTTTGTTTTTATTGAATTTTATTTTTACTTGATATTCCCAGACAGATAAACCTGACAGTAGTGGTTGTGGCTTGTGGTAATTGGTAAGAGTAGACCACTAATACCCAAGTGACCTTTAAATACACTAATCCAATTAGTGGCAATTTTGGTGACTGCGATTAAGGTCTTGGCTTGGCTGCTCCCTTTACTGATCTGCGGCGCCTTGGTCTGACGAGCTGTGGTTGCGTGGTTCAAGTATTATCGCTATAGTTGCTGTGTTTTGAGGTACGCTACATACTGGAAATTTTCAAAGCCGGAAATTAATTGTGGGTGCTTAGCATAAAAAGAATCATAAAAAAACTTGTATGTTTGACAGTGACAGAAATTGACAAGCTGCTAATTAAATTATGCTGGAGCACTCGACAGCTTGCCGGATAAACGATGTCGACTCTCAAGGTCGCAATCCTCTCATCACAGCTACATACGATGGACAAGTTGATCTGGTTCAAAACCTACTGCTTCATCCCAGCATCGACGTCAACATACTCGACCACGACTCGCATTCAGCATTAATGATAGCATCAGCTACTGGACCCCCTGCAATAGTCGACCTCCTTCTCCAACACCCGTCAATCAATGTAAACCTAGAAAATAGATCTCGACACACAGCCCTATCATTTGCAGCAAACGCCGGACGATCTGATGCTGTCGCCAAGTTGCTGACCCATCCGGCCATCGATGTGAATCGGTTTGATAAGTCAGGACTGACGCCATTAATGTTCGCTTCATTCAAAGGTTACTCCGAAGTAGTTAAACAACTCCTTACCCATTCCCATATCCAAGTCAACAGAACTTACCGGGATAAGGGCCCCAGCGCCTTGATATGGGCCAGTGGTACAGGAAGGCTAGAAGTAGTACAAATATTGCTAGCTCATCCCCATATCAATGTAAATTATTCCGATGGTCTTGGTTACCGGAAAACAGCACTGCACTTGGCTTGCATTAATGGGCATGCTAACGTTGTCAAGGCCCTTCTCAGCCATGTAACAACGAATGTGAATCAGAAGGACTGTGACGGATACACTCCACTTTTGGCAGCCGTAGCTTTCGGAAATGAAGATGTCGTCCGAACTTTGATAGAGCATCCCGACATTGACTTAGAGTCCGTTTGCAATAAGGGATTCGGAGCCTTGAGGCTTGCCAGTGCAATCGGCTATGACCGCATACACAAGGTTTTGGATTTTTACAGGGTCGAAACCTGTTATAGAGAGTTTAGTGGAAATAAATTAAGCACTCGAATCCGATCTCAGTTTACCAATTAATATATGTAAATGAGTAAGCAAGTTTCAGTTCATCATTCTGAAAGTTACCGATTTTGTTCTTTCCATTATCCAGGTCAATATATGTTCAATATAATGCAACAGACCTCCATCTACGTTTTACACTGACGACATATTATAATACGTACTAATACCTATAGTATTTATTTAATCATATTATATATTTGAATTCAGAATACTCAATAATAATTATTATCGTATGAGTGGATAACTATACCATATGTATATACATATATGTGTCTCCATATTGGAGAAAATATAGAAATATTGTAATAAACGATTGTTTTTACATTAATTATTATTCATACATATAAGCAGGTACGCAATAAAGCACGGTGACACTAGAATACATTTTTTTCAAATTAAAGTCAATGTCATTTAAATTTTGTTTAATGACTTAAAAACTGGGTTTATTTTACCAGCGTATTTATACGCACAAAAGTGAAACCTGATCGTCTATTCAGCTAGTAATTGTGAACATCAAATCCTTTGCTGGCTTGTTTCAATAAGTGACGAAGGACATTTGATTGAGTTATACTTGAAACGTAAGAAAAGGTGCTATTGAAGTCATGGAACGAGCAACTACTATAGGGTTTAATATGGACTTACAATTAGTTGATGTTTATTGGGGATATCAGATATGGACCCTGAGGATCTATGCGATCCCCTAATGGTCATTGCCCGAACCACCATCACAACGAATACCAGATGTCAATTGGAGTTGTAATAGGCGGAAAAAGGAGTAAACATGTGAGGGGAGAGGATTTTTATCAATGAAAGGTGAGTATATTTTTTTATTTGGGGTCCTCTAGGCTTTCACCCATGACCCGATATGAAAGGTGAGTATAGAAGGGTATAAGAAATCCCGTGAATGGAAAAAATTTAGGAAGGAAACCGTGGAAAAGCATGGCAACGAAAGCGCGAGTTCGAGGCCGAGGAGTACTGTATATATATGTCGAGATGTGAAATGTAATTTCGTGTTTGGTTAAGTGGGCTCAAATATTACCTAAGAGTGGGGAAACTGTTTAATAACTAGGATTTTCAGATCATGATTTTAGGTGGTGAGGAACCTTACTAGCTCTGATTAAAAAGCACGTCCACCCTGGAACTACTATTTATTCCGACGGATTGGGGGCGTGTGCGAATTTGGGAAATCATGGATACCACCAACTTACCGTAGTTCCAAAAACAATATTTCTTGATCTAGGAACAGGTGCGCCCACCCAAACCCAAACAATACGCTCGAAGGATAAGGATCCTTAGAGTTTATTGTAGCCGCTAGTTATGTATGCAGTACAACACACTCGGACTAAGTTGAAGTTTAGAATTTTTAAAAGCGTTGTAATAAATGAAACATGACCAAGAAAAATATTTATATTTCTGGTTTTCATTATCGTTGTGTGTACGGATATCGTATAGGTTTATCACATTTAGGTATATTGTAAAATGAATTGTAAAAGTCATCGCGAAGCGACAATTTACTGCTTGCGCGAAAGGGCGACTTAGACGCTCCTCCGGGGTAACCCCAATTTGGTAGTAAGGTAGAGGTGATGTGCAAAATATTTGGTTGAGTTCGGAATAAGAATTCGCGGGTTATCGTGTGCTTATAAAATTTTACTAGCCACACTGTTGTTTCTCCAAGACTATCCGAATGAATTATCACAGTTGCTAGTGACTTGGAAGTAATGTATATAGATGGTTCTAGTTAGCCTAGGTTTGGAGGTTACAAACTTTAAGGTATGTTTTTATGGACAAACATTTCGACAGATGTTTATGGATGTGTTGATCATGTTACTACATACGCCTGCACATATACTCAAATCTTGTTCAACCAGATATCCCTGCACTATAAATTTTAACTGAGGAATTTCAATAATTCTGCTAATAATAATAATGCTCAAAATTTAGTTACAAATACACATACAATATGCATTATTACGACATTTCTAGTTCGTACAATAATTTGATTAATAATGATCTACAAGGTTAAAATGGAGTTAAATTAAGGCCATTTTTATTAATACTGACAATGAGAGAAACACGCTCTTGTACCAAGTTGAGTTGTTGTGAAACGAAGAACAAACCCGTGCAAATGAAATTGTTGCTTTCAACTTTGAAATTTCAAGATTTTTTTCTCAGAAACTATCCAACCGATTTCAACCAAATACTAGTAAAGGCTACATGTTGACATAATTAATGTCCAGGAAATATTTCATCGACATCGGTCCAATAGTGCTTGAAATAACCGTGATGAAATTGAAATTTGGAAATTTCAAGCATTTTTGTCTCCAAAACCATAAAACCGATTTGAACCAAATAAGAACTCAGACTACCTGTTGATATAAGTAATGTCGAGAAAACATTTCGACGGAATTGGTCCACTAGTTTTTGAGTTAGGGGGCATGCATAAATTATATAACGCTAATTTGCCACATTTGTGACCACCTCCGACCCCGAGTAACGCATACGTAACGCTGTCATCTAACCCCTACTATCATACATAACGCAATGATAACTAATTTATGCATAACTTAAAAAATTAGTGCTAAAATTATATCGGAATACTCCCAGTAACCTTATTGCGTTAATCCAACTTTTATTCCAATATAGTTACATCGCATTCTGTGAAAGGGCATGTATTCTTAAAATTTAAACCTCGCTCCCAAATATTTTCACTAAATATTGCAAGAATACCTACGCGTTAAAATCGGATCTAATCAAATATTGCGTTACGTAAAAGAGTACACAGGTACTACCTACTGTACGTAACGTTAGCGTAACGTTAAGAAAAACCACCACCGACCGTCTAAGCGTTATATAATTTATGCATGCCCCCTTATCGTGGGAATGGACGTACAGACGTATGGGCGGACATTGATCATCTCACTGTAAGGGCGTTTACGTCCACCCTAAAAAACTGGGGATGAGTGGCCCTGAAAACGAGAAACTGTTATAATAGGATAGTTGAAAGTAGCAATGATTTATCAGCTAAAAACAATGATGAGCGTTTGGTGGATAAAATTGATATTGCATACAAAATAGTACAAATTCTAATAGTTAAGGCGGAAATGTTGAGTTGAGTCTCTAAAGAGACAATCAGGTCATCCACTATGTCAACCTCAAGGAAGAAGAATTCCATCATTTGCAATACTTGATTTGAACTCTTGTACGACACTAGAAGAATTCCTGTACAAACTAATGTGCCCGTCATAAATTTACAAAAATTTGTTACGCAATTTTTGAATGATTTGATTTTCAGTTGTATACTCATGATCTGAAAAGACAAGTCTGAGTACTTTTAAAATTGGGGTTAAAATCTTTTGATCAATTTGGAGAATCTGTTAGAGGCATTAGCATTACATTTGTATCCTTACATGAATAATAATTAGGTGCTATGTATATACAAAAAATCGAAATATAGTACTTTCTCCAATCAAAATATGTACGGGGCAATAGTTTTGTTGTGAATGTCCATTTTGTTAAAAGCGGGTTTTTTACACATAGGGTTACCAGAAGTCCTGATTTGAACAGGACTGTCCTGAATTGACCCAGGGTCACCTGATGAGCTTGAATTTAGTCCTGATTTCACAATTAGTGACAAAAATATCACTTTGTTGAATTTCTGGACAAAGTGACTAAGAGTCATTGCTTATCATAAAGTCACTCTGCCCCAATAATACTATAGTTTGCTTAAAATAACTGCTTACTATAAATGCTTTTAACAGTTCAATTTGGAACATTTTTATTTCATAATAATCTAAACTGCAGTTGTACGTAACAGTTCATGATATCTAGCAGGTACATGTGCCCGTATAAAACGTTTAATTGAAAGATTTCGTTTCTGGTTGTAAAGAACAATAAAAATTGTCTTAATTAATTATTCGAATTCTAAAGAATAGTTGTCTTTACAATGTGCAGTGGGGAAAGTTGTATTAAGTGTAGCAGCCAAAGGGGAAGCATTTTTGGTGGGATTACGGCTTTGAAACAGTATATTTTAACAAAAAATCATAATAAACGTTACGTTCGTGAGTCAAGCTAATTTATTCGTTTCAAGCATTCAAAAATCAAAGTGATGACAAAACAATGGGTGCTTGATTAGCCCTGGCTTATCATGGAGTAAAGCATCGCCAATCTTTTAGAAGTTCGGGTTGTCTTTCTAGTTTAGCGAGAAAAATATTTCCAGACCCTAAAATAGTTGCTTCATTGATAATAATACAATTTAATCGTATTTTCCATCGTCCATGGAGGAGCTTATTTAAAAAAAATTAACTTGGATCAACGTTTGTTACTACGAGGCGAAAATGACAAGTTTTCTTCGTAATACAGATGCGGTTAAAATCAAAGAAAACCTTAATATGTTTAAAACATTATTAGGGTGGTATTTAACGTGGTATTTAGGGTGGTATTTAGTGTGGTATATACCAGTTGGGGTATACAGGTTAGTATATATCAGTCGGGTGATATATTGGGTAGTATATATTTTAGTATTATAACGAATATTTTTATCCTTTACAGTTACTTAAAACTAATTGCATTGGCAACGAAATATCAACTAGCGCGGAGTATCAATATAAATTACAATATCTGTTATTTTGCCATGTTTATGCTTGTAACGATGAACCAATCAATATAATGCTTATAATCCTGATCAAATCTTTTCTTTCGGGCCTACACTCCTGAACTGAACATGAAACAATAAACACGCATATCTTTTGCTATTCTTTGGGAGTCATTATTCTAAATCTTGAGTTGGGAACAATCCATTGAGCCGCTAAATAGTTCCTTACAGTATATACCAGTTGGGTGGTATATTGGGTGGTATATAGTTATTGGTCTGGAGGTATACGAGGGGTTATAAAATTTCGGACTGAATAAGTAGAACAGCCTTAAAAAGAATTGAAAGAATTCAATTCAATCAAAAGTTGGGACTAGGGCTCCGCACAACTTCAAGTAGTATTTGGATTATTTGCAACTTACAATTTCAATTATAACTTCAAGCCAACTTCAATTTATTAACAAAATTAAGTTTTAAATTGAAGTTAACTTCAAGCTGAAACAAAATTGTTAGTTGAACATTCAATTTCTGCTTGTAATTTCACAAGTAAATAATCACAAATAATTTCGAATCTAGCAAAGTGGTGCCAAATATTAGTTCAGAGTCATAGTGGGGAAACTGTTTAATAACTGATTTGCAGATCATGACTTTAGGTGATGGGGATGACGGATGGGGGACGTGTGCGAATTTGGGAAATCATGGATACCACCATCTTACAATAGTTACCAAAACAGTATTTCTTGATCCAGGAATAGGTGCGCCCCAATTAACCTAACCGAAACAATACGGTAGGCATGGAGACCACTCAAGGTTGCCTTGAGCCGAGAAGGTACTTCTGCAACCTTCTATGGCTTCACCTCTGCGAGTATTTATAGAGAAGAGTTGTTCACCGATAGGATTAGGATCCATGGAGTTTATTTTAGCCGCTAGTTATGTATGCATTCCAACACACTCGGACAAAGTGGAAGATTACAATAATTGTTAAAAGCATTGTAATGAATGAAACTTGACCAAGAAAAATATTTTTATTTCTGATTTTCATTATCGTGGTGTGGACGGATATCGTATAGTTTTACCACATTTCGGGATATCGTAAAATGAGAAAAAGCTGGGGATGAATAACCCTCAAAACGAGAAACTGTCAGGATAGTAGTAATGAATTATCTGCTAAAAACAATGATGAGCGTTTGGTGGATTAAATTGATACTGCATACAAAACAGTACACAATTTAGTAGTTACGGTGGAGGTGTTGAGTCTCTAAGGAGACAATCTGGTCATCCAATATGTCAACCTCCAGAAAGAAAAATTCCATCATTTGCAATTCTTGATTTGAATTTTTGTACGACACTAGAAGAATTCCTGTACAAACTAAAGCACCAGTCTTAAATTTACAAAAGTTTGTTATGCCATTTTTGAATGATTTGATTTCCGGTTGTATACTCATGATCAGAAAACACAATCTGAGTACTTTTAAAATTGGGGTTAAAATCTCTTGATGATTTTAAATGGTCTGTTATGGGAATTTTCATTGTATTTGTATCCTTAAATGAATAATAATTGGATGCTATGTACTTAGAAAAATGTCGAAATCTAGTACTTTCTCCAATAAAAATGTGTAATAATGTTGTTGTGAATGTCCGTTTGATAAAAACGGCCTGATTCCAAATGATTACGTAAATGGTCCCTGCTGGTTTCAGGTTTGCAGCTCAAAGCTTTGGTACTACATATTGGAAGATGCAAAGGAAAAAAACCTTAAGAGAGTCAGGGTTGAAATGATAAAATGCCATTTTAGAGATTGATATTGAGCAAATCATTAAAGTTTTTTTTTGAGGAAATTGTAGCAAAGGTTATAGCAGAACAAACGAGAGTAAGTTTGCCTACCACCATTTGAGTGTGTAGTTTATGTAAGAATGGATTTTATTAGAGAAAGATCGCTTCATGTTATTATTGGCTTTGTTCCAAGTTGATTGACACAGTTGACCGGTTCATCATCATCAATATAATTTTATTGCTATCATCTGTTTAGTTGTATTGATTGTTGTTCAAGATTGACGTACCGTTGGCAGAAAAGAATGAATAGTTATAAGTATTCGTAGCATGTATTCAATAACTGCTTTGCATGGTTAACATTAAATACCGTAAAGAAGATCGATAATTTTTATTTAAAGGGCTAACAATGATTTTAAGTTAATTAAACGTTTTTTAATTCTCTCTTTTGAAGATTCGGCATTTTTTATCGATTGACTCATTTTCAGATAAAATCAACTTTATCCACAGTAAATAACATACATTTCATTGTTACAATAAAATGACATAAACATATCATATACAATAGAAGTGAGTGATATAGAGATAGACAGAAAAAAACAGATTTTCCTTTTTGAAACAACCAACCATTTTTAATGCGTTCTAAATATTGTCATTCAAAGGTGTTGGTTTCGAAATCCAAACCAGAGATTATATTATTTGACAAATGTAATTTTTTTGTAGTATATACATGAATTACTGCAAATCTACGGTGTCCAAGCACCCCGTCATTACACAGACTGCTTGTCTACTGTTAGAAACAAGTAACACGTCCAGGTTTTATTTTAGAGTAGTCTAATACACGCAGTGTATTTGAGTACTGGTATATTGATTTCGAGGATGAATGCACGTTGAGACATTCATTATCATCGGTGGTTGTTCATGCGTTGATTGTTATGATTCTGCTGTTGTTCTTGTTTTCTTTTGACTCTTCGTACCAGTTGCTGTTGTTGTTGTTGTGGATGGTTATATAATTTATTGGACAAGAAGGAATTTGTTGAGGACATTTTTAAGCAGCAGCTTCCACTTCTGCGGTTTTGTCCTTGGCTTTCGTCCATTCAGGCTTTTCCTTCTTCTTGTCTTTGTCATCTTCGTCATCCAAGGTGAATTCCTTCTTCTTGACCTGTTTCAATTGGTTCTTGAAATTGAATTCGGCGGCCTTCTTCTGCAGCTTGGCAAACTTGTTCTCGTACTTGGATACCTTCTTCAAGGTAGGTTTAACGCTGGAACAAATCAAACGGATTATTTTAAATTTATTCATCAACACATTAAATCCTTCATAAACCCAAATGTACACTCCACCCCAGAGCTAGAATTATGAAAATTTGAAATATCGTCTTAAAATCCATTGAGCTCTGGTTGAACTCAACGATTATCGTAAACTAAAACAAAGTTAATCAAACATCATTCCAAATACTTACAATTTGCCTCGCAAGTCGTTGACTTGGATGTTGAGTTCGTTGATCTGAAAATTCATTGATACACACGTTAGACGGAATTTACGACAGTTTTAATGTATTGACCAAAACACAAAGATACAACTCAAAGCATGCAAACTCAACCAAGTAATTAACCTATTTCACGGTACAAATATTTACAAAAGTTTTGCTCTCAATTTACGGTTTCATCCTTCAAGATTTTTAAACTTTTCTTTCACACACGAAATCTGTGTATATCATTCCGAAGCATTTGTAAAAACCTTACTGCTGTAGTACCAGGGGTTAAAGTATTATTCTTGCCTAGGTTTTATTTTTCACTTGTTTTTAACTTTTTTTTGTATTGACGGTGACTGCTGTACTCATTCAGTCTAGAACAGCTGTGAAGAAAATAGCTATTTTTCTCAGAAATTGAGCAAGGGCTTGTCTGATTCCTTCATGCTCTAAAAAGTATGCCAAGAATTATTTATTAATCTAATTACTTCTTCTGAAATCAATATTAAACTGGGATTGGTTCACTAATACTACAGTATAATTTTAATAACATTTTCAATGATTGATTTAAATGGTGAAAGTTAAACTGAAAAATCTTGAAAGCTTCATTTCAGCTCGGAATTATTTAGAGCTTCAAAGAGACGACATAATGAGAAAACCCCAGTAAGAAGAGCAAAACCATACAAATACAAGTGAATAACTCTCTCACATGAAACTCGTTATATCGTTTGAGTAGATACGTAATTACTTACAAAGTGATACATTGAAAGAAACTCAATAATTTAGTATTTCGTGGAAAAGTTAAACGCCTTAATATGCAAACATATATTCACTGCATTTTTTTCTTCAAATTATAAATCCATCCCTCGATAATCTCTTACTTTATATACAATTAAATTACAAATAATTATCGAATGCAAAAGCAGAAGCAGCTATTTTAAAGCAGACCAAAATTATATATAAAGCAGTGAAAGTTACTTTCACACATTGAGTACATCCCAAAATTCTCAAACAACATATATAGAGACAAGCCGAAAAAAGAACACATTTCAAACGGGGAAATATCACACCTCAAATGCTTTTGAAAAGTATTAATTTAACTCATCCCATGCCTCAAAATCCATGCACATACATATATAAAGCAAAGTTCGAATATGAATGAAGTACATATTTGAACCCTTTGGATTGGCAATTTTCGAAGCTGTGTTGTACTATTGTACACAGAACTGGTACATACGAATGTCTTCTTTGTATGTATGTACGTACGTCAACAGTACGTTATTAGAGTTTGGTCACCACCAATGAGTAGTTGCAGCAGCAGCAGCATCACTTTGTGAATCTATCACATCACCATGTCTAAAAAAAACATTCGGAACTTGGAACCACACCATCTAAGACTCTAGTAAGGACTGCGGTAAGACACTAATCACATGAGAGTACTAATGTAGCAACTATGTCATTATTCAGACTGGATTAGAAATCTCCACCTAATGTCTATTATATAGCCAGTTAGAGGAAATTAACATTTAAATTTCATTAGACACTACCCATTATTATTTCTATCAATAATTGTCATCTAAACTTGCATTCCGGATCTAGAAAAAAATCTCACAATAGTCAAGGGATCACAAGAGTCTCTAAAAAGCCGAAGTAATAATGAGAGGAAGCTGGAGAAAACTTGGGAGCACAGTTATGAAGACATCCGAATAGGGAATTTTACACAGGACTGCACATGTATAGTAATATCTATCAATATATAAGGTATAATATTTAACAGAGAAATTTCTTTTGAGAAACTGTACACAATGAAAATCCTCACAGTCAAACAAAAGTATTTGCTCGTATTTTGCCTTCAATAAATACGGAAAATGTTGAGCAGACAAATTTGGAATGTACATGGTAACTCTACAGGGACGTTTTATTCCCTTCTTTACTACAAGTCACCCCAAAACCGTAATATTTTTACAAACACAGAAGCATTCTAGGAACTGTCCTATTGAAATCCGATATTTTGCTCCCGAGACAAAACCCATAGATATACATGTAAATAAAATAAAACAATGTAAGGATATATTTACATATAGATACATATAATAAACGATATAATGCTCGATTCAAAACGCAAGAGATATATCTTTCCTGCATTTATATTTTTTTTTTGTCTGCACTATATTTATTACAAAGTTCTTACGAAAACTCATTTTTAGACGTAGGGACAAATGCCTCCAGGATTTTCAACACTACAGTAACGTCATTAAAGGAATGATCTTTGGTACTCAAAGGCATGATTGCATACAGTTCTGCAAACAGGAAGCCTCATAAAAATAAACATTTCCTAATTTATGGAGGACCACACTGACACAAGACTCTACTCGGGAAGTAGCTCTGACTGTTTTGACTATTACGGAGAGAGTATTGGTAGTAAGACAGAAGACTTGAATTGTGAGATTCAAATAAGTTTGGGATGAACGAAAGAATGACATAGAGGACAAGACAGTGTGAAGGATAAGTAAACAGCCTACGAGGACGTAGCAGTAACAGTGAGAATTAGTGGTCTCATAATTAGTCACGAAATTCTGAAAATGAAGTGAAATCTTGACGTCATTAGTAAATATAGAACATTTGGAGTGATACATATATTATAGCACATGTATCCAGAAAGCACAGAGAGATGATAAAAGATATAGCGAGAGTGATAGACGAAAAGAGATAGATACAGAGAGAGAGAGGGAGTGAGAGTGAGAGAGAGAGAGAAAGAGAGAGGGTTCGGAAACAGAGAAGAGAAATGAAAGGTGAAGCAGAAATTGTCTTCACTTTATTCAAATGAAGAGAAAACAAGATTCATACTGACTAAATGAAACAAAGGGGGGTTTGACAAATTACAACAAAATCATGTCGCGAGTAAAGTCGCAGAAATAAAACGAAACTTTTTGCCACATATTTGCAAACTAAAAAAATACATTGGAAAATTGTAGTGATTATTCATAATATTATGACTATGTCATTATTATTACACTATTACAATATCTCTGGACAAAACACATGTTTTCTAATAGGCTAGCGTTTTTGGTTTACTTTTTTTTATTTTTTTTGTTTATTACTGTACTTGCAGGGAGATCTTTCATGATTCCAAAAAAATGACGCAACAAATTATATGCTACTATATAACTGCATTTCTTTTTTCTTTGTATGCTCTTTTTTTTTTGTTCAAAGTTTCACAATCTCTTGTGGAGAGAAGCCCTTCATTGAAATAATCAACCTACAATTTTTCAAATGTTGGGCCTATAATATGTTTTATCCGGATTTGGAATATGATCTTAAATCTTCTCTACAGAATATAAATGCCACTGTCTATAATCTCATGTTTCCAGCGTCAAATATAATTATGTGAGAAAATTATTATTATTTCAATAAAGAGAAATAATTAATTATTACTTCAACACAAGAAAAACTTGTTTTATCCAAGGTATTTAAATGTAGGCCTTTTTTATATTCTTTATACGAGTAACAAAGCTATGTAATAATAAATATCATCCAGAAAATTAAAATGTAAGATATTAAAAAAAAGGATAGAAGAGGATGTGAGAGTGTGGTTTTCAAAATAAGTGGGATGACTTCATTAAGAGTAAGTTATAAAATGTATTCTGTCAAAAGGGTATTATGGTCTGTCCCTTCAAAAACTATCTGTAATGTTTCAGGATTTTCATTGAGACTCTGCACAAAAAAACAATCCATAATTATCAGTGGGTTAGATTGGTGCAAGTATCTGACAACTAAAATTAAGGGATGAGAGGGTGGGGGGGGGAATCAAAGTACAATCTACTAGATATATAGTTTGTCTGGAGAAAAATATTTATTCTCCCCCCTGTTGGGCGAAAAATTTATTGGTTAGTCAAATTAAATAATGTACCTAGAAAAACATTTTGTAGAAATAGTTAAATTACTATAGAGTGGATTTATAGGGGAAAGACAGAGAGAAAGAGAGAGACAGTACGCCAGATTATTAGGGAACAAGACCCATCCTAACCTTAGGGACTAAGTCCAGAGGTTCAACTTATATTGTAATAAATGATAGTAAAATTGACAAATCATTATTTTGGCTAGCCCATTAGAACCGTGTGAAGTGAAACGAAATGGTTATGCAATAAATAATGATAATAATGATCACAAAATGAGTACAAATTATATGACAGCAGATTATAAAACATTACCACATGACCACAGGATAATTTGCAAACCCCCCTTTTTCCAGAAAGTATTTTTTTTGTGCCACATGTCCCTACTGTATAATCTTCATCTTCCTTGATTATCACTACTAAACGTAAATTAAACAATTATTACAGTAAAAAAGTAATAGCGAGTTGTCCTGTTTCCTGACTTTTCCAAACATTTGGGAAAAAGGTAATTTAATCTGATTACTTGGAATATAGACCTGAAAAATTTGATAAGCTAACTAAGCATTTGAGACACGTTGCCTACGAATATAAGATTCCTAAGGAAGAACATTGAATCGAGCATAAAAATTCGGAAAGAATAGATATATTAAATGTAGTCACATCTATTGCAAGTAACCAAAGACAAGACTTAATTCCTTGGCAATGTACAACAGTTGAGGTTAAATCCATTAGATCATCCCTACAACTTAAATCTGCTAGGACTTTCGGAGAGAGGTGTTTATCATAAAAGGAAGGACAAGAAGGGTTTTGACGGAATCCAGCCATTTCATATAAATAACTTATAGAAATTGATCTGGGATAAATTGAAATGCTAATTAGAGTCGTATCACATCCACTTTCATAAGACCCACTAAAAATATCCAGTTCCCATCAATTAAGGGAACATGGCGCGCAATGCAATTTGAAGCGGTTAGCGCAAATCCCTCTAAAACTCTACTATCAAAATAGTAAATGGACAGGACTCAAAGTGAATAAGGATCAGTAAGAAGATTCATTTGTTTTTTTTTTAAATTATACTTGAAATGAATCTTTTCCTCAATTTCTAAACATTTAAATATCTGATTATATAAATGTCACAAATAAACAGGTAGATTTTTTTCTACAAGATTTTTTTTTCTATATATTCTTAAAGAGAGAGAGAGAGAGAGTGCAAGTAAAAAAATATAACAATTGGACATATGAACGTAAGAATCTAAAATGAAAATTGAGACAAAGCCAGACACTTAATATGGATAAAGAAGAAAGGAACGCTTACTGCCTACTATGGTATTTTTCAGGCAAAAAAGGCCTACATTTTTATGGCAATGCTGTAAAAGCCCTTAAACAAGTCACGCTCGCAAATAAAAAAAACCAAGAATAAAAGTCCCTCGGGTATTCCCAGCTTCAAACAATATTTACACTAGACTTTCCATAATAATTAAAAAAAAATATATAGTCACTTTGTCTTTTTTGTAAACTTAAATTTAAGAGAAGCAACAACTCGTCGAGTATAACACGAGTTAATATACCGTGTAGCAACAAGTCTTAGGTACATATGTACATATGTGTAACATTCTCTGAAGGGAAACCCTTTTTACACGTTGTACAGAGATCACAATATAAATATAGATATAACCACATAATAAGTAATATCTCATGGAATAGTCCATATAAATAGGCTCTGAAAAGAACAGGAAATCATGGTCTGTTCTTACTCTAAAATAACCAAAGAGAGAAAGTATATAATGTATAAAAAAAAACAGAAAACCCGCTAATAACTTTCTAAAAGAAAACTTAAAGAAAACTTTTGAAAAAAAAGACGGATATAATATATAGTTGAAACCATGAGGATACCTCGTAGTCTCTTTTTCGAACTTCATATTCCAAATCCCATTTCTGCCCTTCGCAAAGCACTAAACGGTCATAGTATTGCTTGCAAACAGCCGCTAGTTCCTCTATAACAGTCAAGTCATTACAGCCAGTAATAAAAGTATCAAAATCCAGATAGGTACATCAGATTGTTACATTTTGTTTTGTCTAGAAATTATAACCCAACTCTTCTAACCCCCTTGACGACGTCAAAGTATTGAAACTGTCCCAAGACTAGCACTATTTTTTTTATTGATTGATCATCCTTGTTCTCACACATGGAATAATTACAATTAGATACAATAATGTATGACAAATAATAAATAATCATTGGTGTCATGAATTTTGGAATTTGTAAATCTCCCTGCAATATTTACACAATTTGTAGTAATGAGAGAAGCTGCACGATGCGGAACTCTAGTATAAAGTATTGGCTCACGGAAATTAAGTAATTACTCCACTGCCACTAACTAATATCGTCAAAAATAAATAAAAAAGACTAGAACAAAATACCATTCGATCATCGGGAACAAAAATAATAAAAAAAACTCTTTTAGCATATACGTACTGGTAGGAAGCTACAGCAAAAAATAAAATGCAAATTGATGTAATTACGTACTATCTTGTGATATTACGGATAATCAAAATCTCCTCATTTTCCAACCAACACTTACATAAGTATAGGTAGAGAAGTGAAATTTAATTTAAATGACTACTGTGAGTACTCGTATATTTAGAGAATGACTTAAGGTGGCAAGAAACTCGTTTTGTCCGTTCTGCCATTTTACGGTATATAGAAAAAAAAATATCACGCATCAATAGTATTGTAGCAAGAACTTTCATTGCCATAAAAAGGAAAAAAATTCGAATGGGTGAGCAACCTGGGGGGGTTGCTTTGAAAAAAATAAAAACATTCTGAAAACTCCAATATTGAACGACATGAGAGCGAAAGTTGAAAGAAATTACGAAACTTATTACGTCACTTAAAAAATATATTTAATTATATGTAACGGAACGCGACGAACAGACTCGAGATTCTCGGAAGGAAACAAAAATTGAGTAAAAAAATAAAAGGGTAAGAGCTATATAGTATATGATAAAATTACGACAATGGACTCAAAGCTAAAAATAAAAGAAATACTGCGTGTCAAAAAAATTTAATTTGGGTCTTCCAGAAAATTCTGTCTTTCTGAAATTCACCCCTGGAATTCAATATTACCTCAAGGTCTTTGACTCTGTTCTGCCATTCCACATCGTACTTGTCAGCTTCTAATCGTGCAATTTTCGCATGATACTCCTTGCAAATCGTCTGCAACTCCGCTAAAGACACCGCAACCGTAAGATTTATTTATATTCAATTATGATCTAATTTTGTAGTAATTTACAAGACTCCCGGAGGAAGATGTAAATACAGGAAGATCTTATTTTGGCAAATGTGATTATACTACTCTCCAACCCAACCACATCTGGCATGACGTAAAACAAATTACACTTAATTTCTAATCGGATTTTTGATAGTCTAGACATTCATATCCCCATATGATGTTCATACCAGATTTCGTAATACCCGATGAGCATGAACTCCAAAAACCCACAGGAATTATTCCCAATTCTTAACTTAGAACCTCAAAGGATCATCTTGATCATCAAGACACTATACGAGACTTGATAGCACATTACTACATCAATCTTGGAAGTTACTGTGGAAGAAACAATTATTGCCGCTGAACTACCTTGATGTGGCACTCCTGCTGCGTGACATTTTTACTCGGAGATTGTGGCGAAGACTTTTTTTTCTTTCGAAAGGTGACTGTCATCACAATTCGAAATATATCGGTGAAACTTTTACGTTGCCAAAAGCTTCATTCCATATATATATATATAATTATATATATATAGATATATATGTTACAAACAATAAAATAGAAGGCACAAGAAGCAGACGTTTGTACAGCGGATCATTCCAATAGCTCTGAGATTAACATTCAGTAAATTAAAATAAATCAAGTGGTAGAAATGTATTATGTACAATTGACTGAGTCTCTCTGATTGATTCACAGATCACCAATCATAAGGTTCCTCTTGCCACGGAGCCGGAAAGCATTGGGCATTCTCCTTGATTTATCCTTCAGTTAAATTCTGTACTCAATGTACTATAGTCAAAGGAATTTGTATGTTTCGGACTTAGTGTTACTGCAGTCACAAAAAGTTACCACAATGAGGTGTTTTTCATGCATGTAATTGTATAGAGAGATACATATGTACAGTGTTAAAAGATATCTTGGGGAGAGCTGTATTAGTGTGCGGTGTATTATCATAATTTTTAAAGTAAGTACTGCAAAAAATCAAAGAGATGTAACATAGATAGATATATGAACCTGCACCAACATGTAATTATTCAAATTTTTCAATAACTTTGCTCATGCTTGGCCAACCTCAAAAAAAAAATACATTTACATTCATGGGGTCTTTTGTGCGGAGAGAATAGAAAAAGTTATTTGAATATTCAAAACATTAAAGAGGTTCGGAATGTGTATAGTAGAGTACAAAATATGTCCAGGCAGTTGAGAAGAGAGATAGTAGAGAGGGCAGGCTTTCAAAAATGCATAGAGTTCAATTTGGATGAATACATAGAAAATTATCCAAGGTTATTTAATAATATGAATATTGAAAAAATTGAATATTCAGGCAAAACCAAAAAAAAACCTAGGGTTTCACAAGTGTGATGGTACCTCATAATCTTTGATCTTGACCGCGTACTCGAGGTCATACTTGGCGTTTTCCAAACTTGCTATCCTCGTTTGGTATCCATCAAGTATGGTTCTGATTTGATCCGCTATTTACAGTTCAATGTAGATAATCATCAGTTTATATTCATCATTAATTTTTTGTAATGAGTCTTTTATATATGGATGTTTCATGGTCTCAATTAATTAGTTGAGACTCTCAACCCATCTTTACCACAGGTCTTATGACTGTCAGCTAATTTGGTAATAATAATTATTACATTACAAGAGGTGAAGTCCCAGCTGTATTTAAACTATGAGTATGAGGTATGAGTCTACGTCGACAGTGTTCACAGTGTAGGATGGGGGACTCGGACTGGTGACATCAAAACTTAGGAATTTATGCAGAGGTCGTGAGACTTGTTCGTAGCATATAAATATTTTTGTTACTACTCGAAATGGCTTTCACCAGAAAAAAAACTGAGTTTTCCGTCTATAAAAGCCATGCATATAGATACTCACTGCAGTATAACAAGAGTGTAAAGCGTAGTAATGTTCTGGCAGTAAAACTAATGTGACCTATGATTGTGTAGGTTTGAGAGACCTCACCAGAGTCAAGTTATATTAGAGGCTCATCACTCATTTATTACATACATACGTATGTAAGTATCCAAATATCTACAGATGAGTTCTGGAAGCCTAACGTCAATCAAACTTGACTCAGGCTTGGGCTACGTGAATGTTTTGTATATATTTGTGTGCAATGGCTTCCTCTTGCATTGTCATATGCAGATATAATTACATACGTGGTAGCAGTAATTATAATTAATAATAATTGAGAAAATAAATCCAGAAGCATCAAATCACTCCAATCTGTGCTTTCTTTGCTATTTCCTTTTTTTTCACACAAGCTTTTAGCTCCAAGACTCCTTCTGACTCTTGACTATACACTACTGGGAACACTTCATTTCCAATTTAGGATTCATTTTACATCACTGACAGACTTTAATTAAGGCTTCATACTGCAAATTAAAAAAGAGGCAGAAGAGAGAGAGAGAGAAAGTATAAATGATAAGAGATTTCCGTCTTTAGTACATTTACTATAATAATAATTATTATATAGCAGCGTAGCATCTTCAGTCACTGTCTGTATGCTGAGAGTACAAATATCCACCGACCATGCAAACAGTACTTGGTAAAAAAAGGATCTGTTGGGGAAAAAAAGAGATATTTCGTAGCCTCGGCAATAACACTACAAGCCCCCATTGCAAATATAACTTTTAGCATTTAGGCCAACAAGTAAGTCATTCGTGGCTGGTGGTGAGGACCAGGGAATTTTTGTGAGACCGGGTTGTGCTGTAACATTGACGTTGAAATTTGTTCAAGTAATGAATAAGTATACGGGGAGATTGAAAATAACTAAGGCTGGGTTGGTTGGCAAATTAAAAAGAAACGGTTATAAGCTCTCAGTCGAAAATAACTCCTGAAACCGTGCTGTTTCTTGTAAACTTCCTATTTTGATGGACGACTGCCAAGGTTTCCCAACTCTGTTCTACTATCCCTTCCACCTCCTTCCACCATTACACACACACACACACAAATCCTCTGTATTTTTTAAACTAGGTTACGTATGTCCTCGTACATACCATTTACAACTATTACAACCCGTACTATGTAATCCTCCCCGGCACTCCTTTTGGAGCAAGATTTTCCTGAAGCTCTGATCCCGATAATAACAGATCGTGGAGAGTGCAATTTCTGAAAGAACTTACAGCAGAGGAGGAAGTGTATATAGTCAAATTCTGTTTCAGAGTAGGATCCTACACTATCATAAATTCATTGTTTTTTTCCTCTTGAATTCTTTAGCCCCCAAAATATTTCTCCGACCTTACTACAAAAAAAAAGCGTCCCCACAAATCTAATGAACCTTGCCTCATGAGAAATAAAATTCAAGCATATTTGATTTAAATATTTTTGCAGCTGCAGATATAACTTGATTCTTAATGGAATGAAAAAATCTCATTTGTAACAGTTCTGTCGTCTATTTTCTGCTATTTTTACTACTCTAAAATATCAACTTCATTCCAGATTTTTTAAACAAATTCCTGTTTTAGATTTGGGTCGAATTGTCTACAAACTCAAGGAACTCTTGGTCAGATAATGAATTAACTGTGGATCCAATTACCGGAACACTTCTTATTTTCCCGGGATTTACCGATTGCATGGTCAATGGAACGTGTACAGACAGGAGAACATAAACTGAAGAACTGAACTTTTCTAAAAAAAAAATTGTATTACTTTACATAAGGCCAATGCAGATACTTTTACAAAATAAATGACATTTACAAAATTGAGCTACTTATTAGACAAGAATTGACAAATACATAAGGATATGCATAGTGAACTGAAATTGTGCAGCTTCCGTCCCATTTTTGATGACGACAGAAATGAAAAATCTTATTTATTCGGATAGAACTTCTAGGAGGAACTTTCCCAATTACGGAATCAACATTTTAATTCTGATGCATCTACAAAATCTGAAAGATAGTCTCTCTACTACTGTGAGTCAATAATAGCAGTAAATACGATACGGAAAGTAAAAACTGAAACAGTATTCCAAGGCATAAATAATTAAATATTTGTAAAAAAAAAATCATAAAGTATACGACTTGTAGTTATTTCTCTGCCTACTTTTACCATGCAGAACAATACTCTACAAATAATATTTCTCAAAGGCAAAATAATAGATACTAGAATAATTATTATTACGTATACTGATATTAAAAAAAACTGAAGACGTCATGACGGACAAAACGGAACGAAATATGAAGGAAAACGCTAAACTTAATGAATAAAAGGCTAAGCTATTAATTTACGCCTTAAAATCGGTAGAGTCAGTAGAGAAAATAAAAATAAAAAATTCTTGACAGAGTGAGCGGTGTCAAGTCTAACCTCGAAGTCTTTACGGCCAACATTGTATTCCAAGTCAAATTTCGAACCCTCCAGTTCATAAATATGCTTATGATACTGTTCACATAGGGATTTCAACTCGGCTGCGAGAGCATACAATAGTCACACCAACAGACATAAAATATTTATAACTTTTGTCAACATTCATCTGTGAGATAGTCAAAGGGATGTCCCTTCCCGTTCGTATACAATTTTTCCTACGGCTCCAGTCATTATTTATACACATTTTACAAGACAAAAATACTAAAACTACGTAAAAATCAGTCAGTGCCTATTGTCATTTACACACATCCAAGGTGATAATTATGCTCAGGATTTTAAAAAATTCCACAACGAGAGCTTCGCGCATAGAGTAGAATATTTACATACACATACATAGTATAGGTAGACTGTACCCAATTATCCGAACGCCTGTTTTTTTCCGTAGAGCAAATTTAAGGAAATCAATCAATAAAACTACTATAAGCGCATTTGTTGAACTCCAGATGAAAATTTTTGTGACTCATCCTTCATAATTACTTTGAACAAAATAGTAAATTTAAAATGATTTAAATGTGAGGTCAGGACCAATGGAA
The DNA here is from genome assembly GCA_947179485.1 of Allacma fusca. Taxonomy (NCBI): domain Eukaryota; kingdom Metazoa; phylum Arthropoda; class Collembola; order Symphypleona; family Sminthuridae; genus Allacma; species Allacma fusca. Next base: position 32,760,883 of record OX359248.1, read on the forward strand.
AATTGCAAAAATTGGACTTTCCTTGACCTCACCTCTACGGATTTGCGAAAAAAGACATTGCAAATTCAAGGAGTTCTTGGAGTAATTATTCTGGACGGTGAGTTTCGTAGATTAATAATTATTAAATAATTATTCCTTGTCAAAGTTATGGATTTGATAGACGAAAAGATGGATGAATGAATAGACATAGAGGGGGAAGATCATTAGAATATTACGCATACCTTCACTGGCATCTTCAACGTTCTTGGGTTTACCACAGCGTTCTTCGATGATCCTTCTCCTCTCGGCTGCTTTCCTTTCCTGTTCTTTCTTCAATTCTTCGGCAGCCTTTTTACGAAGCAACAGCCTGAGTTTCTTCTTCCTTTCAGGTGTCATGAAACCCTTCTTGCCCTTCTTCTGAGCAGCTGCCTGCTCGAGACGAGCACGGACCTCAGCCTTCTTGGCATCAATGAACTGTTGTTTCTTCTTGCGTTCCTTTTACACGGTCATATAGTAACCACGGTTAATTTTTTTTTCTAACAATGTTACATCAAATATCATCCTTCCCCAATCATGTTCCCTTTCCCATAAATGTACAAAATCCAACTGGACAACACTATTATGCCCGCCTACATTGAAATATAATTTTATAACCATGACATATGATATGAATCCATTCTAGAATTTCAGTAGTGGAAGTAATTATTTTCTGTAGTAATTAAATCCGAACCTCTAAATAAGTCAAATGTCTAAGAAGGAAAATAAACCTATAAACAATCCTATCCCTATACACTTTGGCTCGGTAATGCTGTTAATTTTCCTGTGACCTTGTTATGACATAAAAACCTAAACTGATTGATGTGGTCCGCCGTAGCTCTCGATAATGTATCTTCTTCGACGGGGTAAGGAAAATATTTCCGGGACTAGCAAGATGAACTCATCTCCATTCGCTTACATCATCCGATCCCACACATTCTAGTGTAACGATACTGATCTGCCGAGGGAAGCAAGGCGATAAAATGTCCTCAGCACTATAACCAAGCAGCAGTAACTCCTCTTAAATATATTATGATATTTTCACAACGTACAGATCCGTACATCTCAAAACTATGAAACCTACCCGTGATTCCTTTTACAGAAATATGTACCATGTTCTATAGTAGTCTCAAGCATACCTGAAAAACTACGAGCTAGTTCTCTTGCTCTTGCGTGATAAACCCGTCAAATCTTTTTCCTAATGTTGAAACATGAGAACAAATTGTACATGATATGAATCATCCACTAGCAATTTAACACGGACAGTGAAAAAAAAAAGGAAGAGGAAATGAAACTCTACTTCCAAAAGGTAGTCTGGTGGGGAAAAAATGTCTTACTTCTGAATCGTATACCAGCCAAAGCGAGAGTGAAGACAATCTAAATTTATCCTCGAATCTATCTCCAACGCTTGACTCTGCAAATAATTCTATCCACTTCACTTCATACTTCCCATGTTTTCTCTCCATGTAGATTTTTTTTTCGTTATCCCCAGGAAAATCTACACCTACCGAAATTCATAGCAATACAGCAACCAATAGATAGATAGATAGATACATGTGCAAAACGTCTGTCTAGATTGGCCGTATTTATATTTTCACAGTCAACCATGTCTACAAAAACTACTGAAGTTCCCAAGAGGTACAGACACATACATAGTAGCGGGTATGGAATTCTACAGAGTCTCTGTAATAGTATGCACGTATGAAAATTAACCCTCAATGGCAATGGCACTTCTAGTCCGGGCGCTTTGTGAAGTTTGTCTCCGCTCAGGAATGCAAACTCTGTAGTTTTTTATTGTGTGGGAAATAAATCTCCTTCATACCTAACATGCAGTCGTCTGTGGGACGAGCGTTCCATTTTTGCATCAATAGCATTGTTTTTTTTGTCAAACTATGTATATACTAGATACCTACGCATGAAGGATGGATCTATGTACATAATGCAGGATGACTGCTCTGACGTGATTCTTTAAAAATATTCATCCTGGTTTTATAAAGACATGATGAGGAGAGAGAAAATGAAAAAAGGAACAGAAACAATACTTCTTCCAAGCGTTTTCGCGCTGCAACCTGTAAAAGAATACAACCCAAAATTGAATTAGTGACCTGATGACCCCCCGTGAAGTCTTTCATAGTGGGAAAATATCTACTAGAATTTAAACACCTCCTCCCTTGAAATAATCAAAGGAATACAGTGGGTTAATTTTAGCGAGAGAGGCGTCTTCTCAGTGTTTGAAATAATCATAAATACGAGGATCATGTGTAGAAATAAGAACAATTAAGCAGGGAATCACGTCGGGCAGGTAAAACACATCAAACTTATAATATAACGGAGAAACTTTATAAAACATTGTAGTTTATTGGGATTAGGGGAAATCCTGTGTTAATTTAAAGAACCACTTTTTAATATTCTTTAATTAGCAGTCAGACCCGGAAGGTTTTCTGGTTAACGAGATACAAAAATAACAAAGGTTGTTTTAGCTTCACAAATCTGCTATGCTTGTGAATGCAAGTCAAGGGCTGAGGGAAACATTTAACGGTGAACGGGAAAATCAAGCTTCAATAACATATAAGACGGTAGCAATGACAAGGTGTAAGATTCCAGTCAGTAGTACTGTAATCGGCTAGGAGGTGTACTGATTAATGCTGAATGTGACGATGGTATAAATTAAAGTATTATTTTTAATTTTGGTCCATGTAAATTCATAGGTAAGTAGTGGGAAGAGCTCTACAATTATTAGAGACGTGTTTGATCAAATCTAATGGTTTCGACTTTATTTAGTAGATAGTGTGTGCTGTGGAGCAGCATAGATCTGAAGCCCATATTAAGTCATGGGATAACAAGTGTAGTCATTTTTAACGGAAATGATTTTTATTACAACCAACCTCGTGGCTTTTCTTCCTGAATTCTATTTCTATATTCCTAATGGATTTCTGGTCTCATTTAATCTACAGAGCTACGCCAAAACAAATGCGTAACAAAATTCATCGATCACGTCAACCTAGGAAATACTCTTGGAATTTTTGCCAAGAAATTTTAAACCGTGCGAGAATACTTTTCTGGAATAGACTTCCGAAAGCAATAATAATTATTACACCTTGTTCAAGTAGGCATAAAGGTACAGTCATAATGTGTTGGAGCGATAACATAATTATGTGAATCTTTTGGAACATTCAAAAATATTAGGGTGACGGTCTTTAACCTTAGTATCTTCAAACAAGATGTACATTAAGATAATTAAGGACATACTTACAAAAACACCATCGGTTGATAATTTAATGGAATATTTTAAACAGCCCTTGATTTTAAACACTACAAATACAGGAAATGAAAGGACATCCAGATCTATTGAGGCTTCACCTGCACTCCACCATACAAATATCGTGTGAGACTACACTACAGCTACCAAACTATTATTGAAGTTACGGTTGTCAAAATGAGTCGGAGGCTTTGGTAATTGTAAATAAAATGAGTGAAAAATCATATATGGTGATTAAGGCATAATTAAAAATGTGGGTGTCAAAAATAATAATAGTAGTAAAAAATGAGAAATGAGAAAAAAACCATGTGGGTGACTACTACAAAATCTATTGAAAAAAGACGACTTATCTTGCCAAGGCAAATTGGTTGTCAGTCAATGCATGTCTGTTTCGTGAGGGCATTGATTGTGTTCTGATTTGAGTGGTATAGGGAATTGAAAAGTCAAGTAGTAGTGCATTGTATGCGCATATTCTGTCTTTGCAGATGTTCAGTACAAAAAATTAAGCCACAGAAAATTTCAAACCCTGATAGGGAGATTTTGCATTTGAAAAAATGATGGATTCTTCAGCTTAAAGATTATATAATTATATATTTGAGTGGAAAATTATCCTATACAAAAAGAGCATTTGAATCCTCAAAAATTGAATTGATTCAAAGCTATCCCGATGATTTTGCTCCTTGCTGACTCTTAAGCAGGGCAACGGCAGATATAAAATACGAACATGAAAAATACTCTAAAGCAGGGAACATCCAAAAAAAATTTGGAACTCGGTACATATAGAATAATAAAAGCTGGTTTTCAAAGACAGTCTAACAGCAATTTGAACACAAATCACATTTTGTGAAGGAAGCCAGAGGGATTTTGAAGGAAATTATACACAAAGTGCACAAGGACAAAGGCAAACCACACTCCATGTATGTTTGGATTCGAAACAAGTTTCCTATAACAAGAGAAAAAATTTAGATGATGTCCAAAAATATTTTCATCTTCTAAACAAAAATTACACTCCGTCATCAAAAATGAAGTTGACTGATTGCACAACACAAAAACTGGAGGGACTCCAGAGATTAATTATAATTTTCATATGAAAAGTCAGCCATCATATGATATTGTAGCTTACTAGACACTAAATGGCACGAAACCACGAAAGACATTCATTGGCGGAAAAAAAACGGTGGAATAACAGCGGAGTAGACACATTTAAGTCCATTGTAACAATGATGATTGTAATGTTGATATTTAAATATAATTATGTAATTAACTTAAATATATTCCTTCGGAGCTCCTTCCCGAACCTTTATAATTGAGAATATGTTACAAAACAAGTGTACTACTTACCTTACCTCGTCGTCCGCCATTGTTACCGTTTAGAGGTCTGTGGTTCCTTCCTACCGTCTAGTCAGTCAACTCCCGAATCCCAATCTGAACATCCAATACAAAAAGAATACATGACCGGCTTTTCTCCTCATTCTTATAATCCTAAGTTAAAAATAGCATCTCCAGCTGCCAGCTTGTACAGTAGATAGCTCTTTCATATGTATGTATGTACATATGCTTCCACATAGTCCATGGGAACTGTGGGGAAAAACTTGAAGACTGTGTTCCTTCCTGTATCGTTCCGTTCGTAATAAGTTTTTTGAATTCGTTTGATCAACACAATAATAATTAGGATTAGTATCTGCAAACTCATTAGAAAGGCAGAGTAGCTTAATGAAAAATCCCCACGTAAATATTACAATAGTTTGTGGCAAGTGCCTTTTTGCGAGGGCATTGCAGGATTAAGGGAAGGTAACTTCGTTGTCTAATCATAACTCCTCCATTATTTAAAATAAATTGCAATTTAGAACGCCTTCGTTCGTACAAAGCTCCTGTCGTGGATGTACTATTCTGTGTAAATAACACACATTTCGACAAAGTAGTTTTTATTGGCAGTATCTACTTCCTATACATTACCTCAAGAATAAAGCTTTACTTTGTCAAGATAGTTTTACAAGAGAAATTTCTTCAACTATTGCTTCTAAACATCTAATCTGCTCCCACACAGTTGAGCACTCAAAGATGATGGACAAAGAGCAAGACTCTACTGGGCTAAAAATGGCAGTTTCGTGCATAATCGAAAAGCTTCGTTCGCACGAATGGGGATTTGTTTTCATACGCAGATGTAGATACATAGAGCAGCGTTTTAAATAGGAATGGTTGGTTTATTTTCTCTGAAATGCCTGTAGCTGATTGTGCACGTCGCAGAATTATCCGCTTAAAATCACATATAAAAAGGGTAGACCTATTTTCAGTAAATGAAAATTCACAGCCTCATTCCTTACAGAATTGTCTCAAATAAAGATTTTGTGCTGGGTCTATCTCCTTTAACATATTATTTTGCGGACAGTAATTACTTTAAGATCCTACCACGTGGTCATTATGGTTCTGCCTAATGCAGTTGCTTCTGATTTGTAACTACGCTCCTCAAATTTAAGCAATTACAAACAATACAATTTGTAAGAGAAATTAAGCAGCAGTATCAATATAAATGAAACGTAAGAATTTCGGGCAGATATTGACTCAAACTCAAAAGCCGGTAGGATAATCATTTCAGAATAGTGTTACTCTCATACCAAACGTTACCGGCTTCCTATATAGTGGGAGAAAAAGTCTACATTTAAGGGATACCGAATATGGTAAAAGTTGCTTTCACCCTTGGGAGAAGAACAATAGCATTGACCAATTAGGTAAGGTGTGGGGAGTACTGAAAAGGTACGTATACAACGTGCGGCTATTATAACTACACAAAATTACAAGCAACCAAACAATCAATGCTATTTCTATAAATGGAATACATAAATATACAGGCACGACCCGCGAGGAAAATCCGAGTCGAGATACTGAATTTACATTACCGCAGTAAGAATTGAGCTAACTATCATACTAAAAAATATAAATCTTTCAATTCGAGATAATTTGTAAAGTAGGTAAGTAAATCATATAATAACATAAGTATACTTCAACAATTATTCACGTGCAAATAGAGTGAACTCATCTTGATCCAATATGAGGTTTAAAATTTTTTAAAATATTAAAATAAAGGTGTTGGTACTTTTCAAGTGTTTTTCAAACTTTTCAATTTTCAAAATATTTACTCAAATCGTAATATCAAACGTTTCCATTGCTTTCCTTGAGGGTGGGTTTCTTATAACATACAACAGTATGTATGTTAAAACGCAATTCAAGGAACTTCGTATCGAATTCCTCAAGAACATGTTCCCGGGGAATGTCTCATGTTGATACAACTAACCCAATTTATTGTCTAGTCAGGGGAAAAGTACTGCAGCCTAATTTCTCATGCTCTGAATTTTCTTTTTCATTATCACAATACGTTGAAAGGTTAAGCCGGCTGAACCGAAATAGTATCCACATTTCGGGAAGCTCCTAGACACTATAGTGACGGCTCGAACAATACCTTATAAAGTTATGCATTCATATACGCATTTAATTATGTATGTATTTGAAAGTAAACTAACTAGCTGGCAGTTTCCTGCTTTTCCTTTCCCATTGACTAAAATTGAGAAACTACTTCAAACTGATTCAGGACTAATGGGCGTCAACCCACTTCAGTCTGAAAAATACCTGTGGATGTCTCTATGTATTTCTGTTTTCTGTATGTTATACTGTAATTGCTTTACTTCAAGGGAAAAATCCTGCGTCTGTATCCCATGAACTTTCCCGTGAGCTCAACTTAATGACAGCTCAGGACTCTGTGTAGGATTTACTATAATGTATTGGAATTTGTATGCGTAAGTGTACAAAGTGTGTATATGTATGTATGTATGTATCTCTTTGCATGGATGTATTTGTACACAAATTATATATATACAAACGCTGGGATTGGTATTTATTAGACTGTAATGTGGTAGTTAAAAATAGTGTTCAATTTCCAAAGGGAGTGGTCATTTAAAAATTGTTTTAAAAGTGTGCATTACAGTAAGTATTGCATCCTATAAAAATATGTTACTGTACTGAGGTTTAATTTACGTGCATAATAATTATATGTGACTATAGGGAAGAATTATTCTAATAGTTATGTATATACGTTATTCCCCTCTTCCTGCAGGACAACGGGCTCTGGAAGATAGTGACGCCCTCTGTAGGTGCGGCAACAGAGTAATTAATATTTTACTTACAAAAATAAAATAACTGCTGACTAACTGACCCCAAGTTAATTAGATTGTTTTAAAATTTACTGAGATAAAACTCCGGCAAAAAATTATTGCCTAACTACAGTTTAGCAACATTATTATTCTGACTGTGAGCGAATGAACATAGTTAAGGTACATAAGCTAAAAAAAATTCCCTGTGACGCCCACACAGATTCCCCGATTCGCAACGAGAACACCGGAACAACTTAGTGTGATATTGCAGTTAGTACAAATAGGCCACAAACACATGCAGGAAACGGTGAACACATGTTGATAGATTTTTTGCAAGAACATTTTTGCAAATGAGAAGGAAGAATGACCAAAACCACAAATAAAAATCTTGTAGTCAGGAAGATTTTGCGACTCCTATTTTTTCGAAAGTATTTTTTTTTCTCTCTAGAACCAAACAACTCCAACTCGAACACAGTCTTCACGTTTCCAATGAGGCAAAAATGTGTGTATTTATACAGTAAAGTAATATAATTTTTTAAACAAACTGGAAATTTTTTGAGAACGGATAGTCCTGGTGAGATTTGAAAAAGTAACTAGGAACTATAATTTAGATATTTTTCACTAGGATTGAAGAAAAAGATCAAACTGTGAACCTACCTACAGTCCGCAAGAGAAGGAACTGGAACGTGTCGGAGCTGAGACAGTACTGGTGCTAAGGCAGAAATAGATTGGAAGGCACAACCTTATAAGGCCCGCACAATTCTATTTTTACTCGGCAGCTCGAATGAAGCTAAAAACACTATGATCCGAATTCTCGTAGCTTAAAGAGAATCTCTCCGATTTCTAGTAGTCTTTCTCTGTACAGAATTTCCCACCCGCTCTCCCTCCCGTTATGTATCACCACTCAACGTGTGACTTCCTCTATGAACCCGACAAATTTCAACCTCCTCCCCATGAACAGACAAACCCGGTCAAGTCTTCCTCTTCGAATCAGCCTGAGAAAATACACTCGAAAAATTGCCATAACTGAGTTTAACCTAGGAATCAAGGAAATGTGGGGGTTTGTTAACAAACTAAGAAACTGATACGAAAGGGTGCAAATGAAATTCACAGCATGTCTGCCACATTTACTTCAACTCTTTCAGGGCAGATTAATTTCCACGTAGTGAAACTGTAAATAAACGCGTCTTCCTATTTCCAAACTAATTCTGGATAGTCAACTTCTCTGCCAACACCTGTGCTAGGGCAATGAATTGTCTTTCCCATCCAGGGAATGAATCAACTTATAAATAATGCTTACTGGAAAAAGAGCAAGTACATAGCTCTTTGCAGTAATTAGACGGATAGTTCTCTAGTCTCATAATATCCCACAGTACTACTGTCATAGTTTCTTTCTCCTTATATCGTAAGCTGCATAATGACATTGATTTAGGTATTTGTAAGGATTACTAATACTACAGGATTAAAGCTCAGCCCCTTGTGTATTCATTCATTCATGCATGCATGTGCTCAACTTATTTTCATTTTAAGTTTTCTTTATTTATTTATGCCATTTTAATCTTCATCTCTGCAGACTTTAACTCACTCATCACCACTACACCCGTTGAAATCATCTTCATAATATGAAATCTGATGTTGGGAAAAGAAACTTGATCCATTACAAGTAGCTGTGAATAAAATGATGAGATTAATTAATTAAGTAAATACAGGTAGATACTCTTCACATTAACATTTTATAAATAGAAAGAAAAAATAATTTTCTGGGAAAGATATATTGGCACCAATTAATTTTCACACATCTTCCGGAACTATTGAAAATAACTCCTTGATTTATAATTTAAAAATTTGAAATGAAGAATAAATAAAATAAAATAAAGTAATTTTCAGTGTATTCTATAATTTATTTGAATTGGAATTTTAACATAGAGCTACTATTTAATTTAAGCCATAATTATTCAGCGGAAAAATGTGTCGGTTTTAATTGATGCTTAAATTCAATTGGCCATACCTAATATGTCCATTACATGGGTACATACACAGTGAATTCTGATTGATGTTTAAAATACCCTGAAGAACAACAAAAGTAAGTACATATCTTTGGCAGTTTTAGTGTTGAAATAGGATGGATGAAAAAATAATGTTAACTTAATTTAAGCTCGACTCCTTTTTGATGATTTGGCATACAATTCTGATTTACTCATCTTAATTTTGTAAAAGCGTGGTCGTAATTTCCGTATCCACGATTTCTGACTCCTAAAATTTACAAAGCGGTAATAATAGAAGAGGGGCTACTGTACAGTTGAGTAATTAACTTGGGGTAAATACAACTTAGGAAAATCTACCCAAAGGTCTTTGGAGATGAATAACTAGACGACATTGTGAACCCATAACATCATTTGTCCTGAATCCTTTCGTAATTTACACGGCACTTCACATTTGATTCCGTGCTCTTGAGGGAGTCTTGAAGTTAAATGCTCACACCCGACTACCGGAAATGTTCTGCATGTTCGAGTAAATCCTGAAATCCCAGCATCTACAAATATGCCGTTATCAAGCTAATACCAATCGGGGGTACATGGAGATTTTAGTGTGGAGAGTGCTAGTCACCACTAGTACTAACAACTGTAGCTTTATACAAACTAAATTTTGCGTACTATGGGAACGTAACTCTCCGACAGAGAAGGAACCTTACTACTACAACCCCTACTATTGATACCCATGCATTTGGCTTGACTCTGAAGCTCCCACACCATCCTAATATTAGCAAAAGCCAACAACTTCTTTCCGTCTACTTACTTACGCAGAATGCAGGCTGATTGTACGGTAATTCTCAAATGCCAGCCGATAATTCATGATAATACGGTTTGTTACATCTGCAGCAGAGAAGGCTCAATCTTACATATGTACTATCGTGGTTGTGGGAAGAGATGTGCTCAGTCACTGTATAAGGTTAATCAGAGCTTTCCAATCTAACTCCACGACCTCATGGAATATTCTCACATACTTAATTCACATCATTTAATGCTCGGGAACGGCACGTTTGCACATCTGAGAAATCTCTTCTGTGCTGCAGTTAGTCCTACTTGTATGTATGTATGTGTATGACTGAGCATCCACACCGCCAAACTTTGGGTTCTTTTCGCGTTAATGAGTAAAAGTATTGGCAATCACAATGCATGTACTACCTATGTATGTATCTGCAGGCCATGACGGACAATAGGTGATTCGAAAAAATAAGAGCATGCTTCCTTGCCAAAAATATGCACTTGACTTTTGGCAAAATGTCTCTCCCGAAGATAGATTTCTGTTATGGTCCTCCGAACCTACTTTCAGCTTCTTTGTAATTTTAACTAAATTTTACTAGACTAACCGGGATATGTAGTGTGTATGGAGACCGAGTCTTGTCTTGAGTCTCCCTGGATTCATATTAGTGAGTTACATCTGAGGAGGAACAACACAACATAGAGAGAGAGTCAAAACTGTCGTGTATTTTATATCTGATTCGGGTTGTCTCACTCAGAAAAAGAGAGTATGAGATGACTCATAGACATATGCAATCAGCTTTGAGCCCCTAGCTTGTGTTTTCCACTGTAAAAATTGGGGCATAGGATCAGATATAGATATTTATGTGCATATGGCTCAACTCCACTCTCACTCACAGTCAGTGTACTTGAACAAGAGCTTGGATTTTGGGGACATGCCTTTTATTAATGAAAACATATACAGGGATTTGTGAGTCTAGTCATTCCAGATGAGAGCTGTCTCAAAGTATGGATGCGGGGCATTGTCGGCATCGTCGCTTCTTTTTAGAGTCAGCGTTTAAGTAATTATTACACAATATTTTTAAACTTGGAAACCTACCCTTATATCCAGAGTCAACGCAAATATTTACTCATTTAATCAGAGGAATGTCAGCGTGTGTACTGTAACCTCCAAGTAACGTGTCCTCCCTTTCAATAATCCTCAGCCTGGAGTGTGGGACATGTTCTCCAAGCTGATCCCATAATTATATACATAACATCAAAGTTAGTTTCTACACCATTTAAAAATTAGTACTGCAAATTTTCCAAGTTGCAAAAGTACTTAGTAACAGGCGAGTCCCAACCCATCAGCTTTATATTTAGCCTCATACTCTATGTATATCTATCTATCTATAGGGAAAGAGAATCTAAATATTTAACTTGTTGGTGAACTCTGTAAAAGTAATTAGGCACAACATAAATTCCCCTTCCCGGAACAACACATAAAAAGTTAATTCATTTTCGCTCCAGATAAGTTGGGGAGTCCAACGAAATGGAGTAATGAATCTAATAAAATATAATTAAATGCAATAATTATTGGGAACACATTCGCGAGCGTATGTACATATGTACATGAACCTGGCCGATCCTAATGCACACATAATACATTCACACTCAATTAAACTGCTAATGAAGCCGTAACAGTGAATTTGGAGATTGATGTAAAATTTTGTAAATCTGTAATTACACAACATACATATATAGATATAGTGTAACAAGCCATGACCGGATATGATACAAAAAAAAACAGAAACCAAAAATAATATGGTACAATTTAATAATAGAAAAATGATCTTGCTCAATAAGCCCCCGGATCTTTGCAATATTTATTTATTCAACATAGTAACAATGAATCTTATGCAATTATTATACATTTATTTACTGTTTGTGCACAGTGTTTGGCTCGGAATTACGTCGAGTCTTACATAATCTGACAAATGGAATGTATAACCGCGTAGTACTAATATTTGTATTTACATAAGTATGTATAGTATGTGTACTTATCTATTTACTACTAATACTCATGTTTTAGTGTGCAGTAGATAATTTAACGGAGTTACAGTTTTTGTACTATTTACAAATCAATCTATCACTGTTGAGCTGTCGAAGTAACGTAATTTTAAGGTCCGAGTTTTTGTCTCTCCCTCCCGTCGTCCCAAAAGTTATCTGTCATGACTGATGTCGTATACGATTCTAGTGATGATCCTAAAGAAGCAGACGGCTCCAATGCTGAAGAATGTAAGGATGGAGTAAAAGAGCCAGTCCTCCCTGTCAAAATAACCAAATGAAGGATTTCAAGAGAGCATGTCTTCATTATCTACTGTAACAATGGAGAGAATCAATCAGGGCAAGGCGACATGGAGGAATTGCAATAATCCCCACAACAACGGGAGTCAAATAGTATGTCAACAATAGATTACTACAAGAGGCATATAAGAACCTAAATGTATTTTAACTCAACACTTATACACAGATACTCCAAACATGTTTTTTACGGCTCGTTGGGATTCGGCTAAAAGTTAATGTAAGAGAGTGAGAAAGAGAGAAAAAAAAACAAGGAACTTACATGATGCAAAGGTGTTATGTTTCCCGAAGCCAAAAATGTGGGGCTGGTGTGTTTCTATAGTGGTGCAGAAATAACTCAAATCTTAGGAAATTAAATTCTAAGACCGATTCACAAATTTCTCTAAGATTTGAGCAAGTTTGAGTGAAGAAAATGACAATTGAGGAATACATACATGAAGTATGTCAGGGGGCATGAGGAAGGACAGGGGAGGACAATTGAGACGAGACTTTATCCTTCCCCAGTTCTCCCTACAACATTTGATACAATACATATTACAGTGCTAACGGTTCACAGAATACGTTGCACTCCATCGACGAAAACTCGTTTTTCTCATAAGCCTAGATATATGTGTACTACTACTGCTAAAATGCTACTACTGTACAATCTCCGTGCTTTAAACATGCAGTCATATCCATCCACTTCTTATGTATGTAGTATATAAACAGAGATATGTATTTTATACTCAAGTGAACACAAATTCTACTAATCTTTAGCATTAGCTTGACTTTATTCTACACTCAATCATACCTTCCGTGGTATATAGAAGTCATAGTAAAAAAAACATTATAAAATTAGGTGGAGATTACAATATCAGTCTTATCATCAGACATAAGAAACTGAACTAAGCTTCCACTGGGCGGGGCAAAATTACGGTTGTCAATCCAGGAAAAAATGGTTCTGAAAATTAAACGAATATTACTAAAACCTTTTATGATCCTATTATATTTCATTCATTTTATGTTTATCTCCCTGCTTGTATTCAATATTAATTTTTTTAATGGAAAATATTCATAACATATGGATTTATCCTTCGTGCTATGTAACACTATACTTACTATATGTATGTATATACAAACTTATTTTAAATTTACACTCAATCAGTGTCTATACCTCGCGAGATCCTTCAGAGGACTCCAAATATCGTTTGGTGTGATTTTCTTTTTCTGTAGACCTTTCGTCAACGAAGCCGGCAGTATTGCGTAGGCTTTAGCACCACGAGGCAATCCACTTCCGTCGGCGCCAACGGATCGAGCCAGTTGATGTACGGCTGCCTACAAAAAGTTTAAAAAATAGTAGCCCGGAAGTAAGGTTCAATGTAAAAGTACAATATGGGAGCAAAAAATTTTTGTATTAAAATTTTCAAAGTATTTATATATAGGTACTTACTTTTGCCACCCCATAGGCTATCATTGAAGGCATTGGTTTCAGAGCCAATTGCCCTCCCATGAGGATTAAAACTCCATTTTCATTTAAGTAAGCTGGGGCCAAATTTGCCGCAATTAAGGAACTCCACAGATTCTCTTTGAAGACTTGCTGGGCGTTTCTTAAAAAATCTCTTGATCCCAGTGTTCCTTCTTTGTCTGAAAAAAAAATATGAAAGAAATGTACACACAAAACATTTGGATGTCATGCATGTGTGAGGATACTTTATGTCATGGACTGTCGAGGCTAGCAAAAATTAAATAAACGATGATGTTTTTACCTGTCCACCCACTTTTCGTACAAATGATGGCATTGAATCGAATTTTGTCTGGTATTGCATTTGCAACGATGAATGCCTGAGAGGTAAAGGGACAGGTTAAATAGTACCCAAAACATATTGAAGGAACAATAAGTAAGGAATAATAATAATTATTATTATTCTTTAGAAAAAAAACTGACACGGTAAAATTCTTTCAAAATACTTTACCTGTTGTTCAAATGTCAAATTGGAATGCAAGAGTACATTTAAATCAGCATCTTCATTCTTTTTGAAGTCCACATTCGTGACGAAGTACTGGTGATCATGGAAGAAATCCACGAGGAAGGATCCAAAGATGCCACTACCTCCGTAAATTAAAACGTTTCCAGCGGGCGACACTATACAATCACTTTTATCCGCCGTTAAGCAAATCGTCTGGGGCTTGTGTCCATGTTTACCGGCCACGAGTGCCAGATACCCAAGGAAATTGACGATGAGAAGTTTTAGTAAAAATTGCATATTAAATTAAAAATACACTTCACTTTTCAGTCTTCAAAAACAATTAATGGCACATGCTGGTCTCTCAAGCTTGTAGGTAGTCCTGCCCCTTCGAGAAACGTGTGTGAAATAAGCTGCAGCGTGACGTTTTTGAAGTTAGCTTCTCATAATCGTAGCCTTAATTACGCTCAATATTTTACAGCCCCTGTTACTCAAGCCTTATTTTGATCGGCAGTTTTTCATAGCAACTCCTTTATTGACTCAACTTTTACAACTGCCAACTACTCTGACTCTCGAGATGGACGAGAGAAAAAAAGGCCTAAGTCAACTCCAGCCCTTATCTCCTTCATCTTTCTCTTTGTGTAGCAAATATTTATTAAACAACTGACATGACACATGGCATTTAAGTGAATATGAAAAACAAGGCGAAACGCTCAAATGATTTTCATTTCCTCATACAGTAGTAGTATATACAGATAGTAGTAGCCACGAATTAGCACACGCGAGATACCCCCTTGCACTACTGCTACTGTAGCCCAGTTGCATGTCTATTATTGAACTTACTATTGAATAAAATCCTTCACTCTTACCTAGAATAATTCTATCTACCCCTGCTCCCCATATCCCATATGTAGATACTCTTTGAAAGTTGTTCAGATCTTCAAAGGAGATTTCTGCGCTTCGTTGAGGTTCCTGTTTTCAGCAAAGAGGGAAAGTTGTAATTAAGTAATTTGTTGCTAGCCTGGATATATGTTAACATGTAATTCCACCACGGTGTTACATCTCACATTAGAGGCTCAGCCTGAGCCTGCATGTAAGTAATCGTCAGCATCAAAGCTTGACTTTTATTGTCTTTCTCCCTCATACAATTGACGATTAATGACAAGCATTACATCTCTCCTGATATTAAACACAGTATCATTTATCTCATTACAGCGTGTCGCGTCAGAGACTCAACTCCTGACTTTGGAAAAATTAAAGATCTTAATCACACTCAACATCCATTATCTCCGTGGGACTCTTACCAATGCACTTACTATTCCTTATTAAAATGGGGTAAGCCCGTAAAATAGAATTATCATTTGTGCAGTGTCTTGAATCTTTTATTTCTGTGCGGGGATGGTTATATTGCGGATTTATAGTCTCATCTTATTGTCCTAGTCGCAGTAAACTCAACTTTTGCCTTCACTTTTCACCTCCGATTGTATACACTGACAATGAGGCAGACGTGCATAAATTAATTTATATTAATCACCCCCACTCAAAGCAAAACAGTAGATACATAGTCCATTAGTAGATTTTAGAAATTTTTGTACAATGAGGTATAATACCTACTCTATAGGGAATGAATCACATTTAATATCCGGTGACAATTTACAGGAACTTCGTTGAGAGCTGGTCGTATAATCCAAATAATAAAATATTGTAAGTTTCAATCTATTTACATTTGTAACAAGAGCGTTAAAGACGATATTGAAAGCTTGTTAGCCGCAAGTAAGTATTTCTACTTGCCCATCGTGACACCCCATCTGACCCTGACATGGTGGAGCTAATGAAATACTTGTAAATAAACCAACTTACGTAAGTCATTATATTTAAACTATTTGAGTCATATAAATGATTCTGTATCGCAGGGTCATCGTAAGTCTGAAAGAGACTGTTCTAAATTGCTTGGGAGTGCTTATTACCAAAACTATATAGGAGGATTGACAAACGACGTTGAGGTACATACATATGTGAACATCCAGTTAAACCTCAGGTGAAAGAATTATACTGTGTAGAAATATAACAAAATTAATGAGCTCGAACAATTGTCCATCTTAGTCTGAACCTTAGGACTGTACGTCTTTTTAATGGCTATTATAACGAACCTACATACGTGTAGATTTAATTATTACATAATTAAAAATGAATAAGAAAAAACTGTGTGAGAAATATGATAAAGTATAAAATGCTCTCTAGCACGTTCATGAGGGGAAAAAATTCTAGTTACTGCAGTCAAATAGTAGTAAATATATAACAACAATTTTCAATTAGTTCACCTTTTCACGAGATTCGTTTGAAAAGGCTAACAATACCAAAAAGGGTTCCGTGGATTGCCATTAATGCACGTAAATATTATTTCTAACTTTATCGTGAAAGAAGAAAAGTTATGAAGTCGGAAAGTGTGTAATATAATGGGAAATCAGTGTGTCTTTTGTGTAACACTTCCATGTAATCTCGACAATACCACCTTACTGCAGTCGTAAAAGATAACGAGCTGTAAACAGTGACTCCTTGCTGAGCACAGCCAGTCATTTAATTAGATAACCTGACAATTAAAAGATTTAATTGCAAGGCGCTCGGTGACTTTTGCTAACTTCTAATTGTGAGGGGTAGCAAACTCCAATCCCTTTTGTGGAAACTTGTTCCGCTCATTATTATTGCACTGGGATATTTTCCCAAAATACATGCTAAATGAACTGCTGTACATGCACAGCAGTTAAGATGGTCAAAATACATGTCTTCACAGATACTGAAGACTGAGACATGGATCGAAAATCAATTTCATGGAAGCATATCGTTGGATATCACTATCAATAACCATATGATTATATCTCATATGTACATACGGTGTCTTTTAGCGAACATCGTCGAGGTCTCAGTGGAATAAAGTAATTTATGTCTTTATCTCTAGCAATTAAAGCAAATGACGCTTAACCAAGCAAGGAACAAAAATTTATACAGACATTAAATGGAATATACGAATTAAAAAAACAGATGAAATCAAGGGCAGTAAAAAACCTTCGAGCGTACGTAAATTCAACAGATACAGTACACTCTCGCAATAAAGACTCTTTGGAAGAGAATAATCTCTGTGGGAGCAAAAATATTTGAAAAAACTTTGGGAACATCCCGTTTACCACGCAATAATACCGTTCCTACATTAAGATGACGTTACTACATATTTTTCACCAAATTCTAGGAGAGGACAGGGAACTTCTGGAGTTATTCTGGCAATACTCAGTGTTTAATAATATGAATACCAGCAGCGATCCAACGACATCATATTTTTATTCACGCTTTTTCATTTATAGTACTTATATGACAGCAGCTGCAGTCATTTGATACTTCTTCCTTGCTTTATTTTCTCTCTCGTTTGTTTGCAGAATTCAAAGACAAAATTAAACAAATTTATTTATTGTGACCGCTTCCATCATTTTTATTTAGTCCCATGTCCCATGATTTTAATTGGCATTTATATGAAAACATTCAATGTGGTTTTTTTTATCTATCCTCTTGCAGAAATAATGACAAATACAATACTTGCAAATATTAACAAATAGTTTTAAAAATATACTCTGATGACCGATGATAATGAGGCTGAGTCAAAACAATATGTTCAATTTAAAATCGATTCCCAGGAAGGCTGGAAGATTACTGAAACAATAATAATTGTAAATCACATTCAATTTATGAACTGGTGTACATCAAAATAGTAAATAATGCAAACAGTATCTTAACGCTTCTTACCACTCCATACTAAAGCTATTTATGTCACTTTCGTTTAATTAGTAGTGGACTTATTTATTTAAAAAATTATAATTATTATTGTATCACATGAGATGAAATGTTCTATCAATTCATTGGTACATTTTTGGAATTTGATATTTCCAATATATTACATATTCTTAAAAAATCCTACTTTGGTCCATGAACGCTGTGACGATAAAAATTGACGGAAGTAACTGAAACAATTTTTATAGTCTGGAAAAGAATTTGATAGAAACTAATGGAATCAAATATTTTGTGAGTATGTAACACTTCATTTGGTCTAGGGGGAAGAAAAATGATATGAAATAATTACCCCGTACATAAAATACATGTTTTCATAAAATGGCATTCATTGCGAAATAAACTATGTGGCCAATTCTTTCCAGCAGAAGATGACAGTGTACGATAGTAAAAAGATGTGGAAGAATTTAGTCGTAATCATCCTTTCATTCGCGCGAGGTTTAAGCATTTAATAGTCAAGACACTTTTAGAGTAAGGGAAGGAAGAATATATTTTAGCTGCCGATTCAGGAAGGCATTTAAGTGCAAATATTGCAAGATTTTGTTCACAATAATTACTATTTGTAAGTAATTATTTTTATACTAAAAGTAACAAACACTTTCATCAAATTATTTAACAAAAACTTTCTCTGATGCATATAAGTGGTTTTATAGCATTTTGACTTTTGAGCCAGAAATCCTCCAGCGTACAAATATCTACCGCCCAATGAATGATCAGCCACCATTTTTGTCAGCCATTTTGTCTGATTACATTCTTTCGAAATCATTCTATTTTTGGTAGGGTTAGGTTAAAAATGAAAAACACTGTTACAATTATTATAATTTTTTAATACTTGCATTTTTGACGGATCACATCAGTCAAAGCAGTGAAATATGGTGGTAGATATCTGGGTAGTGAATGGGCGATAGGTGGCAGTGATACATCGTCGCTGAAGAGGCAAAACGGTCTACGTGAGCATGATTTTGTACAGCACTTTGACCATTTTGCCCCTTCAGCAACTACTATATGTACCACTATGTGTCTTTATGTGATGGTAGACCATTTCCGGCGCAAAGGTCAAACTCAGGCCATATATGTGGAAATTTACAAGAGGTTTAAAATATTCCAGATGCAAAAAATCCGTTTAGAAAAATCCTGCAGTCTGTGGACTGTTTTGGAACCTTTCTCTTTCGATCATGTGCGATACAAAGATTTGTAAATTCTTTCATATTTTTAAAAGTCTCTCCAGTTACCATGTCCCGGGTGGAATCAGAGGATTTGGATTACGAAGGAAATGTAACGTACTGGTCAAATCGATGGACGGAAGATAAAACAGGGTGGCATAAATCTGTTGTTCATCCAGACCTGGTGGACAATCTGAGTAGAATTACGGGAGGAAGTCCTAACAGAAGATTCTTTATCCCCCTCTGTGGTAAATCTTTGGACATTCCATACTTGTACCAGAAAGGACACCAAGTATTTGGTGTGGATGCTGTTCCAAAAGCAATTGAAGACATGAATAATGAGAATTCTTTGGGATTGAAGTTCCACTCGGACACCTCAACATATGCCACGGAAGATAAAAGGATACAAATATACTGCGGTGATATCTTCACATGTCCTTTTGAAAACTTTGGGCCTTTTGACTGTGTTTGGGATCGAGGATCATTCATTGCTCTGGAGTATCCTTTTCGGGAAGCATACAAGGAAATGATGCAAAGAAGTCTACGGAAATTGGAGAAAGGGACGGGAGGAGATTCATGTATTTTTTAAGCTATAGACTGGATGACTATATAATAGATGACTAATATGATAATGCACTACTATGTAGGATTTTACGAATTTTAAATTAATTTGATTTTCGTGCAGATACTGACTTCCAGTACTTACTCTCGACCATTGAATACAATAAAGAGAAATTCGGTGGACCTCCAAGGTCAGCAGATGCAAAAGATATTGAAAAATACTTCCAGGACTGGACTAACGTTGAAGTTCTTAGAAGGACCCTTGAAGTTGGGGGAAGTGTTGCTGCAAAGCCAGGTATCGGAGAAGTCTATGAAGTTACTTATCTACTGACACCGAAGTGATGTTTAGGAATTTTATGTTTCAATTTCCTAAGCACAGCATTGTGTGAGATTGCCATCCTTGACAAAGCGTGCAGCTGATTGTGATTTATAATTTTTTAGAACGCTGAGCATTCTATGCTGAATTAAGTACATACTTCCAAATATGATGTAATAAATCATGATATGAATTATCTTTTCTCTCTGATAAGAGTATTCAGTGTCTTAATAGGGGTCTTGTAATGTAATTAACGCCAACAACTCTCATCCAACTCACTGTTGTGTTGAACTAACACACAGACGTATGTACGTACATACCTATAAAAAATTCCATTAGATGTGTCAATAAAACTCTGATACCATTCCATCTACACATTAATATCTATTAAAATTAATGATGGGAGTCTCAACACAGGAACTTAAATCGATTTCATAGGCTAAATATTGACTGGGACAAGTATAAATTGGAAAAGAGATAGGAATATAGGTCTCCGAATAAAACAGTTACATACAGTTAATTATACGATATCAGTTAAAACGTGCAGGTTGTCAAAGAGGTCGCTGTATCTGAACCAAATCCCCCTGAATCCCAAATCTGGCATGTATCTGGAACGTTGGTTATAATTATAACCAGTGAAGCAAATTGTTAATTAAATATTGGATTTATTTAAGCATGAGTCGATTTTTCTTATCTCCATACGTTCTAGCTATGTACATTTATGGTTTTCATGTTCGCCGCTTATATGCCGTTTCCTGTTGGTTTGCTCCAAGATTTTTATTTTTATTTTGCATGATTTTTTCCCGGAGCAAATGCATCAAAGTGAAACAATCTTCAAAGAAATTCGAAATTAATGCTCCCCAATTATAGCTGAAAACACAATGAGTAAAATAAAATCCAAGATCTAATGCCCGTTTGAATCTCTGACAACTCAAGTTATACTGTTTCTCAGCCGTTATTACTTTCCGCTCCTCATCAGATAAATTTGTTATTTTCCACGTTATCTGTACTTATAACTCATTCGTAGCTCATGTATGATTTTTGGCTTATGTCTCCAAGCCAACCAAATGGTTGCATAGTTTTGAATTAGTTTTAACAACTGTACGAAAGGAATACTTCGAAGATTGTACTAACTACGCATTATTTGTACTAGTAGTACCTGTGAGGATTTGAGGAGTTAAGAAATTGAAGGATGACAACAATTCCAGGTAATACTGAGAGATGTAATAATACGAATAGCTATGGCACAGAAGTGTAGGTTACTTAAAGACGGAAAGAATGAAGAGAATTAATTATAACACTAACAGGCTGGGAACTTAAATATAACATAAACCCTGGTTTATTATTAACAATTCGTCCTTCATGGTCATCATTATGCAATATTAACCTTCAATTTCCTCTTTCTCTGAACTGACAAGTTATGATTAATCATTTCCTGTACTATTATATAATTTGTAGTAATAACTCAATGCAATTCCAGAAGTATTAAATTATTATTACAGCACACAGTACAATACATCCTTCGAACTTTGTGCTAACCTCGAATCAAGTTTCGATTTTTTAGATCGATTTGAACATTTTTAATGAAGCTTTTTTTTTAAACAACGAAAGTTTGACCAATTTTTTGAGATAAATCCAGACTGCCGAGCTGGTCCATTAAAGGATTGCAAGGAATGCGTACACTAAAAGAATTAACATGAGATCTACCGGGAAAATTGTCTTATTTTTTAAATAATTGCCTAATTTAAATGTACTAATATTTTCGAGAAGCCAGCTTTGGGACCATGAAGGATTTTCAAAAAAATATGGAATGAAATGAGTGTCGTCTTGTGTCTTGGTAGTTAACAACTCAATCAATTGTCAACGATGTGACGGTCAAAAGCTATTTAATTGCTGTACAATGTACGTATAAAAATCATTTCGAACATTCCAATTATTTTGCTAACATATCAAACCATTTGGGACCTCAGGAGTGATTGTCCTTTGATGAAGTTTTAGCATCTATTAAATTTTCTAAAATGATGGCCAGAATTAAAAATTTCGAAAGGACTAATTTTGGGAACGATCTTAATTCATGAAGTACTAGAATAACTTTTGACCAGGATATCGCGTCTCCGTAATTAATATATCGTTTAATAAAGTTTCTACATTCATGGAATAACTGTAAATCTAGATAATGCTTTCACCAGTCCTGTTAAAATCAGTAAGTTTTTCCAGGAACATAGATTAATCAATCAATATAAGAAAGTGAAAAGGAAAGATCATCAATAAGACGGGGAAAATAAATATAAAGGATCGCTTCACGTGGGGTGAAAGTTGACTCGAAATCGCCAATAAATTAAATACGTTAGTGTACTTTTTGCCGCTTGCGGAAACACAAACAAAACTCACATATAAGCAAGGACAACGCAGGCAATGTCAGCCATGTGGCCTTTATTCACGACCTCAAAGCTGCCTGTACTTTAGCAACATTTTAATCTTTAAGAAAGCACGGTAACTATAGTTGTCAGTTACTGCAGCTCAATCTGGAGATTCGTAAATCTCGATCGGACGATAGCCCGAATCAATAAAGATCACTACAATAAAGCAGAGATGCAGTGAATACGCAGATATAATACAATAGACGAAGTTTTCGTAGTGACAAAGTTGAAATGAAAATGAAATTGACTGAGAATATGAATGACTGCAAGTTAAAGAAAATGCAACTGGACTATCAATGGAGTGCCCCTTCAATGCATTGAAAAGTCATGTCCAGACAGACAGAAATGAAGAAACTAGACACATATGCATTCAACATGATGTCGCGGACGAGCAATCTCTACACGGTAGAGCATATTACGCTATGATTAGTTTTAAGAATAAGCGATATCATTGACACTACAAAAACGGATTTTTGGATACCGGCAAAACTGTAGCTGTTAGGCATGGATTTATAAATTTTTGTGTACATATATTTATATTTACATATGCGTAATGTACAGTATACAAGACTATCAGGTGGTACAACATCTTAAAATTACATTGAAATAACTAAATCAAGGCGATTCGTGGTGATGAGAACGTTTGTAAAATAAATTTAATACGCTATCATTCCGAAAAACTTCAACAATACAACGAAGGGAAATAACACGCATGGTTTATGCCCGTGAAGTGAAATGTGTACACGACGCGACGGTGAACACCTGAACATCAGGAGGAAATAGCAAGTGAACATATTTTCGTTGAGATAAATTCTTCGTGGAAAATATCCATCGTAACTATAAGCACTGAGATAATTTTATCCAAAACCTTTGCTCACTTTTGAGAACACCGCACCACAATCTTCAAATAATAAATACTATATTAAATTCCTTTAAACTTGATCAGTTCGTCTTTCCTATATATCCCGCAATTAGCGGCGTTTTCATTTACAATTTAAAGTGTAAAGGAAAACGGAAAATTATTAATTTGACTCTTCGCAATTCTTCCCCTTCTGAGACTATAATCACAACTCACATTGAATTAGTAGCCCGATAACCATCTTGATAAAAAATCATTTTTTAGTTTCACTTGTTCTTAATGAATAAAAATTCAAGAAATAATATACATTTTATGAAATATTAACTGAAAAACAAAATAAGACATGAACAAACTTACGCAAACAATTATTCATTATATTATGGGCGAATGTTCTATCGTAAAATAAACTCATATCAAGTTTACACATAAATACACGAGAACCTGAAGAGAGAAAATATGCGCGGTCTACTACGGATTCACATCGATGATCTCAGTTTATAAAATGTCTACATTTTGCTATGTCCATCAGTGTAAGGACGTTAATAATAGTAGAATAATTGGTTATAAAGTTTTTAAACAGTTGTAATGAGTAATTTTATACTTACTGGGTTTGCTTGAAACTTCAAAACATTAAGAATGAGGTTTACCATGTAAACCCGGATGTGACCAGGTTAATTACCTGACTACAGTAGAGGGATTACATTATGCCCATGTATTTAGGATTTTATACAACTGAAAATTACTAGATGTTCAAAGATTTTTAGCATTTACGAAGATTAGCTCAACACGTACTATTGGCATTATATTGGTACTTACTTGCTTGTACAGCAACATGAATGAATGACCTACTATATTTAACTTGAATGCACCAAGGAACTAACAAGGTTTTGTAAAAGCTTCTAGTCTAGCCATAACGAGTTTTTTGTCTTAAATTGTGTAGGGCATCACATGAGGGAAGCGCCATTTCCCGCGCTTGGCGGTGCATCTCATCATCTCCAAAGTTTCTAGCTCGCCATATCATGTGATCCTAACAGTATTAAAATACACGTAAGCAAATGAATGAGGTAATAGAGAATTGTACTTTTAGTGAATCGAGTACGCTCAAATAAGACGTACCTTGTAGTTACGCTGTTTAAAGCATTCATTTCTAAGATTGGCGATGTACTCCTCCTCAATTCCAGATTCAAGCCGTTTTAAGTTACCTTGGAAATCGGATGTAAATGATTCTTTGACGTAGTAGGGCACTTCCAACTCACCCGTGGTCCGCTTGACATTGTACCTACAAAGAGAAAAATATTGAAAACCCATACCCACATGGCGAGCAAAGTGAGCAAAGTTCACTTTATGTAACTTACTTTTGAGTGCGAACCAATGAATACACAGGATCAGATACAAACAAGGAAGATAGAAGCGTGACAAGAATGAAAAAGAGAATTGGGAGAACTTGAAGCGCCATTGTGACATTGTTAGGCTCTCCTTGTTGACCATTGGAACTTTCTTGAGAATGTCCATTAGAGTAATAGAATCTGGTGCGACGTCTTCCTGTACTGTACACTGACGATGAAGGGAATGCACCACCAAAAAACATGTTAAACAGTTCTTCTGCAGTCATATCACCTAGACAAACATTATACATCTATGTAACCTCCAATTACAGTATTAGTAGAGAAAGTACAGATTGGATGAGATAAGCAAATCACTTACTTTCAAAGCCGCGGGTATAACCGTACTCATATTGATTGGCCGATGATTGTCGATGATGATGAGATGATGTGGCAGCTTCTGATCCATACAAATCATACTGCTTCCTCTTTTCGGCATCACTGAGTATAGCAAATGCATTTCCAATCGCTAAAACATTACCAACAAATTGTATTTAAGTTTTGAAAAGTCATAATCAAATAAACAATGCCTGCTAAAAATTTTGTCCGTATAATATAAAATAATAAAACACGATATTACCTTTGAAGGCTTCGCCAGCACCAGGAGTTTTATTCTTATCTGGATGAAATTGTAAAGCTAATTTACGATAAGCTTTCTTTAAATCGGAGTCAGTTGCTTCTTTACTCACTCCTAAGATTTCATAGTAGTCCTTACTGCTTCTGACCCTGCAAAACAAGTTTAATGAGGGTTCACAGATAAAATATTTAATGACATAAATACCACAACAAAAATTGACAACAGTGCCCAATGCAAACAAAATTATCTCAATTACTTTTTCACGCTATCGTTTTGTTCTTGGGTGAACTCAGGGCCACTAGATTTGCTCTCGCCAGAAGGGGCTTCTCTAGATGGACTTGCTTTAGCTGTATCAAAAAGAGTCAAAATAAAACCCCCCTAAGCTTCATTAAGCTTACAATTAAATACCTTTCGCAGAAGACTCTCTCCTCCTAGGACCCGCATCCGTATCCTTGGTCGTTGTATCAGCCAATTTGTTGAGCAACTCTAGCAAGTCTATAATAATTACCGAACATCATCCTTATTAGAAAACAAAATGACCCAACCAATCCATATTTTCTTTAACCTAGTTCTTCAATTACAAGTAACTACCTCGCCCTTTCTGTGTCGGGTACAGCCTTTCAGCCTTCCCCAGAAATCGGACAGCCTTGGCTCGATCCCCAGCATTAAAAGCCTGCTCAGCAAGCTCAATACAGCGTTCCGCCTCGTCCTTATTCCCTTCCATTTCCAACTCTTCAACTTTTCAATCCAGCAAAACCTCCGTTTAGCTCTCAACCATTCAAATTCAGGCACCTTCAAAATCACAGAACCCATACATTTAACACACCCACCAAACGAAACTAATTTACCTTATCACACTCCTTATTAACTCATCTTCAAAAAACTTCCTCCTTAGATTCAACTCCAATTAATAATTACTCATCAACTCCAAAATCCTTTCTTCAAATTTCCAAAACGCAAGGAACACATAACCATTATATTACTACACTAATACAATTAAAAACACAAATATGACTTCAAAGCTCACACAATGTCCGTGGAATGAAGGTCCCGCAATAAAAATCTCGATCTCAAGGGTACACCTTTGCTCTCACTCTCAACCTCAACTGAAAGGTCAAACCCTTTACAAATTAAATCTGCAACTTTTAGAATTTCCTTCATTCGTATAGTCACACAGAAGTTTTTATTTCCTTGAAATGATGAAATAATCAGAAAAACACACCTTAGTAAATTGAACTATCCTCGAAGATACACGTTGATTAAAGGGATGATCATTTTTACAACATCGGAATTTTTTTCCGGGCCCCAAGTTATACTCACTCAATGGAAACTATAAAAGTAAGTATTTTCAATTGATTCTTCCCTACAACGAATATTAGAATAATTTAGTTAATTCAAGAATACTTCCATAGGTTAGACGTAATCCGAAACTATACACAATAAGTTAAAATATACTTAAATCACACAAAATGGGTTATAAATTGATTTCAATTAAAATGAGAGAGGTTTCTTTACGTCATCAAAGGCAGAATTTCACGTGTACTAAATATATGAACGTAATGCTTCGTGTCCGTGCTCTGGTCTTGCGCCGACTTATGACGTCCAAATAGCGCTTAAATTACAAAAACTTCCTGAGACTTTTGGATATTGTGGAACTTTCGAATATTTCGAATTGTCTCTAGAACATTTGGTGGATTTCCTAATTCCCATGTCCCTATAGTATTAATCCCATGCTTATGGAACACAAGGGAATAACGTTTGGTAACGGCCACACACACACACACACTCAACAACACTCGCATTAAGTATTACTAATTGTAACTAAGTAAGGAATAAAATACACAAATATTGCACACCTCCAGTATATCCATAGACTATCAATATATATAGTGTTAATAGCTCCAAACTCCAGAACCTTCATCAACTCACCAGCAGTCAAAAGAATAGACGAGATCAGTTTTGTACATACAAAAATAAAGTGACACTCAGCCCTGTAGATAGGTTCCCTGTTTAATCATAACATTCGTCAGAAAATCCTTTGGCGTGTAATTATCATCATTGTGGATGCCCCCGACGTCTGCAATAATTATATAATACAGAGAGTGTAGTTACAATTATTATACTTATTGATTATAGAAATTCTCAGTTGGACAATAATAACATATAATACCGACGGACAATAAAAGTAATTTACATCATTTGTCTTGATGAGCTTTGTATGTGTGTATAGTATAATATGATCTGTGAATATTTTTGAGTTGGACTGATTGTGAGTAATTACTAGAGTACAAGAGTAGTTATTTTGTTTGAATATTGTACGCAGTAGATTACTGGGTTATAATGGTTAATTTCGTGAGTAATTAATGTATACTTAATGTGTGCTGGAACTAATAGTTTTGATGTTGTACATTCTTTACGTAGGTATAGTCTTCTGGTGACAATAGTGAGTGAAGGAGGGAATCTTGTAACAAGGGGTCAGCGGGTCAACCACAGCGTTTGTAGGACATCAGGCGGTGATGGTTAAAAAGTAGGACTGAAGGATACCGACTTTCGACGTGACGAAGGATAGGATAAGAGCCTTTCTTGTGGGAATGTGCCGGACTGGGATCCGTGGTGATATGGTTGGAAAATAAAAATTGTGGGGCCGTGATGACCATGTACTTGACTGAGTGTCGTATATGGGTAACCGAGTCTCGTCGTGGATTAAACGGTAAAGGGAATTAAGTCAATTGGGAATCAAAAATGTACTTGTAGGTTATGGCTGTGGAATTTGTTAGGTGGATGTGTTAAAAGCTGGGTGGCTGTGGCCTCTGGCAGGTGAAATAATATCTGGAAGGGATGAACTACTATATGTTGAATATAATACTCCTGATTATCTTTTTGCTATTGTGGTTGTTCTTCGAAGTGCAACATTTGACGGGGTATTTGAAGAGGACGCAGTGAGGAAGATAATGGGTGGGTGCGTCGGGTTATGTTCTGGGAATTCCATTTGTTGTTGATTCGGATTTGTTTTATTGGAGGAGCGGTAGTCAGAGTGGATCTGATTTTGTGATCGCAGTAGGAGAACGGAACAAAGGACGGAGAGAAGATTAAAATTATTGGTGTCACTCGATTACGTGGGAAGGGTGTGAAACTATCGGTTTCAAATTTCGGAAAAGCGGCAATAAATGAAGCTAATTTTGGTGTGAACTGCTGAGTATATGTGGGATTATAACAAAATCTTTTCCAGAACTAGGTATCAACTTGGGAATATTTTGAATGGGGGTGATCGGCAGTCGGTTGTAAGTTCTCTGATGGGGTAACTTTGTTTGCAGCCAACTGATTAATACAAAATGGACACTACTCTGGAATTACAATCGGACGTTGTGATGAGTGATCTCGGAAGGAAACAGAGCTTTTCTTTGGTGGATTACACAGGGGAGAAAATTGAGAAATATAATGTGCTAGGATGGGGTAACACAATCAATGGGGAATTGGGATTAGGAGATAGGATTGACGCCAAGGAGGAGCAACTATCTATTCCCACTACGCTTCCTTTTTCATTGTCAGTTAAAGTTCGCCAGAGTAAGTGTTGTTTATTAGTTTTCTTATCTTAATAGAATGTCATGATAAGTCATAAATATTTTTAATTTTTTGTGGAACTAATTGTCGATGCAAGAGTTGTGAGAGCTAATAATAGTTTTGTTGGACGTGTTTTTTAGTTGCATGCGGCGAGTCTCATACGCTTTTTGTCTTGGAAGATGGAACACTCTGGTCTTGTGGTTCGAATGACCATGGGCAGCTGGGCCATGAGAACCAGAAATCTCGCCAGCCGGAGTTGGTTGAAGGGTTGGATGGGAGAACAATAGTTAGAGCTAGTGCGGGATACGCACAGTCTTTTGCTATTGATGATTGGGGCGCGTTATATGCCTGGGGTTCTGATTCGCATGGCCAACTTGGTTTAGGCTTGTTGGATACGCAAGATAAATTAGTGAGAAGACCCCGGGTAGTCAAGAGTCTTGCCACGAAGGTGATTTGGGTTTCGACCTGTCAGTATTGTATTTCGGATACGTAGATACAAAATGTAATGTGTGTTCTTGCATGGTAACGATGATTTTTGGAAATTATAGGCTCGCAAATACATTAATATTGTTTTATGATGATTTTAGGTTGTTGTTCAAGTTGCAACTGGTCACTTCCACTCCATAGTACTCACTAGTGCCGGAGAAGTTTATACTTGTGGCTCAAATAGTCACGGGCAACTAGGAATAGGCGTAGCTAATGGTCCAAATCAGACTAAGCCGGTTCTTGTGGAACTGTTGGTCGGCTTTCCTGCTGCTCTGATTACTGCTGGTGCACGACTGCTTTTTTATATTGATACCTATAACTGCAACATGTATAAATTGAATTAAAACTTGTTTTGTTCAGAGTTTTTGTTATAATTTCTGTATTTTTTTGTACTAGGTGGTTTCCATTGCTTCATACTCAGTAAATCAGCTGCTGTTTATGGCTGGGGGAAAAATAACGTCGGACAGTTGGGAGTTGGTGATACGAGTGATAAATGTCAACCAACTCAGCTAGCTACATTACGATCACTTGGAGTCAGATATATCACAGCTGGTTCAGATCATTCAGCATTTCTGACTCATGTGAGGACAAATTATATCGATGATAAGAATGATTTTCAGAGTAAAAATGCTTGTAATACATGTTTACATTAGTAATTATTTTATACACATTTTTGTATTTACTTTGTGAGCAGGACGGTGGAGTATTTACCTGTGGAAGTAGTATGTATGGTCAATTGGGTCATGGCTCCCTATCCAACGAAGTGTATCCACGCAAGATCTTAGAATTCGGTTCAGTGGTCACACAGATTGCCTGCGGTAGGTGTCACACGTTGTGCCTGGCAAACAATAAATTGTATTCTTTTGGGCTCGGTTCAAGTGGTCAACTTGGTGATTCTAGCAAAAGCTGTTCGTCTCCTATGCATGTGAGTAATTATTTTGTTGTAACTGCAAAATTAGTTCATGAAATTCCACACTGTTTGGATTGGAAATTTATGCCGTTTGACTGCAGGTTACAGCTTTGAAAACGCATGTGTACGCTGTTTACGCTGGAGGAGACCAAACGTTCATAGTATCCAATGGTAGTGATAATTCTGTCGGTCCAAATGTCAACGAAATGGAAATCGACAGTGGAGGTTTTGGAGTAGTGAGCCAACAGAATGGGATCCTTGACAGTTGTGATTACAGGCGACGGGATGACACTAAGCAAATTCAGACCATTACATTAGAGTTTGTTCAGCAGTTAGCTTCTGCTTTGGAGCCCGTTGATCAAGATTTAATGACGTTAGTTGAAATTATTTTAGCATCACCAGCATGTTGGAATTCCTCTTTCATCAACCCCAAAAGCTCTGCTCCGTGTACATATAAAAACATTGGCATTGACCTGCATTTAGTAAGTTTGAATATTTTTGGTTTAGTTGTGAAGTCATTTCTTGATTGTAAAAATAGTTTTCTAGATTTGTATAATTTATTATTTGGATTATTTTTTCAAAGGCAGCAGAAGTTCTATCAAAACTAGAAGGCATTAAGGTGTCCAGTTTAAAAGAGCTTGTGGATTCAGTGATATACACCAATTTACTTCCAAAGTTGCCTCATCAGTTACGTTTTGTGGAAATTCTCCGAGTTTATGTTCTAATTCCGTTAACTCCGACATTTTACGAAGGTAAAAGACAAGCAGTTTGCATTTTATATTAGTTTAAATATGTTTATAAACGTATGCTTCCTGAAATGTAAAATTGATGTGCAATATAATTTTTATTCTAGGCACCAATCCTTTACAGGTATTCTTTGCCCAAAGAATACTAAATCTTCCGAAAGAATTATGTTCGGTTGTCATAATGTGGTTGTATAATTCACCTATTGAACACATTACTCGCCTTATATCTGTTTACAAAAGACTAATAGTATTTTTAGTAGACAGATATCCCAAGTCAAAGATTCAAGAAGCGAACATTTCTGTATGTGACCATAATTTTAATGCTTTACATTAAATGAATCTTTTGTCACATGGCTTGTTAATAAATATAAATATTTCCATAGAAATTGGACGGGCTTCGTGCAGCTTTGTGTTTTCTGGAACATTTACACAATCAGAATAGGGCTGTGATGCGGCTCTCATACCACACTTTTAATATACCTCAACTATCACAGAAAGTATGCCTACGTCTAATTCTCAAAATCAGGCTATACATTTTTATTAGCCTGAAATTGATTCTGAGGGCATAACATTATTTTAAATTGACTCACGCAGATCGATATAAGGCAAGAGTTGGTAAATTTCCTGGAAAATAAGGATCGGAGTAGATTTGTGTGCTTCTGTGACTACCCATTTGTTTTTGACGCTTCTGCCAAAACACTTCTACTACAGGTACTTGGAATTTTATTACTTGTTTTATGCAGAAAAAAAATCGCTAAATTAATGAGTGGTTTTAATAACTTTGAGAATATATTACTCATTACCTCATAATTCTTTTTTTTTTTTGCAGTACGATCAGATAACTCTTATGCGGACAGCTATGAGTTCTGCAAGGAGTCAATTTGTGTCGCATCCAATTAATGCTTTATTAAACCAAATAACTGGATCAGAACCTCATCTCGAAATACAATATTTAAATATGGTAGTCTCCAGGCAAAATATTGTTCAAGATACAATTCAGCAGTTGTACCATTTAAATACACATGATTTGAAAAAACCATTGAGGGTGAGCACTTTTGATTTTCTGTCTAAAGAGCATTTAAAGTTCTGTTCAAAGTTTTCAGAAGAAATTGATAGCAACTTTTGTATCACTGTGAGCCAGAATTAATATTTTTAAATATTTTTAATTTCAGGTCAAATTTGTGGGAGAAGAGGCTGAAGACGCTGGTGGTGTTAGGAAAGAATTTTTTCTTTTAATAATTCGTGAAATTCTCGATCCTAAGTATGGCATGTTCCGTCACTACGAAGAGTCCAGGCTAATGTGGTTCAATCCTGAAACTTTTGAGGAGGATACGTATTTCTTCATCATAGGTTTAATTTGTGGTCTAGCGATTTACAATTTCACCATAATCAATCTTCCGTTCCCGTTAGCTTTATACAAGAAACTGCTAGATGAGAAGGTCGATATTAACGACTTAAAAGAACTGATGCCACCTGTGGCCAATAGCTTACAGCATGTACTGGATTACACGTAAGACTTTAAAGCAAAATACGATTCAAAGCAAAATATAATCTCAGAATTGAAATATTTACTTTTATTCATACTTGCTGACATAGGGGTGATGACTTTGAAGATACGTTCAATCTAACGTTCGAAATTAGTCAGGAATCATTTGGTGAAACTAAGGTCATTCCGTTAAAACCTGGAGGGGACAAGATCTCAGTGACTTTGCAGAACAAGGCGGAATTCGTTGACCTCTACATAAACTACATATTTAATACTTCCGTTCAAAGACAATTCGATGCTTTTAGACTGGGATTTTTACGTGTTTGTGTTAGCACCATTCTAAATCTGTTTCATGCTCAAGAACTCCAAGCTATGGTAAGTTTTTAAAGACACTTTCTCCAGGATTAGAGTCCTTGGTGGTAATCGAATGATTGTGGAAACAAATCAAAGCATACTTAATAACGGCTCATTTATAATGTATTATGTATACACTGTCAATCGCAGATCGTCGGAAATGAGGATTATGACTGGGGTGAATTAGAGAGGAACTGTACATACAAAGGAATTTATCATCCTAAACATCCGACCATTTTAATGTTTTGGGAAGTTTTTCATTCTCTATCTTTATCTGAAAAGAAGCAGTTTCTACTATTTCTCACCGGCAGCGATCGGATTCCTTTAGTAGGAATGAGAGCTGTGAAGGTATTTTCATACTATTGTATTCAGACCTTTTATTCTTGCGGTAGCAGCATTGCGGTGTATGCATGTCATTGTTTATATTGATTTTTATTTTTACTTGCAGATAACTATCCAGCCTACACAAGACGAACGGTACCTTCCTGTAGCCCACACTTGTTTCAATTTGCTCGATCTTCCACAGTATCAAACTAAAGAACGACTCAAGTACAAACTACTTCAAGCCATCCAACAGAATCAAGGCTTCTCACTAGTCTAAAATTTTACGATCTAATTTCAGAAAGATTACTCTTCATTTATCATGTGTAATA
Organism: Allacma fusca; assembly: GCA_947179485.1. Taxonomy (NCBI): domain Eukaryota; kingdom Metazoa; phylum Arthropoda; class Collembola; order Symphypleona; family Sminthuridae; genus Allacma; species Allacma fusca. Next base: position 32,794,658 of record OX359248.1, read on the forward strand.
AAAAAAAGTATCTTCTCATATCATAGGAACTAATACATTTTAACGTATTTAGGGGTAAAAAAGTTAACTTCAAGGAAGAGCAATACTCAAAATTTTGCTGTAGTTTCACCTTGACAAAAACGTTTTCTTAGGAAGAAATATGTTTGCAATTTTGGAACTCCCAATTGCAAATCATTTCAGATTTTTTATATCCGATGGATAATCTTTTATGGCTAGAATGGTACTTTATAGTAGCGATGATTCTCATGTACCTGCAGTGAATTGTATTTTCTCTAAAGATTTAATGTATTTGTAAATCCGTGTCGAATTACCTCTTGGGAAGGTTACAAGTAGGTAATTATTGTTAGTGTCCGTTGTCGATCTTGATTTCGTATTCCTTCGTACCATTTAATACTAAATATTTAAGCAGTACAGTATCTTCCACCTACACATAGATACTCATTTTTCGTCTAAAACGTATTCATAATTTTAGAGAAAAATGTGTGTATGAGTTGATAATGTGCTGATATTATTGACATTAATTTAAGTAATACTTTCGTTTTCCAATGTTCCCCTTTTTAGTTCCAGTCTTGCATCGAATATAGCTATTTAATTTAGATTTAAACTGTAGTATCAATGAGTAGCCATCGTATTTAGTACATTCTACATTATTCATTACTCTTGCCAGCGTGAATACTACAAACATTACAAAATATGCATGTTGATTATCCGCAGTTATCTCCTCGAAGCAGATAAAACATTTTCATTGTGTAAAATTATATTTGCATGTGGTTAAAATACGTTCATTTCTATGCTTGCCGCGTCGGCCTGAGTCTAGGTTCAAGAATTTTAATAAATAAAAAAAATGATGGAATAAGCAATAAGTATTAATGAATTCTACTCGGGATTAATAATAAGCACACACTGTTTTAACAAATTTTGATTTTTACAAGTACTTTCTTTTACGAACACCGGCATTTTACTGTATTGTACGTCCAGCCTCATTAGTTCATACTGAATTTATTTTAAGACAAGCTTAGACATATGTAACACTTAAGGTAAAAAGTTGTTGAACACAACCGAAAATTAACAAATTACTTGGCGTTTGGTCTTGGAGGAATTTCCATGAGCGAAATATACGTAAAGATATATACAATATATAGTTTAGAGATTACAATCATTTACATATACCCGAGGGTCACTTACATTAAGTAAAATTGAGATCACAATCTCTTCCGGTAGGAATTATTAAAATCCACCCAGCCTTGAAGTTACCAAGAGTTGCACATCAATTCGGAGATGGAATAGTGAGTCCACGTGAAGAAATCTCCTGTTGAAGGAACGTTATCAGGTTTTCATGCTCACAAGTAATAGCATAGTCAAGCGGAGTCTGTCCGTCGTCATCAGCGACTAGGAGGTTGGCACCATAGTGGAGCAGTAACTTACAAGCCTCCAGGTGACCCCGGTCAACCACCCAGTGCAAAATACTCAAGCCATCCTTGTCCTTCAGGTTAACATCATTTCCCTTCATGAACAACAACCATTAAATTTACGACTCTCCAAATCCAACACATTCTGTCACAATAAACGATAATCCCCTTTGACAAACCTCTCACACTTACTTCACTCAGCCAACTCGTAATCTTATCCAACTCATTATCCTTCGCCCAACCAAAAATTGGCTCATTTTTCCCTTCATCTTGACTCTCATCTTCAACTTTTGCAAACGTTGACACAGCGTTCCCTCCTAAAATAGATGATTTTCTTGCGTCATTTTGGTCCGGTGTCCAGTCATAGAATTTCTTCACTTTTTCAAAATAAGTCTCTTGAGCTTCTTCCTTGGATAAACTTGAAACCTGCTTCCAAGCATCCCATTTAGCACGACCCTTCAGGTTGAATATTCCTATTAAAATAAAATCCCCACTTTATGAGTACTACTATCGTCACGACATAATTTCATACTACAAAATTGTCCATTGCTTTCCTAAAAACACATTTACAAAATGATTAACAAATATACTACATCCAGATAAATTAATTCATATCCAATTTCAAATAAACATTACACAGTATTTACAAATAATAAAATGTTACCTGGTTTGGGCTCATTGCATGGTCCTATCGTCGCCGATTTGTACAGTCCATACAGTTCCAGTAGTTGCCCCTGATCTAATTTCTTACCCTCTTCCGAAGTTGACTGAAGCTGAACGTGAGATGCGGCACAGTTAAAAAGATCTTCCAGAGGATCCATTTTCTTCAGGTTTAATCGCACCGAGAACTATAAACTCTAAAAGGTACGATTCCAATTTTGCCCTCCTCGTCCAACAACAAATCTATCCGTAAAAGTCCTACTTAAAGATTTAATCTATAACTTCTACGGTGTACAAACTAAATCTAACTGGTACTCTTGGATTAAGCCTATTTATTATACTTAATATAAGTAAGTATTAGTACAATAATTATTAACAAGTAACTCTATAGTTACATAGTTATACGAGCGATCCTGCCCAATTTAAAAATTCTATTAAACTTCAAAAACTTCGCGCTGGTATGTACGCTCAGGTAATGTGTACGGCTTTAATAATTTAAGCACTAGCAGTAAGGCCCGGCGTTCCTGGAGGAGCGATAGAGCATCAATTATTTTTAAACTCCTTTAGTGGTTCCTCTGATAAACACATATTCAATTATCAGTCAACCAAAATAATTCCCGTTATACTTAATCATGTCGTCGGTGTAGTTGTTAATCGTGCTTGTGCAGCAATCCGCTACTAACAATAAGATATTCTCATGAATTTGTATAAATACAGCATCGTATTTGCCTTCAAGTAATTTACCGTCACCCTTCAGACCCTTAGTTTAACCTTCCGGTTGTATATAATAATTTGAAGTTATTATTTGTGCTATAAATTTAATGCTGATATTGAATAAAAATAATTTAATCGTATTATGAAACTTTTACTATTTAATTATACGATTAAGGCCATTCCATTGACACCGACGCCTCATTAATGCTGGCGAAAGACACAGTCCAGGAGGTATATTTATGTTATATAAATTACATTCAATTGTGTGCAAATTACATGTGCACATTAAAATATGCACATGTGTTTCCGCTCAAGCCAAAGGGTTAACATAAGATGAGTTACGTATGTATTATGACACTGGGTAAAATCGTACATTTTTCGTTGGCTAAATTTTAAGAATAACCATTTGCATTATAGCAACCCCTGTTTGAAATCCTTTGATCTCCTGAAAATTTAGCCAAAGTTTTGCTGGTGTTATATTTTGTATAATGTGACACCTTGTAACGTACATGTTTGCAAGCAGCACTGTAGTGAACCTGACTCAATATAATGCCACAAGCCACAATTTAATTTTTGAGTAGATTGTATAAAACATGTAGGTGGTAACAAACAGAATCCAAAATCTAATTAGGCATTTTAAAGTGTATTGTATATAATTTGTGGGCTGAATTGGATGGTGGGTGGAATAACGTCAGCACCCTATTCTGTCCCAAATAGGATTCTCACCATTGAACGTCACACAGCCGCTGTGTTCAGCTCAGCTTCTGAGGTCATGAATCCCCGCATATTTGTAGTTACGGGGGCTCACCACTGTAGAGCAGCATACGCTTTGCTCTACGTTAACCTTCGGCTCTTCGTTAGCCTCCTATTTTGTTACTCCGGGGGCTCACCACCCCGGCGCAGGAAAGCTCAGCGCTGCAATGCTTACCGCAGGGGGTAACAGGGCAAATACCTTGTGGAACAAGGTAGGACTTGTCATTAGGTGGTTAGCAAGCGAGCAGCGCAGTTGCAAATAATTTCAGTACGTGTTTTGGTTGCAAACGATGCTTCTTGTTTTAAGGAAGTGGTACGCATCACGCAACCGACATTCCATGCATCCGGTATGTCAAAATTTTGACTTGGAAGAGATTGACGGAGATATTCTCGCTTGAAAGTAATGGGGGATGGAATTAAAATGCTCTTGATTAATAAAACTTGGATGATGATATTTCATTACCCTTTCTAGCTATCTGTTCATATTATATATTATTCAATATTAAAATATATTTTCGATTCCCATAGAGAGCGTCGGGGCTCAATGGAGTCATGGAGAGGGTAACTTTGAAAGGGGAGAGACAAACACACACACTTGAGACATGGTAGGGTAAGCACTGTAGGATACACGCGCTACGAAGTTTATCATTTAAACATCAATGCGGAGAAGAGCGGAAATTAGATTACACGTTCCTGCAATAGTTCTCATATGCCGATTCCCGATCTGGGTATGAGTTAGGGCTAAGGGCTATTATAGCATAGGATTCGAAGTGCCTGTATCCGGTGCTTGTGCTCGAACGAACTTATATGTCGGCCTTCAAAATAAATATTTACACATCGACTTTAATCTTACAATTAATTGTAAACTGGTAAAAAAAATAGTTAAACAAGTTGCAGGAAATTATAAAAAATTATATTATTATTAAATTAAAGATAATGAATCTCCAACATGTGGCTCCAGCAATTATAGTGCACTCTGCTAATGCTTGAAGCTGTCAGACGTAAATCTGGATTTAGGACACTTGTGAAATCCACGTGTTTTATTTTATTGTGTTGGATGTCGTGTTGTATGAATTTCAATTTATTTATATTTAGTATTTATGTTATGAAATTAAAATCTGGAATCGGGAGCTAAGTAAACTTTGAACTCTTTGGAATGGAATCTAACTTGGTAAATTCAACGGAGGAGCATTTAGGTAATTGTTTTTCGGAAGTACTGTATTATGAAGGAATAAAAATTATTTTGCTAATTCGATATAAAAATTATGCTTAAATTATTTAGGTACTAATGCTATCGCCGGGAGTGACAGTGCTGACAAGAAAGAATCCTCAACTGCCTGTGATACATCAGGGGAATTAGAATCATATTTGGATAGCAACACGACTGGTGTGAGTGGGCTAACAATAAGTCAAGAGGAGATAGATGAAATTTTGAAAAAGCAGGACTCGAGGAAGGTCTCTGCCTTTGAAGCTGGAAAATTGGACAGAGATGCGAAGAAAAATTGGGATATTTTTTACAAAAGGAATGAAACACGATTTTTTAAGGATAGACACTGGACTTTGAGAGAGTTTGAAGAGATACTTTCCCGGAGTAGTGACAATAAGGAGGAGACCGAAAATGACAAATGTGATTCACCGATAGTTTTATTAGAGATTGGTTGTGGAGTAGGAAACTTTGCATTTCCCATTTTGGAAGTTTTAGGGAATCTGAAAGTATGGGCTTGCGACTTCTCACCTCGAGCTATTGATTTAGTGAAGTAAGTTCAGAATGTGTGAAGTAAAGACTTGATATGCTAGTAATTGTAATTGGATGGAATTTGTTGCCTGGATGGTTATTCTTTCATGTATTGTATTTCGTGTTTTGTTTTTTTTTTGCTACAGATCCAACCCTGCCTACGACGAAGAAAGAATTCGAGCCTTTGTCTGTGATATAACTGAGGGAAGCTGTTTTTTATCTAACGAATTTCTTGTGGAAAGAAAGCCGGATTTTATTTCCCTTATTTTCGTTCTCTCGGCGATTTCACCGGAGAAATTTGAAGGGGTTGTGAAAAATCTAATTGATGCTTCAAAGTCTGGCACTGTAATTTGCTTCCGGGACTACGGTCGGTATGATATGGCACAACTTCGCTTTAAAGGAGGAAAGAAAATTAAAGATAACTTTTACGCTAGGAGGGATGGAACCAGGTAAGATTTTAGTTTGATATTTTGGCTAGGCTTGATTATAGCGTAGTAATGAAAAGTGGAATCCTTAATTGAGAAAATCATTTATTTCTTTAGGGCGTACTACTTTACTCCAGAGGAGGTTTCTGATTTATTTACCGCAAGTGGCCACTTTAAACTAATCAATTGTGATTACGTTCATCGTCGTACTGTCAATTTGAAAGAACAAGTAGACGTAGGAAGAATTTTTGTTCAAGGAAAATTCATCCGAGTTTAAAATTACTCTTATTATTTTTATATATGATACATATATGCAATTATATGCACTATGTCATGCATTTTTCTCGTTCATTGATTTTGGAGCACTGTAAATGACGTTAACTGTTTTAACCAGTTTTTCGTGATTCACGTGCTCCGACAGTGGAATCAATTTTTCTGTTTTCTAAACCTCCGTTTAATAAACGAAAATGATTTGTATACCCATTTGTTTCGATTTTCCAATTCAAAGCTTACAAATAGCGTTGCTGCTAAATCCACAAAAATGATGCCGGCATTCAGTTACACATTTCACTGCTTTGTTTTATTCCTACTAAATTTTTTATTTACAAACACGTCTCAACATTGATAGAAAATTATATTTAAACAATAACTAGGTCTACATGCGTATCCTTTAAATGAATATTAATAGTGCTTGATTGAGCATAAGATAGTTGAAAGTGCACTATCAAATTTATTCGCTATTACAGTATAAAAATTATTGTTATACATAGTGGAACATAATTTTTATGCGTACTTACTCCAAAGAACTTAATAAAGGGAGTACGTATTGTATTATTAAAAATAATACGGGACTGTCATAATTACATCCTTGTATCTTTTTCATCCATGGGATTCATTTTCTCAAGATGAACAAAAAGAATGCGGTGTTGATAAATAGCTTACTCTAGTTTAAACTAATTAGTAAGTGCATTTCATCTACAGTATAATGCTTTCATATATCTTACAAATTGTAGTAATTACCTCTACCGGCAATAAGTAGTTTTGTGTAAGTTTACTACCTGTGCTACAACCATGCTTCAATTCGTGAAGACTTCCCCAAGCCTATCCACAAGCAATTTTAGTGTGAATGAGACCGTATAAAAAAGTCTTTGATCGAGAATTACACATAAATGCAATAAATCAATTTGATGCAGTAATTGGTTTTGGGCAACTTATAAGGATATAATTACCAATTACTTTTGCTACTACCTCCACCTCCTTAGTAAAAGCCTTATTATATTAGTATGATGACACAAGTCGATTCGTGGAAATAAATTAGGCTCTTTCAAAACAAAAAAAATGGTAACTTTCAGCATGTATACATGTTCTTCATCGCCCAAAGTTTGTTCGTGACCCTCGGTCAAAAAGTAGCTACTCGCTTTCGTATATAGTTGACTGCCAAAATATCTATTTGATTCACGCTGTGAGTTCGTAGGTAAAATGTACATAATAAACTCGTTTGCTTAACTGCTGTGTAATAAGACAGTACACTGTGTCTGTACTGTAGCTGCAAGTTGATTCATGGTTAAAGTCAGTCAGTACATATTATGTTGAACAAAGTCGATGTCTTCAAGCGTGCTTCAGTGCTTCTCCTCTCATATAAAAGTATATAATGTATACCCCACATGTTGTCCCTAGTACTACCAATTGTCCAAGAAATCAAAACCTGTTTTTGGGGTTGCCTGTAAAAGTAAGAAGAAATTTAGCTCCAAAGTTGTGATTAGTCAGTCTTGCAATATTCTTTATCAGATACGGAGGTCTATGCCGTCAGTATTTATGACTACTCCCCCGAAGCATACTTATATTTCTTAGTTTACATAACAGTAGTAGTAGTTGAGTTAGTAGTCAATACATTTCGTGTTAATAATTTCTGAGCACATGAATGGAGCGGCACACGACAGACCCTGTACTTACAGAGAATATGTGTAATCTCAAGCATTTTATTACCAGATTAAATAACTTTGCATACACACGCGTCTGTTTGCAAATAGTGGGATTGGCATCCATAATAGGCGCATAGAAGAGAGGGTTTGCATCCTTTTTGACACAAAGTATCAAAAGGCTACTACGGCAGTTTATTTACTCTGTCGATATATTGCAATCCTTAACATTCACTTTCATTGACATTGCACTACACCGTACAGAACAACGAGCAACAGTACATATATGCAAATTTATTCCACGAAAAAAAGCAAAACGAGAACGAGTCATTCACACCATAATATGAACCCATATTACATAGAATGAAGAAATTATTTTACAAACATTACCGTTATCATAAGTTATCATAGAATATCTATGCGAAAAGACGGAAAAGTGTCAGAGTAGTCTACAGCATAAAGGATAACAAATTAAAGCCACCATTTATTTTTCCACAATCGTTTTTATGGGAAATCATGAAAAAAAAAGAATGCAAGTCTCTTGAAATATATGAATTAATTTCAACAGAACAACACGCGTTACGACAATCAAAAAAAGATCATCTATACACAAGTAGTACAGGTACAGATTTCAAGCGGAAATTTATTTCAATTAAAATTAAAAAAATGCAAAGCAATGGAGCTACCAAGCGACCAAAAATATGCTGGATTTTCGAATCCATTTATTTAATTCACAAATATTTATGGAGCCTTCACTTAATTCTTAATGTGACTAGTGTGCATTGGGGGGGGGGGGTGCGTTTTAAAATGAAACATAATATATATTATTGTAACTGAGCAAAAAATAATAATATAAAAAAAAATGTTTCCGTGAATACAAAAATAAATTAATTTGAGTAAATGACAGGGAATTTTAAGTCAATGGAAACCCTGCTGAACAGACATAAGTGACTGGATTCTAGTTACAATCATCCGAAAGTAATTACTTGGGATATTTTTGAAGCCGATCCTTCTTTACCGATAAATATCAAGGTAGAATATTTTTTGTTCCCTTTGGGAAAGTTATCAGGTCTTTTAGTACGGAGTTTTGCACTTACGATCCGGCAAGGGCTGGATACATCCACAGAAAATTCCTCCTCTTTTTTCGTTCCCAATTCCAGTCTCTTATCCGATTTCCCCGAGGATGTCTGCACCTCTACGTTGCTGGAAATATTTTCATGGGGGTCCCCTGTCAACTCAGCTTCATTGCCAACCTTCATATCCCCTCCTGGAACCTCCTGCTTTGGAGGAGGTGGGGGAGGTGCCTTGGGTTTGTTTACCTGTGTGAATTTGATTACACCAGTTTGATCACATGTAATTTACTATGATTATCTGTATATACACATATGTGACAAGTACTTCCTTTTTGCAATAATACCGTTAGAAATATAGTTGTTCATTTAATCTCGTGGAATGATCTTAATTTAACATGTATGAGCACCAGCCAGCTTTCCATGAACTTGATCATACCTTGGTTGAAGGAGTGTGTTTCAGAGCAGGGCTCTTGCCCTTATTCATTTTGAGCTTTTGCTGGAGTTCCGCAATCAAATCCGAATTTTGAACTTGTTTTGGTAAATTAGCTTCATCCACTACTGGTTTGCTGGAGGCCATTGCCCCAGAGTCGATAGCCCGGCCGGGTCGAGAACTAGGTTCGGGATTGGACCCCAATCCCAACATCGGGATCCCTAAAACTGGGAAGCCACTCTTCTTCGGTGGCTTCGGCTGAGTCTGAGGACTATGAATGGATTCACTAGAGGAAAAGGTATTCTCATGACAAACTTCTTCCGACAGTCTTCGTGTGGTTGGTAAGGGAGCTGGTTTTTTCTCCCGATGATGGGAACTGGTGAGACGTGACTTGGAATCTGACTTTCGTTGGAGGGGAACTGACGGCAGGGGTAAGTTCTTGACGAGGTGTTCCAAGTCACACAGGTTGGTTTGACTCTGAGAACAATAGCTGAAGGGTTCGGAATGTTCATCTAAATAAAAACTATTATCGTCATAAATATACTTCTCGGGCTTCTTGGGATAGACGGATGTGAGGAGGGCGGTCACGTGATCCTTGTTCAGCTCCGGATCCTCATAGTAGATCTGCCCTACTGGAATGTCTCCCTGCTCTCCATGCTCTCCTGAGGAGGAGACTTCCCTCTGTTGCTTTTTCTGGTTCCGGCGGATCACATCATGGATGAGATGCTTGTCAATAATTCTAGATTTCTCACTGAAGCTCAGATTATTATCGATACTGGCAGTTTCCTCCACGGCCTTGATGTCCGCAAAAATCTTTGCCGACAAGGGATTCATGGAGGAGAAATACATGGCTATCTTCTCTGGGTAAATACTCGACATGATCTGTCACTATAGCGGTAGCGCCGGAGCCGGTTACTCTGCTTAATCTATAAAAATAAATTAAATTTAAAACATTTAGATTGAGCCAATTTAAGTGGAAAGACGTGTAAGGTGTGACACTCTGTATAGATGCAGAGTTGTGTGTGTGTGTGTGAGAGAGGATTAAATCCAAGTATATAGGAACATTGACTGAGTGAGAGAGACCTGATTTAAGAAAGAGTCCTTTACTCTGCTTACTTTTACTATTCTGTATTTACTCCTCTCCCTACGTCTGTATATGTCCTCTCCGTACTTTATTGCTGTTCACTCAACGTCAAGAGCAACTCCTGTTGTTGTCTCCTGCTCAAAGCCTACAGGCAGAATAGCAACAATGTACAGAGGCTGAGGAATGTATTGTTGCTGGTCTATCTGACTCTGGTTGGAGAATGTGGTGGCAGTGGCAATGGCTCTGTTCAGTGGTGAGGTTACCCACTTTATTTTTGGTTCACTCTTCGTTACTTACCATATACCCCTCTCTCTCATCACAGCCTCACATAAACATTATTACTGTGTGGACGGTAATGTGAAGCACAGTTGAATTTAATCCTCTGATAAAATCCCTCTTATGTGTATTTATGCTTTTTTGGTATGTGAACATGTGGAGTCAATAGTACACACAAGAAATTAGGTGAGATTCTTCCATACCTCCTACTCCTACTACTACAGAGAGCTAACTATACTCACAATCAGTTTAAGCTTGCTTGAACAATATTTGTTTTGCTTTACTTGCTTTGTAGTTTGATCGATCCTATAACATCTCCTTCCTCATCACTCCCATGAATCTCTCATTCCTCAGAGCTCTATCTTGGCATTATTATGAGATTCCCCAGTGATTCACTTCTGAACTTGGAGTATGTAGGAGCTGGCGAGCCGAGTGTTAATTCTTAATTTGTTGTGATTATTATTTAGCACGACCATGTCTCGTGAACTACATTACGTGACCAGAAATAATTATGTACGGAAATAGTGCGCGGAGAGGAATGAGCTTTAATTTATTAAGTACTGAGTGAGTATAGTATCGGAGTACTTGGACATATGAGGGGAAAACATTCCCCTTAATGTATGATTTTTATCAGATTAATTCAGAAATTGATTATTATTGTGAGCTTTAAAAACAGTATTTTTTTTTATTGCTTCTACCTTACAAAAATCCTTTGCCTGTCATTAAACACTGACTCTTCATGTGAGACTGGAAGAGTTTCACTGAGCTTTCTTTTACCATGTAAATAAATGACATGGAGAAGAGAGATAATGGAGAAACTGAGAATCAGCCGTATATGAACTTTTACCGCTCGGTATACGTATTGATTATTTCTTCTCCCCTTTATTCCACATATAATGTACATATAGTGGAACTCAACCCTATGACTGTGACTATGAATGGCACAAAAATTGAATGAGTCATTGCATTTATTAATTAGATTTCATTACTCAAAATAGGTTTTCAAAAAGTACTGACACACAAATCTCTTGAGCACTTTTGGCAAGCTGAAGAGACTTTTGTCTAATATTGTTTCAATTGTTGTACCATACAGCATAAGAGCATGACAGTTTTAAGAAAGGAAGAGTGGCCGTGATCCATTTCATATCTTTTGAACAACTTTGTACATACATCCAAAAATTAATTTTAAAACATTTAGATTGTGTGAGGGGCTCAAGTACATATACTTAATTTTTGATTGCAACAATTAACTTGACGAAAATAAGGTCGGCTTTTAGAGGTTGTTTTAAAACTCTTTTGAAACCGCTTCGTGGCCTTGATTTTGTTTGCAATTGATTGAAAATGTTGTAGTACTGTAAATAAAAATACTAAACTACCATCATACATGTAAAGTAAGTACAATTGACGTACTTTTAAATGAACAACTGTCACAAACTTGCTGGCTTGCTTGGGGATGTCTAAACACTGGAGTTCGATAGCCGAAAAACCTGAATTTGTTTTTTTTTCTTGTTGGCTTAACAAGCCGTTCTATTTGATCAGAAAATAAAATGTTTACTCAAGTTTCCATATATTGTGATTTGTGATATTTATATTCTTTGTGGTGACTGATTTGCCATACTTTACCGGTTATAAACCACTGACACTCCTCCACACACAGTGGTTGCAAATCAATTGCAAAAAAACAGATTTAGAAAAAAATTACAAAACATGGACTCTCGCTTGGCTCATTATTAGTTGTCATAATAATTACTACAGACCAAATGTCAAATGATCCAGACCCAGGCATGACAATCATATTTAGTACCTGTCTCGTGAAGAGACTCTCTTTTTCAATACCGGTTCATAAGGGATTTCTCGTTATAAAATAAAGGACGCAGTTACGATACGTACGATGGAATAGCACCGCGGCTACTTATACATATCTGTTTACGCAATGCTTAAGAAGCTGCTTATATTGTTAGAAGGGGGGTATTTTTATATGAGATACATTAAGCGGTCCATTGCAAATCTCTTATAACAGTAAGGCCATGTGTAGTAAGAGGCATGTGTTAAGACCGATGCGCTTTGTCAATTTTATTTTTTCTCATTATTAAGGGTGTTTCAATATATATAGGACAAATTTTTGCGAATTGTAGGGATTCTATTTTAAAGTGAATTTGTTTGCCCATGATGCCAAGAAACGAGAGATGTGAACAAGATTTTAAAAAAATGAAAACATATTAACTCTTTCATACAATTCATAGACCTTGGCGCACGTTTGTAGTTCCTGACATTGAAAGTTTGGATTTACAAAGATGATATTAGGCTCATATGAAACCCCTCAAAATTTACTCCAAATGTGGCGTTTTGAAATATTTTTATGAACGACAAGCCGTCCATGAAAAAATTCCAAGTTCTGAAGCTCCAAACCACAACTTTGCTACTGAAGATGAATTTCTCAACCTTGTTCTCTGTTCTTACGGGTCATGCCCGCAAAAGAGCGTAGAGTTGTAAGGATGGCTACTCTGAAAGTCAATAAAATTTCCTAGAATCCAAGTTAAAATGTTTTTGAAACAAATTTTAGACGGGAATAAGCAATTTGAAACTTTAAAAATTTCAGATTTAAAAAAAGATATTGACTTTGCTCCACTTACATGACCGCTGTATATACAGTTTTTGACCTAGAGGGATGGAACAAATTTTATCAAATCTGGAAAAAGATTTTGTAAAGTACGGGAATTTTTTTTTACGATCCCTCATTAGGCTAGGAAGGGTGTTAAATCGTTTATTGGCAACCTGTAGACAGTAAGTAACAACGTCAATACCCAAACTGCAACAATGGAAACTTATGCTTATGTTTTGTCTACAGTTCACACATTCGTGTAGTTATTTAATGCTTGGTTGCGGTTTTAGCAAGCTGCTTGATAACAGATAGATATAAGCTCATTAATCTGTGAGAAATTTAAACTAACGTTGCGCTTTTTTCATTAGTGCTTGTTTGATTAATTATTTCAGTGATCTTACAATTTTCTACAGTTTACTGTTTACTTACTTGCATATACAGTAAGTAATTACTTATCTATGTGCAATTTGACTCTGCCCTATTCCTGATAGTAAATTTTCGCACTTCGCCCCCTTTGTTGTTTACAACAGAAATATTGTACTGTCGCTAGTGGATTTAAGCGAAACAGCACATACTCTAGTACTCCCCATATAAGAAGTTTCAGAGGTCATATAACTCCAGGGTAATTTACCCCGTTCTCCTGGAAATGACACCTTCATTCAATCCCGAGTCAAGTTGAAGAACAGTTTTGAACTGCCAATTCCAGTCCACTTTAAAACATCCCATTTCTATTTTTCACATTTCTAGTTTAACTTTCATAATGAAGGTTTCCGGATAAGATCACAGTGACTTTACACAGTTCAATAGCAGCGTCAATTATGTATTTGAAGAACTTCCAGACTCAATTATAAATGCATGAATGTCAATATCTCGTAGCACACGTCAAACTTCAAGTCCAAGAAGCCTTTGAGAAGTTTCAATTTCAAGCCCCTTTAGAAGTTTAGAACCCTATGGTTGGAAAACAGTGAAAAATGCACTCAAATCACTGGACTTCTGAAACTTCTTAGAAAAGTTACTATAGAATGTGTCGTATTTATTTAAAACCAGCAGAGGCATCAAAAATCGCCATTGATTTGTAATTACGGACGCAAGAGAAGGGGAAGGCTAGAGTAAAAAGTGGCGTGCTCGAGATCGCAAGGATAATGTTTCAAGAATTTTTAATTTGGACATTTTTGTTCGATTTAATACCTAACCAAAACCATTACGTATCCAAATAATTAGCATTTTTATTTTCCAGTTCTAGCAAAACTTTCAAGGCGTCAAAACCGTTGCGTTGTCCGTCAACATGAATCCAAAAAATATAATGGAATCTTAAATAATGCTAGTGATTCATCACCAAGTCGTAAACCGAAACTTATATAGCACATTGCTTTCCTCCTTTTTTGGTTTTTTTTTCTGGGCAGTGCTCTCAGTTAGACACCCTTACTTACTCTTTACTCATAATTTTGTCTCTCATGATGTCCAGTACTTACTTTTTACTTACTCAGGGGCTTCATGGTGGCTATCTTACTTACTCTTTACTCCCTCAAAATTTCGGGTCGCAGTGTAATACTTACTCTTTACTTACTTATTCGCAAAAATAAGCTGATATTACTTACTCTTTACTTACTTTTGCCTGCATAGTACTCAAGTAATACTTACTCATTTTTAAATATAATCCACGTCACTGCCATCTTTGGTAGTGTAGTCAAAGACTCAAGTTTAACGATTTGCATCGTCGCAAGTATTTAAAGGCATTGTTTGCCTATGGCCTGTGTTATCTGCCTCCATAAACCATACATAAGTCATGGATATTGTCGGAGAACATTTTTTCTATGGTAGTTACTCCAGTAAAGAAGAGTTTACTTACTCAATACTTACTTGTTGATACTTTGCAGTTCGTCTTACTTACTCATTACTTACATTACACCGGGGAATGAGTGTTTGTACTTACTCTTTACTTACTTAAACATCAACCTTTTTAAAATTACTTACTCATTACTTACTCATACTCGCAGATGTGAGTACGAGTAAGTACAATACTCACTTACTCACTTTATGAAAAATTCGAGTAATGAGTAAAATTGAGAGCACTGTTTCTGGGTCCTCAAAACAACTTTAGTAACCTAAAGGTTCTGCTTCTGGTGTCAAAATCAAAACGTTTTGCGCCTATCAAATAAAATATGAAAATTTCGTTGCTTTATGCTAGAATATGTAAATGTTTCAAATTTACAATTTCAGACTGTCAGTTATATTGACGAAGACTATTAGAGAAATTCAGTTTTTGTTTTTCCAGAAATTCACTTATTTTCTACCAGTCCTTAGGGCATTACAATATTATTAAAGGTCGGACGCCGAGCCTATTCTTAATTCTCACTTAACTGCAGGATGGAATTAACAACACATTTAAATTTATAATAACAGCATAATTTTTAATAATAATACAATTTTGTTTCCTGGAACTTTTAAGAGATTCTTAGATTCTAACATTAGATTAACAAAAGCTGAAAGTTTTTGAACAACAAACCAGGTCGATATTGAATCTCCATTTCCAGTCTCCTGACAAATGCCATCCAAAATGTCTAGATCACCACTGTGTTATCATTGTCTTCATATGTATTCGTTGTCCTCAAATCAGTGTACCACACTGCTGCTTTTCATTGCAGCTGCTACACTACACTACACTACATAACATATGATCATAATCATCTTCATCGTCATCTTCGTTATCATCGGAATGATCCTCATCGTCATCTTCATTGCCATCGGAATAATCCTCATCGTCATCTTCGTTATCATCGTAATGATCCTCATCGTTATCTGAATAATCCTCATCGACGTCCGAATAATTCTCATCCTCATCAGACTCATCGGAAACTTGTTCCTATAACATTAGCAAACAAATTAAATGATCACTTACCAACAAAAATTGCACACTTCTGTAATAGTTTTAATTTGAAATTTTCATACTGTATATCGAATCAAGCCTGGATGAAATTTTTTTAGCTCCTCTTGTGAAACCTTGATTGATGCTTTAAAAGTTTCCAGTCGAGGGTTGTGTTTAAGCATAATTTTGCAGCCTTCCAAAGTAATCTTTTAAAACGCACATTCAAACAAATTGGTTTTTACATACTTCCATTAATTTTTTCTGCTTACAATACAACTAAACATCGAGTAATTTTGACATTGAAATGTGTATTTTGTAAATGTACTTCCGGATTATGACACAAGTCCAAAACAGCCAGCCTTGTAAACCTAATACCATGAATCAAAGTCAGGTCACTAATTTTCCCACAGGACTTCAAGGTTAATGAACGCAAACCTAGTGTATAGTGAAAATAACACGGGTTTAGCTTGAACAAAAAGTTTGTCAAAATGAAGTCCTTATTATTAGCAATTTCAGCTTTAGTCGACTTTGCAGTACTTGACTAATAAAATTATTTATTCCTTCACCAAACAATGGCTAACCTTTCAACTCAGCGATTGAAAACGTAGGTCCATGTTGGATTCCAGAAATACCCGTGAAACCATAATCGGTGCAATCTTGAATGGTAGTCAAGTGTAATTCACGGAGCCTCTTAAATTGTCTCCATAAAAACTGCAGCACTTCATCATCAATGCAATTTCCGCATTCAGAGATTGCAAGCTTGGTTAGAACATCCGAATTTAAGTTAAGCAGAGAACAAATAGTTATCTTTTGAAAATTGTCGTTGGTGTTTCGAATTCCCCTCAATTCAATTTTCTCTACGGAAGGAGGAAGATTTTTCAATATGGTGTCCGCATCAAACCAAGTAGGTTTCGGCATTCGCCTAAATGGCCAAATTGTATCGTCACGATTATGTAAGCGCATATTAACGTCCTCAAGTTTTTGACTGTTACTCAAAAATCGCCAGAAGTTCGGCTTTCTAATCCTACGTATGAAATACATCACATCAATTCGAAGACGTCTGAGATTACCACTTCGATCTGCAAGGGTTTCTAAAAGATCCGATCGGAGAAACTCCGGAGGAGAAAATTCAACATCCAACAGCAATGGTTGATTGCGCAAAAATTGAGCAACATTACGTTGTCCGTGTGCCTGCCTCCTCCATTCGATTTTGAGCGTCATCAAGCTTGGAAAGACCATTTTGGGAAGTAATGCCCCTTCACACAAACTCTCACTTACCAGAAAGACGTAAGCTGGCAGTTCCAAACACGTCAAATGATTTTTATTAACTGTGGCAATTTTTATGAGAAATGTCTCCTGAGCACGAATGCTATTCCACGGTTGATGTCTACAAGATAACCGGAGGGACTCTTTATAACCATTTAAGGTATACCTTCGCAAGCTGACAAGTCCCATCGCAAGGGCATTATACCACGGATTCAGAGTTTCAGGGCTCACATGATCATAAATGTGGTTGTCTTCGCCTTCCAGAATGAATTCTGTGACATTTTCCAAACTTCTTAGAGCGTTTTGGGAAAACGGAAAATTATTTTTTGCACTTGCCCATACGAAGAAGTCATGACTCAGGGTCAACTTTCTCAGCTTCTTTGTAGCTTCCAGCAGTAGTTTCAGTGATAAGTCGACTACTGGTTTGGTGCGTTCAACCCAAGACCAAACATACTCGTCATTTTGCCCGACAAATATTCGCAAATCTTCCACTTCCGCCAGTAATGGCAGTAGCCAAGTAATGTCCCCGAATTCCCCGAATGCGTTTATCCTCACGGTTTTCCACATTTGTTTCATTGCGTCCCAGTGACTCAAGAGAATATTTTCACAATTCAATTTGAAAATTGTGTGCTTGATGAAATTAGTCGATCCAAAAATTGCGGATTTCATATTTTTGGAGACCATCCGACAATTTTTCAAGTCTTCGTAATCCAGAAACGGAGCTAAGTGTTGCCAAACCTGTGTAAGTTATGTTGCACAAATATTAACTATAGATACATTATCCTCATATAATTAGCTACTCTTTTATAAATCCCTAATTGTAAAGAATTTCTGAAACTTTACATCATGGGTAAAATACACGCCCCAGTCTTGCTTCTCCTCACTGAAGTCATTGGATAGTTCAGTCGTAACATCAGAATCAGTCGCCTTTCCGATTTTCTGCCTTTTATTGCTCATATTGGGACCGTTAAGCAGCAGAATTGATACTGACGTCAAATAAAACCTACCGACTTCCGAGTTTCCTTCAGCCTGCAAATTTCCAAAGACTAATGTTTAGTCAGGTATCAGGTCATAATAACAACATTAGAACTGTCCAAACACTAGTCTATTTAAGATTATAATTTATAAAAAGCAACTACGGATGTAGTTCGGATTCCATTTGTCAATGATTACGGTATCAATAAAATCAATCCACCACTTCCGCCAGTCCCGCATTTTACTGCCAACATCCCATTCTACCCTGTGGGATCCCGTAATTATTGATTATTACTCCCCATTACTCAATACCTAATGTTCTGACAAAAATACTGAACAAGTTGGTAAGATGACGTCAAAATCCAAATATCAAACAGGAAACGCTCATAAACTGGACCGACACGAACCTATCGCTGAACCTGTGAGGAATTAAATTAAAATATTTACTTCTTTCCACCGTATCTCATTATTAATAATTAAATAAATTACCCGGCTATATCAAATTTTGGTTGTAGTATATATCGTTTTTCCACCAAACCTAACCAAAAATAGGAAGATTTCGAAGGGATGTAATCAGACAAAACAACAAAAACAAATGGCGGTCGAGGATTTCTGTCGTGCAAGTCAAACTCAGTCCGTAACCTTTCAAAATATTGTCCGATCCGAATGAAGAGATGGTATTCTTTTGAAATTAGATATTGGATTTAAATAGCAGATTATGGCTTCAATCAAAACCAAGGCTTTATAATTTATATTTACAAAAGTAGGTTTAATTACGTATTTTCTTAATATAGATGGTCTCACCAGATCTTGTCAACGCATTTGGCGCGGGGATTTTGAATAAGACGCGCGTTAGACAAAGACGCTATAATAATTGTGTAAGTCATTTTGTTAGTTTACAGTACACTCAATAGATGATGTACCCAATTTCAGCTTTTTACTTTATGCAATTTCGTCCGACCGAAATTGTCAAAACGTTGTAATTCCTAACCCGTGTCTAAACAATAAGGGCTTTCCTATGAAGAATGTCGAGAACATATTTGAGGGGCCAAACGTTTGAAGGAATCAGTCTCATTTTAACATTTAACAACGTGTTCCCCACTGAAAAAGTGGGCACAATATTTTGCCTCGCCTATATCCTACATATATTTTTAGTACCCTATCCTGCCTACATTATGCCTACATTGGTGTACTAATAATCACGACCACTACAGTTTCTCTACAAACTACAAGGACTTTTGAAAAATGTTCTTTCCCTTAAAAGATGTTCATAACCCGATACATGCGCCCCCGCAGGACGACTAATTTGAAAGCTACGTGAAACTTATTATTTATAACTTGTTAGGAACAACGTTAATTTCCTAGTTATTCGCCAATTTCAGTAAAAAAAATTGGTGAATGCACTATTCAAACAGTAGACAATATATCCGAAAAATTCAAGGCAATTCTATTTTCTAAGCTGTGAAAGGTTAAATGTCAGGGTCACAGATACTGGAAACAAATTCTTTCAGAACCTTCATGTACTCCTTAGACAGTGCTTCTGTAATCACTTCTATTTTTTTTTAACGGTAAATACCTAGGGTGGCATAACATTAAATAGCAACTAATCAAGGAGCTTTTTAGAATTAAATCCCTTCAGCAAAATATACGTACTTATTGTATTATTAATGAAACTAAATTACTGTATGAGAGAAATTAATTACACATTTATAAATTATTAATTGGCTACCACGTGTTAGTTGTACAGAAGGTTTTTGCCTACTTGTAGGCCCTTCATGTACGGGAGGCGCCCACCTTTGCCCTGCAGTGTTGTGAACGAGCGTGAAGTTGAAGAGTGCTTAAATATAGCTCTCTATGGTTGAGCAATGTTTTGATGTGGGGAATTCAAAAATACATAATTGGTACACGATTTGGATATTTTTGGAATTTGGGTCTTGGGTTATTATGTTACTTTATTAAAGTAGGTACATTCGGAAGCTGTTTATGTTTATTAACGCAAAACGTGATATTTATTATTGTTACTTGTCTATAGTTGATAGTCTTGTAGGAAGTTAATGGTTGTTAGTATTGTTCTTGCTCGATCTGTTTAATCCTAATAGTTGCTAGAAGTAGCAGATTTATAGGTTTGGAAGATTGTTAAATTTTGTAGTTCCAAAATGTCGAAAAGAAAGATCACGGATAATAACCTGTATGATCTTCTGGAGATTCCATCCACTGCTACAGAACAAGAGGTAAATATGTTAGTCTGTATTTTGTTTTTTGGCTGGGAGTGTAAGGAATTGAAAAGAAGTAAAAAAGCATTCAGTGTAATAAATATGTATTTTAATTCGTTTTTTTAAATAGATCAAGAAGGCCTACCGGAAAACAGCCCTCAAATGCCATCCAGATAAAAACCCGGATAATCCACGAGCTGCTGATCAGTTTTTAGAACTATCCGAAGCTTTAGCAATTTTAACCGACACGAAAGCTAGAGTAAGTTGGGGAGTTTCAGTTTAACGTAATTACTTATCTCCATTAGTATGAAAGTGCATTTGAAAAAACTTTCGCGGAGATCAGGAACCTGAAAGAGTTTTGTTGCGGAAAAGTGTAGCTTCGGAGGTACGAGTCGTTTAGCAATGTGACCTGTGTAATGCATTGTATGGATTCATGTACACTGCAAATTTAATGCAGTTCAAATTAGATTCGGTGCGTAAGTTAAGAATAAGATCAAAAATCTAAGTTTTATTTGAAGATTATTGAAGTCAAAGATTAAGAATGTAAAATCAAATTGTTTTGATTGATAACAGGAAATGGGAATACTTATACAGGCACATGATGTAGTACCGAGTGCTTGCTATTAAAGATTTTTTTTTAGATTAGATATTCCCTCGGGAGTTTTTGGAGGTAGGCTACGCCACTCTCTTGTATACTTAGTGTGCCTGATACAAGAAAATCTCGAAGAGGTGTCGTCAGTAAAACAAATGTTTAGCAAATAAAGTTAACCTAACCTAACCAAAATTGAGGATTTTTGATGTTCTGTTCCATACAATACTTGGCTTACCTGAAAATAGTACATACAAAAGGTACACAAGGTAGGGGCGCGTATCTGTGCAATGCAGTACACATATAACATTTGACCTCTCGTATATCTGAAATTACGTTTCCACAACAAAATTCGTTCGGATTCGTGATTTTCACATTCAGTTTGTTCTTTCCACAAAAAATAGCCACTAAACTAAAGTTACACTGTGCATTTTATTGATTAGATAATGCGAATTCGTGGTTATTAATTTTTGTTGCTTGGGTGTGCAGGAAGCTTATGATAGAACATTAAAAGCAAAACAGTTAGCGAAAGAACGTCTGGACGTTCTTGATGCGAAACGTCGAAAGTTCAAGGAAGATTTAGATCGACGGGAACGTGAAGCTAAAGAATCATCAAGTAAAACTTATACTCCAGGATTATCGGATGAGCAGAAACTGCAGGTATAGGATTTGTTATTTTGTATCAAATTATTTTAAAGTTTACATGTTGTAAATTCAATATATACGATACTATGTATTAATTGTTTTCCTATCTAGCGTGAAATTGAGCGTTTGAAAAAAGAAGGATCAAGGATATTAAAAGAAGAGCAAGAATTTATTAGGCAGCAGCTAAACACAAAAACCACCTTTCCTGCTGCCACTGCAGAAACGAAGCCACTCACAACATCTTCTAATAAACCATCACAGGATACTCAAAGTTTTGAAGATTTTGAAGCATTCGAAGCTAAAATTCTTCAACAGTTAGCTGCCGCAGCGGCTGATCAAAAAAGGAAGGCTAGTGTAGAAACTTCTAAGGAAGTGGAGAATTCGTGAATGAGTAGTTCGGAGCTTTCGCTTCGAATTTAACAAAAAGATACTAGTATGTGTGCTGAAATTACGTTTGAAACTTGAGCTGCGACCTTACGACACTGGTATTTATCGAACGTCAATGCTGTTTTTGGTTTTGTACGAATGCTTTCGAAACATTTTTTATTTACAATTACTTGCTACATTTGTTGCAACTGATATAAAACGACAGTTTTTTCATTGCATTGAATAATCTGACTTCGCATTTATACACTTATAAGTCTTAAGACACGAAATTAAGTTTTTATGTCCATAAGAACTATGCTTAATGTGTAAGGAACACAGTTGATTGAATGAACTTCATTCAGTCGCTTCATATGGCTAACATATGGACAATAGCATTTGCACGTTAAGCGTCTGTTCTCCGGTGACTGGAGCCCACGGCCTGTTGTACAGATTGAAATCCATTTTCTCTGTAAAACAAAATAATTATCTACATGAGGTCCAAAAAGTGCGTTTCAAAAAAATCAGAACATCATGTGTTTTTATCTAATCGAAATATATAAAAAAGGACGAACTTTAAAAGGTCGGACAGCTCTTTTTTAATCCGAGTGACAACACCAGGACCATTGTACACCAAAGCTGTGTACATTTGCACAGCACTTGCACCTGCACAAATTTTATTATACGCATCCTCTCCACTCCAGACTCCACCAACTCCGATTATAGGTATTTGTCCTGTCGGGCAGTGATTCAAAGTTACAAAACTTCAATTAGAAAACAATTCCAACATATCTGAAAATATTTTAAAGATTTACCTTGAATTTCTTTGTAAAATTTTCCCACAAGCTCCGTGGAAGTCTTTTCCAGGGGTTTCCCACTTAGCCCACCAATTTGGTCCTTCAGATTACTAGCAAGTCCATTTCTTGAGATAGTAGTGTTGGAAACGATCAATCCATCGACCCGGCTTTCCTTCTTCAAAACAGTTTTACTTATAGATCTAATGTCTTCATCTTTCAAATCCGGAGCTACCTTTAGAAATATGGGAACATTTCTCTCCTGAGCGTTTCTTGTATTTATAACCCTCTGCAAAATTAAATCGCCAAGGCCACTGGAATCAGATTATTTACTTACACTTTCCAAAATGCATACAATCAGGTCACATTATAGTGTCTTACCATACTTGCAACAATTCAGGAAGAGATTCTGATTTTTGCAAATCCCTTAAGTTAGGTGTATTTGGGGAGGAAATATTTATCACGAAATAATCCGCTGTGTCACTGAACGCCTCTACACCCTCACAGTAATCTTTTATTCTATCAGGGGAATCTTTATTAGCACCCAAGTTAACTCCAACGGTGTAATTCGGATCTCTCTGTTTAAACTCCTGCAAACGCTTCCGAACAATTTCCTTCCCATCATTGTTAAATCCATATCTACGGGAAAAGTGGACACAAAAATAATATCCTCGCAAATCCTACCAACTCCATTTAAAAATGATCCAAACATAGACAGGTTCTTACCGATTTATCACAGCATTATCCTCTGGTAAACGAAAAATCCTTGGTTTCGGATTCCCTTCTTGTGGCCGAGGAGTTACACTGCCAATTTCCACCCACCCTAGACCTATCTTTGCCATGCCCCTCACACATTCCGCACTCTTATCAAATCCTGCTGCCAACCCCACCGGATTTGAAAGCTGCATATTTGCAATTTTTATTTGCTGTAAAAAATTAGCAAAAATCCTTAAACAAGTCCTTTACAATGTAATAATAGACATTTCCATTCCAATATCCTCAAATTTTTTGCCAAAGTCCTTGAGCACCTACAAGATTGGGCGAATCACCGTCACAGGCAGCCCGGATGAATCCAAATCTGGCCATTGACACCGCGGCACGGTGAGAGAACTCCGGGTCAATACGGTCTAACACGGGGCTGACAAACTGCTTAAAAAACTTCTCATTTCCCGTCCATAGTCCAATACCCCCGAATGCTAGCACTCCTCCAGCCCCAACTCCAACAATGGACTTTACTTTCCTCTGTAATTTAAGAAAGTTTATAATTTCGAATTACTGTCACTTTCAAATATAAATAATTGACCTTAAAAAACAACAATTAATACATCCTCCTTACTAATGCCAACATGTTTATAGACCAACACAGAATCTGTTTCTTTCACATCATGTCTCTAGCCAGACTCATAACTCATGAAAAATTTAGCTATCGCTGTAAAGATATAAACTGAACTTTGTCCCATGTACATATCTACTCCTCACCAATATCCTAACTAACATCTCGTTTCCAGACGCCTCCTTTAATTACATTATAAAAATAGGTAAAGCACAGACAGAAGACCCATAAATATCTAAGTAAGTAACTAGATTTATCAGTCTCATCTCAAGTTTCAAGGGTGAAACAACACACAGAAAGATCGTGTGTCTCAATGTCTCACATTCAAATTCAAACTTCAATACAACTTATAAACGCACTGTACACATTACTTTACAGCTTACAATTAGGCTCATTACCACTTCGTATAGTTTGTTAACTTACAAGTAGTAGTTGCTTTTGACTGATCATTTTGAGGTCCTGGCTCAGGTTTGGCCTTAACTCTCAATCAGAATCGGACCACACCACAATTTAATATTTATTAAAGTGGATTCTCCAAAATCCCTATCATCTATCATAGATCCGATATTTAACGCATTTAAACAAAATTTTTATGTAGTTCCCGGAGCATATAGAACTTCATTTAAAAATATTTTAACAAATTGTCGGCACCCGCAGCAGAACTGTAATGTCAACAAACAAAAAATAGTTAAACGGATTCCTTGCAAATACAGAATATGTGTAGAAATAGTCACTGTCAGTTTCTGATTATTTAACCGTACATTAAGTTCAAGTTTGTATGTATGATTGTTTGTTTTTTAAAGCAGGTCTTTTAACCTTTCGACCCAAATCACACTAAATAATAATGCACGACTAAAAAATTATATGATTCCGATTATCCATGTGAATTCAAATGGTAGTCCATTGAGATTGGCGCGCTCCTGGAGGCCGCGTGCTTCTTGTGTAGCATTTATTCGAAATTACGAGTCTGATTTTTTATTAATGCTTTAAAGCATTGCCTTTCAAGTTAAAGTGATTGAGGTCTTGAATTATATTTTAAGAATTTTGTACAATTAGAAATCTTATTACGGAATTGTTGGAGGAGCAATTCTGACAGTACATGAATATTCAGTGGTAATTAGATTGTGTGAAGTATTGGCGTTATACAAATAGTTGAAAAATGTCACTGATTGCCGGGGATCAAACTCCGGAAACACCGCATGGACATGGACACGGACACTATGCATCCGCATCCTCCAAAGACAAGGTAAATGGACGTGTTTTTTACTAGGAAATAATTGTGATGATAGTTTTAATTTGAAGAACTGAAATGGGCTATATTTCAGTTCTCTGTTCTGAAGGAATGAGTGATGAACTCAGGAGAGCTGTGAATTGTTGTGCCATTGTCCCTTGACTTTGACTTTGACAATTGTCATTATTGAATAACTCCAAGTGGGGCTCTGCTTGTTAACATAAAAAGTAATCTGGGTTTTTATTTTCTAGGAGCAAAGCGTTCAGAAGCACTCTGTACATACATTGGTCTTCCGGTCTTTGAAAAGGACCCATGATATGTTTCTTAGTGATCAAGGGAATCTACCACCGGTCAATGACAAAGCGTGAGTTAATAAATGACAAGAAGATGCAATTAAAGTGCGGGTGTTTATAATATAGGTTTGGGGGAATTGAAGGAAGAGTGCGGTTTTTTTTGTAGAGAGAAGATTATGAAAGCAGTGAAGGCGAAGGATCAGTATGGGCCGGTCATGGGGATTGTAGAGAGACAAAAACTGGAAATTGCTCAAGGAGGCGATCCTCTTATGATCACTGGAGCGCCTCAAGTATCGGATCCAGCAGCTGGGGATTCTCAGGCACTTGCATTAATTAGGTGATATTTTGTTGTTTGATGTTCGATGTGTTGTATATTATATTACAGTTAGTTACAGCGCAGAGTGGGATTGCATGTAGGCATTTACTTATTTCGGTGTGTTTGAAATTTACTATATATAGTAATACAAAATCGTTGGCCACAATTGGCGGGATCGGAATCAATGATGCAACGAAGGCCCCAACATCGATTGTTTCTCAAGCGAAAAAAATAGCTACAATGCCCAAGCCTAAGTGGCATCCTCCATGGAAGTTGCATCGTGTCTTGAGTGGTCATTTAGGTTGGGTTCGCTGTGTTACTGTCGAGCCTGGAAACGAATGGTAATGTGCGATTGTAATCTTAGTAGGTGTTAGCGCTTTAGAGATGAAATTTACTTTGGAAATTAATTTTCACGTCTGAATATACCAGGTTTGCGACGGGCTCCGCTGATCGTGTGATTAAGATATGGGACCTTGCCAGTGGAAAGCTAAAACTGTCCTTGACTGGACATGTTAGTACAGTGAGAGGTCTCGTAGTCAGTGCTAGGCATCCGTACTTGTTCAGTTGTGGTGAGGACAGAACTGTGAAGTGCTGGGATTTGGAGCAGAATAAGGTTAATACCGACTTTCATTGATTATTATACTGTCGATTTTATCTTTGTCCCCCGGTTTAAAATAATTAACATATGAAACTCTTCTGCTAAAAATTTAGGTCATTCGGAGTTATCACGGACATTTAAGTGCCGTTTATGGCATTTCCTTGCATCCTACAATTGATGTAATAGTAACCGTCGGACGTGACAGTGTAGGCCGGGTTTGGGATATGAGAACAAAAGCAAATATTATAACCTTGTCAGGACACACTAACACAGTTGCATCGGTACTTACTCAAGCGGCAGAACCACAAGTAATCACCGGATCTCATGATTCAACTATTCGTTTATGGGATTTATCAACTGGAAAGTCTATGGCTACATTAACCAACCATAAGAAATCGGTGAGAATAATTATTGAGCCAGAATTATTCTAATCCAGTTTTACATAATTAAATGACGAGCTGAAAATTACGGTAACTTATTATCAGATTCGAGCACTAGCAATGCACCCCGATTTGTACATGTTTGCATCAGCTTCTACTGACAACATAAAACAGTGGAAATGTCCTAAAGGAGAGTTTATTCAGAATTTAACTGGTCACAACGCCATAGTGAATGCACTTGCTGTTAATCAGGTACTTTTTATGAATTTTTAGTACCATTAATTCAAAATGCTTGTGTTTCAAAGATTGAACCTGTCATAAAATTATTATTTTAGGATGGAGTTTTAGTATCTGGAGCTGACAATGGAAGCTTACATTTCTGGGATTGGCGCACTGGTTATAATTTCCAAAGGTACTTGATGATCAAATATATCTTGGTGTTAATT
The DNA here is from genome assembly GCA_947179485.1 of Allacma fusca. NCBI lineage: Eukaryota > Metazoa > Arthropoda > Collembola > Symphypleona > Sminthuridae > Allacma > Allacma fusca. The sequence continues at coordinate 32,822,046 of OX359248.1, forward strand.
TGTTTTCTCTTTTTCAGAGCTGTAACTCCTGTAGAGTTTGAATCAATTTTTCTGTTGGCATTTTCTAGGATTCAAACTCAAGTGCAGCCTGGTTCGATGGATTCTGAAGCTGGAATCTTCTCTATGACGTATGACTTATCTGGAACACGGCTCATTACAACGGAAGCTGACAAGACCATTAAAATCTATAGAGAAGACGATGAAGCTACAGAAGAAAGCCACCCGATAGACTGGAAGCCAGATATCTTGAAAAGACGACGTTTTTAAATATTCAAATAATCTTCCGTGTTAACATTGATAATTTCTTTTTTTGTGAAAACTTTTTATGGATTGGTTGTGCAGTTTTTACTTTTACTGACACAGCATTGTATATGTTCTCTAATAAATAATGGTTTATGTAACTTGACGTTTCCTACGAATTCCAGCTGAATTTATATTCATTAAAATATGCTCTATGATCTCTAATTTTATTGTTTCGTGGTTTTAACTGTGACGTAGTTTATCTTACAATCTTTTTGCCATATTGGATGCGAAAATTTCCATTAAAATACATTATCATTTCTGTTAGTATTTAAACGTCTACGGCTCAGTCCTGACATCGGAGTTTGTTTCAAAGTAACCGTGTTCCTAGACAGATAGTTCTGACATGTCTCAAAACGAGCATTCTCACGAGTAGTAAATGCATTTTGTTTTCGGTAATAATGACATCAAGGATGGATGCAGATTTATGATCAAATCTATCATTTTATAGCCACTGGAGAAAGATTTAATCAAACTGTTTTATTGTGTACAGGATACCAAGACACGATTTACCCCTGGCCAAAAGCTCTCGATACAGCCGTCAAGTAAATGGGGTAAAACAGTATTTTTGGAAAATGTATAATTTTGAAAGTTAACTCAATGTCCCGCATGTCCCTACGTTGAGAATCGTAGGTATGTTCCATAAAAACAGCTACGTTGGGGAAGCTCGTATTCAGGACTACAGATGCGGAAAAGGAGAGTTTCTGGTATTGCCAATATTTTATGGATATGTTCTGTCGCTTATAAAAATATTTTAAAATGCTCCGTAGCTTTCATGGGGATTCATTTGAGCTGAACATCGTCTTCTCACATCAAAAATATTGTGGTCTCATGTAAGTACTGAAAGTTTGAGTTATTATTTAACCTATTCTCTTTAGTTTGCAATGAGAGAATTTTGGTATTGAGCTGGTGATCAAATATTTCTATTTAATTTAGTCTTTCTGGCAACTTCTGGTGCTCTATTTCATGCAGTAACGTAATATTTATTGTAGGTTATGAACGAATTCTTATTAAAGATTTGGTTTCTTATAGTTTCCAGTCGTAAGTGGAAATTAGGGTTTAATGTCACAACTTACTATTCTTTTAAATCAATTATTAATGTTATTCCATCTGCATGAGATTTAACATGCATACATTGAACCCAAGTAGGATATAGGTGTACACGAAAGTGTCTTCCTGCCGGAAGTCTCCAGTTAGGATACAATACACTTTCCGGACTTTTCATTATAAGGATTTAACTTCTTATCGATGGGCACTATGAGAGGGTCACCAGGTTCCGCCTCCTGGATAGCTGCCATGATTCTGTTTAAAGTAATCAATTGACATTTCACTATAATAATTATTTCGCTCAAGAGCCGAAAAGGTTTTACTGAACCTCACGTGTGTATATCCATGCATTTAGTAAGGTATGGTTTTATAAGCTGAAAAATATGACTAAAGAAATATTTTATTCTTACTTCGCAATCGATTCCGACGTTTTCTGTTTCTCTACGCTTTCATGATGCTTTAAACCATCCAAAATCGCACGCAAGGTATCCTTTGTTATTTCGTTTTGATCCGTCATTGTTGGAATTGTATTTTCGCCGTAGAATAAATAACAATATGAAAAGAAGCAAAACCAAAGTATCAAAGTGCACACTGCAGAGACGAACTGACTACTGTGGATCTTGATAAAATGTAGGGTAATTGGAGGCTGTTGACGTGATGACGCCTGGACCGTTGTGTTGCTCATTTGCTTTCACCGTATTGATTTTTGAAACCCTCGTAAGACTCTTAACTCAATTAGCAAATTAGTCGATTGAGAGCAAAGCTCATGAACATACATACATAGAAAAATCTCTGTGTGTATAGTTAAGTACACCAACTTACATATGTTATTCTTTCAGACATGAAAGCAATCTCTTTTATTTATACATACGCGTCCTGTGCACATAATTATATTTACATTTATAAGACCAGTCTGTGAAGCTCCTTTGGTAAAAAAAAATAGTTGGATACATTTATACCCTGTAGGGTGTTCAGATTAGATCAGACTATTACTTCAAATATGCTTTGTATAAAAACATTTCTCCTCATGTTCCTTCGGCCTAACCAAGTATTCAATCTGGGGACAAACGAGAAATTGTGCAGCCCAATGTTCTCGAATTTCATGTGAACCCTTCTCCCCAATCATGATTACTGGAATATTTAAATTCCCATTCGTAACTTCTGGAATGACTGAGGCATCAATTACTCGCAGTCCTCTTGTCTTTAAAACTCTGCAAATAGTTAGAGTAGTAATAATTATTGCAGATATGAATAATTATTATTTACTTTCATGACAAATACGAAAAGCATTACCTCAGTTTGGAATCTACAACTGCAGTTCGGTCACTTGTCCCTTTTCCCATTTTACAAGTTCCACATTGATGATGGAGCGTGAAAGCATTGAAGCGAACGTAGCATTCCCAGTATTCATCACTTTTCAAGATATGATTCTCACAGCCTGGGAAAAAGCTAGATGTGAATCTGGCACCTACCGATTGGTAAGTACGCGTGCCTTCGTAAAGCTTAGTGACAAATTTAGCCCCCTCTATCAGCACTTGAACATCCTCTGGATGACTCAGATATCTGGGATTTAACAGGGGCTGGCTAAAAGGGTAATTGTCCCGGAGAGTTAGTTCACCCCGACTTTTTGGCTTGCCTATCATCACTGTCACAAAATTGGCGTCTTTTCCAATATCAGCCTTATAGTATTTCTGTAGGATGCCTGATTTAAAACTCAAAGCCTTTTCCTGATCTGCTCCTATACTTCGGTGGAGACCAGCGCCCACTAGCAGTAAAAGTGTGTCGGGCCATGTTGGTTTAGCGACAGAACTCGCTATGTAAGCTGTTCCGGATAGAGCTGAGGAGGATACTAAAGGACCTGTCGTTGCAAGCAAGAAAAAAATCATGAAATACAATCGCACTTATACTGACATTTTAAACCAGATTTTTATTAACAACGGTTAATAATTTGGCATTCAGAGTCTGCCACATATGTATATATGTAATCATAGCGTAATTATATAAATTTTATCGGTGGCAACAGCAAGCAATAACCTGTTCCGCGGTAGAAGAAATCTAGTACAGACTGAGGAGAAACATCCCGATCTGAAATTAAACTCAGTGGCGGTTCAATTAGGAAGGGTCCTACGTTTGCTACTAGGTGATCATGTAGGTTTTGACCCACTGGAAGATTGACCCGACATTTAATCTTTTTCAATAAAATAAGGTATAGGTTAGCAATCTGGCCAGATGAGAAAGGTGGATTCTTATAGAAGTATAGATGCATATGACACTACAGAACCCTAAACTAAGGAACTATAGTGAAGTAAGCAGCTACAACCTGCATTGAATTCAAATGCTCTTTTGGACCTACACCAGACAGCATGAGCAAATGTGCGGAGCCGATGGTTCCAGCACTAATAATTATTTCCTTATCTGCTCGAACAAACTTCTGAACCCCATGCCTGTAGTAGGAAACGCCATATGCATTCCGATCTCGATCAATATGAATCTGTGGCAATAGTAATATTCGTTAAGCACAGCAATACTTACACTTCTCATGTCTTTGAAGAAGTGTAATGAGTTAAGTAGGAATTTCCTGTACTTTAAAAGCCAATGAGTATCTCTTAATAAAAAGATTCCCTCGGTGCTTGGCAGTGTTGATGTAGGCTCGATAAGTGTCAAACCGAGTTCCCCTCTTCATAGTCACGTCAAGATAGCTGAATCCTGAATGATAAATAAAAGAATCATAGTTTAAAGTTATCGCTGGGTTAGAACTGCATTTGTTTGAAAAATTCAAACTCATCTTTTACAGATCAATTTTCTATGATCCTTACCCTCATATTGTCCAGCATTGTGATCTCGCACTTCGTAACCCAGTTCTGTCCCAGCTTTCAACCACTCCTTAATGCCCCGTGTGAACCGCATTTTTTCCACGTGAACTGGGCCGTCACTGCCATGGTATTTTTCTGGAGTGATTAAGTAAAGAGACTTAAATAAACATTGATTGATAGGGTGAAATGGTTTCACTTTGATAGAGCGGTCTAGCAACCATTTGGAAAATGTCCACGGTAAGTCTCCAGCTTTTTGAAGAACGGCAACAATCTGTCATATTTCCATTCCTTGTCACCAGATATCTCGGCCCAACGATCAAAATCTTTCGGATTGCCCCGCATGTAAATCATATTGTTGAGAACACTGCTTCCCCCTAGCGACCGACCTCGTGGCCAACGTATTCGCTGCAACGATAAATAATTAATTCTTGATACATCAGTGTCAGAAGGTCACAGAGAGGTATTGCAATTCTTGCAATAATAATTTATTATCGTCACAATAATTACGTTTCTTTCAAACGCAAACGATGAGTTCATTTGAGGAACTGTTTCGTAAAGCCAGTCAATAGGCGGTTGGTTGAGAAGAATGGGACTTGCAACAGGTACGGATGTCAACGGGTGTGGATTCCCACCCGACTCTAACAACAAGACCGTATTATGTTTGGACAGTCGATTGGCCACAACTGCCCCAGCAGATCCTCCCCCAACTACAAATTCCATGTAGAAAAATGCTTAGAAATTCAATAAAACAAGATCAAATTCAATGAACTGCATAAATACTTCCTAACCCACAATAAAGTCATAGGTTTCAAAATGAAACGGGTCCGTATTCCTGGAATCCAATTGACTCAGGAAAAAATCAAAATAGTAACTACTTGAAGACAACGACAGTACGAGGGCCGGTGCTAGTAGATATAACAAAGGGATAATTACCGGAGAAAATGGAAATCTCGCTAATCTACTGAAAATTTGAAATAGTATAGGGAAATTGGGGATTAAATATGAATCCATGGAGGTATGAGGATCCGGTATGGGCTCCATGTCTGCCCCTCGTCTTATTACCGACAAAGTGTCAAGGCACTCACAATCAGTTGTACACTATACAGTAAACGTAAATGCTGCTATTTATAGATGATGAAAATTTTTCTGAATTTGGTCTCAAAAATTTCATTCGGATAACAACTTTGACACTCAGGAACAACGTTAAACCGTAAGCCAGCACACTCAAATATCGAGTGAATAAAAAAATAAAGCAATTCTTCTGCCAAGCTCTGAATGGTTCCCATACCTAACGTTATTTGCTCATATCATCCAATATTGCAAGAATCTTTAGATTGTTGTACAGTAATAACTTTTTGCGTACACATGGTATGGTAAAAATATGATGAGCAATTCACTTTTGTGGGTGTGCACTATAGTAATATACATATATGTATCATATATACTGTAGTATGTTACCCATAATCATTTACAGAAAGTGCGAGTTAAATTACCTAACTTGTTTCTTCGAAAGGTAAAAAACTTCAACAACATAAAATGATGGGAATCACATACATACGGACTACAAGAAGACTAATTAGTGTAAGAAAAAATTGTACACAGACGTTTATGTATAAATTTTTTGTTTTGGCCATTTTTAGCTTGAGGCAAATCTCAGAATTAGGACAAAGCAATTTACAGACACAGGCATTTTAGTAGTCGAGACTGTATCACTGTGATTAAGCATCATATATCATAGTGTAAGCATTAAAAAAAGTAAGCTTACAATACTTGCATGTTACGCACTCGATTAGTTTCATTAAAAATACGTGAGAACTTCCTGTGATTGTTGATGCAACATAATAATAAATTGCTTGGAAGGAATGTCAATATTTGCTTAAAAGGTGACACAATATCAGGGTTAAGTATACGCAAGAAAAGTTTATAGGTATATACGCAAACCAGAGATATCTTGAATGCACTACGACGGAAAGTAACATTGTAATATTGCATGATTTGATGCTTTTTTCAATTATATATATGTAGATACATATATGGACTCAACCTCCTTGTGTTTACAAACACTAAAAAACCGTACATGCTGTATTTTAGTCCTGTTGCTAGTAAATAGGGACAAAGAAATATAATCTTTCCACCTGTACTTTCGCGTTAAAATCCTCTTATTTGGCAGGTTTTATTAAGATGACTTGACGTTAGGATGCATTTGTTAGAACAGCATGTAATAGGTATAAGAATATGTATGTACATATATGTATAGACAAAGGTTCCACAATGAAGACAATAAGGACAATAAAAATTGTATCAGCGTTCAGTATATGCAGATCCTCTTGCATTAGTATGACGTTGCATTTGAACTGTGACAGCTATTTCGAAGTCATGCAGAAATTAATGCCAAAATTAGTTGTGGAGATCCAACTCAGAAATATCCAGATGTAAAATAATTGTAATGCTCTGTTGCAGATTGAAATGCTAACCTTGGTTCCTTAAGTGTAGGGAGAATGTGTGAATGCTAGATTTCTATTATTTACATGGGATCACGTTTTAACAGAACTTATTTTTAATAATTTAACAGTTTCATAGACTCTAGAGTAACATCAACATGAAGGCACAATTTGAATCAAAATTAATGATTTGGCTGAATGATTACACAATGTGAATAAAAATATCTACTGGTTATGTGGTTCATCAATGCAATGTGCGCAGCAAACATTGACTATAATTAGCTATAAATTACCCTTAAGTAAGCCACAATTAATACGTCTCACTCTGAAAAACTGGAGTGATTACCTAATGGAAAAAAATTAAGACACAATAACACTAGTAGTAGTAGTTATTGCCTCAACAGTGCATAAAATCACCACAAGTTCTGACCTCTAACTTCGACTTCGACTACGGCGTAGATCTACTATACTTAATATTTTAATATTATTAAAACTCTTTCATGACGGCTAGTGATCACTTGGGTAATGGTAGCACTTCTGAGATTAGTATGAGCAATGGTCAATTACTTGTATCACGTGAAATTGACTTTGGAAGTTATACAAACACAAAGATATTGCTCTTCTCAATATAATATGTATATAGTTACAGGTTGAACTGAGGTGATATATTGTATTGCTATAGTGTCTCCACTGAAAAATTCTACGTTTATAAAAACAATATTTCTGATCATTGTATGTAATTCTAAATTACTGCCAGGGTATATCATTGTATACCTTGTTTTATCTCCTTCACTATACGTGTACCTTTTTTGTGACCATTGTAACTATTGGGGTTGTAGTTGTTTGTTTTGTGCCTGGATAAATTTTGTAGCGTTATTTAAACAGTGAGTGCATGTCATCTTATACTACAGGGCAAAGAAGTAAGTTTGTCCGAAAGTTGACCCATTGGCTCCCGTGAATGTTGGGATATAGTTGTAGATCAAATTTCGATTCTCTTCTTCCTGACTCTCAAAAGTATGGTTATTTTTCTTTGCTGCAAAAAGAAAAATATAATACATTCCATCAATTTGTTCTTTTTAATTAATTTCGAGTGAGTCCCGGTATGGAATTAAAATGAACAAATAAATATCTATATAAAATATATGAAAGAATTATATAATGTCTACCTTCATCTATGAGGTAATTTGCAAAATATTGAGAGCTCTCAATCGCTTCTCGACTATGGGGGATTTTTTCTTTAGTAGTCCATTCATAGAGAACCTTTTCAGGATGGAACTGGACAGCATAAAAAGGATATCTCTTATGCTCGACGGATGAAACATAGCTCAATTTGGACGTGGAATCGTAGTTTATGGACAGAATTTGATATTCCTGATCCAAATTAAACTTGGTGAAGTTTTCTGGAGTAATACAATACTTATGAAAATTTATAGTAACTTTCTTCGTTCCTAGGGCGGAAATAACAGACTTCTTGGCATTGCCAAATAGTCGACTCTTCGATGCAGCTGAAAAATAGAATGAACATCAAACATCACAATTTTAATCGAGTAGAATGTTCGGAATCGGAGTGAGTTCGATATAATCACAAAATCATTATTGTATGTAATTCCCCATACCTTCCGTGAATTTTAATCTATCAACAACATTTACAGCCCCACAGTCAGCCCGGATTTCCTGGGATCCCGAAGCAGTGTACAACATGAATTCAAATCCAAGGCATGTTCCCCACATGGGAAAGTAATCCCCCCTATCATTAGCTTCCCTCGCCAATTGCAAAAGTAATCTTCCTGCCTTCCCGTATAGGGAGTCATTGAAAGGTACTGCTCCGCCAGGGAACAAAATTCTGTGTAATAAAAAGAATAATAAAACAGTTTATATATATTTTACCACCACGGCCTGCAAATTCCTATCTGTACTGACATCATTCCATAAACGATACTGAAGAATTTCTTGACATACTTACCCATTAACACTTTTAAATATCTTCCTCAAATAGGCTTCATCTCCGTTTGCTCTGTTAAACAATATCAAGATATCACATGTAAATTCCCAGAGTAGGATTAAAGATACTTGCCATTTGACATACATAGTTGGTATGTACATTTGTTGACACACAACGAAAGAGTTTATTTGAAAGAACCATTCTTACAAAATTGGTACTGCACGAGCACCCGCGCCTTCGATGAATTGAATATAGGAAGCTGCAATGTACAAATTGTGTCCATTGGGTTTGGGAAATTTGTCAGAATTTGCGAAAATATGGTGCTGACTTGAAGGATGCCAATCATAAAATTTATACTCTTGCGTGAGTACTCCTGGAAAATAAAAAGTTATATTCAGTCAAATGTTGCACCTGTCATGGAAATAAATTTTAATTTTAAATTATTGCTATTTGCTTACATTGTCTGGTATTTGACTGTTACAAAATATTGTGCGTATTGTATTCAGAGAGAGAGAGAAAGAGAGAGAGAGAGTAAAATAATATAAATTTACCAATAATAGGTCGCTGGTTCAATTTAGAGCTCTGATCCTCCGGCTCTGTCCAAGTCCAAGTTAAATCCTCATTTTTGGGTTGGGACGGAAGTAAATAAAAGACGATACATAGCCACATGGAAACCACACTTAATACTAGTAAGGATAATGTCCAAGTAAATGGCTTTGATTTGCTTTTGTAAAAACTCATGCTGCCACTACTGAGAGAGGATGTCACCTTGCGTTCGGGACTTTCGGGACTGGAGCTAATATTCGGACTCCCATCAGACTCTGTACTGCGGGTTGAGGCACAACTTCTTTCTTCTCCTGTTGTGTCAGCATCAGCTGCAGTCTCATCGATCGTCATAGCAAATGCTCTCTTGTCACTATTTAAATCACCTCGGGACTTGTTTATGCTCCAGAACATGATGTGGAATTGCTGATGTTGCAGATATTATGAGAATAAAATTATGAATAACTGGAGACAATAAAAATAATAGTAAAACACGGCTTTCCCTATAAGATTTTTCAATACGTCCTCACACAACAGTTCACCGGGTACAATTATTATTGCAGCCGAAAGATCTCTAAACCCAGTTGTTGAGTGAGTGAGGAAGAGAGAGAGAGAGAGAGAGAGAGAGAGAGAGAGAAGGTATGAAGAGTTACGTCTGAAGAAAACTACAGCCAACAACTGACTTGAGCTCAAAATATAATAATGTGTATATGGTCAAAAGAGAAAAGTCCTCACTACTCCAGTGCAAGGGAGAAAGGGCGTACGGATATTTAATTATGTTTACGTATTTACTTATGTGTAGGTACATATACATACATGATATTTTTCCCCTCTCATGCTCCAGTACACCTATGTAATACCGTATCATGCTATAAATTGAAACACTACACGTGATTTGACTGATAAGGAAGATACTTAAACTCTTTACCCATTGATTAACCAGAAGCAAGTTTAGATTTCAAGGGGAGATATACTATTAAATCTAAAGACTCACACTGCATGCGAATATTTTACGCTTCAATTTGGCTCTGCTCAACTTTTTTGCTCACACTCACAACTGGATGTGTATGTAAACAGTACAGGACATCATCTATTAAGCCAACAACTTCTGGCAGAGTTATTTTTGATGCTTAATTGGAACTGCTGAAGCAACATTGCATTTTTCTTGCTAGACATATTGAGATTTTCTTGGATAAATTGTATTATGTTTGTTTTCTACATAACTCATGGAGCCCAACACAAAACAACATTGGAAAACATATGCTGTGTGTATTCCTTTCTTCCTTCAAATTACATTGTTTAGAAAATTAAAAACCCTTTTAGAACTAATTGTATGTCAGAGGAAGAGCTGAAACTTTATTATGGGATTTTATGAAGAGGGTTATTTAAAATCTTAGAAGCATTTATCTTCTCTTTGCTTCAAACATATACATGTAACTCTCAGGGTACGCCAGTTTGGATAGGACACAGGATTAAATAGATCTCAGATATAGGGATTAAAATATTTGGAAGACAAGCCAACTAGACGGTGATAGTGTACAAAATCCAGCTGTTGTTTGTATAAAAATCTTGAGTCCAGTATAGACGAAGGTCATGTCATAGGCGCTTTTCAGTGGACGTTCAGCTATTCAAATGTTTGTATATAAGTACATAGATACTTCGTAGTAGGACTAGTAGAAATGTGGAGAGTACACAACTAATATTTATTTATGATGGGAATTAAAATATAGGTTTCAGATGTCTGATTGTGAGATGAATATTGTACGTTACAAACTAATAGATAGTTCATGTCACTAATATTCCATGAAAACTCAGAAGCGAATATCTTGTCAGCATGCAGGCATGCGGAGATGCATTTATAATTAAAAGTTTTGTGCTTGATCCATGTATGTATGTCCACTCACAACGGAACAGCCTCCTAATAGAGGAGCTTCTAGAGATATACAGTAAGGAATATCTTCTTGTTCTGTACTACAAAAATCCATAATGGAGGTTTTGTTTTAGATGTGCCATTATTTTCCGGTATATTCAGCAAGTTTCTAGAAGAAATTAGATAGGTTTAAAAAACAGTACATACTTCAGTAATTGCTCGTAAATGTCATTACTAAACATTTTTAAACACTAATTTCTCCAGCCTTTTAGTGATCTTAGTTCACATAATTATAGCAAGTGCTGTTTCCATAAATTGTAGCAGTATGAATAACTATTATTATTGAATACTAATTTATATAGCTTTAATAACGGAGCAAAGCAGTTACCTCCCAAAAGGCCTCATCAAAGAAAGCCCACCAACTGGTTTTGCCGGCAAGAATTTTCCAAATTGTCATGTTCATAAGTATGACAACTGAAAGTAATAAGAGGACGTCTCGAAACAAGTATTCCTTATCCGAGACAGGATTGTTTTGTGCCTCCTTTAGTAAAATATCAAAATGAGCTGCTCAAGTCCATTTTGTAGTCACGAATCAATTATTATTCAATATAAACCATTAAAATATTTTGAAGCATTATTTCAACAGGATTGTTTTTCATTTAAAAATCAGCTCAGTCCTGGTACAACCTATTCCGACATTGCATTCAAGTTAAACTTTAATTTCTAACCTCAGTTTGAAATAACACATTAATGCTCCTGAAAATCAGGACTGCCATTGCTCCAACTCCAAAGATATTACAATTCCAGGCACAAATCCCAATGACAGTTATGGGGAGCAAAATACTGAAAACAGCTTTCTCGTAGCGATTAATAATGCCAATGAGGAGACAAATCCAGAGAGCGCTTATCACAACAGCATCCAACTCCGACCGGAAGTAATGCGTTATTGACAGACCATGTTTCTTCAAGTAAAAAAATGTCACTGATAGATAAACTGGAGTGAGAATCCATGTGATGGCATGGATTAAGAACACAGTGATAGTCGTAAGTGGGGAGCTTCCCGGAGACTGGACAGAGGCCGTTGCAACAACTAATGCTGACAAAATGCCTGCCAAAGCGAAGAACACAAGGGTGCAGTACTGAGCTGGAAAGCTGCCAACAGCTGTAAGTTCGCTTCGAACTACTCTCCAGAACGTATACAAAGATGCAAAGAATGCTATTACACTAATGACCCGAGACGTCCAGATGGTTACTGCCGAGACCATAATAACAAATAACAGTTGGTCTAAGGATTTTGGACAAATTTTATTCTGAACACTTCCCTCCCCTCATTTGTACTAAATATTTTGAATCTTACAAATATACTTATGATCTTCAGGTAATCAAATAGATGACAGGGCAACGGAATCTCAAACTAAAAGATGATACAGATAATTATATTGCTATTTGCATAAAACGATCTAATAGATAATTAACTTCTCAGTCAACGGCCGAAACAAATTTAAGAAACGTGTTTACGGTAAAAAAAAATCCACTGTATCCATGGTGACCTCCATTGTGGTACAGATTTCTGTCATTATGAGTACAGATAGAGAGATGGATGAGAGACCAGATGGAGTCGAAATCGGATTACACATTTACCTCTTGCAATTTCTATTTTAAAACCATTTACATATAATAATTACGTATTACAAAGTTGCTTATTGCTTCACCTTCGACTTAGAAAGATCCTTAGAATTAGTAGTTTAGGATTTTAAACTTGAAATGCGTGTAGTTTATTCGTGTTTTATATTTGATCAGAGCTGTTCTAAATACACGCATCTTTAAAATAGGTAATAAAATTATAATGATTTTGTATTTTAACTAAAGTTGCCATACGTCCTTGTTTTCCGAGTACAGTTCTCTTTTTTAGTTATGTGTGCTCGTAAAAGGTTGAAGAACCAGTACTTGTTTTTCAAATTTTGCACTCGTTTTACTCGTTAGAAATGATCCCTGTCTTTATACCAATTTTTATACGTACACAAACACATAGGCGCAGCCAAGCTGACACTGATCGACGAAGTAGAAAATGTTGTCTAATCTCATTTTAAATGAAATGGACAGGTATTTAAAAGAGCTTCCGCGGTCATTTAGCCCTTTTGTAGGAAAATTTATACTTCTACGAGGGGATTGGAGAGTGTTTCAATTCTCAATGTTGTTAAGCATGCAAACTACGTTAGATTCTTGGAATCCTATCTGTACCTGTTGAACAGTAGGATATGGCCATTGTTAAGATAAATAAAACTAACAGAAAACATGAGGATAGACCAAGACCAGATAATTTTTTCAAATTGCTAATTAAACTTGGAAATGCCAATTTATTAAATTCAGTAGGTTTACCAGAAGATAAAGTAGATACATATATCTTCTGCATTCATTTGTGAAGGATCCTTAGTTGAGCAAATCTTTGATATACGCTTCAGCGTAAATGACTAGCTTTTTTACTAACAGAGAGCCTTATTATATTCGAAAAATGATGACACGTTGAAATTCTTTTGGGTTGCTCTAGCAAGATTGGCTGATGATGCTAAAACTTATTACAGTGTAGACTGTTTAGTCACAAATGATGTACAGGAAAAAGCTAAACTTACCCTATGAGTTTCTTCAATCTCTAACCCTGGCTGGCATGCCTCCATATAAATTTTGGTTTTAGGAACACGAAAAAGGTTTGTGTAATGGAGCTAAACTAATTGTTAAGAATTTAGCTAATAATGCGATTCACGCTAAAATCTTGATGAGAAGTGCTTAAAAGGCGATATGGCATTCATTCCTAGAATAAATTTGATTCCATCTGATACTGATACACCTTATACACTTAAACGTTGGAAATTTCCTATCCGAATCAGTTTTATGATGACAATTAATAAAAGTCAGGCAATAGCATTTGATCGACTTGGAATTTATTTGCCATCACCAGTTATTACGCATGGTCAGTTGTACCTACGTGGCATTTTCTAGAGCTTCGTCGGGAAGAAAAGTCAAAGTCAAAATTGCTGATACCGACCAGCAAAGAATATTAATTGAGGGGAGTAACTCAATATGTACTACCAAAGTTATTAATGGTTAAAAGTTAAATAAATCAGCATCATGCGGGACTAACTCCTAGCCGCTATCAACGGATCAAACGTTGGACACGTCCAGGGCCTTGATGGGAAGTTTGCCAAGAGCCCTCAACCATGATTTTTTCATGGGATGTAATGCAATGTAAACTATTTGAAATGAGTTGTTTTACTCGAATGTAATCCTCTCATACTAAATTACATTGCCCTGCGAAGCGGATTACCTTTTCTAGTTTAAGATACCCAGTTCCATCTTCTAGTATAAACGTTCGCGCTTTAAATTCAATGTCCTTAGTTTACTTCCATTTTAGTTAATTCAATATGTATCAAATTATTACACTCAACAATTATTCAGATTGTAATCCCTCTTTATCACAATCGCGAGAATGCAACAATTTTTAGCGTATTCTATTATATTAGCGCCTACTTGTACATATAGCGCATTAAGAGATTGGCCGGTCGCTCGTACATTTGTGCAAGCGCGATGAACGTCTTTGCTTGAGTGAAACATGCTCAAAAATTGAGAGTGAGAGCGAGGGATACGAAGGATGCCCATCAGTGTTGACATATGAGTGAGGAAGTGAGCAGGACTTGCTCTTCTTCCCGCTCACTCAATTTCAGCCGGTCTCCCCGCGTGAAGTGAAATATTACAAGTGAACGTTAGAACGTTACTTACCTGTCGTCAGTAATAAGTGTGTTTATCTTTAAGTGTCATGAAGCCAGCTTGTTGTCAGTGAGTTAGTTGAAGTTTTGGACGTAAAGGTTTGGTGGACTGGAAATATTTCGGAAAGATGTCAACCTTGAAAAAACTGCATATTCAGGGCATCCGGAGTTTTAATCCTAGGGATGATAAGTCTCAGGCGATTGAATTTTTTACTCCGCTTACTTTGATTGTAGGGCAGAATGGTTGTGGGAAGACGGTGAGTTATTTTGATGGTTCTTAATTTTTATTATTTTTTTATGTAGCTGACATTTAGTACTTCCTTGGACGTGAAAGGATAATCAATTATTACAAAGCTGTTCATATATTTCGTAGACGATCATTGAAGCTCTCAAATATGTCATCACGAACTCATTCCCACCTGGAACAGACAAAGGTAAGGAGAGGAGTGGGAGAAGAAAATAATTGAATGGAATTATTGGAAGCTTGTTTTGGGGGAAGTTTTGATGATTGTGGTGTTTTGAAATATATTTCAGGAAAGTACTTTGTCAATGACCCGAAGCTCAGCTCAGGTTATGAGGTATAATAGAAGTATGGCTTTGAATATGAGGAAGTTTTAGTGAGAGTTTTTTTTGGAGGGAGTTAATTAATATTTTGTACGTTATGATGTGTAGGTAATGGGAATGGCAAGACTTGAAATTCTGGATACGGCTGGAACCCTGGTGCAGTGCACCCGGCGAATCAAGTCGACACAGCAGAAGTCCAAGCAACCGAAGACTCAGTCTTTGGAAGGAACAATTCGTGTCAAAGGGAAGGATGGCAGTTGGAAAGAGCTGAGTTCCAAGTGTGTTGATTTGAAGGTATGGATATAGTTGAGTGGGAGTATAAAATGAGATTGATCGTGAATGAAATTTTTGTGTACTTTTGGGTGTTACAATATTAAAAAAATATTAAAATGAATTTAGATGGAAATGAGTCGATACATGGGAGTGTCTGATGCCATCCTGGAATATGTGATCTTCTGTCATCAAGAAGATTCGTGCTGGCCTTTAGACGAAGCAAAAAAGGTGAAGGAGAGATTCGATGATATATTCAATACAACGGGGTATATGACGAGCTTGAAACTGCTAAACGATCAGGACAAAGAACTCGGAGCGAGTGAGTTTGACCATTTTTGTGTACAAGTCTGGAATTAGGATAGGATTTTCTCTGTTGATTAACGCTGATAGGATATGTGAATCTTATATTTTATAGAATCCAAAGTGGAAGCACAGGCCTTGGCGTATGCTGAAAAAGACATGAAAATTTTAAAGACAAAGACACGTGAGAAGGAACAGCTCGATATTCAGTTACAGGCAATGATAGATACTGAAGCTGAATATGAACAACAACGAGAGAAGTTGGTGACAGAGTTAAAGCGTTTGGAAATAATTGAAGCTAAGCTGGCTGCTTTTGCAGCTGAAGTCAACGGTTTGAAAGTTCAAGTTCAGGAAGGAGAAAAAGCAATAGTGGACTTGCAGCAAAATATTAAAGAGGAATTTACTGGGGACATTGAGGAACTTCAAGCTAACATTCAAGATTTCAAAATGGACGTCAGCAAGAAGCACAAGGATATACAAAAGGTATGTGTCTCACAGCTATCGCATTAGTAATGTGTACGAAGCTACTTGAATGTACTACGTTGTGACTATGTTACAGACGTCGGATGAGCTTCACCAAAAGGATAAGGATTTAGCCAGACTCCGAAGGCAACAAGAAATCTATCTAGTTAAGGAAGGCGAATTTCAAAAGTCAGAAATGGACAATAAGGAGTGCCTGACCAGAATTCAAGCAATTGCAGGACAAGTGGTTACGTTGCTGCGAAAAGTCAGATCATCAACCCAGGATTCTAATTTAAGTAACGTCTCGATTAACTCTGTGGATACATTTATCGAAGCTTGTGAAGAAAACCCAGACTCTATTTCCCCTGATGTTATTTTGAAAGCTATCTCTGTAGTGATAAGGGGGAAAGATTCTGAGTTCAGTAAAACAAAAGCAACTTTGGAAGGAGAAGAAAATGTTCTACAGAAAAATATTGATAAGTTGAGGTCGGAAAAAGCATCTTTAGAGAAGGAGGTGGAGTTGAAGAAGGACCAGATTGTTAAATATAAAAAGGGTTCTGAGGATTTGAAGAAACGCTTAAACGCTATTGAGGGGTCCAATGATGCGTTGGCTCTGTTAGACGATGACGAAGAAGCTGTCACGGAAAAAATAGAGAAAATTGAAAAATCTGGTGTCATCGCGAAGTATGAAAATGATATTGTTTCAATAGGTGAGGAGGTTAAAGACCTGGAAAGGTCAGTTAGCAATGTCGCCAAAAAAGTTGAGTTACTTGGGAAAGACAAACAGCTGACGGATCAAATTGCGATATACAATCGTCAAAAACTTCAAAAACAGAATGATTGCAGCGAAATGTAATTAACTGAACACATTTATTTTAGTTGTCGAATTTTAACTTCTGAAGTTAATTTCGGTGGTGCTGGCTGCACTACTACACATAATGAGAAAGAAAACGTGTATTGTCATTTTTTTGGTTAATATAATAGAATGCGCCGGGTGGAAGATCATTTGAGTATGGTGCTGGAATCTGTTCCTAAAGAAAATGTGGGAGCTGCGTTAGAAAATAAAATAAAATCCTTGGTAAGCAAATCGTGGAGTAGAAAGATAACGGCAAGCGAAAAATTTATAAACTAACCAGGTGCTATTTTTTAATTAGAAATCACAAGCCAGTGAAAAGCAGAAAGCAGTGCAAATTAAGGAACGGGAAAAGACAAAATATGAGGCAGAGCTTAAACAAGTATCTAATGAGTTGAACAAAAAGGAACGTGCATTAAGCGGTTTGTGCCAACATATTAGAAGAAATTGATGCCTTGAGCTAATGGTAATAGAAAATTGTCTATATTACTATTATTTAGATTGGAAAAATCAGACGGCTGAATTACTTGAAGAAGGAGATTTTCACGAGAAGTTTGACGAGCTTACCGAAGAGTTGGACAATGCTCAAAAAAACAGCTATTTTGGTGAAGCTGCAGTTTGGCTGAACAAGAAATTTATCAATCAAATGAATAAAAAGTAGGGTTGATCTCTCATTGGACATTACAATAATCTTTATTGTCACATTTTGTCTAGCTTTAAAAACAATTTTTGCTTTGAAATAATTTAGGGCTTGCTGCCCATTGTGTAAAAGGAACTTTGGCAACAGAAATGAAGTCCAGTCTGTCCAGAATGATGTTCGTATATAATTGCTACTATTCTCGTATATTTAATTTCAAGAAGAGCTTTAAATGTACTAATCGAAGTTGGTTACACTTTTAGATTGAAAAGAAAGTAAATGATTTGCTCGAAAGTCGACCTGCTCAGAAGGAAGCTGTTGAGAAGTTGAAAGAGAAGCACCAGACGTATGCAGACTTGAAACCTTCTTGGGAAGAAAATTCAAAACTTGAAGAGGAAGAAATTCCATCATTAAAAAAAGTGAAGAGGGAACTAGAAGACAAACTAAAAACTGTGAAGGCAGAATTGAAAGAGCTTGAGGAGTCGTTAGAGATCTTGTTAGGCGATTCTTCCGTTGCCCAAAATGTTACCAAAGACGTTACTATATACGATACTAGTATTGAAGAGATAAAAAGATCCGACGAGTCAATTAGACGTACTGAAAAACTCAGAGATAGGGCAGCTATTGGTAAGTAGTTAGTACAAACTAATACAGAGTATGTAATGGTGCAATGTTCATTAATTTGTAATTGCTGCCTTTTATTTTTTTGACTCAAATGCATGTGCAGAATGCGAAGATACTTTAAATGATGCTCAAGCAGAATTAGAGTCACTTCAGGGTTCCATCACCTCAAAGCGCCTTGAAAAGGACAACAAGGATGCTCTACGAACACGTAAAAGAGATGAGCTGGCGGCATATCAATCAGAAAAAAATCGAATTCAGAAAGAAAAATTGCAAATCACGTCAGAAATGCAGAATAGAGAAGCTCTGGAAGCTCAAAAACGAGAGATTGAAGAAAACACAAAATCTTGTCAAGATGGCATCTTGGATCTTGGTCGAAAAATTCCTGCAATCAAGAATGACATACTTAATGCTGAGAAAACCAAGCAAGACTTCGTCAAAGAAAAGGAAAACAAACTTCAACAAATTCGAAACGAAAAAGAGAGTTTTCAAAGTAAGTATAATAATTTGGGAGAACTGAAACAGCAAATCGAAAAGTTTGACGTGGAGAAACAAAATTTTGCCAGAATTCAAGAACGAATTTCTGAAAGTAAAGAACAGATGGAAAGATTGGAATCAGAATTGCATGCTAAGCGGCAAAATTTGGATAAGTTGAAGAAAGAAGTCACAGAACATGAGGTCAGTAGCAGTAAATTGTAATGTAATTTTATGCAAAGTAATTAAAATTATTAAAATTAATATAGGCGGTAGAATGAAGTTTTCATACATAGTTACATTTGTTAGATTAAGGAACGGGATTTGATGGACAATCTACGACTGAAGCAAAAATTTGAAGAGGTTGGCAAATTGCGTGTTAAATTAGCAAAGAAAGAAAAGGATTACGAAAGCGTTGAGAGTGGAGGGGTGGGAACGAAGAAACGTGAACTTAGTGGAAAATACAATAAGGTAAATGATAAGTTGAACGAATCCCGTGGAAGAAGTGCCGAAACAAAGAAGGCAATCTTAGCTATCAACAAAGAAATAAATGAAACGTACAAAAATGCTGAGGATGATTATATTGAACGATTTGTTCGGAAGACAGTGTTGGATAAAGCACAAGTCGATTGCCGTAGATATCGAAAAGTTCTTGATCATGCTATTTTAACATTTCATAAAAAGAGAATGGAAAGTATAAATCGTTCTCTCAAAAAGTATTGGCAACAAGTTTACAAGGGAAATGATGTTGATATGATTCAAATCAAGACTGAAAATGAAGACGCGAAGGACGACAAAAAGATAGAACTGAAGACTGCACGTCGATCTTACAGTTATAGGTATGTTCATCAATAGTAAACGTGAAATTTCCAGCATTGCTGTTTTTTTTTAACAATTTGAATTTCATTTATAGAGTCGTAATGTATAAACGAGGGGTAGAACTGGATATGAGAGGACGCTGTAGCGCAGGGCAGAAAGTTTTAGCTTCAATTCTTATCCGTATATCACTTGCCGAAGCTTTCAGTTCAAAATGTGGTATTATTGCACTGGATGAACCTACGACAAATCTAGATGAAAACAATATTAAAGCCTTATCGGATTGCCTAGTTTCGTAAGTTTCACTTTACTTGTGCTTGAATGTAATATAAAAAGATAAAGTACATGACTAATTCGATTCTTCTAGTCTGGCTCGTCGAATGTCTACAAACAAGACATTTCAACTAATCGTCATTACACATGATCAACCGTTTTTGGACAGATTGATAGATATCGATGTCATTGAACATTATTACAAAGTCAAGCGTGATGCTAAGTACGGTTTATTTACAATTAATACAATGCATTTAAGTATTCTCATTATTGGTAGTTTTCCGGTCAAGACATTAAACTAATTGTTTTTTTTGCAGTGGGTACTCACAGATTATTCAAGTTGACAAATGAAATGTGAGAATCATTAGCTTTATAATGGAGTTACCTTATTCATGTGTTTGGTTTTTCGAACCGAAAATTCCAACTAGCGTAAAATTATTTTTGTGCCTTATCCCATTGGACATCGGTTTTCACGGGTGGATTTTTAATACCATTCTGAATATTGAATTATTACTAATTATAAGGTGTACCACTTACTGTTGGATAATAATATTAGTACTAGTTGCTGCAATGCGGTCGTATAATGCAGCTTTCATTAAATGAAGCATGTTTCTGTTTAGTATAATAATTTTTCTTTATTGTCGACATATCAATGAATTACAGTTAATTAAATAATCAATCGAAAACAATTAACAAATCTTTAAAGGGTTAAAACCAACAATGAAATATTGTACTTAAAGTAATCCATAGCACATTTCTAATTTGAAACGGTATACATGATTTAAAAGGATAAAAATGTTGCAGATGATGTGGCAATAATCACTATAATATTTTAAAAACAGGCTACTACTCCTACAGCTGCTCCATATGCCCACACATGATTTTGGCTTTTCTAATACACATTTTAAGTTATCTATGAAAAAGGACTTAAACTACAGCAACAATTAGATTATAGATGCCTTTACAGTTAAAACAAATCTAGATGCCTAATTTATTGGTTGCAATTTTCATACATGCATGTCTGTAGTCTGTACACTTATTAATGACACGGTGAAACTGGCAAATACCTGTGTTGATAATTACTTACAATCATATGTATGTGCTTGATCATTCCAAGCTTCCTAATTTTCCTCTTTTGACATATTCTTAATTGTAACTACAGCACTTTTGGTATCATACACTTAAAGAATATAAATCTTTCTAAGAAATGTGATGGTGACAGTTACGTCGTCTGTAAGGTCATTGTGCGAAACTTGATTAAAGAAAATTTTCATTTCATTTAAATGGCAATATTATTTTCTCTCGAAGGAGCATTCCTCACGATTTAGCTTTCTTCGAGCCTTTCCGCTTCTTGCGCTTGGAAGAATTATTGCCATTATTGCAGAGGGAAGGTGGTGAACTGCTAGTGGCAGTTGATGATGATGAAGTGATAGTGGCATGTCGAGTACTACCCATCCCAGCCGAAGCAGAAAATTCTTCAGAGTTCACTGATGACTTGGACGGACTATCTAACTCTATTGAGATTATTTTTTGCTCAGTTGTTTCCACCTGAAAAAAAACAAAAATTAGAAAACTTCATTACAAAATCCCTCCTTCGTTTATATGTACACTAACTCAGGTGCACCAACTATAGGCAAATGCTTCAACATCTATAAAATAGGGCTAAGGCCAAATTATGTAATAAGAATAATAATTACAAATTCAAATCAACTTGGCAGTCTTATGGCATATAGATAGTATTACGTGCACCGTGATTGCTTATCAACAACTTAAATCGCAACAAATGTAAAATGGAACTGATTCCTAGATTCGCGTGCAATGCTGATAAAAAAAAGTACAATAGACCATGAAAATCAAACTATCAGCCACTACGAAAATAAAAATCAGCCGAGGAATTTGGATTACTATAACACTATACAATTATAGATACATAATTATAAAGATACATTTACAAACACAGTACTTGGGTTGTTAATCTTAAATAATTCATAAATCAAAATTCTAGTAGTAAGTACATTGCAGTGACAAATATAAGGTGTACAGCTTGAAAAATTAACTAAAATGTGTCAATACAGATGAAAGAAGAAAATTTAAAGTGTATTCCTTGGTCATGCAGTTTGATGATCGATATTAACAGGACGATCGGAAGACTTAGTGATCAATCATTCACATTAGAGAGAGCGCAGAAAGGTAAGTGACAACATCCATTAGCCTTGAAGGTAGTAACAATAAATAATTCAGAAATCCACCAATGAGATTTACATAATATAACGATATAGATATATATACATCACAATCAATTACCACGAGCAAGATTATGCAATCCTTCATAAGGAAAAGTTATATACATACATATACACAAAGACGACAGTGACAAGAATTTCAGCGTGCGTTTAATATAATTACATAAAAATTGAATTATTTTGAGTGCTCTCTTGAGTAGTAGGTAGTAGTGCCAGGCATTAAAACTGACTCAGCCGCACGAATGATTTTTATACAAGTACCTCATGTTCAATTATTTTCTCGACAATTTCAACAGTTCGAATTTCAACCATTCCCGTTTCTTCATTGAACCACTCCTGAGTTTTACGTGAGACTTTCTCTCCCAGTACACGTTCCCTCTCCCCAGTAACACGCTTGGGTCCAGCGGATCGTCGGCGAACATATAACGATGGGAAGTCACTGCTGGTTACATACGGTCCAGAACTACTACTCTTAGTTGTGGTCGTAGTTGTGGTTTTACTGGTTGTGGATTTGGAGGATGTGGTCGTTGGTTGAGATTTCTTCTCTTTCTCTTTTGGCTTCCCTTTCTAGCATTTTGCATCACGTGTTTGTTTATAACTAAGTAGGTAGCATGTTTTTTTGTTAGTAAGATACATAGCATTAATCTGTCTGCACTAAAAGATTTTGCAATTAAGTCATTCCAGATAAAACGAGTGCCCGAAAAAATGAAAATGCCAAAAGAAAAAAAAGATTTTAAAAATTGTAAGATATAAAGTTCAGACTCAGACTCTTGCGCTCTCTTTTTGTAAAAGAACTGGAATACAAGCTAATTGCTCAGTGTAACCTTGTAAAATCCTCTGTAGTTTTGCATTAAACATTATTTATGAATACCCTGAACATCAGGTGATCTAAAAGGTAAACTCTAGTCTAGAACTAGAATCGCAAACTTACGATTTTAATTTTCACATTATTATCCTGATCAGCTTCAGAAGATACGCGGGTGGTTGTATTGTCCAGTCTGTCTGGAGTGGAAGTGCGAGTGGTTGTCAGCTGCTGAACCGTGACTGATGGCGAAATACTTCGGTTTAAATTTGTTTTAGCTGCTAACGTTTCTACCGGCGGTGGACTATCAATTATTTCACTCATACGATTCAGCACCATTTGGGCTTGTAAAGCGTCCTGTAAAATTTGACAATCACCATAGATTACATGCCTACTATATTAACATTCCATTATACAAATAATAATTTTATTTATTTACCTGCTCAAGCGATTTCAGTCTCGCCTGTCTCCAAGCAGCCCTCTTTTCTGCTTGTAAAGCTCGTTGTTCAGATGGACTTAAATCCGTATTACCGACGATTTCCTCAGCAAATCTGACCCCCTGACCCAAAAATATTAGTACTTAAGCTAATGACCTACCAATCAGCAATTAATGTTAATTAATTAAAGTAAAATATAATATTTACCTCTTTGGACAATCTATCTTTCAATCTCCTTTCAGCCTTGGCGGTCCGAATACTTCCGGTAGAAGACACTGAGCTAATACTGGAAGCAGAAAGGGACCCAATGGGACCAGATGAAGCTCTGTTTACAGAAGTCGGTGTCACATTCACGTTCCTTAAATCTCCCTCTCCAATATGAGATCCACCTTTGGCCACTTCTTCCAACTCACGTATATCTTCCTCAATTTCATCCATGGCTTCGTCAGCGTAATATTCTTCTTCTTCCAGAACTTGCTCTAATTCATTGTTTCTCATGTGATCCATGGCACCCATTGCTGCTATCTTTTGATCTTCTTCTTGCTTCATTCTGTCAACTTCATACTGACTTAAAAATGAAAATTGCTTACCTGCAAGCAAAATATAAAAATTAGCACAAACAAAATGCAAACTTCGGTACAAAAAATTGTCAGATTTTTCATACTTGGTTTAGAAACGGGATATTGCAACTGCTCAATTTCTTTCTCGAAGAATTTTGCCCTAGCCGATACCATATTGCTCCTCACAGTAGCTAGACTTGGAGTTGCGGAATTGATTGATACGGTTGGAGAGGAGACAAGAACAGGTATCTTGCTCGATGATGCAATTTCCTTTGAAGACGAAAGACTAGGCGTGAAAGTAGATGATGGCGATGGCAACGAACTAGGCACTGTTTTAGGGGTCGATACAGCCACAGGTTCCGCAGGTTTAGAAGTACTTGATCCAGTTCCGGGGGTTGAAGGTTTCTGCGAGACGTCAAAATGTCCAGATCTGCTACTACTTAAAGGACTTAAACGTGGTCCCAGTTTTGCTCTTCTATCTTCCTCCTCCGTAACAAAAGTCTGGCTAACGGCAGCTTTATTAATAAAAATTGGAGATGGAACACGGTGGAATTCTGGAGAAAACTGAAAAACAGCTGGAGGCTCATTTTCATCAGTGTCCTCTTCGGAGGCAAGTTGAAGGTTTATATTTGCAGAACCATGAGTTGTTAATTCTTTTATTTTCACTCGAACTTCCTTCGGCTGTTCCTATTATCAAAACCAAAATTGTTATTTTTCCCATTCCTTTAGAGCTTGTTCCATGCGACAGAATCAATGCACACAAATATCATCACTGAGCTGAATACAATGTCAATCAAACCACAAGTTCGGTCATTCCAACGATATCGGTTAATAACACCACAGAAATAACCAGTAGTAGGGTCAAGCTGAACCACAACAAACAATAAAACACCGTCAGTCAAGTCAAGAGTCCAAAAAGTTTCCTAACACTACTACAGGAAAGGTAGGTCAAGTAGACGGAGAATAACCAAAGAAAAATAAATTAGAACTAAATACCACATGTATCATCCTTTATCGCATGCCACATATAATTTCATTGCCGTTGCAAAACTTAACGTGGATAAAACTTCGAGTCAATTTCACATAATTAATTAATATCAGAAGAGTTTCCACCAAGTAAAGTTCAACTCAATAATGATGACAACAGAAAATTATAATCGCACGAAAATTCCCAGGTTCAATAGCTTCTATAAAGTACTAAGTTACACACGGTAGCATTTAAAATAATCCGAAAAAATAATTCCTTCAGTCTGGAAATAAAACTCATGCTGTGTTAAAAACCAGGGGAAAGCACACCATTAAATAGACACTTCGGAAAGAGGAAGAGCAACACGAAAGTTGTAACATGTGAAAATATTCAATTACCTTTCATCTTAACTTGACACACTGGGTAACATTTCTACAGATTGTTTTTATAAGGAATGTTTAACAAAAATATGTACAAGTTAACAGAACCATTTATAATAAGAGCGCTTTAAAAAAATCAAAAATTTACAATTAAATAGGAACTTTATTAATCTCCAATCATTATTCATCTTCACAGTTTCTCCTACAAGTGATTCCTAAAGATGAAAAGTTGGCCTTTCACTTTACTCTTAATATCTGGAATAGATTCTTAATTGTAGGCCAGTATATGTCATTGCAATAATAATTGTTTTTACTCCCTGCTAATAATTTGTCAAACACATCTGCTTTCATCAAACTGCTCTGTGAAAATACTCATACGAAAAGAGTTTCCCTATTTTGCCACAATCCGTAACAATACGTGGAAATATGTATGCCTTTATACTGCAGACAGCTCAAAAGTACAGGATAAAGACTACATGCTCTGCTGTATGTTACAGTTATGGATACTTACATTTACGAATACGACTGCAGTTATTAGAGCTATTGGTAAAAAATAATGACTATCTGAACATCTTAAAGATTTAGTATGTTCTCGCTAATAATCTTAATTATAAGATTCATCAATTTAAGCATCGAGTAGAATGTCGACAACTATACAACACACAAAAATTGTTCCACTTCATATTTTGTATCCAATGTTATATACATATATGATTACATCATGTAATTATCGCTTAGGTTTACTTCCTATCTTACACTAAAAGTCACCAGTCAATACGAAATTGTTTACAAATAAATTATATCAATATATTAGCAATTTGCCTTCCTTTGATATTATTTTTAAGCGTCTTCTACAATACAAGACTTACACGCAATACTATTAAATAAATTTACTATTTCCGGTTTTTTATTACTCGATTGCAGCTTTTGCAGGGCTTATTTTATTATTTTATTTGGACACATTAAATCATCAGAGGATGTTCTGGCCGGATGGTCACATACATTTCTTTAACACGTGATTATTCCTCAAAAGTGCATTACTCTGTAAACACACCATAGGGGATACATTTATAATATCGGCAGTAGTGGCTTTTGATTTCCTTCGATGACCGATGAATAAAATTTTTAAATGTGGATACGCAACTTTCAAGGCAGTCATTATAGAATTCCTTTGGTTATTGGTTCTCCTAAAATACGTTTTAAGATGCTTTTTACGGTAAAGGTTTCAAAGAAAAATGGATCTACCTGATAAATGTAATATGGAATATTTCATCAAATAGCGTAATTAATAACATAGGCATATGAAAAGGAATAGGCTGCAAAACAGCTTCCCGAAAGTCAATAAATCAAGTCAGTTCAAAGGACTTTAGATGTGTTTTGTAATTTGTAAAAAACTGAGAAACAGACCAGGAACACCGTTATATAAAGTCAATAACATTATAATTACTAATACAGAGAGATAATACTGCTCGTGAGTCAAGCTGTTATACTGATTCAGTGCTTCCTTGAAAGTAGTTACACATAAAAAATCTGAACACAGTGAATCATTATTCGTAATAACTAAATGTAATATAATAGACAGATGCCCATTTCGAATGATTTCTGGGGTTAAGTAGTTGTGCCTGGAAGTCATACTTGAATGGAGTTTTCATATCCACAAACTTGCAACTTTGGTACTGACAAACTGGTATTATAGACAGACC
Organism: Allacma fusca; assembly: GCA_947179485.1. NCBI lineage: Eukaryota > Metazoa > Arthropoda > Collembola > Symphypleona > Sminthuridae > Allacma > Allacma fusca. The sequence goes on from OX359248.1 coordinate 32,849,128, forward strand.
AATACATGCTTGTTGGGCTAAGTGCATACTTATACACAGTACTGAATATTTACACATAGTCGGGAAAAGGTCTTTACTGTAATCACTTATAAATATTTAGCGGAACGAAATCTTCACGTTTATATGTTAGCAGAGAACTTTTCCATTATGACAGCACAAACAATATATAAGAACATTTGATCATGTAATAAAATACTGTGGATATACGTTGTTGCTACTGAAGGCTCAGCGCAGATTAAATGTTGACTGATTCTATAGGTTACGTAAAAATAAACAGTATATGTTAATGGAAGTCTTAAGGCCATCACGTACAATCATAATGTGACGCCAAATGTGGTATGGCATGGAATACTTAATTCGAGGAAATGCAGTCCATTCATTTTGACTGAAGAAAACTGGTGTTTCCTCAGTTCAAGAAAATTGCTGCCATATCAAAGTCTGAAGGAACTACTCATACAGGAGATATAAAGAAGTCTACAGAGAGTGCGAGAGAGTTAATCATAGAGGTATAGAGACAGAGAGTGACAGAGGAAATTGGTCGCTTAAAGTCATGAGTCTCTCTAGAAACAGTTCTTCACTAAACGGCAGTAATAATGTGAACCTTTAGAAAAATATAAAGGAACACCTCAAAATCTTCATAGATAAAAGTGAAAAAGATTTGGAAGAATTTAAACGTATTTGATCAGAAATTTGAAAAATAGAGCTGTAAACTTACCTCTTCTTTTGGAACTGGCGAAGAAGGTTTTCCGCTGATGCTGGATAAGCTTGTTCGAGGTGTCGGCACTGGTGGAGGTGTAACATTCGCATGCTCTTTATTATAACTCAGATTTAGGTTCGATGGGATGACTTTCTGTCGCAGCTGGACTTTGGTGTTGGGGAGAGGTGGAAGGCCTCCGACGCCGAGATTATTATTTTCATTACCATTTAAGACTGGAAGTCCAAATTCAACACTGCTAGTACTTGTCCTTGCGAGTATATCCCTATTTGTTTGCAAAATTGTACTCTTCTCATTGCCAGCGGTGGTTTCTGTTTCATCAATGAACTCCAAATCAATTTCTTCGGATGAGGAATGGATTTTACCACTGTTGAGATCACTGATGTTGGCATACATGGGATCAGGATCATCGGGTTGTGGCATTGTAGACATTTTGTGAGGGGTAACAGGAGAAGGAATTGTGGGCTCTTCTGGTATTACTTTTGAGCGCCCATCATCACAAGCCGGAACTTCTGGGAATTTCTTGATACCACCCAAAGATGGAGATGTTAAGGAATGTCCTGTCATAACAATTGTGGTTTTTTTCACATCAAAACTTGTGGGACTTTTGGGTGCTCCTGAAGCGGTAATCGAATTTGGGGCAACAACCCGAGACTTGTCTTTAAGCATTCCAGTGGGAGATGAAGGCACACCGACAAGTTGTTCAGCAGCTTTAACTACTTCCATCACTTTGTCGATAGAAGGATTTGTTCCAGTCTTTGTTGCTTCCACAACTTCCTTATTTTCGTTAGTAGCAGCAGCGGCAGCAGCTGCTGCAGCCGCCGCTTCCTCACTATTCGAGAGAATCTCGACAATTTTATCTGGCAATTTACCTTCTTCTCGTAACCTATCAACTTCTTTCGGATCATAACCATTTGATACGATCATTTCAATTTGGCTGCCCGCCCCGCGTAAAACATTTACAGCGTCCATATGTTCTACATTTAGTAAAGGGTTCCCGTTGACACAGATAATTCTCATCCCAACCTTTGAACAAATAAAATTCATCGTGTAAATAACGGTAGCATTGTGTACATTACCTTGAAGTAGATGCGGATGTTATCAAAGTTTGAAGTACCTTCAATAATCCATTTCTATGTATGGCTCCAGTTGGTACTATTTTTGATATAAAAATACCACTGTCGTCCTTATCCATCGGATTGCCTTTATTATCCACACCTCCTTTAATGTGCATTCCTAATGCTTCACCCTCAGCTCGATGAAGATTTACAGCCTGAAAAAGTATTCGCAACACGTTGTAAAATGTATCTTTTTTAAGGCTAGAAAACATTACAAATAGTTAGATTTTTTACATATTTTTACAATGAAATATACAAACACAAACCATGAAGCCTAGTGGCGGCGGATGCTTCCGTATGCGAAGTGCTAATTTATCCTTGGCTTCAAGAAGAGCTAAGGCAATTTTATTTTTGTCTGTTGGATCAACCATTTTCCCATTAATTTCTAGGATTCTATGGCCAATTTCTAGACCAGCTGCTGCAGCGGGTCCGTCATTAGCTACGTGAACAACATAAACACCAGGTTGATCTTTGGGGGCAAACGGAAAGCAATCTTGCTCAGATCCAGACACAATCTTGACTCCAACTGATTCGTCTCTCTTTTTGGTTATAACAATATCCTGTAGATCATAAATCAATTTTCACATCAAAAATTTGAATCTGTTCATAAAGACTTCCAGAATGTCATGTTAAAATTCTAAGAACATATTTGTATATCTTTCAATTATTTACCTCAGTCTGAACAGGAATCATCAACGCCTCGTTATGGGTGACTCGGGTAAACACAGTTTCAGTCAAAGTACTCTTGGTAATTGTCTCAGTCACTGTTCCCAAGTCTGTAGGGGAGGGAAGAAACAGCTCTGGAACTGGTTTAGATACAGCATCGGGTTGTTTAATCGTCACAGTCACAACAGCAGACGGTGACTTAACTTCGGACGGAATCATGGCATCAAAAGTACTCAAGCCACTCCCCGCTCCCGCTTCACTACTACTACTTTTGTACGATTTCGGAACGGGAAATATTAAATTGGGAGATGGTGAGTTTGCATGTGGATCAGTAGTCGGAGTTCCAGCAGATTCTCGTATATGGAGTTGGGCTTTTGTATCCTCTATAGTTACAGATGAGGCCATTCCAACAGGCATCGTGGTTAAATTCGAAATGGAACTCGACGGCTCGCCATATCTTGTTGCGGTTGATTGTTCCACTACTTTTCGTTCTACCATGAAAGCTATTCGATTGCCGGCTTTGCGTATCGTGTCTACCGCAGCCATGTGTTCAATATTGGTGAAATCATTTCCGTTTACCTTCACGACCCGATCCCCAGCCTGTAAATTTCAGAAGTGGTAAAGAATGCATGTTCTCAAGCTGCTAGCTCATAAATATTTGTTCTGCGATTTACTTATTGACACATAATTCAACAACTAACTTTACGAACATATGAACTTCATCTGTAAAACATGATAATTATTGTTTTCATAATGGTCCTAGTTTTAAAGCTTTTAATTTTCACCTTCAAACCCGCCTGATCAGCTAAGCCTCCTGGGACAACTTTTGATATAAAGATGGATTGGTCGTTGTCAACAAACGGAGATGATCCAAGACCTCCAGCTATGTTCAGTCCAAATGGAGAACCATCATCACGGTTTAGTGTTAGCTCAAGAACTTCTATAATTGTTTTAGGTGGAATACTTGAATCCACGACGTCGGGTGCCGTCCCTTCATTACTGTCTGATTCAATCTCATCCGTTTTATTCTGAGCCTAAATAAGTTTGATACATGTGATACAGAATTTGACTTCTGAATGCGTAACGACAAACAACCATAGACCTAAAAAGTCGAAAAATAGTTCGATAATGATTTCAGGTTTCAACTTACTCTTTGAAGAATAGCACGTATTGTGTCTGAATCCGCAGTCTCAGTAAGGATTCTTTTGTTTTTAAGGTGATGGGGAGTGTCCCTTCTTTGCAATTTCAGATTACGCTTTTCTTGATCATCTAAGTTATCGTCATGCTCTTCATCATCATCTTCGACTGCAAAGCCTACATGTTTTTCTTCCTATAGATCAGATAATACGAACAAGAAATCAATAATCAGACTCAAACATTTGAGCTTGCATTCACGATACAATTACGTGATACAACAACCCGAATGGTACGAATAAACAGATCTGAGATGGGATTTACCAGCAAAGCTAGTTCTTGCTCTGTTAGCTCCTGATCATCAGTCTCCTCTAATTCTGACTCAGCTTGAACTTCTTCTTTTTCTTTAAAAGAAACAGGAGGATTTGCTTGAGTTGTATGAGGATGATACTGTTGGTAGGGTTCTTTCGTTTCTTTCGTCTCGACGATTTTCTGCCGTTCAGGTCTAAAGGGTCCTTTGGAATTCTCCTGAACGGAAATCAACAGCACAGCACAAATAAATACAATTTTAATGCTCTGCCTTTTTAATGCAGCCTACATGGTACATGGTTTAGTCGTCATGAACGACGGGGTAGCGATACAATTTACTGCTACACATACATACATAGGTCTGTAAATCAAAGGTTCGGAACTGGGAAGGAAATTTCCAGTTGCGGTATGGTAACGACATAAGAAAATAAATAAAGCAAAAATCTGGGGATCTTCGTACACGCATTATGCATACTTTGAGAGCGTGCAAAATATTTTTTCTACAAAAATACTTGAACATCGACATACATTTTCATCCGGTGCAACAAATACTTTATCCACATTCTTCGGCTTAGGCTTGGCTCCTCCAAACCATTTCTGGAATTTGGCTTTCAAGTCTTTCGGATGAGGTGTGTTGTGGCGTACGAAACCCGTTAACTGCAAATAAAACCATTAGGATCAATTATATCTCTCAGTTCCAAATAGCTTGTCACCATCATTTCATGTCATGCAAATATGCGTGTGCCTATCGACTTAATTATAATGCAAAGTAGTAGTAACAGTAGTAGTGAGTTAGCTATTGTAGCACTCCCCAACTTTTTAATATGGTATAAGTATGTGTCGTATCAATACATCAACTCAGTCTAACAACAGTATCCAAAAAAATGTAGCACAGAGCACACACACACACACACACACACACACACACACACAGCTAATCAACAAAAATTTTTATGGCATTTACCTTCCCTACGAGAACCTATAAAAACCAATTATATTTACCATGAAGTGTAGACCATCATAATATACGAGCCAGCACCAGCAATCAGGCAAAGTACAGACAGTCAGAGTTTATTTACCTTACGCTCATATTTAACCAACTACATATGTTAAAAAAAACCTATATTTATCTTAAGGACGAATCAGTTTGAAATTCCATAGTCTCGTATTTGCACACCGATAGACCGATACGATACTTTTTACTAGATGAATTTGTTATAGTAGTAAGTATAATTATGTATTACGTACACACAAAAGCCCGCAAATTGCATAGTACATTACATACATACCTACATACATAAGTACATAATTACCCCTGACTGAACGTATTGACGTTTCTGACCTACTTAAGTGTCTATCAGTATGTACTTGTCGTACCGTATGAAACTTCAGGTGGTGGGTATATCCCCATCTAGGCTAAGTAAACAAGTCTTGACCCATTCTATGTATGTACCGAGCCTAGCGTACCACTAAAAACTCTTCCCGACTAATGGGCAGAGAGCTCTTATGCCTTGAACTTTGAAAGCCCCATTATCTTTGGCAACAAATACCCCCCACCCCCTGCCATTAATGACATTTCCCCGTGGTGATTCTTCATTTTAGTCTTTGTTCCAATCCAGGAAATGGAATCAAATGAATTTAGCTCTACTTAATATCTACAAACTGTTTACTCCTAAAGATTACATGTGATTCTTTTTCAACTCAACCCCGCACAGCTTCCCTCCATTACTTTCCTCTTAAACTTTCCCATTAGCTCCGAAGAATTTCCTTCCTCCTCTGCCATAACAAGAAATGGCGTCCGCAAATTAAATACTGCAGATATAACATTGGGATTTTTAGAAGTAATTGCATACATGTAAGGTACGGATTTAAAGGAAATTACTCCCCTAGTATTCCTCGTACTTTCATCAAACATTATTTCAATTTAAAACGAAACTCCCCAGACGCTCCAGTCGTATTTACCACTTCCATAACAGAAGCCCTACAGAGAGAGAGAGAGAGAGAGAGAGAGAGAGCTGGAGCCTTCACAATAATATACATAATTATGTACATTGTGCATACGTCCACTACTACACATAGTCATGCATACGTAGGAATAATCGTCCTGCATTGCAGGCAGAGTGTTTTTAAGAGTAACTATACAGATAGATAGAGGCTCAATGTGAAATACAGATAGTACATAGTACTCACACTACTCACTCCATATCAAAGAACAGGAGGGTTTCCGTACACAGATAGTAACAGATAAACTATAAAATGAAAACATTGACAATCCACATTAATAGAACCTCATCGGGTTGGACTCATCACAAGTAAAAGAAAGGCTCACATCTCCTCAATATAGGATCACATTATTCATGAACGAGCCTCGTCCTAATTTTCCTTCTGCTTTTATTACACAGCATATGCCCATTTTCATTAACGACAAAACCACTAAATAGGACAATAACATATATATGCAGAGGATTCAAGGGAAAAGCCAGCACATTTCCTCCATTAACTCATAACTCGTACATAAGCTGTCCCAATCTGTCAAGATTATTTTACAACCCTGGAAGTGTTGAGCAAAAAAGGCTGCCGATTTGTAAAACCATTACAGATACATACATTCAACTTAATTTTTTTTAATACAAAATATGAAAAATGTGATATGTACATATCTCCTTGCCCACAATAACCAGGAGTCCTAAAATTTTATAATCACATCATATCAAGAGCTACAAGTTTAAAGAGGCAGTACACAAAAAGTAGTACACCCACCTATCCAGGCAAAGATATGTATGTTCGTACATATGATTGTATATACTTATATTTGCCCTAGTTTAACGATCCTCCCGTATCCAGACTACGAGTGTGCTCTGCATAGGTAAATGAGAGTCTGCGGTGAAAAGAGTGGTTCGTACTAGTCACGATCCCTAGACTAGACCAAAAATAACATAATAATTTGTGCACTTTACGGTATTCCGTAAAATTCTTGTTTCAATCTTCAATCCCAGTAAAAGGATTTAGTGCTAGGAGGGATAACAACTAGTACAATAATTTTAAATTGACTGCGAAGCAATACTACACTACGCAAATACTACACCGTGTTGATTTTCTGAATATGAGAAATCATTATCAGATTTAGTCTACTCTACATTGCATCGGTATGGCAGACAGAGAGGAGAGAGAGAGAGAGAGAGAGAGAGAGAGAGAGAGAGGGGGGGATTTCACGTTGAAAAGCTCTTTCACACCCAATAAAAAAATATGGAATGTTCCAATCTCCTCAAATATTGTTTCAAAAACTTACGATCAGATACTACATAACTATTCTCTCTCCTCTCGTATGGGAAAAACAAAACGTTTCTACAATTGATGTTCAGCATATAAAAGAAATCCTTCAGAAATCATAAAATCACACCTATTAAATTTTCCTCATTTTCTTTTACGCCTTCTGTACAAGCCACAACGGAAGAAGAATAAAAGGAGCCTACATGCACATACACAATACATAAGTACATGTATGAGCAGAACAGTAAACTTACAAGCCGTATTTACACTCAACACCGTATTTCACTACGTTATAAAACCATGTCAAAACCCCCAAGTTCAGAAACAAGCACGGTATCATTTCCTGATCGGAGTTTTTATCTCCTTTAATTTGTACATATAAAAATATAAGGTTTGAAGACAAATGCTACGGATTTTACTCGAGTTCCATTTGTTATATTGTCATTGCTCAAGAACCGTTGGAATTCTCCCTGCCTATAGGATACAGTACAGCAGGAACATAAAATACTTATAGATATTTTAATATGTATCTACCTGATAAAATATACGCAAATACATTTGAACATACACTACCCCAGCAAAATACTAAATACGTATTTACATATATTACACACACACAATCAGCCCATTGTTTTCATAATATCGCGTAACAACTCGACGCGACGGCATTACGTAAAAAAAACAAATTCGCAATAGTCAGTTAGCTTTATCAACAGAATAATAATTATTACGCAAGGATAAATAAAACTATTAAAGTTCAAAGTGACAAACTCGTAATAAACAAAGGGTATTGCATCACACAAGTGCATTAATTTTACCAATTTTAATTTCTAATTTAATTGCCTTTCCAAATGTTTCCCTTATTTGTTCTCCTCCCTACTTGACATCCCTACAGGGCAGGGTTGGTTAAGTCACCTAATATAAAATAACTTGACTAACTAATCCGATGTCGTACAAAACTTATCCATTCCTAACAAACAATAATAATAGAGGCTATGCGTACATACAAATACATACATAGATCCAATGAAAAATTAGTCCCTGATTCAATTTTCGGCCACTTGATCCTTACTCCCTACCCACGAATAAATTGTTAACGATTAACAAGAAGTTTCCGGGGAAATTAATGAAAACAAGACACACAGAAAAACTTTCCAATGAATAAATACAGGGTGATGTCAAGTCTGTATGTATCTACGGGTTATAACTTCTATTTTCATATATGTAGATATATAAACACAATAGCATCTTCTTTTATATCCTCTTTGTAAAATGATGCATGCATATAATAAATACCTATATACATACATACATGGTTGTTGAAATACAATACTGAGTATATTTTCAAACGTAAAAGTGTATTTAGTTATAAAATATAAAATTATATGTATGTACGTACTACTCAACATTGTAAATATTCCAAGGAAAGTTGGCAGCTTGGAAGTTGAAAAGTAATTTTGGAATGGAAAACAACCTCAAGCCCACTTCTTGACACAATTAATGGCATAGATCATTAAACGGAAAAATGATGAGCACCACTCCCAGCCCACTTTGTCAACCATTAAATTCAAAGACTCATTACGACTACTTTTACGCACCAAACTTTCCCAATTAGTCTCGCAGGAGACAAAGAGCTGGATTTCGGATAAAACAAAAAAAAAATCCTTCTGTCTCTCCCAATATGCTCAACATCTATCAACACACTATACTTACATTGTTCCAACGATTCTGGCATGAATCCTATCTCAATCTCCCCTTTCAACGAACTTGCAAATAATGTTCATTGGAAAAACAAGTAGTGTTCCATCATCAGATTCTAAGAAGAAGATGAAGAAGACAAAGCTAAGGGTAGACAATCCACGGGAGTAACAGCGTAATAATTTAAAATATCTCAAAATTTCCATGTTACATATACATACATATCTGTACATACACATAACACAAATCCCTGGTCAATCGTCAGATCTTAACACGTTCGGTATTTTACTATGAAACCTAAAAAAACCTCCGGTACTTAGAAAAGAAGTCAATAGAGTGTGCTCTCACTACAAAAGACTCCCCCACCTTATACATCCAAAAGATCGATCACAGTCTCTAATAAATCGAAAATAATTGGAAGTTATCTTAAGCCGTCATGCTCTTAGTACTTCCTTTTATATCGGTATTGTATACCAAGAGCCAATTTTTTCCCCTCTTACTTATTAGAAGAGTAGTGAGGGTCCACTGTATCAACACCACTTGTCAGTTCAATAGCCCCTTGAGAGGCTGTGGAACGTGCCATCTTATAGGCATTACAATGCATTAATCTGATAGTTATTACCAGCGGGAATTGTTCTCATAAAATTTAACTTCCATATATGTATCCATGGATCATACTCAAAACAAAAATCTAGTTTGCCATCATTTTTCTTCTTTTTTTTTCCACAAACGCAGCATTCCTTCTACTTTCTCCATATCCGTAAATCCGTAAGCATGCGCTCGTAATTACATGAAAGCAGGAAAATACTGACACATGCACTTTCCTTCGATAGAAAAAAAGAAAAAAAGAAAGGAGCACATGAATTTCAACTTTAATACAGATATTCATCAACCCCAGAATATCCCTTTGTTGTAAGTACAACAAGTTCCACGGTACATCAAGGTAAAGAGCCACATCCAACTCAACTAATGTGACGAAGTCAAGCATGTATGTACATACATATGTACATATAATAAGTACATGCACTTAAGTAACCCTGCAGGATTTCTCAATACACTTTTATCCATTCACTAAAATTATTCGCTAAAAAATACATGTACTCGCACATTATATTCCTATATATATATATTAAGATCTTGTTTGAAAATTCAATTTCAAAACATCCAAAGGTTCTCGATCCTTTTTTTTGTGCTTGATACGTTTACCCTTTCCAAATTTGATGTCTTATTGCGTACTGTCAAATGCTACATAAAATGATAACAATAAATTTTACATCCTTTATGTATCATAACTGCATGTATGTACATGTGTATGTATGTGTCTGTATTTGTAAATACATTTTATGCTTTCAGCAAAATAGGCTCATGTGAGAACACTAATGAAAGCTATCTCTACTCCATATGTAATGGATTATTGTATGATCCCATCTGCCCTTGACGACACAACACCATATAAAATTGCGAAATTGGAAAAGTTTAACAGTCACAAAGTGGCAAGGAGGGGAAATGTAAGGCCGGAAAACTCTATACAACGAAAAATGTGTATAGGCATGGGCTAGAAGAGAAAACTGGTTTGACTTTACTCAAATACTGTACTCTCAGAGTCAGTTATTATTTTGTTCTGGAGTAACGCAGTATCCATACATGTACATATGTATGGACGTCCGCAGCTTTAAAGTTTACAAAATTGCCTCTGATAAAGACAACTCGTGCCAGGAAGCAAAAGTTACCTTCTCACACCCAAAGATCCCAGTTGTGTGATTCCGGTACCTTGAACAGCATTCAACCCCTTTATTTATGTACACTATTTTCATTTTCGTAATGCTTCCAGGAGCAACATACTTACACATACAATTACTACAACCGTAGAACCACATACACATACATACATAGTCTACATGTCATAATCACAGAGTTTTAAACAAGTTTCGAATTTATAATAACCTTTTGAAATGGACCTACCAGAGTGTGCTTGTTGCTAGCAATATTATAACTGGATTAAAAAAATACACATTCATAATAGAACGTACAGAGTTGTGAAAAGAGATGGATTCCAATAATTTGATTATATCAAGCACACGCAGACAATAGAACTTTCAAAGTATTTCTAAATACTACATTATTAGTATTTATGATCTACTCACTCACTCAAATGGGATTTGCCTTGAAACTACTTCTGCTCATATAAATATATGTACCTACACAGATATGATTATTCCCTGCATACAAATTTATGAACATAAAAGTATTTCCACAATAAGTTATAATGTCCCTGACAAAATTTGAAAACTTTATAATAACATGATCACAGATGCTCGGCACATAATGTAATAATGGTCCAATGGTTGCATAATTTCCCACACACACACACACACACATGAACTATGAACTCCGTTTGCCAATTGCTCAATTGAGATGTGACTTAGGGAATTGAGAGACGCAGGTACATAGAGTGAACATCTTCAATATAACTTCCCCCCAGATACACATTTATGTAGATACATTAAAGTATAGCTACAATTTCTATATACATTTTTCCTCTCAGCTTTCACTACGTCTGTATGCATGTACTGTAGCATATCTGTCATCTAAAAATGCAGTTCAACCTATACTTGTATCTTATATGTTCCCTTAAAATGTACTTTTTAATTTTAATAGATACTCCTTCCTTCCATTACTCCTGGAATCATCAGGGGCTGAATTATTATTACACTGAATTAAATTCCCTCTCTCGTTCAATATTTAATGTTACATACTTGAGGGTCCAAGCATACATATAATAATTAATTCAATTTCCATTTTAATGGATTCAGCTGTATTAGTAATTTTGATGCGCAAAAGCTCCCAGGACAGTAATATCATTAAAAATGAATCTTTTCAATATTCAGCAGAATCCACTCTACCTGCACAGAGTATTAACAGCTAGGGAGAAGTTACATTCGAATTTTGATCACAAGTTCATAAGTCCTTCTATCCCAGCCTTTAAATTTCCTCTACTTTGAATTACTACCGACTTCACTCCTGTAAGTATAATTTCGAAGTGTTTTGTTAACTTTTCATACTAGTTTAAATTGAATACACAATTACCCACTACTGCGGAGTATCTCATGTTTCTACATTTTTGGCGCAACTTCCTCAAAGACAAATGCTACTTTTAGCATTGATTTACTATATGGTATTATACAATATTTACTAGGAGACAGTCAACAAGATTTATCTTCAACAAACTTACATCTTAACTATTCATCGCTTGTCTATGTTGAGAAATAACATGCTCGTTTATATATGTAGATATACATAATTATATGTATATATACTATATCTAGTAATTACACTCCAAATAAAACACCCTCGAAAAATTGCTAAATGCATACGCTACTCTCATACTTCTTTCTCATGTCTCTTAAAAGTTTATAGGGTAGCGCAAGTAAATTGATAAATCAAAGTCGTACCTCGTGCACAATATCTACAGAGCTTCGAGAATTATAAACAACTTCATTGTGCATGCCTAGTACAAGCAGAGCACCATCTCTTTCCCTACACACAGTAATGTCCTTACATTGCACAAGAAGAATGTCAACAACGACAAGGAAACAGGATATCATTCAAAACTATGAATGCATAAAACTTAAAACAATCTCAAAGGATACGACGACACAAGACCATCAAAAATAAAGCTAGCGTCACGGCATCATTAGCACCCTTAATAAAGCACCTTCTATAGAAGAACCCTCCCCGACTTGGATAACTATTTAAATACTCCACTATTACCTTCAAAAATCTTCACAGATACAAACATACATACACATTCACATGCATGCGTTAGTTACTCCCATGTTTTTTTGTGTGCTCTTACTCTAGTGTGTGTGTGTGTGTGTGTGTGAGTACAATTTACTGCTCTCGTTCTGTGCCCATGAATCTTATACAATGGGATTTGTATACACTGCCACACCGATAATAATAGCCGATTTTATTCTCAGGGGCCAATGACAAACCAATACACATACTTTATTTTCATTTTCGTTTGCTCAATTTAAACCCTTGCCGTTTATGAGTCACGATCTTGTTAATGGCACGCAAGGGAAGAAAATCGTCTACACGCATACTTACAAACTACATGGGAACCCAAGTTAAAGAGCCTTTATTCTCCACCGCAAGAGGTATATGGCCCACACGTCAGTTCCCTATTATATGCCCTTTACTCTTACTCTCCTGCCTTCAAAATAATAAAATTGCATAAAATATTACCGCCCGTTAAATACCCTTATGCATGTCCGAACATTACAATAGCAAGCGTAGCAGTACTGTACAGACAACAACCTATACACTATACAGTGTATACTCAGGTATGTACATACATTTAATTATATAGAGCTATGTATACCGGCATGGACGTCCATTCGCATTTCGGTCATAGTAGTACAACTACCTACATATGTACATATAATTACATATGTAGGTACTACCGGACGGAAACACAAAACACCACTGATAATACAGTAAGAGGGTAAATCTATAGAACTGGATATTACTTAAGATATAGACAAGAGCCCATGGTCTCCTTCAGTCTTCACAAGCCTCAATGGATTTTCGGTGTTTGGGATCCGAAATCGATACCGACTGGAAATCCTGACCACGCGTGTAGCCACAAACAGTCAAATACAGGGAAAATTAAGAGGAAACGAGTAGAAAATTAGAATCGAAACCACCAATATCTATGTACACTTCCAATTACAATGTACATGTATACATAGATACAACTGAGGGACCGTTACATAAAAGAACACAATCCAATACATACATAGATACGTATGCACAGTTACATATGTACGTCCAAAATTAAGTACATACATAGATACATATGTATGTAGGCATATCGTCCAAAATTATTTTAATCTCTGCACAATATTTGATTTCCCAAGTATGTATCTATTTACATATACGACTTTCATTTCCACTGTAGTTCCTCCACTCCTGATATGCCATTACACAGTCATGGATATTACAAACAATGATTTATACCTATACGAACATGTAGATATAAGTAAGTATATTATACAAAGATTCAATTCAGCTTTACCCGATTAAAATCAAATTCAACTATGGAAACATCAATGGGAAATTTGCAAATACTAGTAGAATGTAAGTATTCTTTTCATGGATTTTTATCCTCCACTTCAATTCTTAGAATAATTAATATTTAGCTTGAGTGACACAGAGAGTAGAGGCAGTGTCGGCACGCTTACTAATCAAATAAAAATATCCTTGGACTGGCGTCTCACCCACACAAACACACAGACACTAACATAAATTGTATTTCCAAGTCGGAAAAGGCGATTGAATGTTTTTCGAATACTTCGAAACTCATTAAAAATAATAAATTCCATATCCGCTTGAATTAACCCTCTGCCTCTGTATTGCGTCTACGTCAAACTACAAAATTGAATAATCTCCAATGAAATAGAAAGAATAGGCCACCAAAGGAAAATCCTTCCAAAATGAAAAATTACACAATACTTCAATATCGTTATCCAAATCTTATAGGCTGTATATAACTTACTCAACTGAAACACTCCTCCAATTCCCGATATACTGTAAGTACTTTTCGGAACACTACTATAAGTTTAATAAATAGAGGGACTAAAAAACTCCTACTCCTCTCATAGGGGGGAAAAATCAGTAGTAAATTGAATTATTATTATAGTTATAATCTGTCAGATTAAATTCTTTCACGTACTACAACATAGTATTATTCATGTATACAGAGTATACATAAATAATAATAATACCATAAGTCTAACAAATAGTCATTAACTTTAATGAAAATTCTGTTAAATACAGCTTAACTAATAGAATGATGATTGCCATAGACGACGTGATGGGGAAAATTCATGGAAGTGCTTTGAATGGCATGCTTAAATTTCTTTGAAAATAGTTTGCTTTCCGGATCTACCTCTTATATCTACAGATACTTATGCACATAGAGAGAGAGAGAGAGAGAGAGAGAGAGAGAGAGACAGAGACAGAGATACTTAACAAAATAGGAGTAAGTCGAGCATCGAAAATCGATAAAAGTCAAACTTTTCCCTCTCTCATTTCTCCTTCCCCTACTACAACTACTACTACTTACTACTTACACTCCTGTACTATTTCTGCTCCTAGTACTACTAGACGATGACTCCCATAAGAGCCAAGAAAAAGAAGAATTCTTTCTCCCACATTTTCTACTCATTTTTCATTGACAACAACCCAAAACACCAAACCAAATCCGTCTCATGGATGCCCCCAAGCTAACACTTGTTCTCATTGTGTAAACTCTGGCAACCCTTTATTTTAGCCCTGAAGGCAAAACAAATTTCCCTTTTCACATTTCTCCTCCTTTTCCGAGTCATTTCTCCGCTTCTCTCCACTGAATTTTAACCATTACATTCTGTTAGCCACCTACTGGTTCCGTAAGTTTAACAAAATAATCTTCGCAAAAGATCATATGGCTAAAAGTATTACCACCGCAGAATTCCCATGACAATCCTGGACTTTTTCCCAGACTCCTCTCCTAGTACACTACACACGTACCCAACCTTCAAACCTTCCATCCAGGGAAGAAAAAAAATATGTATATACTTACAGCTACTGTAATGGTATATCAACTGTGGACGTCAGCAATACACAAGTTAAATTAAATTCTTCCAGTTTCTGTATACATACATACGCCCTTCCAATCTGGCATGCCCATGTTGCTATTTCACATAAGTACTCTACATATGTAGATACTTGCATACAAAGAATCCTATAGATTATAGTAATAGTAGACCCAGTCCGTCCATGTACTGTCAGCTGAGTCATAATGAGCTTTCCCATGACAATATCATCCATATAG
Source organism: Allacma fusca (assembly GCA_947179485.1). Classification (NCBI taxonomy): domain Eukaryota; kingdom Metazoa; phylum Arthropoda; class Collembola; order Symphypleona; family Sminthuridae; genus Allacma; species Allacma fusca. Next base: position 32,864,915 of record OX359248.1, read on the forward strand.
TGCAGATCACGGGCATGCATAATATAATGTGATATGTAAGTATAAGTACTCTGCATGTGTGCACACGTGTGCCTATGAACGAGGGAATTTAAATTGTAAGGTTGTGTAAGTAGTAAGTATCCATCTATCTACTATGTTGGGGCTAAGTAGTATAAGAAATAAATTACTTTAACCCAAAGGAATACCAATTCCTTTAAGAATCTTTTTCCTTAGAAAAAAAAATAACAAAATCTGTAAACATCATAATACAGTTTGCATGGACCACAGATTGTGTAGACTACTACTACTATTACTTACTGCTTCATGCTTCCAAACATTAGAATCACGTTGGCCTCCATCAATCATGCTCACAGCCACATTCTTCCCAATATCTTTATAGTATAGTATGTAAGTATCCTTCCTACTCATGCTGTACATCATCATCATCATCATCAATTACCAGGTGTTACAGGTTCCAACGCAATATCCCTTACTTAATACTTTACACTACACTTCCTCCTCCGTCTCCAAACCCAAAGAGTAGTCTTATAGAATCTCAATTCACCTTTTACTACTCCAGAATTGCTTACATTACATCAAGGTTCACAACTCTACTAGTACAAGACTCATTTCAACCGTTACTACTGCTACTACCTTACCTCACCGTCCTGTTACTATCCATTATGCATCTCCTAATAATTAGATATACCATCCAACTCTTGAAATCAAGAAGATGTAGGGGAAAGAACTGTTTTTACAAGATTTTGCTACTCGCTATATATAACAACATACCACATCAGACAAATCCAACTCATAACTAACTCCAAGGCAGACAGCCTACAAAATATTGGATGAGATACAGATAAAGATAACCATATCATTTTATTATGTAACTCATCCGTTAAATCTAAATAGGGAAATTACAGCTTTTGAAGTTTCCTCAAAATTAATGTTTATAGTCCAAAAAAGGGGAGGCATACATACTCCAAGTTACAAAAAAAGAATAATGTTACACCCCCAAAGGAAACAGTTATAGTGCAAGGAATTTTTAAAGATGGTCAACGAATATAAATGATAAAAATGGTGGGGATAAACTACAGCACAATGGGAACTAATGCCTCTCTCTCTCTCTCTCTCGCTCTCTCGCTCTCTACTCATCCTTATTCCCTTCAGATTGAAATTTTAAAAAACGTTAGAGTTTATTACTCATTCACTTAAATGGACACAACTTGATCTTCATGGATAAAAATAAAATTCCCATCGCGAATATTTCCTTCCATTTAAATATTTCTACGATGAAATCATCCTACTATTCTGATAAGACATTCTATCTATTTCAATGGTCCGAGTCAGAAGGAGGCCTCGACAAGTATCTATACTTACTTGTTTCTCTTGATTACGTTCCATGTCCCAAACTGGTGATGTTATGTAGAATCAAACTTAGACATAATAATTATAAAATGTACCCCATGCTTCATAAGCCCATTGAATTGAATACCATCACCTCAGAAAATAGATTTGAATATACTTACATAATTATGTATGGTGTGTCTCACGCTACCCTATACACTGCACATCAATAGGAAGAAACAACATCATGCTAAAAGCTATTATTACATCATACCCCTGAAAACTTGATGTTTCTAGTATCTATAAGTAATCATATATATCTATTATCTACACGTCTGCAAATATTTTTATAGGAGGAGTAGCCACTGGGCCATCATCGGGAGCAGTAGTAGTTTCATATACTTAGATACTTCCATTTAAAGCGGGTGTCAATGGCTACTCTTAGACTGTACCATAGGAGTCATGAATGTGTCCCTATTTCCTGGATATGACACAACAACAGAGAGTAATGAGTATACGCTCTCTACATTGTGAATATTCTGAGTGCATTAGAATTCACAAGTATTATGGTCGGACTGGCTGAGTGAGGGAGTTCAATATTTAGACATTACATTACAATAAAAACGTACAATTCTGGAGGCTCCAACACGAAACAATAAGGACGATTATATGAAAGCTAATATTATCATGGCGTCTCCCTATGTAGTACTAGTTGTAGTATCTGTAGTCTCTAGTCACACACAAGTTGACTCTGAAAATAATACGATACAAAAAAAAACGATATAACAGGGAAATTTGAGTCTTAACCCACACAATCCCAGGGGATATACAATCAATATTATCACAACAAAAATATGCATCTATAGGTAGATAAAACAGATAGATACTTACAAAAACATTACAAGTTCCCTCCACATGACAATAACGTACATAGGTACACACAGGGAGAATATAAGTATCTATACGTATGTATGTAGGGCAGGGAGCAGACGAGACCATTCAGAATGAATCGATATGAGATATTCTTCCGTAAATTTTCTCCTTATCTTTCATTATTGAAGGCCATTTGTTCTGGTTGCTCTTTCAAGAGCATCGATAACACATACATAACAAAGCATATGGATATTTAAATGTACCCATAAATATTCAACACTTGTATGTACTATCTATTCCATAAGGTTGAGACTAAAGAAGCCCAGCTCTCTCAACTTCTCCAATCACTCACAGCAACCATACCATGCCATACTCTACTACAACTCCGAGTTTACCTTTTGTCTCCACACAAACTTGCTTCCACACTTTATATACCAGAGTAACAGTTGGAACAGTCGAAAAACTTCATTACCAAGTCTTCAGAGAGTGACTTGAAGTAAAATAAACAAGGTACATACATCCTTGGTAGCCGACATAAAATGGATATTTTTAGCAGAGGACAGTATGTATTATCATTATTAGCACCAGGGAAGGATCATACCTAGATCCATACACGTACTTGTCAATAAATAAATACATTTATTTAATTAAATAAATAAATGCTCCGTAAGAAACCTCACCTCATTTTTCCTCTTCCTAGAAAATACTTTTTCAAAAAGGATAAATTTGTCTGTATTGGAAGACGCATACCTAAGGATACTTACTTAAAAGAGAACCTTTTCTGGGGCAACGGGACCCTTGCCCTCTACGTCAAGCATAATATTTTAAGATGCACGGCCCTTCATCATGTACACATCCACTTTGCCAATACAGTAATCATATAAATTGACTATTACTTCATAGCATGTGGACAATACTAATAATAATAATTCTAAAAGCAGTAGTTATTGAGAGACAAATGAATATTTTAACAAATACATTCTATCTACATACTTGTCTCCTAACGTAGCTCTAACCCTGCTGAGTCCAGACTCGAAGCACATTATTTAAATTGCTTTGTATGGATCTACATCCAGGTCATAGTGTTAATATAGTGATATATGCATCCATGTATATTGCAACTCCCAAATAATTCCTATACATAACTTTCTCAGCCCGCAAGGGACAGGGACATATAAATGTGTGGAGACAGTGAGAGAGTCACATCTGTAAAATTGGACTACGAAAATCTTAAACTAAACTCCTAAAGTTTAAAATCATGTGACATGACCATATAATGATTAAGATCTTATCACATAGGGGCTCGTCAAACTCCAAACTTCGCAAGACCACGTCTTGACGTGTGTGTGTGTGTGTGTGTGTGTGTGTGTGTGTGCGTGTGTGTATGTGTGTGTGAGAGAGAGAGAGAGAGAGAGAGAGAGAGAGAGAGAGTATGTGTGTACTTATACATACATAATTACATGAGTGTGTGTGTGTGTGTGATGTCATGAAATAAGCATACCTTCAAGAACAGTGGTAAGACATCCAATTATGAATAAATCAATGTCATCTTGCTGCAACGCTCCGATATATAATTATTACAGATATAGATGTAATAACTAAAAGCGCTGAAAAACTTCTGTAACTTATTCCTTACGTTGAAGTCTACATTTATAACTGCTGACAACTACATACATATGTACATGCATCCATACTCATACTCATTATGAGTAGGTACAGTAATGTATATCAATGAGGAGTTTCTAGTACATAAGGATGAGACACTTTACAGTTCCAAAACTTTGTAAATAATTATTATTCCAGATATGCACACACAAGTACTTTTGTACACAGTTAGTTCCAAACTTTCCAACTTCATTATTAAAAGCATTCCTTTCAAGTTCACTCTCCATAAATTTCTCTTACACAAGTTATTTCGCTATAAGAAGATTTTGTCAATCATTAGCATCCATTTTGAAAAGGGCTTACTGGAGACGGAACGGAAGGAAGAACAATGTCAACATGTCGAGCTAAAGGTCCACTCCAAGTATGTACACATGTACACCTACATACAGACATATGTACAGTATGTACATTCATACATAGACACATCCAGTCCCAGGATATTTCAGGAGCTGGATCTCTCCCTGAGTCTACATACATAATACATACCTTTGTGTATCTAACAATAAGTAATACAAGAAGCTGCTGAAACTTCTAAATCCCATACTTAAGTATTAGATTATTATTTTCATATTATTCATAGAGAGAGAGAGATACGTCTCCCATTTGAATCTCAACTCCTGGAAACTGACGTGGGCAAATACATAATTCACCGACATTTAAGGCTCCAAAAATACAAGAAGTACTTACGACTAGTAGTACTCGTATAATTTATGAGTGAGAGAATATACATACATAGGTACCTAGAAATTACTGGATAAAACAAGTCTTCCCATAGTCCCATATAGTCTTTCGTCCTTCAAAAACTTTTAACGTAAGGGACGTACAACACAACAACTATGTATTCAGATGAGTACTGCCTATATACATACATATAAAATTACTTATGTATGGAAGTAGATATATTTGCGAGCACAAAAACCTCATCTCACATTTCCTTCGTATCAGAATTATTTTGCAAGAGAAAGGGAAAGCTGGAATGAAAAGAACTTTCCAAGCAAAGTAAAGAGGATGGACAAGCTTACAATGTGTAGGCAATTCCTTGGAGGAACTGAAATTAAATAGCTTCGCCTATTTAATTTATATACAGAACATTGATTTTCTCTTGAACATCTCTCCCACTAAAAATAAATCTCGTGTTGGTTCCTTTCGTGTTTGGGTGTGCGTGTAACCTTATTATTCCTAAATCTTTCCTCTGCTATGGATTACGAAAACTTGAACTCCCCAAACTTTCCTTGTCAAAATCTCCGAACAAATACATCAAATAATAAGTTATGTTTGGAATTGTTGGAGAAGATTGCAAAAAATAATAGATAGATTATTGGATTTCAAACAAGCAGGAGCCTCTCAGTAGAGTGAGCTTTAATTAGTAGAATGATCCAATGGATAACTGAGATCGGAAATGTAAGAAAGAAAAAAAAATCAAAATAGATACATACATATATACACAGGCTGTAAAAATACATTTGTTCCTCCTTCCAGCTAATTTTTGTATAAGAGCCCTTAAAGCAGACATAATATACAATTTCTCTTCATTTCTCACATTTTCAAGGGAACTACCAAAGGATTTTTCAAACATACAAAAAAGATTGACCTAGGTCAACAAATAAATTCAAAACGGTTAAATTGACCGAGGCAAAGACGGGATACTACCCAGAAAATCAATAACAAACGTCATCCCAAAATTTGTGTGTGTGTGTGTGTGTGTCTTTCGTCATGGAAAGTTTTGGTTGCTAAAAAAAGTTTGTACTGTCGAAAACTCTGCAAGACAACTCTCTTTAAAATAGGGGAATTCAAGTTTGTATAGATATACCATACCTATTCCTGAATACTGATTATTAAAATTCTGGAAAAAATAGCATCGTATTTGTGTTACGAAATGACGTCCTTATAATTTCACACGCAAGAATCCCCGTTATTAATAAAAACTGACGAATATTATTTTAGAAACTTTGATTATTACAGTGAGTCAATAATGGCTACTTCAGTTCAGAAGTAGTGTCAATAAAGTCTTACACTTATACAAAATATTTTATACATAGGTATAAGCAAGAGGGGGGACCAATGCTTTGTAACATCTTATTGATACTCTTGCCTACCCCACACTTACACGTACACACTACACACTACACACTTACATATGTACACAGATTTGTAAGATTACATTGAACTGATTATAGAGTGAACTCAGAATTGTTTGGATATACGATTATTGTTTCGTTAACTAGCCTAACACTCACATACACAAAAAGGTCTTTCACCCACACACATCAACTTGAAGAGGTAAAAATCGTGCACGTCTCTATATGGGAACAATCTAAAAGAACAAATGGGCTGACATCAAAGCATCAATACTTCCATGTTCTCTTTCATCCTTCTTTCAGCTCTCAGCGCAAAAACCCTATATGTACGTACATAGGTACGCTTACCGGAGAAAATGCACATTATGCAAAAACACAGGGAGAGAGAGACAGAGAGAGAGAGAGAGACATAGGCTGCTAAACAAATAAAAAGTGTTAGATTTTACATGCCTACATACATAAGATACATGCATATGTGTACAAACCAAACCCATTTACAAAAAAAAAGTAGCCTCTTTGCTCCTGACGCTTGAAAGATAAAGAAATGAGAAAAAAGGCAAAAAAAAATCTATTCCTTACAGTATTTTATCCTCTAACAATAAGTCATGTTCGTAAACGTGAAATCATTGTGAGTGTGATATTGACAGATGCTGTGCGCGAGAGCAGTCTCTTCTTGGTCTTGGACTTTCAACCCACCATCATTTGTATGTACGTACAACACAACAGTGCAGCTCTCTCAAACATCTCTTCTCCACACCTAACAAGGGCCAAGAAGAACTCAAAAAGAGAGGGAGAGAGAGAGAGAGAGAGAGAGAGAGAGAGAGAGAGAAATAGTAGAAAGAGAGAGAATTTAAACAATCTCAAGACGAAAATACATTAGCACTCTAAAGTATAAAAAAAATATGTAAGGTGTACGCTCTTCGCCTGACATTGAAGGATACTTTGTAGGTAAAATAAATAAAATATGAAAACATTTTAAGTGAAAGAGTAGGAACGTCCGGCATGCTCTCACATTGTTGCTAAACACACAAACATGAAAAGTAGCTTCTGTCCAACCGGAGACGACTATTTTCAACTGTATTATTACTGATTAGCGTCAATGCGTTAAGTGTAAATAAATCAACTTGTTTACAAATACCCCTAAGAAAGAAACCTCTATATTTCTGCCAAATACTAATTCATCCAGAAAATTTTGCTTGGAAAAACTTCTAAAGACCTTTTTGTAACCACAATTCTTTTTCCCTGACAATGATACATTTAAATCCTCATCATAACTCAAGTTCCCTCAACCTCAACCTATTTTTTTCCCCTTAACATATGTATATGTATATACATATACATAGGAGCAGACCAAAGTGTATATATAGTCCTTTCACACAGGATTATTATTACATACAGATACTCAGGAGCTTTTCTATTATATAATTTGTATACATTGCAGAGATAGAGAGACGCATTTCAAAAATCGCTACTCCTAACTTACAATATATAAAAGTACATACATACATACTTATGAGTAAGTACTACACGCTCGGAACATCCACGGACCACACACCGCCTATCCCAACGTAAATAAACAAGAGAGTCCAAGCAAGAGCAAGCCTTCCTAATATTTTTCTGCCAATGAAAACAAAACTGTCCTTCCAGAAAAACGGATGAGAACGGGGGAAACCACACGAGCATGCAACAATGCTAAGTTTTCTTCTCCCATGTTACGATGTTACACTCCACGTACTCCACTCCTTTAAGTAAGTGTCTACATACATATGCCGGTATGCAGATAGAAGAATGAAGAACAGTATTATACTAAAACGCCAGAGCAGAGCACCCTAATATAATTACATAAACACACTCTTCTTCTTTGAAGCATTCTTCCATGAAATCCCTGCCTTAAGGTTAGAAAATTAATTTTATACACAAACTACACATGTACTATCCCTCCTTTCCCTATTAATGTTAACACACATAATTACCCATATACATGATGTGGATTAGATTTTGCATACTTATATAAAATACAGCTGATATTCCAGCACCACCATTGCCTCCAACATCATCTCACACAAAACGTAACTTCTTATTTCACAACAATGCTTGCCTTTCTAACGCCCTCATTTTATTGAGTACGTATTTTGTGTATAGACATACATATGTATCTCTACTGTATCTACATGCATGCATCATGCATTGCGCACTTGAACACTTATTACACGAAACCAGTGTAAACATTTATCATCAAAAAACGGAATGGGTGCCACTACGCCTCGCTCACTCAGTCATTCCTGAAACCTCTGCAATGTCATTATTCAGACAACATGGAATTAACGTATACTTGGGCGCGGTAATCCGACCTTAGGCTCAGTCTCCATTGCGATTAGATAGATTTTCATCGAAACGATAAGTATGTACACAGATGCGTAATGCCTGACAAATAGGGTACATGCTGAGTGTGATTATGGAATAATTCAACATTTACAGAGATACACATCAAATTGTGGAACAATTTCAAGTATTTCCATGAGGAGACCTCATATATCCAGAATTAGTAATATTAGATATCAGTAAGTAAGCATATGATACATGTATAGTACCTATATAAACAGTTGTGACGTTCTAAGAGTAGCGGTATTATTCTATACATACATACATACGTACATATCTATGTATGTATGTATATGTACTGCAGAGCAAACAGTAAAGGACAAATAAATGAACCGCACACAAACACAATTTTACTAGTACCGCAGAGCAGCATGAGCTGCTTTCTCGCTCTCTCGAGGAATTAAATTTTCTCCCAAAATCTATGTAGGGATCTGTAAGTGAATGTAAAACAGTACTATATAATTTGTTTACTGCAGATACATTGTATTTAGCTTATAAAATCGCCTCAAATATCTGACTGATGGATTCAAAAACAATTCCAAAAACTACATAACATAACAAGACCCCATCCGAGGAGGAAATGGCGCAACAGTAAAACACTTTTCTGCGAAAATAAACCCACTGTTGCCTTATATCTGTACTTACATAAACACTCATACACTCCACTTCATGTTTTTTAAGATGAGACTATAGATACGAGAAGCATATCTCACAAACTAGGAAAATACATTTTGAGATCATGTAAATTTACAATTTGAGTCAATTCTTATGCCAGGGAACCTCCAGAGGATGTTCCCCTTGAGGTTAAAAGTCACTAGGTCTACGCTACGTAATTTTTCTATATCTATAATTAATACTCACAAAGATATAGATATACAATTACGTAAATAGAATAAGTATAACTTCCAACGATTCTCCACCCGACGCTCTACTTCAAAAATGCACCTCTACTCAAATAAGGCCAAATATCTGCATGGATTTTGTTTACAAATGGTTGTATAGAGGTATATCTGTACATACAACTCATCATGTACCCAAACATGAGAATACTTATACGTAAAGTACAGTATCTATAGTAGTAGTCAAGGACATAATACCGGTAGAGTGGTATCAGTATCATCTGGACACACTTATGTACTCTGTACATACATTCTAAAAAAAATTCAACGGTTACTACACACACACACACACTCAAGTACGACGAGCAAATAAATGACTCCCCACTTATAGTTCCCGCATACTTCGGAATAAATGGACAGATGCTTTCTCTTATAATCAAGATCCATATTTTCAAGTACTACTGTTGTTGCTTCTTTTTTTTTTTTGGCAAAGAGCCTTCTGCCTGCATCATTTGAGCAAGCAACAGTATACAATGTGGACGAGAACACATATATCCCTTACTTCATTAAGCCTTATATGCATACTTGCTCCAAATTGGTTATCAACCCTGACCACCAATTATCTCCAGAGCCACAATATATCTGTAGTAGCTACTGGGTCTGTGCATACATACGTGCAATCCCTATATACTTATACTTATAGAATAATGCACACGGACAGTTTCTGCAATTCAAGCCTTGAAAATCTACATGACGTCGCAGTAGCAATTAATTTCAATGCAGCCCAACGTATTGTTAATTTGTCTTGATAACTATCGTCAAATGGAATCAAATTCACTACTCCGTAAAGCTAAGAGATTAGCGCTCGTTCTCTTGGAGGACACACACGTTCTCCAACCAGGACTACTTACTAAAACCAGTTAGCTTTAGATACCTACTAATATATGTGCAGGAGGTCTTCCGATCCCAACTACAATTTTCTATAATAGGGAACATGGACTTTCAAGTAAAACTTCCTTCTTTATGTATCGAAGCCACTCAAAAACCACAGTATTCAGTTTGGATCACTCACTGCGGGTGCAACAGGAGCCGAAAATTTAGCCTATTAATCAATTCAATGTTGAAATGGTAATACCCTAGAATTCCGAAGCCCAGCTGTCGTCGGGGGACTGTTCATTTGTCCAAATAATAATAATTATCCCTTTTCATTTAGCACTACATACATACATAGATACATACATACAAACTAATAAATGATACTGGTTGAGCTTATTGGTAGCAATGTACATAATTATGTACATATTGTACATATATATAATTATGTGCAGATGCAGACGTTCGAACTTCGAACACAACTTTCAAAAATCGCTGCTGCCTAATTTTATTGTAATTTTGAAGAAACTTTCTGCCCTAACAATCTGTGCTTATGGACACGTCCCTCAAGACAAAAGTTGACTGTCACACTACTCTGCCATGCTGTAAATAAATGGATACTGCTCATTACAAAACTTAGAATCAACTTGATCCAATGGAAATACATAAATCTAAAAACAAATAAAACTTTTGACAAAATCTTCGCCCCCTGCTTGTTGTCACGGTTCTATGTAAAATAATACTACGCGGGTAGTAAGTATGATGAAAGATGAAATGAAGAGTGGATGAAGAAAACTGGAAAACAAAACTATGTATAGGAAAAGGATTTCAAAGTTGAGTATCTTACCTCGGAATCATTATCGTTGATACTGACATCATCATCATCGGACCCATCCTGAAATTTCACTGTGGAGGTTCTCGTCATTTCCAGCTCTGCCATTGTGGGTTCTTGCTGAAGACTTCCACTCGCGAAATCTGCAGAAGCCCCGGAAATACCCGCTGTATTTGACTGGTAGGACTCACCCTCTGTAAAATTATCCAAATCCTCATCATCATCGTACAATAATTCATCATCTTCCGCATGTGTAAATAATCCTCTACGTAACGACAGGTCCACATCACCCGATGTACGGTACAAGGTTCTCGCAAGCTTCTTATCTGCTCCAGTTTGTGCACACATACATAGTAATTATGTATAGCAGCAAGGCAAGCGATGAGAATTGCAGCAGCACCCACCACCATCATCATCATCATCATCATCACCATCACCACCACCACCACCAACCACCATCACCAAATTCCAAATAGCAAGAAGAATATAAAAGAGACAAAAAAATCATAACAAACCCCATAGCAATTTGACAGTAATAAATATTGGAATGCATACAAAAATAATCCAACGTATCGAACACACACAAACAAGCATAATTATACGTATTTAGATATGTCAGAAACCCATAAATTTCGTAATTTGTAAACGCCATCAAGCAAAAATTGCAAATCAGCATATAAAGAATGAGGAGGAAGTTTAACGACACATTTTACCAACATAAGCAAGAGTAATCCAATTGAAAGGGAACGTTCCGTTGAGTCGTACGCAAGTTTCATTGAGGTCAATATTAATAGTGTTGTGCGTGTGTAAATATATAATTATTATATAAGTATGTAATATATGTAACAGCATCGTATTTGTAGTAGTAGGGCACACACACACAAAAAATGCGGAGTTTCACATTTTCATTTCACAAGGATTTAACAGAGCCCAGTTAGAACATCCCCGCACCACCACCGCCATATGTACATACATATGTATAAGTATAGGTACAGTAAAGAGATTCCAGACAAGTGAACATCGGAGCACCCGCCACCACAGACACAAGTATAATTATTACACACATAGATACATACAATTATATGCATATGCGTGTGTAATCCAATAAAATGGCAAACGCCCCATCCGATTTTCACAGGGAAATGGCACAGCAAAATGTGTATACGTAGATAGATAGATATAGATAGATACATACGAAAAGAAATCCCGTGTTTTTTTTTCAGTTGATTTCGTGTATCACCCAGACCCAAGCCCAATGGTAAGGGGCACGTCATATGTGTAGATATGTATGTATATGTATATTCAAAAATTTATGTATAGATCCACATAAAGAGTCACATATGTAGATATACAGTCAAATAGTTGGATAGACACACATAATTATGTATATTTGTAGAAATGGAAGGAAAGGTGATTTAACGTGGAACGTTCCATGGCACGAGATACACATTTTTAGCAGAGGTTTATTAGAGTATGGAGGCAGCAGAGAAGCAGAGGCAGGCAGCAGTATAGCGGAGAAGAAGACAGCATTTGTATATCGGTACATAGAAAAAGATAACAAAAAAGAGAAAATCAAAGAAGGCATGTCATAAAAGTGAACGAAATTCTCATCCTCTTTGATTCATTTCTTATACATGTAGGTATGCATACATAGATACTTATAGATATCTCCGATCCTACCTACTAGGACGTATCAATATGTATGTGATTTCCATCCCTGTTTCTATAAAACTTAACAAGATATTCCCTATACTCCCTATATCTGGAATTCGCCGGGGCATAAGTAGGAGAACATTCACAAGGGATAGGGAAAAAAATGTACAAACTTATTACACTAGAGAAATTTTACTGCTTTTACATATGAAGGGGGATGTTGGTGTGGTAGAAGACGTATCTCTAGTGTTATTCTGAATTCAAAGGAGAAAGCACACCGACAAGTACGGTACAAAGCTTCGGAAGTATGTAGCTGTATGTACATGTACACCCAGTGTATTCCAATACTGAAGATTCTTCACCTATGTATGTATACACTGGAGGGAAATCTTGTACACCATAGAGGATGATAATAGAAGGCAACCGTATTATTAGGGAATACAATAACGCAATCGATTTCCCTTCCTCTCTTGGCTCTTTCACGCCGTATTCCTCTATGAACCTAGACATACTACGAAAAAAAAAAAAAATCAAACAATTCATAAATGGAAAGAGATTTCCAAGCGGAACTTGTTCCTGTATAGTTATGCACACATTCAGATTACATGTCTATCTCCTTCCGAAATCCCAACTCGGAACTACTAATGGGGTCCTTACCTACCCAGGCACATAATTATTTATGAATACATGTACCTGTACATGATCACCCCTATTAAGCAGGAATGCGCATCAGAATAAGAATGTCCCATATAGACAAAAATCGATGTGAGAGAGAGAGAGAAAGAGAGAGAGACAGAGAGAGAGAGAGAAGCAACAAATACACTCATTACTATCTAATAGCCTCATACATCAATAACAAACAGACATTCAGCGTCCCTATGTTTCAGAGTTGAACCCCCAGCATTAGTGGAGCCCATCGTTAAAATCTAGCTAGTCCATTAAATCATAATTAAGCAAACGAGGAAATAAGCATCCTGACATGTCACAACAGTCCAACTAATCATAGTAAAGGGAATTACAAGCATAAACTTAAGTTACTATTGTCAGGATCACACAAATTCTAAAATAGACTCCGTTTGCCTGTCATACATAATTAGATACGAATATGTAGTGTATAATAATTATATCTATATGCAATGAGTCCCACGCTCACTATGAAAACATCCCCTTCCAGCAATGTATAAACAACAGCATTAGCCTTAATGCACCTGTAGATAAAATAATGTATAGGTACATCTCCATGAACTCGGAAGCCTCGTCTTTGAATTCCCATCCGCATTACTTTTATAGTTCCACTGTATCCATAAATATATTTCAACCTCCATAACATCCTTCCTTCCTCAGCCCATCAACTTAATCATTTGAAAAAGAAGAGCAGGAATACATAAACACAAACACACACACACACACACATACACACACGCTCTCTCCAATCATGACTCCACTTAATTCACGCACAGAAGGCCAGAAATAATAAATGAAGGTGAGCTTCTCCATACGCGCATGAATCTCAAATTTGCCCTCCCTGAAATAATTAATAATTAACTCCAGCTTACAGACTAATTCAATCCTCCCAACCTTTTAATAATCCTACACTTTAGTACAGATAAGTACCTATAAGTACATTTATATCCATCATTACATCATGTACATACATATGCAGATACCTAGGACGGAACTCCTTCATATACCTACTACAATACAACTTATCATTCTGCAAGGTTTTATCTCACAGTAAATATGTATGTACATACATAGGCACCTCACCTCAGGATTCCAAACCATACTTAATAGATTGCATAGTGCATATATGTATACACAACACTTGTAAATCTATCCCGCCGGAAAACTTACGCTAATGTTTTATTTGTTTCAATTTCATGGAGACTGAGTCAGCCAGCTCCCACTGTCCATGTCCACTGAACACTTACTTTCGCACAATTACTCCAAAACCTACCAAATTACATATATCCCACAAGAGGGAAAGATAGAGAGACGTTTTAGTTACCTATTTAAACTAATGTTCCCACTCCCAAGTTTCACTCATGAGACTGAGACTATTGATATGTAATTATGTAAACTATCTCAAATTAAACGTTAATTATTCTGCATTACAGGAGCATATACGGAAAAGTTTAAATCAAAGTCAAGCTAAAGTGAAAAAGATTACTTTTCAACAGAAATCCATATAGCCAGAGAGGATGCATCCATACAATATTTTATAAGTTCTAAAGAATATTATCCCCAGACGTACATAGATACATCCATATGTACGTACCACCTCAAAACTGGAAGGAAACGAAACATTTTTTACGGTCTGTGTAAAAGCGAGTAGAACGATCCTGCTATTGACAATCCAGCCGCTATGTCTCCTAACGTCAATACCAGAAATATATATTATTTACATGCATACATAAAAGCACAAACAGAAGGAAAGGATGCAATACCTACATATAGACATACACATACATATGTAGATACACATAAGAGGGAAAGAGACCGGTGCGGTGCTAAGGTTCACAGAAACTAGATAAACCTTCATTCAAAACATTTTCATGTGTATACATACGTCATCAAGTTAGCCTCCCCTATATCTATTACTTTGAGTCAACTTTGGGAAAGAAAACTTTTATCATTTTTCTAACACGTGCACATGTACTTGTTTATATGTACATACATACCTATGTATGTATGTGTATCTCTGAGTGTGTGTCTAGAGCAGCCCTAATTTAATTTAAAGTCCACAAGAAGAAACTGAGAACCGGGGAAGCAGGAAAATTGTTTTGTAAATTATGCAAACCATACAAAATTCAAAAGCATTTCTGCAAATAAAACTTCAACTCTACAATCCCCAAATATACACAGATGTACATATAATTATATAATTACATACGTACAAAATATCCGTATAGGCTTAAGTGAAAGAATTGCAAAATCCCTTCCCCATTCTGTTGTTCTTAAATATATAGGGAAGATACAGTACAGTACATGTAACCGTTTGTTACATAAATATATGTGGTTTACGACATAATGCGTATGTAGAGATACGTCTGTACCTCAAAATAAGTATCCACTACATCCTATGTCTAAATAATAACATGCGATCTGAGGGACACCTCATTGTTGACTCCCATTCCCTGTCTCATTTCCTTATACATATAGAGACGCACTATAACCCCTATTCCAACTGGGAATAAAATATAAAAAAACCCTGCCGAAAAAACTCTCGGTAGTAAACACACTTTCATTTTGTGGACACAAAACTATTTCGATGTCCCAGCGCTCGACTCCCTACCCTTTGGGGATTTTAAAAGCATTAAAAATCAACCATATTTAGTTAAATTAGCCCTCAAAAATACAAGTAACTTATGGCCGGGACGAGTCTCTCTCGTCACATCAGTCTATAGTAAATATCTACTTCCACCAACCACATCGTACTTAAGTATACTAGAGAACTCATTTGAACAAAAAAAAATAGGACATATTCCTTTTTTTCCCTCTAAATTAAATTAAAGTTTTGAGAAGATTCTCAAGAACACATCTTTTTCTTTATGTCAAGCCATTGCGCATGTTGCGGACATCTTTGAGTAGCTAAACTACTACTGTCACAGACAATGCTTTATTTCCCAAAAATAAATGACGACTCGCACGGGAGACTACTATAAATTATGTAGAGCTACAGTACACACAAAGTCTACTATACAATCCCTCAAGTTTTTGGAGCAGGAGTGTGCAAAAAGTTGTTTATGACATGATATGAAATGACGTGGAAAACTTTTATCGATATCTTCAACCTACATTATTATTTAACTATTTCTTCCTATAGTTGGTTATAGAAGTAACAGAAGACAGAGAGAGAGAGAGAGACAGAGAGACTGCTGCTTCTGTATTACGCAGAGGTATACAGATTTGAAACATGAATAATTACATATATGCACAAGAGATACAAAACAAGCTTCAAGGCAAATAAACAAGAATACCTTAAGTTTCCTTAAAGTTGAGCATTGAAAATATAGTAGTCGAAGATTCCGTTTAAAAGTGTTTTCAGAGAGTATTTTCCCCCAGAAAAAGTTTAAAAAGTTTCCGTTGAAAACACTATATGGAGATGAGATGATGGTCTGCCAGTGTAATTCAGTTATTACAGTATAGAGGAAGCGAAAGCAAGCATCTCGTTAAAAAAATGTGAAATTTCCCATATATAGAGGCAAGGAGAAGTTTTAATCGCTTGCGTTCCTTCAATTTTTTTTTATGTCCCTACCCTCTCTTTCTCTTCCTCCTTGGAACTTCTCCGTAACCAACACTTTAAACAAAAGCCCTGAAAATTAATCTCCTACACATGCATGCCACTACCATACACTCACCCCATAAAATAGATATACATAAATACATATATAATTCACAGACAGACTATTGAGCCAAGAATTGTGTATAGACTGAAATTATATTTTCCCACGATTATATAATTATTATTACTTACATAGATAGATAGATACTCTAAACTTATTGAGTTTGAATATTCCAAGAACATCATTTTATAACCAAAATAGCCGTGCTTAATAATTTCTTCCTGTAACACAAACTATAAGTACAGAAAGTAGATATGTATATTCTAGATACCTACCTAGACAGTCTCAGGTTTCCCTGCACATATGTTGTTGTAAAAGTAAAAGCTGGAGGAAGGAAAGTTATTCTCATCAAAAAGTGTAATCTAAATAGGCTTAAGTTTAGAGATGAGTTTTTTTTATACACAAAACTTTTCTGATGGAACGGAATTCAAAATTAATAATTTTCTTTTCAATTCCTTACTTAACAAAAGTGTTTTTAGCAAATACCAAGAATATGTCTGTGTACGTACATACTGTAGGTAAGTATACCTACCTACACATGTAGTGTCATAATTAGTACGTAAATGTGCACTGTATCGTTTCTGCCAGTCATTTTTAGGTATACATGGAACAAGGAAAGAATACAAGCGACCCTTAAAGGCTTATACCTAGTAGCCTAGTATATATAGTATATATATAATTAATTATATATATATATAAAATATTTATATAAGTATATAAAATATATATATAAAAACCCCCGACTTAAAATAAGGGCCCGTGCGGGATACTTTTATACTTATACAAATTCATAAAACTAGGAAGGAACATTAATCATATTTGTATTCATTATTTTTCGCTACAGTCTTGAGTGACAGAAATTAAATTTTTTTTACGAGATTTCAATGCTCCAACTCCAGGCTTTCAGAGATTAGCGTGTAATATGTGACAACAGCTTTCACATATTCGACATATGGATTGGATATAGATATAGAATATTACTGATGTAACATTGGAGGATTACATCCTTCAATATCAATTCTATTACCATTACGTACAAAGTAACACAACAACAATGACAACAGGATCAGCAGCCATAGTAGAAGTAGCTTGACATTAACTGACAGGTAAAGAGAGCAATGCAAAATCACCATTTCACTTCATGGCATGAGGTCTTATCCGTCTCCAAGCTCTTGTCAAGGTTCAACATATCGTACTTTTCATAAAGCCCGGCTTTTACTCTGTAGTTTTGAAAATTACTTAGAAATCCTAAATCTGCCCTACATAATAATATCTACATACATTCCTATATCTATCCATTCAAGTCTACCCCCCCCCCTCTCCCTCTCCCCATCCCAGCTTTTTCGATGAGGTTACATCAAATAAATGAATGTCCTTGTCTTTATACTTATGCATATATATACTGTATGTACAGGGATCAGCATATAAAGGATTACTCATATAAAGACTACTACATTCCTAAACTTATGCGACATTTGAAATGAAATAAATTGAACAGTGAATGAACTGAAAATAGACATAACATAAGTATTTCACATCACATATGTAAGTATTTATGTATAAATGAGCCTTCCCAAAATACTTGATTAAGTTCCACGGTTACAAAAGTACAGTCTGTCTTATCTTGTCCTTTTCAATCCAAGAAAATAGTTATTCCTAGAATTACTAGTGTAAGCTCATGAAATAGTTGAACAGGAAGGAACAAAAACAAGAGTTCCACCAATTCAACTTAATACAACAGTCTCATCTATACCTATGTATATGTAACCTCCTCAAAATCCCAAGAATTCTCTTCAAACTCTTTAGCGTTGGACTTTGTTTTTAACTCTCCACTTCCATCAAGTTAATTAAATCAGAGAGAGGGAGCTCATTTGAAAATCACACGCCTCAAATGAATTACGTATAGATATATGCATATACAAATGATCACACATACACACACACACACACACATCTATCTATCTACCCACGTAATTAAACCTAGGAAATTGGATGGGGAAACGATGAGCGTCTCCTACACTACATACAGTGTCAACATATTGGAAAATAGAATATCATATAGAAAAGCAACAACAACAACAACAACAACAACAAAACAACAACTATTCTTCTTAAACCGCTGGAGACCCGGAATCTCTGTCTCCCCATCCCAATTGCAGACTATGTATAGTGTGTGTGCTCCTCACTCAGTCAGCCTCTTTAATTGCCCTCGTTCCAGTAACAGAATACGTAAATATAATTACTCCAGCCATTATCACTATATGTGCATTCATTTTATTGTTCTGGGTAATGAACTGACCTTGCGGTCCACAAAGTAGTTACAATACCATAATTACTTCAAGTTATAGTATTTTAACCCTACTATAGTATAGATACTATTAACCCTTTCCTAACTCCTCTTTATAGAATTTCCTCTGAACAAAATCGATTAACAATTTTTATTTATGTACACACTATACCCTATGTATGTAATTAAGTATGGATTATCCAATTCATCACCCCGACAGAACATTCCTAGTATTTGGAGCAGTGCATGGAATATGCACGTACAACCTATGAGTAAATAACCTAAAACATTCCCATAGAAATCATTCAAAAACTAGGTAATTACTTATATACAAATCCGCGCCACTCCGATGCAATCTAAGAATTCATTTGAATCCGGAAATGAGTAAGTGGCTAAAAGTTCTATGACTGCGGTCCGCTCCCTAAATAATAATTCCTTCCAAGTGAGAGTTTGCCACGTGAAGAGGAAATGTATTTAGAGTATATACATATGTACATACATAGTAGGCCGAGGAACTTCGTCACCTCAACGCAACGGCTCAAGAAGAGAACGCCAAAGTAAGTCACGACAGGTTTGCAGTGAGCAAAATTGACACGTTTGTAAACATGCCGTACAAAACTTCATTGCTAATTAAGCATAATCAGAAAAAGCTTCAGTGTTCTATTTACATACCCATAATAATTACCCATGTATGCAGTAGTAGTATGTACAATTCCCATTTTCAATTACAACGAAGTTGCTTTATTGGATACGTACCTATGTATGTAATTATACTTATATGTAGTTGTACAGTAGACAATACAAAAAACCAGAACAACCACACTTCCATGTACTAACTAACAGCATGTTTGTGTATAAGCCTGGACCCCCATCTCTTCTATTTATTAGCATTTACTCTCCCAGAAACGGTATTTATTCAATCACCGCTACTCCCTGTAAATTACTTCATCAAACGTTCTTACTCCCTACTATGCACACAATGATAGAGGCTTAAATAGGAAACTTCTCACAAAATGTTTACATCAACTCCAGACGATGTGTACACCCCTGAGAATCAAATAACCACTCGTGTACAAAACTGTATTGTTGTATGTACTTCTGCAGTCGTAGGAGCTACCGTCGTAGGAGCATCATTGGTACAAATAAGCTCAAACAAGAAAGAAAATGGTGAAACCTACATCAGGCTTAGACCTCAAGTCTCAAGTAACAAAAGCTATTGTCTATTTGTCTTAATTAATGGTAAGTTCAAGCAATGTCAAGCATACATAATTATACATACATACATACATACATACACACAAACATACGAGCGACTTATGCCACAACAATAGCCCAGAGTAATCAATTGGAACGACACATCATGAACAAATAGACCAGAGTGTGGATTTTGGATGATCTTAAAAGAAGTACGTATGTATGTATGTGTACGGACGGAAGAAATGACTCCGCACAGGGAATTGTGAAGGAGCAAAATTAATTCAAAATCATGCCACTTATTTTAATATCATGTGTGTTAGTAACTCCCACGACAGGGAGGATCACTTGGGTTGGGGTTGTTAGCGAGAAGATGCAGAGCCTCAGCAGAATTAATGAAATCACAATATTTACGCTCTCGTCCCAGTCCCAGTCCCAGTTATACACATTAACTCCCAGCAATTGTCAACCTTAAGCATGAGCCATGGGGTATAGAGAGTAAGGTAAATTCTATATAATAATGGCATGCGCATACATACATACTTACATACATGCATCTGATTATCTATCTGAAGAAGAAAAAAAAACATCTCCTAGATATAATGAACAGCCCCTGTAGAAACTAACACTAGTACGACTACAGTATAGTCACCCACTTCATATTGTGTACCATGTACAAAAATAATGAAATTTCAAGTCTTCTCAGCATAAATATGTAGCTTTGAGTCAACACAAGTTTCGAAATTAGAAAATCCAAATGAACACTTCTGGCATGGCTTAGCATAATAACAACGCGGGCTTTTCAACAACCAAAGGTACTTTGACGCCTTCTTCATTCGATGAGTCTGTCTATAGTATCATCTATAAAGATATACATATGTATAGTTAGATCAAGGTAGGAAAGAACTAAAAATAAAACTGCATTAGGAGTGTGAGAGAGAGAGACAGAGAGAGAGAGAGACTCCGCAACACTACCAACTTTCTTCAAATTAAGGTTACAGTTGTCGTCCAGAGCAAGGCAAGTTTCACTCAAGACTATACGGTCCACACTACAGTAGTACTCCCCGACATGGATGATACAGCTTAATTGCTATTTTTCAAGTTGCCCTGCTCTTATCGGAAACTCCTAATGAATCCATTCCGTTGTTTCTAAACAAGACTCTGTCAGTAATAATGAGAAGTCCCGAAGTTGTGCCTCTTCCCGGCCTAGCTTTCTCTCTTCACCTTCTTCTTCAACAAGCAAATTACTTTACAACGTTGAGAACATTTTTTTATCCACCTCCAGGGTACTATTCTCTATCCCATGAATTAAATACCAGTGTAGTATCTGTATATAGGTCTCTCGGAGTAGCATGGCTGTTCTTTCAAAAGTGATGAAAGTAGTGCCATGTGAATGCAAAAAGGAAGCCCTGCAGATGTGAATACTATAATTATATATGGGTAGATATGTATATGTATCTATATCTATATATATCCATGTAATTTTATAAGTGAGCTCAGGAGAATACAGAGTACGACCGTCATGAGAAACAGTAAATTTAACTACGAGTACAGTATAGAGACACACAAACAGACAGACACAGTCCACACATATTTAGTCTGGTTTTGTGACCACGTTAATGTCCCCTACGAGATGAAGATACAGATACCATACATTTTTATTTCATACAAACAATCGTCTCTATGCATTCATTCAAACCCCTCAAATCCTGAATACTTCAAAGCTTTCAAATGAATGAGAATTCTGAGAGCCTAAGTATCAGTAAATAATTATACATCATAACCATGCAATTTACATACATATGCATACTCTCAATATTACCCCAGACCTCTAATCCTATTAAAATTGCAGAATGGTTTCATGTAATATAACTTGGGATTATGAAAAAATCCATGCAACGAAAAGAAATATTCTCATTCTAAACATTTTTGCTTGTATTTACTATTCGTAGGTATATTCTGCTGAGGTAATTATTTATATGAAATATTTTCAAAGCTAGCTTTACACAGTATAAAAACCCATAAAAAGTAATTTTTACATGTGACTGTATTTGACAGTGAAACAAAATGATTTAGTTCTCAGGGTAATTTCTATGGATATTTACATAATTATATCTAAGTATATGTATCTATGTAAGTAATTATATAAAAGGTTGAACTTAAATAATTCATAGAAATAACACTTCCTTCAATGCAGCTTACCGTGAATGAGTGAGTTCCCTATTCTTCCTGTATTAGACTCCATATGGCGAACAAAAGTAAGCTTTTGTTTTCACGTGAAATGATTAAACTCGGGGAGAAATAAGGTACAGAGAGAAAGACACATTTGGAAAAGTGAAAGGCAAGAGATCTGCATACGACACTTGTAGTTACGCAATTATGTTCATTCATACCACAGACAAATACAGCACACAACCAGTACAATAAAAATGATGACACTATTAATTAAAGAGAAAGTCACAGCTACATGCACAATCATACAAATGAGCCCTACAATTGGAATCCACATCCGTAATAATAATAATAATAATGGCAAATCTCATAATCCTAGAATAAGTCTAGACTCATTTAGCTTAACGCAATTATTTTGAAACCCCTTCAAAGGATTCCTTCTTAGATTTGGAGATTTATTTCCAGGAAAATTCTCCGTATTAACTCTCAAATTAAAATTATGAAATTCACATAGAATAGGAATTATTATTAATATTATTCTTCAGGCGTCTCGCATCCTACACAGGTCACAGGACAATAATACCAACCGCAAGAGTAGATTTCCCGAATCAACTTTCTCTCATCTTCTACTCAAATTAAAGGGGGCTTGCTTTCATGGATAAACCTGAATATATCATAGAGATGTTGTATCTATCTATTATAGTAGAAATGGAAGAACGAGATGAGAGGCAAGGAGTACCATTATATCCCATAGGTATACACACATGCACATAACCATACATACAGGTTACAGGTAGATACATTCTTACAGGAGTACATAATACATCCACAGTAGTGGTTCTGTGAAAGTTCAAAGGAATCCATATGAATTAAAAAGAACTTGAGAAAATCTCCTTAAGCTCGTATTCAACATGGTCAAAGGACGAAATTCAAAGTGTGAATCTGGGAAGCTTGAGATAATACCGTAAATTCAAACCTCAAACAGAGGTGTCCGTATTTACATACATACATAGATACATATGTGCATAAGTATGTAACTATAACGGGGCAAAGAAATAATACAAAGGTTTCTATCCAAAAAAAAACAAAAATGGCAAGCAAGCAGCTGATATAATAAAACTGAGCGTGGATAAAAGCTAAACTAACAGCAAGGAGCAAGCTCCTTATTTATGCAAACACAAAAATCAATGGTTCATACATTCAAAAGCGGTGGATTTTCAAAGTCCCTAAAGATCCTCAATCCTAACATACATACATATGCACGCACACATACAAACCATCCTATAATTTATATATTGTACCATAGTAAAAGAACTGAAACATTGGGTACGCGTCGGTAGATATAACGTTCCAGAAGTTTTTCAAAGAAATTTACGATAAATGCATCACATACACACAAGACTAATGGTCTACTAGCAACTATATGGCTCTTCAGTAATTATGTATCTCCGTACGTACATACAAAAATACTATTGTGAATTCAGTCAAGGATATATATTTACACACAACACAGACACATGCCCACTTTTCCCAACCACAAACAAATGAATTCGTCCAACACTGAGCATCTCTCATTAGAGTAAATTTTAAGTGTAATAACCTCAAATTAACCTCTGTTCAGTAAAAAAAAAGGCACAAGGCACAAGTTAGTTAGTTCCAGTAGATAAATGCACGAAATTCATGCATACAAACAGACGGCAGAAGGAGAACTTTGTATAGATACTATTTTCTCCTACCTAATCAATACGTCCCATAAATAAATAACTCTTGATTACAAAAGTGTAGGGGCTTCGTAAATACAGCTCTCTCACTGTTCTAATTTGAGAACAATTCCTCCGCTGCTCTAAACTAGTATGTATGTATTATATATACTTACGAGACTGTAAATTGTAACCATAGCTATTGGGGGCATTAGTAAAACAGTGGGTAGCGTCAGTTCTGACTGAGTCAGTATAGATATATAATATATATATATATAATTATATATATATACTTTTACATTCGTTCCAAATGACTGGGACTTGCATTCTCAATCTCAATTCTGATAGAAGATACAATTTGGAAATACATTTACACAAGAGGAAATGAGACTCCCTCAATTTCCCAACGTTTCGTAGGGAAATAGTTCTACGATTCCTTACTTGTCGATTGCAGAAGAGCGGAGAGGAAAAAATCTTCGTTTCCTCCGCACAGTTAAGTGAAATCCTTGCTGATTTCCCCCGTCCTCTCAAAAATCAAACAACAAGCATATACACACTATATATAGTTCTTACTGATTGTATTCTCCGACTGTAAAAAATAAAAATCCAGTGCCAGAGCAGAAGTCATATACTAGTCACTGTACTGACTGTACTTATAGTAGCAGTCATTTAAATGCCTTTCAACTTCTGCTCGTCTAGCGGAAAGACGCTTGTTTGATCTAAAAGTAATGATTACATAATGAATCTAATGTTTATTCATACACGCTCTGCATAATACGGTCCTCTTTGTTCCTTTTCAGTTAGGAGTCCCTGTCCCCCTGCTTTTATATGTACAGAGGAAGTCAGAAGTTTCTTTTTTTCTTGACGTCGGAGACTCTTTTCCAGAATCTTTTCCAGAGAGATACATATACTTATAATAGGAATCCAAATCCTTTATGCATACAAATGTACTTAACATCATGAGCCTTCATTCTACATACAATGGACAAGTACAGTCGTAGTACATCCATACATACGCATGTACACGTATGAGGAGTAAGTACACTCAAGCTCTTAAGATACGTCCTATAGATATACATAAGGATAGTAGCTTAATCTGGAAAAGATGAAATGTTTCAAGGAACTAGTCCATTTTATTTTACTACTTCCAAAAATTACTACATCATTGAAGTGGGCAAGGATGAATTATTTGTTGCGGAAGAGGAGATAAGTAAAAGCTTTCTCATTCTGTGACGTCAATTGCCGTCAGCTTTTACCCTTAAAAATCCAAAGAGAGCGACAGAGTGAGAGAGAGAGAGAGAGAGAGAGAGAGAGAGAAATGGAAATGCCCGAATGTCTACAAGCACCTTTTAAATCTTTCCTTAAAATAGATTTTATCAGCGACAACTCAAGATGAGAAGAGAGGTATGTATTCATATTGTATTCGTTCCGTCCGTACGGAGTGAAGATTCTGTCCTGTCATGAATATTATATATTTTCAATTTCGGAAGTGACAGAGCCTCACCCCCTTATCGAACCAAGTCATTATCATTACATGCGGGCATATGTAGATATGTATATGCAAATCATAACCACTCCATGCATGCATACCAACACAACACAGATATGTGAAAACAACTATTAAATCACTAAAAGCTTGCAGGGAAAGAAAATGTTGAGGGAAATTTCATATTTAATGTGACCCTTCAGAAACATACGCACATCATCCTGCAGTGCCTTTTCTCTTTCTCCGATCCTGATTTTGTGACACACAAGGACATGACAAAGCCCTTCTGGATCTACCTGAACAAAACTGGTCTAGTGGATAAAATACATATCCAGCTATAAAATTTATATACTATATTTATATAAATACAAACATGATTATAAATAATCTAGTATTATATATAATTATATAATATAAGTATAATTATATTAAATATGAATGTACAAGAATCGAGTCAGAGATGGAAGGGTGAATCTGTACAGAAAAACTAGCAGAGCCCTTCTGAGGAAAAATCAATGCCCGACACCAAAGCCTGTCAAACACAAGTCAGCTACTAAAACCTTTTATAGTTGAGTTTTTATGAGTTGACGCAGAAATACAATTAAAACTACATTCAGAACTCCCATATAGCCCATTACCAAATGAGAATTCGGACTTCAAAGCCGTCTAAATCTTCAGAAGCTGTTCCCAGGGCAATACTATACCTACCCACTAAACTTAAAAGTAATCCTCTAAATGAAATATACTAATAGGTGTGTGTGTGTGTCTGTGTCTGTGTGTGAGCATTAAATTTGGCTTATCTGCTATTGATCCACATATTATTTCATCCATGAAAAGTATGAATGTATAATAAAATTATTATACCCTTAGATACATCTACATACATGCCCACATACTATCTATACATATGTTCATCATTCACACATCTAGTGTGAATCACTCATCCACTCCTTAAAAAAGATTATGCAGTGTCACAGAATTTCTTTTTTAACATGAACTAATTACTGTAAGTAAATGCACATCCTTCGTTAAATTAATTCAGAGAATTGAATACTACTTATGAGAAAATCACGTATGTATGTAATTATGTATAAAAACCGTAATCCCAAGAGACGAGCACTGTAATCAAAAAATCCTTACTCTTGAACAGATCGAAAATAATTGGCAGCTGGAAAAAATCTCTAATTACCTCCATTCAAATTTCAAGGCGAGCAGTAAGTAGATATACCTAGACATAAAAGTATAAAGAGGAAAAAATATATGCTAGACTCAATTTGTGCTCTGATTAGAAGGGATAAACTCGATTAGTAAGATAACATCTAGAGCCACCTGATTAGCACTAGAACAATGAACCAAGTCAAGTGGCAGTCAGGTAATGAGATGTAAACGCTCCAAGTTCCGCTGTTACGTTTTTGACATCCGGAATTGATGCCGGTACAAAAACATCCACACAGTATTCTCAAGTAACCTACATCAATGGATTTCTATAGAGTCTTCTTACTTCCTCAAGGAAGGTATATCTACCTATATTCCTCAAATCCTCCGTAGTAATTAAATTAATGATACAGGACTTATAGGGCAAGAAAAACAATTAAGCAGAGAGCAGAGAGCAGAGAGCATAGAATAAGTTCAAGCCTGTGGTAACTTCCTTTGATAGAATAAATAAAACCTACATTCAATGAAGCACATAATTATACAGAAAAAAATAATCCCCCCGATGTTTTTAACAAAATCAGACTCAAATAATCAGAATTAAAGACTGACCTCATGGCACTATTCTTCTCTTTAAAAAAAAAGCATTCCCAAAGGCGACTGACATGAGTGACATGTAATAATTATAAGTAATTATGTAATGCATAACTAACCAGCAACTCACAATTCGCAAGACTACTAAAAACTTTGTACCCACTGTCATGTGTGCTAACATTTAGGAAGTAATTAAATAATATTACGACAAGTGCATTCAAAATCTACAACTATTAGATATACTAAGTAGTAAGTATCAGTACATACAATGAGCATGAGCAAAAACAAGTTTCATAGTAACAGTGACTTACGTGTCAGACCTGCATCGCCAGTCATTTGAGGCAGTAGATAGCATGTAAGGACGGGCTCACTGAGGACATAATCAGTACTGAAATGTGGCATGGGTTGACTCTGATTCTCACTCAACCAGACGGCCTTTAGAAGAGGAAGTGACGTGATGGAAAATGGGAGATTTTGTAGTCTGTCACAAAATTAAATCAAACATACAAAAATTATCCTTCATTTTCATTCATAATACGAAACCTCCTTCACATTTGCATAACTGTCACAGTTGTTGTCACTAACACACAAGGGAATACATTAGTGGGACACATATCTAGGTAATACTTTTTTATGCAGGCTGTCATTGGGAATGTCTGTACAGGCAAGCAAGTGTGGAGTCAATTAATAAATCATGAGAGAGTCGTCATACACAGAGAGTGGAGTCCCAGAGAGACATTAGTTCAGGTAGAAAATAGGAGCTAAATTTACAATTCTTCCACGCCTCACAATTTCCCTCACAAACATTCCCAACTTCACCTCCATAGAACCAACCCCTCTACATTTAAGTATCTATGTATGTGCATTCTACATACATAATTACCTATCAACCCATCTACATGTGCACAAACATTGGAACAAAGGCAGGCAATACGGATTTTGGCCATAAGAATCCCAAATGAAGGTAATTTCCTCCCTTTATGACCATCCTAATCATAATTTTAAAGGGACTGTAAAGGAAAGTCGAGTATCCATAAGGCTATTAGTGGAACACAGACATGAATCCATTTAAGAAATCATCAGCATCAAGTCAAAGTCCCATAACTATAGATACTGTAGGTATAAGTATAGAGAATATTACAAACAGTCCAGGACAGGAGTAGTGTGCTGTCCTGTTATATAAGTAAGTACACAATACTTCCATCCCAGTCAAGTCAACTTGAAGAGCTGACTCACAATCAGCAGCAGACAGTCTGACTGACGCTGATGAATCAAAAGGAGACATTTAGCATTTCAACACGGAGATGGTTCATTTGTCCATATGGTAAACAATCTTAAATCGTTCTGTCAGGAGTCAGAAGGAGGAGGAGGAGGTAAAGGCTGGGCAGATGGTAGATCAAGGCTAGATTTAACACAACACCAATCCTGGCAGTAAAACCCGTAAAAGCAAAATTAATGTACGGAGAGAGTAGTCAAGTATTATTATTAAAGGAAATTAGCTACAAGAATCACAGACACATATCTACAGATAGTCAGATAAAGATACATATCTACATCGTAACATTCTTCCGATACTTGATCCCATGCTGCTCTGTATATAATTACATATACAATGTGAATAGAGAGATTGTAACGGTCATTAATACCCAAAGACATGTATTTATAACAAAAGCCAAGGCCATCAAACTCATCTTCCTTATATCCCTATATAACACTCTCAAGAGTACTTAAGGTCACCGTTGTAGTAGTAGTAGTAGTGGTGGTTCCATCCACCTTCACGAAACTATCCTCCTAACAACAATATCCATATCACTGTGCAATTATGAGCCTAAACCGGAACATAAAAGAATCAAAAGGCCATTCATGTCAGGTTATGACTGTCACACAGTATACCTGGAAATTACACTCCCTCATCTCTTCCCAGCCCTTTAGGGATAGATACTAGTAGTAGTAAGTAAAGTATTAGGGTTACACAAGGAAATTAGTACCACAACAATCCCGGACAATCATACTAAAAGTTTGATACGCATAATTAAGTGTATCCATCTAAATATACCAAACTATAACTGAAATAAAACATGTGAGGCTGTAACGTACGAAATAGTCTCCCATAATTTCTCCAATATTAGCTCAATGGACTCTATCCCTGGCTCAACCACCAATTCTGATAAAAGGCACTACAAATGTAGATACAGTACTTGTGGGTATCCGGTACTCTCACAGCATAAAATCCTTCAACCTATGACATACATATGTAACAGCAAGTTAAATCCGTGATGCATGTACATATATATGTATATGTATATAGTGCTTGCCACTGAAAATTAGGGTTGAGTGAGATACATCACTCTGCAAAATCACATACATAATGGATACAGAATACAGAGAGATGCAAAAAACAGATTTAAATATCTCCTGACGGAAAAGACACTGCCACAATGGATCCCACACGTAGGGAGTCATTAGCATCAACGTCTAATGTTTGACTAATAAACTAATCTCACACTTAAGTATCACACTACTAGGAAGGCAGGATGGATCCATCAGGCGATATGCACTTAAAATTACACACTCAAATGCCATAAAATGTTTAGTTCTTCATGCTTGCATGTACCTATATGTATGTATGTAATTATCTGTACGTATGCAGTTACATATAGATACCGTAAGTATCCATAGAATTACATGTGTATCTAGGTATAAATAACTGGAATACCCTCCATTATATCGTCACTGAAGAGGCAAAATGGTCCAAGTACTGCACAAAAGCATGCGCACATAGACCATTTTCCCTCTTCAGCAAAAGATATAATAACTACATTAAACTTAAGTTAAAAGGGCGAAGACGAAGACCACGTCTAACGCTAACGCTGAATGCATGTATGTATGTCTATTGTAGTCCGAGACCAATATAATTAATTATAGGAAGATATATATCTACGGATCCATATCTATTATTTCTTTTTTTTATATAACATATAATCTTTACATATCTATCTATATGTAGATACATATAGAGGAACTTGGTTTTATCACAAATTACTTTTACCGCTTACAGGGCTCTAGCTCATCACGCGTGCTAAAATCGAAAGCATATGCGATAGTTCACTATTAGTAGGAAAAGAGAGAGAGAGAGAGAGAGAGAGTGCTTAATAATAAGTTGTTCACTAATCTTATTCCTCTCTCGTCCCTCCCCCACCGTCCCCACCCTATGCAGTCTCAACCTACAGAGTGTAAGCTTCAGTATAAGTAATTATAAGTACTTGGTTTCCATAAATACAAACACTAAGTTAGTACATGGTCATAGTACAGACAGCGAGACAGATACACACAAACAACCAACAAACAAACCATGCTTTGTAGGAAATTCAAATAATTAAATTGGGAAAGTGTGCGAACACATATGGAGAATAACAGTGAGTTATTTTGACAAGAGTGATGTGATCGTAACTCAAAGGGAAGGAAGGACTCAACATGTGGGCCACAGCCTGAAATTTGTTATCTCCTGAAAAGACAAAATAAAGTCAGAGGAAAAAAGAACGCTCCATACCAACTAATTATTCTCATGCTGATTGTATCTCGTAAACAACCAACAACCTGTTCTCTTTCCATATGCTATAATTAGATTACTTCATTTGTGGGTTCCTCGAAGCTCGGCTCTGTGCGATGTGAGCTTGTATGTATCAACTATTTCCTACATTTTAGAACTTCTAGTTCTAATTCACGTTTCTCCGGATTCAATTCAATAAAAACCCAGAGTTAAAGTAAGTACTCGAAACATTCTAGTGGGTCACATACATATGTATAGTAGCAAAAAATTATGTATACTCATATGTACACTGGACATATTATAAGCACAGAAAGAGAGCCAAGTATACCTACACTCATAGATACATATAACCAGCCAGTACTAAATCCATCCTTAAATCCAAACCCTTAACTTGTACAAGCTCTCAGGGACCAGAGCATACATACATGGCTGTATTTATCATGAAATTGCACGGAGAAGATGAAGTGTAAAAGTATTAAGGAAGGCTTTCTCTAACAATTACTTTCACACATCAGAGCTCCATCTTCTTCAAGACGTGTCGGGATAGTTGACACAGCGGAGAAAAAAAAATCCAACCCTCTTTATACCATAACGGAACGAAAGTGACTTAAAAAAGTAGTCAATTCAATTACTAGCTTTATAGGCCATTTTAGCACCTCTGGTGTGAAACAGATTTTCACAAGTTGATCACTTTATCTTACCTGCACAGCCGCACGCACAGGCACAGGCACAGGCTAGGAGTAGAGTAGATACAACTCACTTAGTAGTTAGTCTCCTATTCCTTCTCAACCAATGTGCTAGTTTTTTTCTAAAATTACATTTAGTATGCTGTCATCGTCAATCCTGATACGCACACACATGGAGCAGTGCCACATTCACTCGAGCCTTCCCTTAAAATTCATGTTGCCATGACTACACATTCTCATTTCTCATACCTATTATATCATATATGTACATAGTACATATGTAGGTAGAAGTATCTATCCATTAGAAGCACACAATTTTGGAAGGCATTTTTTCAGCAAATATTCAATTTACGAATTACTATTTACAGAGCCTGCCTGTAAGTACTAAGATAGTCATAGACGTTTTGAATACAAAATGAAACTTTAATTATGTACAAATACTGCTCCCTGCAGAATAATAATTATGTTCTTCTCAATCTTTCCAGCCTAACAGCTAAAATTGCTTGTAAAGTTACAAATGAATCCAAATGAACGAGTAATATCCAGCATATGTATGCGGTAACAAAGTATGTGGAGATAGATCGAATATACAAAGCTATAAATGCATATACATATGTAAAAGTATATGTAATATGCATGTATGCATAATTATATGTATACATATATATATATGATTGAGGCAATAATGTTCCCGGGCACGACTCAACAGACGTTACCAACTGTGATTATAAATACGAGGTAATCTGCTCTCAAGGGCTGTTACAAGTTCGTGGAGATGATAAAATTTGCACGTATAATTATATACATTTATGTAACCCCAATCGTTTGCTAGCCTCTCCCCGGATCTATTCACATTCACCCAAAGGAAAAATTATACCAGAACTAATTATGTATCTATCTATCCATCTAGTTCGCCAAAACGAGCAATCACATTGAATGTGATGAGGTATCACATAATTATGTAACTTTACGGAACTCCGATCCTGCCATGTACCTATATACTTATATATAGTATAACTACGGAGAATGATACCCTGACACCACATCACACAATTTCATGTGTAATAACTAAGTGAGTCCCTACCAGTACCAGTGGTAAGTTCTGGGAAATACACAAACACGTTGAGGGAGAAGAAAGTATCTCTGGAGTATGACTGACTTTAACAGTCCTCCAAGGCCGATAGAAAGACACTGGTCTCTCATGTATGTATCTGTGCTTTGTACATATGTATATGTATAGATATATGAGCTCTCCCTGTACAGCAGCTCTTATTACAAGGATCCAGGGAAAGGCAAACTAATACAGTTATGCTTAAACTTAGTTGTTCCTAGCGAGAACCCGTCACTCGACTTTCCATCCAATTACATCGGGTTTATGATATAGCTCAAGATGGAAAATATCGATCAGTAAAGCCTTTGAGTGCTATGTACATAATACCCCCTGGCCTATTAGTATACATATATATATAGTATTATAGGTGGTAACTCCGGGAGAAATATATTTTAAGCAACTAACACACGACTGTAAAAATCCTGTGTAATGATCATGCACGCAGTCCGCACAAAGTCCAAACATTCTCAAGCTACACTCTCACCATGAACAGATGAACAGCCCACAGTGTAAAAATGAGTACGAAATAAACAACTACTTACAGTCAAGAGAAAATTACACTGAGCAAGGAGTACATAAGTATATAAGAGGAGTAAAAGAAAGTTGAATTTATTTTCACAAAGTAAGCATCAACTTGTGACACTCCGTGTTTGTATAGATACTCCTTAGGTAACTGGTAGCTTTAAAAATACATCTTGTCGTATAGACAGTACTCATGTATCTAGGAAATCCATTTTCGAGAAGAGCCCTATTCTTTATGAACCAACTTGACAGAATCTTTACCCGTAACTACTGATAAGGCCCAAGAAAATAGCAACTTGACGCCTCAAAAGCGAGAGACAGTGAGAGAAAGAGTCGATATGACATTCATCATGCTTTCACACCCTGCCTCTTCAACTTTCTTCTTTTCCCACTTATTTTATGTCTGCTTAAAAAGCTGGAACAACCCGTAGTCTAGCACCTACTTAATTCAACACGGAAAGTGTCTCATGTGTTTGTTCTTCTACAATAACTAGACATTCATAAAAGTGGATTCAATTTAACTCTCCCCTCTCCTTCTCTCTCTCTCTCTCTCTGAACATTATGAGAGAAGCCATGATCTACTTGCATAATTTCATACCCTTGCGCAAACACACACACACACACACACATCAATGCATATATAGATCTAACTTTCAACTCCTTCCTCATCATCAAGTATTTGCTCACTGTTAAAATTGAATAACTTCCCTTAAAATATCCATAGATAGATACTGATACATACATGTGTATTAATTTTATATAAGCTACTTTTTTACTCCGTCCTGTCCACACTGTCAAGCCTGACTGAGTTTTTTAAAAATATATATGCCTGCCTGCCTCTGCACCATGTACAAAGTCCCTCACGTCCTCTGAATTGAATTTTCAAACTTTTTCTATCCTCAGCAGCATGACCGAAGTGTGGTGGCCTCGGCACACGGAGTTGATAAAAAAAAAGTTCAAGAGAATCCGGGATAAAATCACCTTTGACAAGCATATAAAATTCTTTTTCACACATTCAATACTGTCTAGTAGTAGCTAATATAAATCCGTATATAGCAGAAAAGAAACTATATATGCCTTGATATAAAAAAAAATTATATGGCTCATTACTTTCATCCAAGGGTATTTTATTGAAAAGGGAAGAAAAATTGTATACAAATATCAATCACATTCGGAATAAAAAAAAGGGTACTAAGTACGTCAGTTATTAGACGAAACAGGCAGGCGTCATTAAAATGTTTGCCCACACGGAGAAAACAGGGCTTTGATGACGATACTTTCACTACACACCACACCATATCATCAAAGCTTGCCTCTCTCTCTCTCTCCCTCTCCTACATATGTACGTATGCATACGCATGGTTGCAGAAGCATCTGCCCAACTCGAGGAAAACCTCGCTGTTCAAGACACTTTCGTTACTCTCTTTGGGCTGACTGAATGAAAGGGGGGAAAAGGAAAGCAGGGCCCATTTACATATGTAGATACATACATATAATATCCTACTTTACATAAAAGGAAAGAAAATGCCTGAAAAGAAATGGGCATTCATGCCTTTTACATAAAAGATGAATCGAAATACAGTTTAAATTAATATATTTCGAGGAGTCATTTGCATTACATACTGAGTGTAACTGTGTGTGTGTGTGCTTATTTCATGTGTGTAATTTGTCCTGACAACTTTCATTTGATAGGCTCTATTCCATACAGTAGTTTCCCCTTTAATTTTCATTAAAACACAGAACGATGGAAATTATTGTTGTCTTTCGCCCATATTTTTTTTGTGTGTTGGAACTATACATACTTACTATGAAATCCATCCTATGAAATAAGAAGGTTTAAAAAAACGCATGGATTCGATTAAATAAAATATCCCAGGCCACATATAAGCAGAGACACTGAAATTCGTTCCAAATCGTTGTCTAGGATTCTACGAAAGGTTCCGTCCTTCTTGTAGAATGAAAAAAAAAATCCACAAACTTTCAACCACACCACACACACACACACACGGTAATATCTATCCCCTGTGGAATTCCTACAGTCCTAGAACAGACTTAATACTCCTAGTGAAGAAGTGAAACTCTGCAGTGGATTCTTTCCTTTGGATTCATGTCTTATACATTCAATTACACTCAGAGATGTCTGCTTTAAACCCGGGGAGAGAACTTGTCCTGGAAGTTACAGCTCTCACTCAGGGAAGAAGTTAATGGAATAGTACGAGAAAATCTACCTTAAAAGACTTGATGTATCTGAGAGTACTGTAATTACATATATCTGGAGGAGGAGGAGGAGGAGGAGGAATATAACCCATGGATACTTACAAGTGGGTAAGTAAGGTATTAAAATTTTAGCAAAAAGAATCCACTATGCGATGCCTTCAGCCCATCTAATAATTTCTTTCTGAAGGACAATCTATCTCTCTGTGGTATGTAAGTGAGTAAAAATGGAAGACTTGTATAAGTAGATATATATAATACATGAGAGTTAAAGAGTTTCCGCCTGAAACATCCTCCAGCACTAAACCTTTTATTGATCGATCCCTTTCTCATTTTTTAACATTACAAGGGAAAATGCTGAAATTATTCGATCAAACAATATTGAAAGTTTCTCTCGCTGATATTGACTTAGCTGTTTTCATGTAGTATGCTCATTCCGAGCTACCGAAGAGTACAACTCAATTCTCTTCTTTAGTATACACGCCCTACTTCTCACTGTTGTGTACTGTAGTTGCGTAATCCTATGTAAAGCTAATAACGGCACACACAACATTCCTCCATACATAGATATACATACATATATGCACCTACTACTCATGAGGTAGATTTAGATAGCGCAGGAATACAAACACTTGTATCGACAATCAACAAAATACTGGAGAGCTTGGAGGCTATGTACATTTAGAGGCTACTGGAGAAAAGCATTAAACATGACGACGGCAGTTGTGGAAATATTTTTAATAAAACAAAAAAGCATTTTCAAGAGAATGAATGCTCATCAGCGGAATCCAAATGGTCCTACCTAAAATCTATACTTACTAAAATGCTAAATTATGAGCCCCGAGCCCCAATAGCATGAGCATCCCGGTCCAAAATAGACTCAACTATACATAATAATGTAAACCAGGATAGAATTCTAAATAGGAGAATAGCGTGCTTAGAATCTATAAAAGAACTTGAGTCATTATCCCGCGTTCTATTTGTTGTCTATCAGGAAATTATAATGACATATAGTGGATGATGAGCAGATTTCACAGTATATATATATGTATAATTAATCCATGTGTGCACATACATAAAAACAGGGTAGACTTTCATCTTCCAAGTTGAAGTTGCTAAGAAACAAATAAATTCGTAACTAGTGTTGATTTTTAAAAGGGTCTAACATAAATACTATACACTATTCAATCTTTCAATCCATTTAAGTATACAGACAGCACAGAGCATTGATTGCTGACAGCCTCATCGCTGACAGAGCCACAAATAACTCCATGGAGCCTGCAAAGTTGCCTCACATGAAAATTACTAATAAAGAGGAGGAGGTTCTATTAAAAAATAAATAGGATTCAAACGTAAAAATACAGGAGAGTATTGTAATACTTGTGGTGACCTGGATAACTCATTCCCAAGGTTATAATTTGCCAGATACTAATAATAAGTACCACATTATGTGTATTTGACAAGAGTATATATTACCCGATGGTACAAAGCTGGGAAAAACCAAATGAAAGATCGACGAAGAGCACCAAGTATTTAGAAAAGACAGTACATCATTTGTCCCGAAGTTACAAAAGTCAACGAGGTTGCAGTTTTTGCAGGGGCTGTTGGTTATATCTAAACACTAATAATACGGTTTATTATACCCTTGAGAGGCCGTGGAGGAAAAGTACAAAAAAAAAACAAAGAAGACACACAGGCGTAATGCTATTACAACATGATTACCCTCAAGAAGGAAAGAGGTTAGGCGAAAAAAAAAACAAAAGAGAGATAAACTACAGTTAGACAGTTACTATTTACTATACACAGACGTTCCGTGTTGATGCTACTTGTAGACACTAGTGTATTTCTAAGAAAGAGAGAGAGAAAGAAAAAAAAAAGCAATAACTAACCTGTTGCCACTGACATCGATGACCATCAGCTTGACACACGCTCCGATTTCATCCGGAAGTCGTTCAATTAAATTCATTCGAACAGACAAAACACCCAGTTCTTTCAAGTTCTCAATCCTTTCCGTAACAAATGTGATCCGATTACGGTCCATATTTAAAATCTTGAGATTTGTCAGTGCCGCTATAGAATCACCCAATTCTTCCAAAAGGTTCTCACGGAGAAATAACTCTTGTAACTTTGTACAGTACCGGACATTTGGATTCAATTTAGACAATTTGTTCTGCTCTAACTTTAAAACTGTTAAATTGCTCAACTGCCCGACCGTGGGAGGTAACCTATCTAAATTATTCTGGGAAGCCAAAAAATCTGACAAACACTTTAAGTTTCCGATTTCATCCGGTAATTCATCCAGCTGATTTTCACTCACATCCAAACACACTAACTGAATAAGGTTTCCTATTTCCTGTAACACACACGCAAAGAAAAACCAACAAATAACAATCAGTAATTCGTCAAATTTCACCTGAAAAAAATATTTTTATCGAGAACCTTATTTATTATAATGACTGTAAGTACTTGTATAAATAAACACAGTAAAATGTAAATAATACTGACTCACACGTGGTAATTACAAATAAGTTTTATCTTATAGTATACGATAAACAACTTTTAAAATTGTCAGCCTTTTCAAATTCGAACGTACTTATGGAGTATCTCCAAAACAAAATACAATGAATGTGTATATGATTCGACCGTATGCGTGCACAAAAGTACCTGTAATTATGCGTAAGATAGGAAGAAAACAATGCAACTTACTTTTGGAAGTCTAAACAGCAAATTATGATCCAACCAAAGTTCATTAAGCTTGGTTAACTGCCCGATAAAAGGAGGTAAGTCTTGTAGCTCATTATCCCCCAAGTCTAACCGTTCCAAGTTTTTTAAATTCTCAAAACTAGCCGGTAAACTTCGAAGGGCATTTTCCCGGAGCTCCACACTGGTCAAAGATGTTAAGCTGAAAAAATAATAATCCTTCCCTTTAGTTCGAGCAGAATTTGTCAAATATATATACTGACTGTCAGTTGACTCGTTCCGATTTTGCAATCCTTGGATAAATTAGAAAAAAGATGGAACCACTTTTAGCATCGTCATAATGTAATTCCAAGTAAATTAATATTGACTAAGTTTTAAACGAAACCTATCTGTGGTAAATGCACGTTTCCTTGTACATTGTAATTAGATTCCGAAATATCCTCTACTGACACTTCGGCATACGCATTAAATTATACCACTAAAAGCCATACGCTCATACGCACATGGCGATTGAGAATAAATCAACCACAATTTAATCTGCTGGAACAGTGGGAAATCATTATCAGTATTTGTCCACGTCCTTTCCACATTGCAAGACCACCTCCACAATCCACTGATATTTTCTGACCACTTGAGTCAACCAAAACACAGACCAGTAAAAACCACAAGTATAGTCTCATAAGGTTTCAATCATAATAGAAATCTATCCGAGTTCATACAACAACGATGAAAATATAAACGAACGCAGCAATGCAGCTAATCTTCATCATGGCATGGTTTTCATGGATATTTGATTTTATTGTAAAACAACTTATAATAAACCTGAGTGCTTCAGTGCGTAAACACTACAAGAATAGAATTATGAATATAAGTAATTATTATACCTACACAGCAATACATAGACACGTTCTATGTATGATGTAAGTTCTATTTATAAGTATGTATCCGAGACAGGTCCGAAGGAAAGTGAATGGAGCATAAGTGAAAATGATATGGATGTCATAATAATCGGGCGAAAGAACAATAATCTATCGAAAATAGTTTTCGTCGTCATCCCACGGTGGAACGCTTGGGAATAAAAGATTTCTGGGTTGAAGAAATCAAAGGAAAAACTAGCCCGTCATAGTCATCTCATTCAATTTGATCAGGTCCATGTCCACCACAGAGGATCGTCATTGGGGAAGACGTACGACTTATACCAGTTGTAATAAAAGGAACTGTGAGGGAATCTATATACATACGGTGACTGAGTAAAAAAAATCAGCTTACTTTCCAAATGCTTCTGGAAGTTCCGTGAGAGCTGTATCATTCAGTGTAAGTACCGTCAACGACCTGAGTTCACAAAAGGATGCTGGCAGGCTGTAAAAATATTGATTTACCATATAGTTACAAATTGTAATTATTAAGTAATTCATAGATTTTTTTTACTTACATTATAAATAAAATGAAGGGATTCAGAATTCATTCATTTACACAAAAACAGAGGAATCAGATTTGAAAGGATGGAGACAAAATCCCAAATAATAAAAATCTCATAAAATAACAAGGATAAACAGTCGTCAGAATTTATAATATAATAGAGCATTTACGATTCAGAGATGATTCAAGCAAGTTTTGAATCAAGCCTTTCAATGAAAATAACATCTCTTTTAATTAGTCCAGACTAGACAGCACAAAAACTTACAAATCTAACGCAAATAAAACTTTTCCCCACTCTCCAGACTCCAGATACTTTCCTCTAGATTCTGACGACCGTAAATCCGTAGTATCTATACTACTAATTCAATTCAATACAATTTTTATATAGCGTTTTTACCTTGTGATAGGATTACTGCTCAGATCTAAATTCCGTAGACGCGACAGACTTCGAATAGAAATAGGAATTGTATGAATTTCTGTAAGGAAAAAATATAGACGGAATCTGTCATTATATACTAGTATGCACACACAATTAATGTAACTATCATTGAAATATAATCCTTCTTATATCTAACTATATCTACATGTGAGGTGAATTAGTTTACAACTAAGGGCTTTCGGGTTTGTTGTACACAGTATACATACATACAGACACACTTCTACTTTATCCAGTTTCTGGTTCAAGTATTTAACATTACGGCATTCCAAAGGGGGGTTTCAAATTCATAGAATTTCCTTTTGCTCCAGTTTCCAAAACTATGATGTAGCTTCAGCTATTGTCACCCTTCCTACAACTCCAACTGTCTACACAGTACTTACAGTATATACATAACTCTCATGGAGGAGCAAGGAAGCCAGAGTTTTTGTATCTTTATATAAAATGACTGAATAAAGCTATATAGAATTTGATATCGGTTTAGAAGCAGCAATAAATAACATTCTACAGGCTTCATCATGTCAGCTTTGAGTTTCCAGAACCGCATCATCATGAGAACCCAACATGGATATCCGCACATGGACTATACGATCCACCTAAAAATGACTACAATAAATTTCATACTACTCTCGGAGCAGCGACTACCCCTCCATTTACATAATATACGCTACATCGCATTTCTGGTCTGAAAATGTACTGTTAAATAAAAGAAGCATATGTAGCAGGCACGACCGATGTGATC
This sequence comes from Allacma fusca, assembly GCA_947179485.1. NCBI lineage: Eukaryota > Metazoa > Arthropoda > Collembola > Symphypleona > Sminthuridae > Allacma > Allacma fusca. The sequence goes on from OX359248.1 coordinate 32,905,750, forward strand.
CGATAATGTAACGGACAGTAGTGGAGTGGAGAGAAGGAGTAACGTTACAAGTTTGCTCACAATGTAATGGATGCTGATAGCGTTCAAATACATCCACCGAGACCGAGTGTTGTTGATGGAACTATCATTTGCCACATTGTGTGTCATTTGCCACCATACATACTCCCATTGTATATTATTTTCTGAGCTGAGCTCATAATCCTTGTGTATTCCATGATTCAGAGTGCATATAAAACTGCAATTTCTTCTTTGTCATTAAGCGGAAATGTAAGGGACTACGCGTGATGCGTAATTTAGTATTGGAGGAGATGAGGGCTTGAGCAGTGGTGAATGTACCACGGAGATGAATACACCAAGTCGTCTTGAATCCCAATGAGAAATAAATTCCATACTTAAATGCCTTTATTGTATGCACCCATGTATCTATATGTATGTATGTATGTATGTATACTGCAAACAACCCCACATACCCCATTAGCGAACACGTACAGACTATATAGTGGCTGGTGGATGAGTGTACAGTGTACACTAAATTACATTACAGTAGCTGGCAGTAATACCTCACTACGGTTATAGGGTAATAAGGAAAATACACAAGACCAATAACAAGAATTCACTTACCATTACGAGACACATCTAACTCAGCCAAATTGGCTAAGTTCCCTAGGTTCTGTGGAAGTTCGCGGATCTCGTTGTCACTCAGGCACAACTTTCTGAGCCTTGTCAAATTGGTCAATTGCTGTAAACAAAACAGGTATCATTATATACTTCGTCAGTTTATGTAAACGTTGTTCTACCTTCTCCCATTATTGGTTTCGTAAAACAACGGACTTCATTTAGACAAGTTACAGATATTTCCGTTGTATACGTTTTTATAAGTATTAAGCACCATTAATAAATGACTGCAGTTATGGATGTGCTTGATTTCATACAATCATACACCTATATGTACATGTACATATGTTAGCCCATGTAAGCCACCAAGGAACAACTAATCAGACTGGCAGTAACCCAAAGTGTTTAACAGTACAGTGTCAAGCAAACCTCAGCGTTATAATTTTAGTGTACACGAGTTATGACATTCATAAATTTATGTTTCTCACGGAAAGGAAAATTAAAAGGATGCCATGATTGTATGTAATATAATATGAAAAGTAGTAAGTGCTTGAACTTGTGCAGAAAAAGCTTCCTCAAAACCCAGTGGATTCGTTCTTGGATGTGTACGAGAGTAACACAAATCGCTTTCCTAATAAAATGCCAACCCTCCTACTCATGATATAATGAGTCACGACCATGTTATTGTCAATGCTCTGCTGACTCTCCTTCACAATCAGTTGTACAGAAGAAAATTTATGCAAGTTGCGATTCTTTGAAAAGGTAATGTCTCACAATCAAAGCTGTACTCCAAAACGATCTAAATTAGACGATGTTACAATGACTGCATCGCTGGCACTGACACTTCGAGTCGAAAGAAGGGAAGGAGGAAAAGGATTTAGGAAGAATGGTAAGAAAAGGTGTAACGGGAGTTCGTTAATTGCAATCTCGTAACTATATACATTATGCAAGAAGGAGCACATCCGAACACATTATTTATTTATGGCATAGTCAGTTGTTATTGTGTTGTTGGAACACAATGTAGAGTACACCCATAAAGGATGGAAGCATAGGTATTGTTAAGGGTTATTAGATTAAAAAGTCAGCGAGGCGACCAGAGAGGTCTGAATGTGCTGCTGGAAGGCAGGGTAAATTATCACATTTCATCTTCTTGACAAGTTTTGTTTCTTTGTGTGCACTCGCATGTTCAATTCAATTTTGAGACTGTGATTGTGATTACACACTGAATAGTAATAATGCTTGTAATAAACTCGAGAATGAATGATAATATGGAAAATGTACTGAGTTTCATTACTGGCCATGTTGTGGTGGGTTGTTAGATCTGCCTTCAGGGCTCCCTTCTTTCGTATTCATATATAAGAAAATGTCATGTAAAAAAATGTTGTGGCAGTGGTGCTCAACAATGTGGATGCTCAAGAGTCAAAGAGCATGACGTTCAATGTTCGAAAAATTTAAGCGGAAGCTCTGCTTAATGAATATGATCCCTTTGACTAACTAAAAAGGATAATGTATGAAAACATAAGGAGCCAGACAGCTAGACAAGTCTGGAAATTACGATTCTCCAACGGTTTGTAATCTTATTACTAAAATTTTGCACTACTTTCTTTCTACTAAATGGAAACTGAGCTCTTTCTATGGATTACGTCCTATAGGGATGAACGTGAGTGTATTTTAGATCCCAACTACAGTTTGTGGGTTTCGTTTTGCACGATTTGCTTATCAGCAGCAACTGGCTCAAAGCTAAGAATTTCTTCCCTCCAAGGGCGGATACGCTTATTTTCCAACGAAGGACTACAATTTTATAATTTCAGGACGGGGAAAACCGTCTCAGGAATTCGGTACATGGAAGATCAAAAGGGAAGTAAATGCTTTAGGTGCAGGGAATAGAAATGACTCCAAATTTAAGATGTGCTGATGATATCCGCTTGAGTTCCCTACCGATGCCGCAATATGTGCGAGACTAGTACTGTATTTCATAATTTTAACCAAGTATGTATGGTATGGCTGTCTGCATTTTTTAAAAATGTCTGCTACAATTGGGACTGGCTCAAAATGTTAATAAAATTTTCAAAGATAAAAGTAATCCGGCATTATTTTACAAATAAAATGCTATGCAATCTACGTCAGACGTCAGTACTATATATCATTCTATGAGAACTTCTAACTGTTCTTATCTTTCGTATATATCAAATAGTCTATATAGATGTAGAGACATATATCTGATGACAGAATATTTGAAATTATAGCTCCTACACAAGGAAACAATGTGATTGTAAAAAAAATATGTCCTTTTAGTATTTCCCATTGTATGCATTGTTCGACGAAGTAATGGAATTATTTTTAGCCTTCTGGTTGCTAAAAGTTCAATACATATAATGCTTTACGTAACATAAGCGAAAATATATTTTGATAGTCATGCCGATCTGTTCTGTAAATACATCCAAGTGGTCTAGCGTTGAGTATAAAGAGCCCAAGCCAAGTCTATGAGTCCGTGTAAAAGAAATGACCTAATATCAGGACAAGGTTGAGGAGGTCAGTTCTTAATGCCACGATGCGGGATCCATCTCATGAAATCGACCCATGACCTTTACACAAACCAGATTATGTCAACAAAAATGATGCAGTGTTGCAAATGTGAGCTGGCATTGATGGAAGAGAACACAAGGTCCGTTAAACACGTACTTTACCACCTACATAATATATGCTTGAAGCTACTTAAACAAATTCTACAAAAAAAACCAAACACAAGTCACTACTATAGGTTAAAGACTACTCCTCTCTACCAAGTTCAACCTGCACAAACACACATTTCAAAAAAAAAAAAACATCAAACCATGACACTCACTTTTGGTAATTCACGAATATGATTCGCATCCAACAGTAATTCCTCCAACGTCCGAGCATATCGGAATGTTTCATCCGGGATTGACTGCAATGACTGATGTCTTTTGTCGACGTACTCGACATGCTGATTACACGATCGAAAGGGAACACACGACATTCCTTTAGTGCTCCACTTCTTCATGACCCGACGATTGCAAAATTTTATTCAGTGATTTCACTTGCAACACCGGTCACATCCATGAGGATGCTGCGTTACAAAATGAAACAAAATAAACCACCCAAACTTCTTTTTTTTTCAACCTTGATCACCACAAGTCACAAAATTTGAAAACTCCAACTCCTCACACCAATTGCTCGATTTGACAGAATCAAGAAGACAAAAATTCTCAGAACAAAAACACTATCCTTTACAATGCTGCGCCACTATTCACAATAATTTTTTTTCCAGAAACCATGCAATTTATCAGTTCACCAATAATCTTCGCATGCAATATCGACGACCTCAAAAACAAACGATCCCTCATAACCGAACCAGACGAAAGTAAAGAAAATTGTTAAGAATCAAAGGGAAAGAAACAAAAAATTCCACTCTTCAAAATTCCAAAGTCTTCCGCTGGACCCTTCCGAGCACTCCAACTCTACTACCGGATATTGCTCCACCGGATGAGTAACAACATGTGTATATATAAAAACAACACCAAAAACCAACCCAAACTCAAAGTAGTCTGACTGTAATGGGATATTATTATGCTTACACACAGACAACAGCGAGAGAGAGAGAGAGAGAGAGAGAGGGGTACGACAAAACTTTAGGAAAAAAATCAATTCAAATGGAACTAAAATAAATAGTGCATGCAAATTTTATACGTCCACAACGTCAAATGTATAAAATGCCTTTGATTCTGGAGCTGTTATATCGTTATCCCAAAGTGTTTCCGTCACGGATGCACTCACTGAATCTCTACGACTGTGTAAACATGAGATTTCCAACCGAAATACCACAAGACGTTATATTATGGCTCACTCACACTACTTGAGTTGAGAGTTGAAGTTTTGAGGAGAGTGTACAAACGAGTAGAATAATAGTTCCGAGAGAGAGGAATATATACTTATACAACACGTCGAATATGAAGCGCATTCCAAATTTCGAATATTCAGTATTCCGCCAAAGTCAAGAGACTGATGGGATTCCAAAGCTCCAGGAAGCGACTGGTCCCCACTTGAAAAAAAAATCTCAAGTCCTTGTAGTATATGACACGGGGAAAAAACACCGACATGTGACTGACAACGGACTGTTCAAGGGAAATATTCCGAGACCGGAGGAATCAATTTTTTGACTTTGTATCCCCACAAAAATGAGTCACCACTTGAAACTCTCCAATTCTTTTTTTTTTCGAGACTGGATGAATATTTTAATCCTAGACGAAATGTCGTGACGACCCTTCTTCCAAGCTGCCCAGCCCTAAACTGAGAGTGAAACGCTAGCCCGTAACGTAGCGTAAAAGTCGAGAGAGTTATACATACATAGTGTCAACACGTCCCTGTGCTTATATATACTCAAATACAAGCCATAATATAAGCACGCTCACGCTTCTGAACGCTGCTGCTATGTGAGCATGGGAAAAACATGAGTGAGTGAGTGCGAGTTGCGAGTGCATGAGAGAGAGAGAGAGAGAGAGAGAGAGAACCCTAGCATTTAAGTAGAAGGTGCAGTTGACTATATTCACTTAACACTGATGGGCGCAGTTGGGAGTGGTGAGTGCTACTACAGCATTCGAAATCTTACTCACGAGTGTAGACTCAAAAATGAAAGGAGAGGGCTGCCTATTCCGCGCTAATCACTGATTGTGAGTCTGAATAAAAAAATCCGTGGGGGTTTCGAGTTTTGAATGTACTTGATACTTGAGCATTAAGTTATTCAACTGTCCAGAGTCATGGATGAACTAGGAGCGATAAAATATCATTTAAAGTCAGTAAAAAAACTAGGTCAATAGTTCCAGTAGGTGCAAAGTAAAATAAGTTTAAACGTCAAATTGAAGGAAAATGAGATATCAATAAGCCCATGGCCACTACTTGAAATTGTAAGTCCGAGTTCGTAGAGAAGAATGAATGGGGGAAAACATGCTCATGCGTCCCATGTTTTAAGATAATTCAATATTTGTTCAAGCAGTCACGGAAGTTGGGAAAAGTCAGGAAATGATGTTACAAATAATTTTAGAAATTTCTCTGAAGAAACGTTTTTCGTGTTCGCAATGACAGCAGTGAATGAACAAATTGTTGGGAGGCAAAATAAATTCAATTACTCGTCAATTGTGTGCGCTACAAAAGAGTTGTAAAAGGACCTACAAAGTCCTAAATTAGCTAACCCGTTCAGATTAAATTATTTATCAATAAAAATAAAACGAATCATTATTTCAGAAAATATGTAAGAGTTACTTAACATTTTATCAACTTAATCTACCCAACACTGGCTTAATACAACAATGCATAATACTGCAGTGACAATAGGCTGAAATATTTATTTCCAACAAAATGAAAATGTTGTAATACAATCATGAACAAAAGTTATTAGTCAAGGAATGGGACACACAGATAGAAGCCAGTGTGAAGAGAAAACTAACGTCTTAAGATAAGGACCCTCAGAAAGTGAGTTTCTCGTTTTCCAGGTCTTTTCCAGAGATTTATAGTAAAAACCCTAAACATGGCCGGGCTCTTAACGATAGCCTGGGTTTTAATCAATACATACAATAGCCGTCCTCTAAAGATAGCCGGGCCCTCAAATGTGGCCTGATATTTTATCTGATGGGGTTTTTCTATACATAGAATTGCAACATTGTGTGCATATAATGTTACATTTTAATCTATTGTTAAAAACAAACCAACACGTGCAGTTAGTGCATAATTTTGATTGTTGAGCATGAAATTCATGGCCACGGTTTGGCATTCACTCCGTGCTCATTATTAAATTAGGTTTAATTTAAGTAATCCTGTGAAGGTCATTTTATTTAAAGTTCAAGCTAGATGCAGTTAAAAAGGAAAATCCGGCGAATCATTTGTTGGACATTTTGAAGTCGATTCTTTAAGAATTCGTACTTTTAAAAGGCAAACAGAAAAGCTCCGTAACTTTTAGCATCGACGGGCTTTTTATTAAACATTTCATGTAAAATCGGAAAATACTTGGGGCAGAGGGTTTAAAGTAGGAAGCAATAAGCTTGATCATATGTGTTATTCTAAAGCTAGAATAATGTGCATACGTTAAGCTTCATCACTTAAATAAAGAAATCATTGTAAATTGACAATTGAATTTTACTTACAATTTAGGAATGCCAGTAGCTACTAGTTGGAACGATGGAGGAACGAGGAGGATGGACGAATGTGGAGCTAACTAAAGACTGGGTGTACATAGGTTAAAGATTGCATTTGCCACGCTGAGATCGTGTGCGTCTCTAAGGCTGGAATGAGCGTCGAAAAGAAGTGTTCATACAAGACAGCAACTTGAGTTCAGTGAGAAAAAAGCTGTAGAGCGAACGTATAGAGCCAGTGAAAGTATACGAATAGTGTGAAAAGCAGTTAGTGAAATTGTTTTAGGTGAATCGAAGGTGTTTCAACTGTCGGGACATCAGTTATCACAACAGATCAGTGCATCGCACGGGTACAAAAATTCTGTACCTGGACCCAAATAGTGGGTACAGGGGGAAATCGTACCCAAAACCCGTACCTGAATAAAAGTACCCATTAAATAAACGTTGGTACCAGGACCTGATTATTTTGCAAGTAGTGCGTACCTGTAGCTGAATTGTACCTGTACCTAAAATATACTCAAAATATGGACCTGTACCTGAAACATTTTCCTACGGACCTGTACCCAATCAGGTACTTTAAAAAATTTCTGAAAACGATTCAACATTCGATGATTTACATCACACCAATTACAAACTAGAAAAAATTCTGCCTCGTCATAATTTTTGCAATACCAGACATCTTAATGGAACTATAACCTGTATACCAAATGAGGTATTGTCATCTCCAATTAAATCTTCCACTTCTAGATCATCCTCCATAACCACAGTATCATTTAACGCCATTTTTACTGGATCACAAGTGCAATTTGTAATTACACATACTTATTGCTGGCACGTTGAGCTAAGTCAACCATCTCTATTGCATAAACGTATGCTTTTTCAAAAATTACGATGCACTCCTGTAAACACGCTAAATATCAAAATAAGAATGTAGGTCGGAGAGAAAGCCGTATTCTACTCCAGACGCCTCGTAAGATTTCTGTTTGTAAAAGTACCCACATTTTCAGGTATTAATTTGTCAGGTCCAGGTATATTGGTACCTGTTCCTGTCAGGTACAACCCAAAAAATTCCAAGTTTGTACCTGTACCCAACACCTGGTTTTGTACCCAAAATTTTTGTACATATAGCTAGTACCCATAAAGTACCCATCCAGTTTGGGTACTTAAATAGAGTGCCCATTTCGGACCTGGACCTGTACCCAAATACTCTTAATAAGTTCTTTTTTTTTAAAAAAAAGGACTTATTAAGACTGCAAAATAGGATTTTTTGAACTAAATAAGAAAACATATGCAGTCACAATTGACCGGAGAACACAAAGGCAACAGATGAAGTAGATTGGACCAAGTGTGCCTGTAAGTTCAAAGTATAATTATTATGATAGTAATTATTTCATGTAGGTATACAAGTTTTTGCTAATATAATTGTAATAATATAATTTCAAAGTTTTGCAGGTTGGGTTATGAAATTTGTGTAGACACCAACCGATGACTTCATGGAAATGGTGAAGCTAGATTGGGAGGAAATTGAGTACCCAAAATTCACCAGGACCCGATTGTGCTCAAACAAAACTAATATCATTGAAATTGAGAAACGAGTACGAAATCTATTGCCCGTGTTTCGTGAATTAACTGGTTTGGGTTGCCCTACAGGAGAGTATTGCTAGACGTATTGAAGCTGTCATAACAACTGAGGATTGCAAGGTAAGTTTTATTATGTTATAATGACAATAATAATTTATTCTTTTCGCATCAAAAATTGTTTGTTGTTTTTAGTTCGGCTGCAAAATATGCGTTGGCAATGAAATCGCACATGTGTTTCCACATTTTGAGCATGCAACCTGCAGTATTTGTCTACCTTTGTTTTGGATCGCTGTCACTTGTGCCGTTCTAGTATTGAAGTGTTTTATTGTAATATTAAAGAGGCCACAAGAATTTACAAATAATTGTGTCGACACATCATTATTTTTTATTATGAACTTAAATTAGTATTATTTATTATTTAAAACTCTGGGGAGTTCTTTTCTTCTTAACATAATAATCACGCATCGACTTTCATTTTTTCTGATACCAAGCAGCTGTAAATCATAGAACATGTACAACTCATGTATTTTAATTTTTGTGACGTGCTTATTATCACTGAATTAGTATTGCCAGAGAATTCATATCGACATGAAAATAAAGCGTAAACAAACAATTCCTCGTTCTCACCATCAAGTCCTTTCCCCATTGAAGAAGCGATTTGTTTCTACGCTCCCGATGCAACATTCCATGACTTGATTTGCATGACTTTATACACTCAACAAACTAATTATCCGGACAGCACCACCTGTATTCTTAAGTCACAATTATCTCAGGACTTGCTATACTTACAACAGTACAAAAGGATCCTTGACATCTACCCAATAAGAAAATAGTCAAAATTGTTGTAATAATAATGCTCAAAAGCCGCGAAAGTTAAATGAAGCGGGAGAGGCAGCTTTCGGGGCAAAGTAATTATCCGGACAGATACAAATTCCGAGGTTTTGGTCCAGGTAAGAGCTTTAATTTTAGATAATTTCTTAAAATTACGCAAGCAAAGTATTTTTAGTAGCTTTTAGTAATTAATACACGCTTTGTAGGCTTGTCTATGCTTACTTTAGTGCAATGCCATCGAAGAAAAAAGAGACGTCAGTTTGTATCCGGGACCTAATAATTCAGTATTGGAAGGGAGATGAAAATGGTAGGAAAACAATCCGAGAAATTTCCAAATGTGTGAAGGTGCCTAAATCAACGGTTTTTGATGTCACCAGGAAATATAAATTGACCGGGCAACTTCGTAATCTACCAGGAAGAGGTCGAAAACCCAAGCTCAGTACTCGTGATGTCCGGAAAATTCAACGTAAGCTTGTTATAAATCCTTTTAAACCAGCTACTGAAATCCAGGCGGAAATTCAGAATGAACTAGGAGTCATGGTGACCCCGCAGACAATCCGAAATTGCATCCACAAAGGGGGAAATAGCTGTAGAACAGCTAGACGAAAACCGTACGTTTCCCAGAAAAATAAGAAGAGGAGACTGGCTTTTGCAAGGAAGTTTTTAAACCAGCCCCCATCGTTCTGGAACAAAGTTCTGTGGACCGACGAGTCAAAAATAAGCTTATTTGACTCAGACAGCAAGCGAAAGGTGTGGAGAAAACCGGGTGAGGCTCTGAAACCGCGGAACTTGTTACCGTCTGTCAAGTATGGGGGTGGTAACGTACTGTTCTGGGGCTGTATGGCAGCAAGTGGTCCTGGTCAGCTCGAGTTCATCGACGGCATTATGAACAGTGACATTTATATTGACATTCTGAACCGGAATGTCAAAAAATCCAGCCGCGATTTGGGTCTTGGAAGGTATTTTACCTTCCAGCAAGATAAAGACCCCAAGCATACCTCGAAGAAAAGTGCAGCATTTTTTAAGAAAAATAAGTATAAAATGCTGGAATGGCCAGCGCAGAGTCCCGATTTGAATCCCATCGAGCATCTCTGGCATCATTTAGAGACAGTGGTGAGGAAAACAGCAGTTACCAACAAAATACAACTCAGAACCACTATCGAGGAAGCGTGGAAGAATATTGACCCTGCTGTGACCCAGAACCTTGTCGACTCCATTCCAAGACGGCTTCAAGCTGTCATCGCAGCCTCGGGAGGCATTACAGGCTACTAAATTTACTTTGTTTGTTTTTATTTTAACATTTTTATGTGAAAAAAATCATAAACCTAACTTTGTCCGGATATTTTTTTACCCTGTTTTTTGGACTTTCCGGCTGTTTAAATTTTTTAACCATACTAAATTAATTCTGACAAGCATAAAATTTAACATACTAATAGTGGATATACGTGGCAATCATTTGAGTATTTTACTATAAAATTCTAGCAATTAGTTCCGAAATTAATTGAAGTCTTCTGTCACACGAACGGCTGTCCGGATAATTAGTTTGTTGAGTGTACTTTGAGTTCTGAAGACCGTAAGGAAACTTTTGACTTTCATACAAGAGAATTAACTCCGAGCATTCGTAGATGTCCCCTGGTTCCTGTTTCCCGAGTTGTTCCGTAGTTTGGTCTTCCTCCATAGTACAAATGCAATTTTAATTTAAAGCGCCGATGAAATGTTAAATTAAATAATTAATATAGAAATTCTTATTATAATCAGCACACGTTCAGTATCGACGATTCCATCTCTAAGTTAAAACCAACTCTCATCCATGAGATATGAACTAGATATGACCTGTTCCATTCAAACTCTCGATGAAGCTCTATTTGATAAAGCTTTCTTTTTTTCTGCCAGCGTGGCTACAATTTTCCTTGTCATGTTTCTGTCCTGTTCTAGTGTGAACTACATGACGACAACGGCTCCTAAATGTAGCCGGGCCTCTAAAGATAGCCTGAGTTAATGTTTTAAAGTTGGCCGGGGGCCATTTGGGGTTTTTACGGTACTTGTACTTTGGACTCTTCCCAAAATTAAAGGTTAGCCGCATTGCAAATATTGGTTCCCGTGTAATGAGCGTGAAATAATTACTTTCGTGGGTTTTTGTTAAAAACCGAGCTTCCAGTTTTTGTCCAAAATCAGATTTTTTATTGCCGTCAAACCTGGGTTTCTTTACTTTTTATATTGTAAAGCTATAAACACTAAAGTTCTGTAAATTAAAATGATCTGTAACATGTCATTTCAGATCTCAATAGGTTAGAATTTTTTCAGCCTTTCCATCAGTTGCCTGACTGATCACCGATTTTACCGCCGTGACTTTATAGGTTTCCATTTGGGCAGCGTATGTAATTTTCAAGAATCTGAAAAAATATCTTCAAAACAATTAGCAAGTTTATTAGTTTTAACACCTTTGTTTTACATCTGAAGGAGGGAAATTATAATAATATTCTATTCGCACCCTCACCCCCTAAAATTGCATCTACTCGTACACACGGGTGGTACTCACTCATGAGTGCGGTTGGAAGGAATTGAAAATACACTCTCGGCATTAATTTGGAATTGAATACATGAGTTCGAGCCCTGGTCCTGGTAGTGCAGCACTAGTGAGTGGAATACTATGGGGCTATCCATGCCCATCAGTGTATTCACCATATAGAACCTTAAAAACCTACATTAAAGGAGCGAGGTATATATAAAGAGAGAGACGAAGCCAAAGAGTATCACTCCGTTCCTCAGGAGAGTATATAGTTTAGTAAAAAAACAAGCTAAAAACTAAGCTTTTTTCACCTGTATATTTCTATACACTTTTTTACCTGAGTGTGTGTGTGTGTCTGTGTGTGCCCGCAACAGCGTTCAAAAGAGAAGCCAATGGACTATGCTCATACCTTACGGCATTTTTATTAAATAGCAACAAGCAAATAAGCAAGTCTCATGAAATATATGTCCATAGATGTATCCCCCCTTTTCATTTTATTTTAACGTTCCAGCCGAGATTCTCCACTAAAACATTATTGTTGTTTGTTGAGGGACTTTTGTTGTGTGGAAGTAAGTACTATACACATGGACGGGAGAGAAAGAGCTTTTTCAAAACAAATTCCATCATGATGTCATTCAACTGCATGAGCACACAGGTATTTAAATGAGTATACTGATTCTGACTGAGTGAGGTAACCTCAGCCAGTCAAAGATCACTATATGAGACAGAACTGAGGCTTGGTTATAGCCTCAAGCTCCACCAACTGGAAACAACTACTTCTATACGAACATGGCGCATAGATTTGAATTGCTTTTTATTCTCAAAAACAAAAAAAGACCTACAAAATATGAAAGCTCCAAGGTTTTTTTCCACAAAAATATTTTACCCATGAATTTTTCTTCTCATTTTGTATGGACTCTTCTGCCCTATGATATGGTATGCAGTACACTCTGACAACTAGGGCAGCCCTGTAAAAGGTGCTTCGACGCCAGTAAGGCCAAATGCTCTTAAAAGGAGACAAATTAAGTAGTTTAAAATAAACGAAAAATAAACGTATGTTTCGACTCTTGTATAGAGAAATTCCTCAAGTATATGGGCATCTCTTGTCTACAATGATAAATAGGGAGAATACTGTAGTATATGCTCCTTTATGTATGGAGGAGACAGGGAGAGAGAGAGAGAGAGGGGCACAAACATTGATGTATTATTAGAATTATGGAGAGAGGTGCACTTGAAGAAGATTTTTTTAACCCTTTTGGACCACGACAGGTGTCCCAGTAAGACAGTCCTGGGAGGATTAGCAAGGTGACTTCTATATTAGGAAGCTCTTCGTGGGACATGTTCTCATGTGTTTGTATGGATATGGATGGCTCAAATGACAGGAAATGACCAGAGAAAATATTTCACCCCAAATGCATATATGCGAGACAACTTCCGCTCCATGGAAATAATACCTGTTAAATTGTTCTTGTTCAAAGAGAGTCTAATCTACCAGATATTTCCGAATCGTTAATAGTTTTGTGACAGGAAATCAAATGAAATTGAATCAGGTGGAAATGCTCGTTAGCTCTATGGAATGTGAGAGGATTTTTCAAGGTTGGAGGGACGGAGAGAGAGACAGAAAGAGAGAGAGAGAGAGAGAGAGAGAGCAGGAAATAGTAGAAACCCAGTGTGATGAGAATCATCTTAATTTGAAAATTATTAGAGATTAACTAGAATCCGTTGTTTTGACGTTGAGGTCATGATATCGGTCATTGAGTCGGTCATGAGTATTGATATCTCAGTACTCATTGCTCTAAATTAACTTGTTTTTGTTCTCTTATCAACAAATCCTATGCATAACGTTCCCATAGGAAGGAAACAATGTAAATAAATTAGGGCGAAATAGCATACTCAAAGGGATTTTAAGTTACTGTAAATATCGAATTTGTTTGTTTTTCCCAAGGGTTTGTAGAATTTTCCTCGATGGGAGGAATACTCTGTGGAATTTAATTTCTCGGCGAAAAAGATCTCTATTCCAGCGTGTGGTTATGTAAGGCTGGGGTACTCAGGCAATATTTTTAATTACAATTACTCGGAATTCCTAGAAAAATATAGGTAATTACGTAAGTGCATATACCATGGTTACATCAACTATGTACTGTGAAAATATACCGGAGCCTTATCGTATTGTTCATGTAAGAGAATGAACAGAATTGGATTCGTACATTGGTTTTGATGGGCTTCATCCGCAGTATCCTTTTTCCAAGTATAGTTGAGTATTTAGAACGGATGGGAAAGGCCCAGGGCTTTCTTTCATCTCGTATCTGCACATCTCATAAAATAAAAACCGCAAGAAGTGGCGAAACTCTGAAACTCTTTAAAGCACTACTAGTATAGTGTATTATAGATAGTAGAAGGCATGTAATCACGTAATGTGCGGGAACGGAAAGATTACTAAGGCCCATTGTCGACATCATATATTTTCATTTTGGAACCATTGTATACATCCCCTATCACCCATACAGCCTTACCTTTGTATGTGTACCGTTTGTATTTCCGCCATTTGACATTTTCCGGAATGTACCGATTTTCTTTCGGTGACTTTTTCCTCCCTTCCTCTCTGGAAGAATCTGGAGTCAACTGATTGTGACTGTTATCATTTGACAGTACAATGGTCTGGATTCGGGCGCTTGTATATTACATTGAATTGTCAGGTTAGGGAGATTCCGGATCCAGGGAGACTTTTCTAAGCCCTCATGACAGGATCTTCTCATATCAGTCTCTCCCGTATTTTATTTACTAAATAATGTATTTGTTTCCCCCTATAGGTAAAGTACAAATACAGAAAGCTTTCAGACTTTTCTTATTACCCAAGAAATAAGTAAACACTAACGTTTTGTATATTTACTTATCCTACTGTTCCTCGCATTCATAATGTATCCCACCTGAGATGATCCGTCAAGATTTATCAAACAAAAATCCTTTTACTGTATTTATAGTTTACTATCTACGCTGACGTATCTACTTTTATATCCCAGCTCCCAGCTCTACATATTAGAAAACAGGAGAACAAGGAGGACTCAACGGATTCGGTTCACAATTCTGATAACAATTTCAACGGCTCTACTCTATCCATAATTATTTTGGCTTCCAAGCTAACCGTATTATAGATTTAACCCAACATATGATTTCCAAGGGCTTTACTATTATTGTATTTACAATTATTATTGTCTTTACAATTTAATTCCTCCTAGACATTACTTCAGTATAAGTTACTTCCTTCCACTCACATTTTCTCATAAGCTAAGAATTTACGCTTTTGCAAGCAATAGCCATCTTCCCAGTCTGGACAACATTAAGAGTACTCTTTAGCTAGAATAGCATGACAACACCACATCTATCCACTAAGTCAGTAGGTTTACTGGAATAGGTCTCTCACACACGTCCACAGTCCACACACGTCATGAATTTTTGCGATATAGACTCAAGCAAATAAGCATGAAGCGATTTCATGCGTTTAAAAAACATATACATATAATAAGCACATGCTTACAGATACCTCTTATTACATCTTACTCTCATTACAAGGACCCCCTTCCGAGAGGATGCTCTCTTTAAAGGGGCAAATATACCTCCATTTATTCCCCTTCAATGCATTTCCCTTACTCATCTTAAGGAACAGTCTCTTTGTAGTAGACTCAAATTCTATCTTTACGGAGTACTAAATAAACGGGATGTACTGTCAGGGAGGATTTACGAAGGACGAACGAAGAACTTGCTGACTGCTTTAATATTTCAGCAGCTGTGCAGTGTATGTGCATGAGCTGGCCTTATGGATGGAGCAGGAGCAAGGAGCAAGTGGCAAGTGAAAGCTGTAATAGCTAGGAAGGCATATGTATATACGTATAGTACACATAGGCTTTGAAAGGGGGAATGGCTTAACGACATGGTGTGAGCATGGAGTACGGAATGGAACTGGGAATGGGAAGGAAAGCCGGAGTATTACCATCAAGCTCACACCTTGCCAATAATACAGCTGAATCAAATCAATGGTTCCGTGCTCTATGGTGTGATCATTCAATTCCACTTTCTTTCTACTTATGTAAAGTTTGTAGTAGTGTACATATTCATAGTCAGTTCTTCTGCTGCTTAATTGTTCCCTAATAATACTAATATTAATACTGAAGCGAACTCACAATCAGATACTAACTATCCGCACGAGTTCGCGTATTTTTAAGAACTCCCCAATAACCTTCCCTTGCTGAGGCCATAAATTTTGTCCTTTTTTGAAATATTGGAATTTAGAAATAGGACCTATCACTGAAAATGAGTCGGACTTGCAGTGTTCTTAGAATTTATCTTAAAAATGCAATTAGTGCTGGAAGTAGAAAAACCGGTCGTGCTGCTGGACAGAGATTTTATAGTTGTGCCCTTGTAACTAATAGGTAAATTCAAATCTTATTTAAAGCTTAATTTTGTGTAATAGTTTTTAATTGTTTTTAAATTTAATTTAAATTGTTTTAACTAAAGTGAATTTATGGAATGGGATGATTCCATTTTGGAAGAAATAAAGAACGAAATGTTGGGGAGGGTGGAATATAATGAGGGAACATAAGTGTTAGGTACAATTTTTGGATTTCCAAGTACATAATGAAAATATAAATAAAAAATGAATTTTCTGATTTGTAGATTAGCAAACCCGAGTCTCTGGGGAAAAAGTCAAGCATGTCGGGTTTTACTGGCTTCGAATTCTCAATCCCAGAGGTACTACTCATCCTTACCAGATCATATTGATGTGGCTTTGCCAGCTCTGTCGCCCACTATGGAATCGGGAACGATTATCAGCTGGGAAAAGAAAGAAGGTTAATTTTTTTGAGTTTAGTTGGTTTTTGGGTTGTGGGACGAGGGGGTGAGAGGAGGTTTTCATGTTTGGGGTGGTTTTTACGTATATTTTAGGAGATAAACTGAATGAGGGAGATCTGCTGGCTGAGATCGAGACGGACAAGGCCACTATGGGTTTTGAGACTCCGGAGGAAGGGTATTTGGCGAAAATTTTGATTCCTGGTGGAAGCAAGGATATTCCTGTTGGAAAGGTTGGGAGTTGATGATTCATTTTTTGTGTGGGTTTTTTTTCCAGGGGGGGGGGGGGGGAAATTCTAGTGTTAGTAATAATTGATTTATTTTGGATTTGGATTATAGATGGTATGTGTCATCGTTTCAAATCAAGAAGACGTTGCTGCATTCTCTAATTACCAACCCACTGACGGGGGACAAGCTAAAGCTGCACCTAAAGAGTCTGCTGCAGCTAAGGAATCTCCACCTGTACCATCATCCGCTCCAACACCGTCTGCTCCAGCAAGTGCACCATCTATCTCTAGCTCATCTTCTGGGAGTCGTATTCTTGCTTCACCCTTTGCGAGACTATTAGCTTCAGATAAAGGAATTGATTTGACTGTAAGAATATCGAACGAATGTTGTTTTCCGATTATGTAAATTATTGTTAATAAATTAATATTATTGGTTTGCTGTGCAGAGTATTTCTCAAGGATCGGGTTTTCTAGGGTCAGTCACTGCCAAGGATTTAGATTCTGCCAAGGCATCCGCGAAGAGTGGTTCTCGGGCTGCAGCTCCTCCTTCTGGAGCAAGTTCCCAGGATATTCCTGTTTCCAATATTCGAGGTGTCATTGCCAAGAGACTGCTGCAATCCAAACAGGTAGTTACAGCTACATAAGCAAAAAAACATTAAGCTGAAACACCATTTGTTTCAGATTTTGAAGTAAATTTGGTTTGAAAATATTTGAACGGGAAAATATTTTGTTTTCAGAGTATTCCTCATTATTATTTAACTTCAGAAATCGAAATGGACGTTGTGCTGTCACTGAGGAAGCAGTTTAATAAGCTTCTAGAAAAACAAAAGGTGAAGCTATCTGTGAATGATTTTATTATTAAAGCTGCTGCCATGGCATGTCTAAAAGTTCCCGAGGCTAACTCTTCATGGCAAGATACCGTCATTAGACAGTAAGTAAAGTGCAGAGCCTGGCCTGATCTTACGCATTTAATGCCAGACGACCTAATTTCTTGCTACATACTATACTAATAGCCTAAATTTGTCATATTTCGCAGATACAACACTGTTGATGTAAGTGTTGCTGTGAGCACAGAGCGAGGATTAATTACTCCGATTGTTTTTGGTGCTGAGAAGAAAGGTTTGATCGAAATCAGTAGCGATGTAAAAGAATTAGCTGCTCGAGCGAGGGAAGGAAAATTGCAACCACATGAATTCCAGGTATATTGTTTTGTGACTGTAGCATTATTTTTAAAGTCCAACAATGAAATTTAAATCAAATGTTTGGCATTTTGCAGGGTGGAACCTTCTCCGTTTCTAATTTAGGTATGTACGGGATCCACCACTTTTCTGCCATTATTAACCCTCCTCAAGCCTGCATACTTGCGCTTGGTGGAACAACGGAGAAAGTGATTCCTGCGGATAATGAACGAGGGTTAGTGAATGATTTTGCTCTTAATTCTCGCCTGAAAAAATCAATTCTATAATAAATCAATTTAAGTTGTGTTTTCACCGATATAAAATTTTTAAAATATTTATGAATTGACAGGTACAAATCTGTGACCGTAATGTATGCCACATTAAGTTGTGACCATCGGGTTGTGGATGGTGCAGTAGGAGCGCAGTGGTTGCAACATTTCAAGTCATACTTATCGAATCCAGCAGCCATGATAATGTAAAAGTATCTAATCCGTATAAAATATAATTTGGACCATAGCTGTGGTTAATAAGTCAATAATATAAAGACACGAGTCACCTGTTAGATCAAACGCTGCTGCTTTGTAGTATAAACAGGGATAACGCCGTGCTGACTGGTATAGAAAGTGTGATCATAGGTATTTTGTTGATTCAACTCTATATAAATGTTCAGTACTTAATTATGTACAAGTTGGGTATTAGTTGAAGTTCACTTCA
Source organism: Allacma fusca (assembly GCA_947179485.1). Taxonomy (NCBI): domain Eukaryota; kingdom Metazoa; phylum Arthropoda; class Collembola; order Symphypleona; family Sminthuridae; genus Allacma; species Allacma fusca. The sequence continues at coordinate 32,924,393 of OX359248.1, forward strand.
AGAGAATCGTTAGCAAGAAGTTGAACTTCTGAATAGATTTATTTTATTCGTCTTCGAAAATTATCGATGTCAGAATTGATGACTTACGTTCATGTAAAACAGAAATCAATACCAAAGAAAATATCTGCAATAAAAATATTATTCAGAAGTTATAAAGAATCTCTTGTACCTCGAAGAACGGTATTTCAACGGTATTTAATAAAATTAAATAAATTAATCAATCCTTGAATACTAGGAGCAGCAGTAATAAAGTCAAAAACGTAATACAAATTCATTTATTCATCAATTATTCTGCAATTATTCCCACAACAAATACACGTTTAAAATTAGCTGATTTCTACATTATAATACACAACTTCCCGAATTTAAGTTGGAATAGGCAAATCTTTTGCAACCAGAATTAAAATTTCATCTGTTTGTTTCTTCCAGTTCTTAATATTTTTGCTAACTTGGCACCAAGCTTCTCCATGATGAGGTTCGGCATGACTACAACGCCGTAAAATTTCCTTTAAAGAGTCCTACAGAGTTAAGACATTATTTCATTATTTACTGACTGAATACCTAATTTATTTTCATCGTACCCCTTTATTTATAAGTCTAAAGTAATTTGGAAATATAACGTACCTCCGTGCCATGAAGAAGTTCAAATTTGTAATAGTACGCCCAAGCATCACCAAGATCAGGTTCAATTTTTAGAGTACGATTGAACCATTCTCGACATTTACTTAGTTTTCTCTCCACCCAGAATAACTTGGATACAGCTAGCAAAACATGAGGATCATGTTCACATTTCTTCAGAGCATCCACGCTTTTAGTCTTCCTCTGTGCTCTGCTCTCCATGAAAATTGCCTCAGCCCATAAAATACCTGACGTAGGACATTCTTGTAAAGCTGCAAGTTAAAAAAAATAAGCCGATTCATTGAGAGATACAGTTAGATATATTAATAGCGTGAGGTAGATGCATCTCCACAGACATACCTTTTGCCATTAGTTTCTCTGCAATATCTTTAAGCCCTGCTCTCCCTTCTATACGAATGGATTCCAGCCAAAGTCTGTCATTTTGTGGATTCCTAAGTCTCGCCTTATCCAAAACTGATCTCGCCCTTATAAGTTGTCCTCGAGATTCTTCAATATTTGCATAAAGGATCCACAGTGCGATAGAATCCATACATTTTTTCACTCCTTCAGCATAAATATCTCGAGCTAAGTCCGACTTTCCAAGTTGATCATTGATTTGACCTTTCATCATCCATAATTTTGCACATTCTGGAAATGACTTCAGGCCTTCTTCAATTAACAGTAGAGCTTGGTGGAGTTCATTCAGCGCCCACTCCAGTTTCACACTTTTTACCATGACACTGAACAAGAAAGAATAAAAACTTTGAAACATATAAAATACCGTAATTACATATACGGTAGAACACGAAATGTTCATTTCGTAATTTCATTCGTTCGTTTATACTTTATTCTACTGTACTGAAATATTGACACTTAATTCGTACCGTGGTGTAGGAGCAGAAGCTCTTGCCCTGGCAAGTAATTTTCTCGCACGTTCATATTCGGTATTTTCTGACTCCAACTTTACGGCGGCCAACCAGATCTCTTCAGAATTAGGATTAGCTTTGAAAGCCCACGATAAGATGCTCCTGGCAGCTGGTACATCACCCTGAAATATTAATGCGACACTACATATGTAGAAGTACACCATTGGTCTGTCAAAATATCTATGTTAGGAACTACTTTTGACATTCGTGAAAAGAATAAATAAATTTATTATCGTGGGGATAAAATGTAGGCATACATACCGCCATCCACTTCGATTTCGCCCCCATCAACCATAAAACTTCAGCTTTAGGACAGTGCTGTACAGCTTTCTGAAGAAGATTCTCCAAGCTATCACGATCGCCGTGTGTTTTCTCAAAATATGCAGCTTGCTTCCATATGCTCTTTTTAGTAGAAAAGATGCTTAGAGCATGTGAATAGATAGCCCGAGCACATTCAATAGCTCCTTTTACGGCACAATTCTCTGCATCTTCCATCCACGTCTCCTTGCGTTCTTCATCTTCTAATCCGTGTCCAATCATGTGCTTAACTAGAGCTCTACACGTTAGGTACGAGCCAGCTTTATCACATTCAATAGCATCTTCGAGCCACTGGTCTCTGGTCAGCTCAACTCCGTTTGACGTTAATGAGCTGATGGCTCTCTCTACAATTTTATCTACCATGGCATCGTTGCCGTTAGCTTCTTCTAATTTCGCAGCTGTTATCCAAATAAGCCTATCAGTTGGGATGTTCTGACGGGCCTTGTTCAAGACCTTGCGAGCATTTTCATAAGTTTCCAACCTTACAAAATAACATCATAGATATTCAAAAAATTGTTGCGTGATTATTTAATGGAACTTACACCAATTAAGGGTTCACAATAAATAATACACCTACCTTGCAAGAGCAAGCCATAGTTCAACACTGGTAGGACAGCATTCTACAGCTCTGCCAAGTAAAATTCGAGCATCATCTGGTTCTTCCAGCTCCACTGCGGCTTTCCATAATCGTACACTGTTGGGGATATGCTCCAAGGCTTTACGATATACTCTTTTCTTAGCTTTGGTTTCGATTTCTAAATCTGCGGCCTTTGCCCAAACTCTAACGGATGATGGGATGTGACGCACGGCTTGGGCTATAATGGCTTTACCCAGATCTGGAGGTTGCAGTCGAGCTGCCTCAAGCCATAAATCTTCTGAATTAGGATTCACTTCACACCCTTTCATAATGAGATTTCGAGCGTTTTGCAGTTTCCCTGTCACTTCTTCGAGACGAGCAGATGCAATCCAAGCTGGAGGATGGTTAGGATTTGTTTCACGAACGGATTTGAGGAGAAGTCGAGCTTTTTTGATGTCACTGTCAAGGTTAAAAAATAAATTATATTCTAGTTCTGTACAAATCTCATAAAAAAGAGTAGTAATAGGGTAAGAATTAGTTTACTTTATATCTCCACCATAAGTCGGGATCATAGACTGTAAATCTGTTAGATAACCTTTAGGATCAACGACAGTTTGGCCCGACACGGAGTCTGATATTTGTTCTAGCTTCACACTCATTAAAGTATTACGAGCCTGACCAATTTTTCTCAAATCCAAATCTCCTGATGGAGTCGTAATTCCTAAAGCACGTTCCAAAAATTATTAATACTTTATTATGATCGCAATTTATGCATATAATTCGTTGGACGTGAGTCTCGGTAGCCTTGTTTAACACAAGGGAAGTAAAGGTCATACCTGGTGTCAACAAGCCAGAAGCAGGAAATGCTGAAGCAAGACCAGATTTAGGATCTAAAGACGAAACACTCTCTCCGCCCAAATTTGATGACAATACTGAATCCGGAAGAGGAGTAAATCTACACGATTATTAAAAATTCCATTCTTGTAATGTGCGCGCAAATTACGACTTTAAATAGTATTTCCGTGGAAATTATGACTATCCACACATGAATGAAAATTTTCTTACTTTTCGGCTCGAGGGTTCCGCTGCTTTTTATTTCTGGAATCTCCCACTTCAGGAATATTATTCCAATCATCTTCTGTCACATTGGACAAGTCCCTTCTCAGATCACTAAATTGTTGTTGGATTTTCGGTCTTTCCTGACGATATTTCTCTAGGACGGCTATAACGAAAAATCAAAATCAGAAGTTTATTTTCATTGATTCGCTAGAAACAAATTAGCAAGATTATCTTCACTATTAATTACCACTCAGTAAGTGCTATTCTAGCTCAACCACATACTAACCTTTCAATTTTTTCTCCCTGTAGTCCTTCCTTTTCTCATCCATTCGCTGGTCAATGGAGTCATAAATTTTGTCAGCTTCTTCATCATCTTTGTCATACGGATCCTTGCTGAACAACGAACCCCCATATCCAGAAAACTGTAAAACAGGAGTATCTGTCAGTAATATGCATAAACAATTTTATCCTTAATTGTAATCTCATAAATTCCATCTAAACACTCACCTCATCGTAATTCGAGTCATTCAAATCTTCCTCATCATCATCCTCCTCCTCTTTCTGGTTACCCCCGGGACCTCCACCCGGCTTTTTCCGCTTATTGGGTGGAGCATGCCGATCATCCGACACATCATTTGCATCCCTCGCAGGACCGATATCCGATCGGGTAGTGAACCCAGTTGCACTATAAAAATAACAAAAATCCCCTTGAAAAATTAAAATTTCCTGACAAACAATCAATAACCAAAATTTAACATCTCCTTACTAAAAACATATACATACGACTAAGAACAAAAAATTTACCCTCGTCCAACTCCAGCAACGTATCCAGCCGGAGCAGCAGCACCTAAGAAATGTTTTTTCGGCTTTGCCACCGGTGCGACCGGTATTGAAGGCACTGACATAGTTTCACCTTCACTTCGTTAGCAACAACACCTGATCTGTAAAAATTAACAACTTTCAAACAACAAAATCAAAAGCCACATCCAAATCATTCCTTAATTACACACAAAGTATTAAACTCTCAAAGTTTACAAATCATGATATCACATATACATAAACCAGAAGTACACACAAGTACCTCAGCAGATCACTTAACAAACTTACTTCAAATCGCACTAAATTATTATTCTTCCTAATTACTGCAGACTTCAGCAAAGCTTCGGCTTTGAAAAAACGTCCGCATTTACGAATCACACAAATCTTGCCAGGGATTTAATTTCTTTCGAAATCTCTTTGATCCCTATTATAAAGTACGTAAACCAATGTTCTGAATTTCGGAAACGCAAAAAACCAAAACCACTCTGATATTAAGCACTGTGATCAATGATGTCTGAGTCCTGATTAAAAAATATTCCCCGACGTCGATACTTCCATTTTTTACTAATATTCCCGCTTTACTGACACCAACAATAATTTTAAATGGCTTGTAGTGCCATCCAGTAACTAAAGTAGAAATTTGTGGATAATTTATATTCTGAACGCCTGGAAGCGTGTTGGAACATTGAAGTCTTTAAAGGCTCTAAGGTTTAAAGGCGTAAGGCATGCCTTCTTAAATTGCATGCAATAAGGCTTGAGCTTCAACAGCTCCACCGCAACTCCGATTGCAGGCGCTGGCTCCAATCCTGCTATGTATTCTATTGCAATGCACAAGCCTAGCTCTCTTGAACTAGACACACGAGGAGAGTCAGACATTAGCCGGACGGACGTGAGGTCGGAAGACTGTGGAAAGTGACGAGGAATTTGTAATTTACTGGTAGCAGAAGTTAATTAATTTAAAAAATGGCCCCCGTAAGTACCAATTGTGATTGAATAACTAACTTAGTGTTTTGTTTTTTTCGTAATTAATTATTCCTAATAAAAGGATCATAATTTGAGACAAAATTGTGTCGCATGGCGTCGGCATATGACCATGCTGGTATTTTTTAGTCACTGTATATCGGTTGTAAATTTGTGTAGGTTTTAAAATTTGAAGTATTTAAGGTAGCCATTGGTTCATTTTGTTATTTGAAGTAAAATAATTATAATAGTAGAGTTGTATAGGAAGAATTAGGATTTAGGATTTTGAGTCAGGGATAGTCATGCAGTTGTAAGTGATGATAACCTCAAGCCAGAATTGCTCTGTTGGTACTTGTTTCAAGACGGGACTGATTACACTGCTTGGAAATGTTAATTTTGAAGGATGTTTTGTGGAGTTGTGTAAGTAAATAGTTTTGGGAATTATTATGTATTTCGTGTATTGCAGCCAGCAGATAAGAAGAAGGCCGGAGCAGCCAAGCCCGCAGCAGCAGCAGCAGCAGCTGGCGGAGCTAAGAAGGAGAATAAGGCTCCAGCGGCCGCCGCAGCAGCCAAGAAACCCGCCCCTGCCCCCGCGGCAGCTGCAGCCCCAAAGAAGGCGGAAGCTACTAAGACCAAAGCTGCTGCTCCCGCTGCCCCACCAAAGGCTGAGCCTAAGAAGGCAAAGGTCGAGCCTGTGAAGGCGCCCGCGGCGGCACCAGAAGCCAAACCAAAAGTTGAGGCTAAAGCAGAAAAAGCCCCAGCAGCACCCAAGAAAGAAGTGAAGAAAACACCGGCGAAGAAGCCTACTCCTAAGAAGACCCCTGCCAAGACCCCACTTCGGGGTAAGGGTGTCCCTGCCAAGAAGAAGAAGGTCGCGACAAAGTTCACCATCGACTGCTCTCTTCCCGCTGAAGATCAACTTTTGAATGCGAATGATTTCGTACGTAGATTTTATTTTTTGTTTGGGAGTTTAGTTTGATTTTTTTAGGTTTTCTTTTTGGGGGAGAATCGATCAACCAGTGAAAGTAAATCACGCTCACTGATTTGACTTAGAGTTGTCTTCTCTAATGAATCAGTATTAGGGTTAACTTCCCTATACGGTTAATTAGGGTTTTCTTCCCTAATTAATATGAACTAGGGTTACCTTCCCTGGTTCAAAGGAATTAGGGTTACCTTCCCTAATTCTCATGGCGTGTTTATTTACTATCTCTAACAGGAGAAGTTCTTGAAGGAGAGAATAAAGATCGCAGGAAAGACCGGAAATCTTGGAAACGCCGTTACCCTTGAGCGAGGAGATAAACCATCGAAGGTCGTAGTTAATGCAAATGTCGCTTTCTCTAAGAGGTACAGTTATTTACATTACTGTTCTGCTATAATAATAAAGTTTTTTTATTTGGGCAACGTTAATATAATTCGTTTTTTAATTCAGATATTTGAAATACTTAACCAAGAAATACCTCAAGAAGAACTTGCTCCGTGATACCCTCCGTGTCATTTCTACGAGCAAGGATGGCTATGAATTGCGCTATTTCCAGATTGGAAATGAAGCCGATGATGATGAAGAAGACAACGAGTAAACTTGACGAAATGTTTTAATATCTCAGTTTAATCAATTTTACTCTTGTTTTCGAGTAATGGACACAAATAAAATCTGTGTTTTTGTTCAAGAATGATTATCGTTGCAACTTTTTATCTCACCTAGTCTACACATAAATCGTGTGTTCACCTGAAATCAGTTGAGTTCGTATTTGTTCTCGTTTACATCCATGGTAAATTAAAATGGTTTTAAAGGTTATCCACGGACAAAGCATTTTCAATATTGAAGGTATTCTGCAAATGCACTTAATTATTCTCAGGATTCCCCCAGTAAAACCTTCCGTAGTCATGCATTTTTAGTGACAACTGTCGCCATATGATTTATACGCACCTAATTTGTACAATGATTAATGATATTGCATTCTGGTGACTATGGTTCGAAGGCTTACTGATAATCATGCCATTCATCATTGTTATTGTTACCCAGAGGTTGCATGTTCTTACGTTTCAACAAATAGATCACTACCTTGTTGGCGAGTTTCATGCTTGCGTCGACCGGAAATATCCCATTCAACGTAGAAATTCCAAGCAAAATACTAGGAGGAACTATTTAGCTCCTACAATAGGCATGCTAGGGTTAGACATCCATCAAACTAGTTGTAATCAGGACAACGTCACTGGTAGTATGTGTAAGTTAAGCACCTTCACTAATTCTAAAAGGACATCAAAAAGTTAAATTACAATATCAGAATTTTGACGCAATAAGTGCAAATTGATTTTTTTTTTGAACTATGCTGTAGCAAAACCGAGTCCATCTACGTGCCATTTTTGGTTTGTTGAGTATAAGCACTGAAAGATTAAATTCCAGAATTATGCTGCCACTGCTGATAATTTTGGCTGCGAAGTTATTCGGGGATAATGGTGACCTGAAGCCTCCTAATATTTCGATCGGTGTTTGGTTGCCTACTGGCACTTTATCGTGGTCCTATAATGATGTACCGGAAGGCGTCAAAATTGAGAACAACTCAATTTCGGTGCCGTCAAATATGGATGGTATAAGGTTTTTGTGTAACGCCTCGTATCCCATCCAATGGGACTTTGCAGCGGATAGCGTATGTATTGCTTATTTCTTCCGTTCTATGTTGTATGATCATGATATTTCAGTTAAAAACCTGGTTGCAGATAAACATCACTTGCTTAAATTTGTAGATAAATGACGATCGCCGGAGAAAGCACACAATGGACCATCTGGTGAAAAATATTAGACAGGCGGCCGACATTTTTAACAAATCTACTTATGAGTACATTGCAGAGCTTCAGTTATTTGGAGAGGATATCACATTAACCAGAAATTATTCATGCAGAAGCTCCGAGGACCCTTCACTTATGTCTTGGATTTACGTATTTTGGGAAGGTATAGTTGTCGAATAACCGCCGAACCCCTGGTGCATACACAACTTCGCACGTGTTGAGGAAACTATATTTATATTTTTTCCACAGGTAGTTCTCCTCCTTATCTCCTGGATTATAATGAAACAACGGTTGTCTACGTTGGATCTAACCCAGGTCATCGTTCCAAAGAAAATGAAATGGTGAAGGTTGTGCTGCCATGCCGAGTATCTGTTCGAACAGTTAATGTTCAACTTCAGAAAAGAAAGAATGGTGTATGGATTTTATGTAAAAAATCATTCATTGGAACAAAATGCAAGCAGGAAGTCATGTGTTATTTGGTTTTGATTAGACATGGAGAAGTTTGGCTAATACGGAATTCGCAACCTACGATCCTTACACGGGTTTTACAGTTGAGACTTACCGAGAGACTGTTTTTGGGGTATATCAATGTGTTGTTCCGGACAGCCCTGTCGACGATCAGCGAATAGTCATTGTCAGAGAGGGAGAGCGTAAGTGTATTAAACTTCGGGCACCATATTAGAAAAATAATGATACAAATATGTATTAACAGCAGTAATAATGTTTCTTAGCTCGTTCTCAACCACCGTTCCATGAGTTTGTCCAAGGCAACGCTTCATTTGCATATAATAACTACACCAATACATTCACTTGCTGCTCAGATAATTGGCAACCACCGGCTATGCAAATAGTTTATTGTGATCATCCTACTCTTTGTGATACCAAGAAGAAGGTCTTGGACAGAGTTAGTGCCGTTTTCAGAAATGTTACTTTATTTGTTTACGGATCATGCTAATACTAAGATTTGAATTTTAAACTTTTCAGATTGTAAGCAACGGCAGACGCCACATTGGCAAAAGCTGCACGAGTTCTAAAATACGATTTGAGACATCTGGTATTTTGAAGTGTGTAGGAAGTGGCATTAGTGTTTTTCGAGAGTATTTCTTTCCAGTGTCTCTGGGTCTGAGCAGCATTTTGTTTCGGAAGAACAACCGTGCGCTTCCAAAAGTAGAGGGCGTGCCTTGTAAGACAAGTTTTTGTAACTCGTGTGTGTTATAACCGCTACCATTGTTAGATTTTGACTAATTTTACGTTTTGCATATTCTTTTCTTCACAATAATTAGACTATCACTGGGAAGACGTGAACCCCGTGGAAATGATTTCAATTGAATCATCGAGGAATAACCCGGTAATATTTGCAGGGCAGTCATTAACTCTGAAGTGTAAACCATCCCAGTACTATTTTGCACAAGGGGCTAAATGGCTTTTAACGTGGAGCAACCATTCTAGGCTTGTCATGGATGGTGAGATTGTTGAAATTACTGTTAGAATCTGCAAACGAGATTCGGGTCTTTTGGTTATGAATAACTTGCAATTTTTGTGAACCAGGAGCGGAATCCTCACCGCTGCTTTCAACGTCCATGCTAAATTCACGAGACTCTAATATTGATATTACTGTTGGTGCTAATTTAACTCAAATAGCTTGTGTTGCTCCTGTGTGGAATTCAAGTCAGTATGTTATCAAGACGGTTTATCTTAATGTAACTTGTAAGTTTGGAAATTATTGAAAGTTGTGATGATATGCATTACATATTACAGTCAAAGGTTTGTATCCTCGAATGTCATTGTTCTGCTTTTTTAGTGCCAACAAGGCCCTCTGTCGACGGTTCTGAGGAGAACATTATTGTTCCTAGCATCTTCTGGTATGTAAATGAAACTAAAAAGTCATTAGCGTGTTTCGCCAAGGGACTTCCACTACCAACAGTCATTTGGAAGCATGATGGAACGGTGAGTGGTTCTGGAAAGCTTTCGTAAAACTATTCAAATTTTGTCTGTTTCTGTGGCTATTGAATTAAGGGATTACTCAGATATTCAAAGCATAGTTACTGTATATATTTCAAGAGATTAATCTTGGCCGCAATATAAGTAATATCATATAAACGATTAGTTTAATATGTTTAACAAATCGAGAGTATTATTAGTAAGTCATTTTATATATAATATAATTTCTTTACAATTTTTTATTCTCTTAGATTGTTTCCAAACAGCGAAGCTTCAATGGAACATCAATGTTGAACTTTACTACTGTGAATTTCACCAGTCACGGGGAATATGTATGCAAGGTGATCAATGTGGCTGGTCAGGTGACGAAAACGTTTCATATAAACTTAAAAAGTACGTTATAGTTATTATTTCTTTACCTCTCAGTTTTTCCAGTAACTATGTTAATAATGTGCATAAATAAGACAATTGAGAATCTCGCCTGTTCTGTTAGAATTTTAAACAGTAAAAGGATTTACGAAAGCTTATTATTGTGACGTTATTTTTCAGTTGATGTCCCATCTACCGGATGGGTTACTGGGATCGTCCTTCTAACCTTACTTTCCCTACTGACCATTATAATACTTGGGTTTTTGGTGAAACGAGTTCGAGATCAAGCAACATCTTTAAACAGTCTGAGAACTGTTGCTTTTAAGGATGTTCTTGAGCAACAACATGGGTTTGCTTTTACAAATTCGGAAAATAATTTGGAGGCAACAACTGATGATGGAGATATGAATATTAAATATGAAAATGCTAACGAAGTGTTGTCAAGCTTCTCAATTCACCAGAAGAATGTAAGCTACCAAAGATTCTGAAAACCTTCAACATTACCATATGATGCAAGTACAATTCTGAAGGGATTGTAGATTGTTGGTGATTAAGAGTTTATAAAATGAAAATTGACAGGATAGTCCTTAATAACTTTAAAATTTCAAACTGGGATTATGTATGAAGTACCTATATATTTTAAATTTTCGAAATAAATCTAAATACTACTCTTATGCTTTGGAATTCCCGATCAAAGTCATCAAAACCTACCCCAAACAGTGCTATTCCCTATAATGAATCATTCGCTGGGATACCGAAAAACCTTTTGCGATCTTCTGTCGTTTACTTACTTACCCGTAAGTGTGCATCAATTTTCACCCTTACAAAACATTTTCGGTCTGCTCATTGTAAAAATACTCTTGTGAAATTTTCAAATATGAAATTTAATATTATTGATAATAAAAAGAAAGGAAGTTTAATATTGCTAAATTTCATAGAACCAAGAATAAAGCTGGAGCGACTTGAAAGATAAATGACGCCGTTTTGGTTTATGCCGGAGATATTTATTACGCAGACCCAGGTCAATTACAACAGATACTCAATGTAACAAGTTCGATCACCTCTTGACCGACATTGCCAACGGGATATTTAATCTAACTAATAAATATTGCTTTCTTCATGTACGTATGGGGCAGTAAAAGTAGGAAAAGGGGAATCGAGCTTCCGACCGAAAATCTATCATCCCCATTGCTCCAAGTTTAGCCTTTTAACTGCATGTTCAGTAGTACAATCGAAGTATTTTTCCATGTTGAGATTTACACAGAGATTCGAAACATTAGCCGATTTGATTATGTAAATTCAAATCACAAGATAAAGATGTCTAAAAAGAAGCTACTTTCTGAGACTATAGTGGGGGAACTCTGCGGATCTATAAACTTACTGTAGCTGCATGATCCGCCACCTTATCAACTTTCTAGTATTGTTCACAAGAGAAAACGGGGTTAGCATGGTGTTGTTCAAGAACTGAAAATATTTATTGAGTTAATCAGTTTCTTTTCAAAAAATTTTAAAAGAAGAAATAAGTGGTTATTGGAGAAATTAGTGCTTCGGGGCAGGCACTTATCGGAGACCATAAACTATTATCAATTATGAATTGGGTCATTATGTGGAATAATTGACAATCAGATTTTTTGTCAGTTTTCAGATGTTGCTTGATCTCGAACTCGTTTCACCAAAACACCAAGTGTTACAGTGGCAAATTTCTATTAAGTTCGGTAGTAATGATTTTTCTTGTAATGAAATAGAAAAATATGTCACTACTTTGCATGAAATATAATATACACAAACACATTAATAATTATTACACAATCATTTTGACTGTTTAGCTTTTTAAACAATTTATTTTTTACATACATTATGTGTTATAAAATCCGAACCTCAATTTTTGCGAAACCCTGAAAACAGCACCAACCCTGATAGTGTATATATAAAACGAAATTTTCGCTTTGTACTTTGTACAATATCAATCTGAATATTATGCAGATTCCAATATATTAATTTGCCATCACCGTGTTGAGATTAGTTAATAAGATTTGGTTTAAAAAGCCATTGGTGTTGGATGTCCATTTGCACCCAACAAATGATCGGCTGCAGTGAGCTCTTTAGGACCCTCACCAATTTTAGTGTGCACTGTGTAACGAAGGGCATTAGGGTCCCACGGGGTTCTTTCAACTATTTTCGGCAACTTTTTCTACAAGTTAAAAATTTAAAATTTAATCACTTATACCTCTAGTTTTTAACTCACATTCCCATGTATAAATAATTTCACAATACAAACCTCCAGTTGACTATCTAAAGTGACCGGAATTCCAGTGAAATAAGTATCAGCATTTTGAGTGGTGGGAAAGACATGATTAACTGCAGCCAAAACAAGTGGCACATGTTCTTCCAGCAAATACAAACATGCATTTGGGCCTGCATCAAATGTGTATGCTACCTGCACAATCATGGAAAAGTCATAATTGTAGCATCATACATGAACTTTCTTAAACCAAAAATATAAATTTGTAAGACTATTACAATGGTTTTTCCAGCTTCCTCGTTGATCTGGTGAATAAGATCCGAAATGGCATGAGAAACTTCGGACATGTACACCAAAGGTGGGTACGTGTCTAAACAGACAGCATGGAACTGGTTGCTATCTTGCATCGTAATGTCAGCGAAAGTTTTGAAATCCTTGTTGTAGATCGCCTGTAAGCAATTTTAAAATTATAAATTTAGCCTATTAGACATTTTTTTACTATTAGGATTACATATGTATTCCTTAAATAGTTACCTGCTTGATATCAGCAAGACGTTTAGGCACAACCTGAGAAACTCGTGTTTTGAGTAATTCACTGGTTGCCACACTAGTCTGCATACCCGCCGTACTCCCAGTTTTCTTCTTGTTTTCGCTGACCTGCAGTATCACACAGAATTAACAATTATTTCACCCAGCTCTCATCTTTACACGATAACGTTAACTCAGCAAAAATATAATTACTCAACTTACTACAAGTATAAGGACTCTCATTTCGTTCCAATGATTTGAATCCACAACCTGCACAGCACAGGAGTCAGTCCCATCGTTCTTATCTCCAGCAATCCATTCCACGAAACCCCCATAAATACTCCGACAGGCACTTCCAGATCCCTGCCGAGCAATCGAAGAGATATCCCCATCCAGCTGATATAATTTAGACAATGAAGCCACTGCAAAGGACAAACCAATTGACTTCAATTCTTTTTTGTAAACGTAAATTCATCTAAATATATAATAATTTACCTAAGCAAGCATATCCCGCAGCAGATGATGCTAGCCCAGCTGCAGTGGGGAAATTATTAACCGAACAAATGTGTACATTATATTCCAGCTCCTCCGGGGATATTTTCCCCTGTTCTTTAGCCCTTCTTCGAACTATCGAATGATAAACATGATTACTACAAATTATCCCCCGTCCTCATATTATAAAAATGTTATAACAAATCCTTCCAAAATCTCCCAGTCACACCTTCATTAAGACAGTTAATCAAACGCCGGTTCTCAAAAGTTTCTTCCACCCCGTTGAGCCATATTCTGTTTCTAGTGAAATTCCGACTAAAAGAAACAGTAGTTTTGGCACACATCTACAAAAAATGTCTCATAATAATGCACCTTGAATAAGTACAATTATTAATTAATAATACACCAAATTTACTTGGTTCGTTGATAACGTGCCACTGATTGAGCCATTCAAAGGTAATATCAGGTTCTCATCCCTTTTCCCCCCTAATAAACAAAATACCGGGCAATTATTAACTTCTACTCAAAAATAATTCCATTCTTATACTCGGAAAAAAAAACCCTCCACATAAATCTCTTACAATATTTAATCACAGCAATATTCACAGGTGCGACAACAGTGACCATTCGTAAAGTCTCCATTTCTAAAGGTCAATGAAAGGTCCGAATCCGAAGTAGCGCTGGAGATTGTTTTTTTAATTTAAACCAAGGCTGGCTGATTGAATGGACGGATCAAATCCCAGGTTCATTAATTTGTGGCTTCCTAAAAATAAAAAAATTAAATACATTACGAAACGAACTAGTTTAACAAATAGAAATAAAAACATGCATGCTGTAATTACACGAGTCATTACATTGGAACTAAGGAATTGACTTAAGTATTTACAAAGCGAGTACCTTTTAAGAAATGGAGTAAGTACAAGAATAATTATTTGAACAATAGGTCTTTCTAGAATGATGACAATATTGATACCTATTTCAGAACAGCCAAGGCCAAAGAGCAAGTCTATAAAAGCACATTACAATGCGGCTTACAAATTTCCATGTGAAATAATTACTTTTAGGGGGTTAACACAAAACCCAAAACCAGTATTGTGTGTGAACACTGTGCAAAACTAAAAATACTATTCTAGTCAGTCAAATGTTACCTGGGGAGGAAGCCCAAGCGAACAACATCTGATTGAAACTTCACTCTACAACAAAAACAAATAAACGTACATACTCTGTATGGCACAGTGCACATGCCTTTTTTACATGCAAGGGAGAAGTGCTCGGCGCGGGTAAGAGCATTCCGTACCCGTCTTGCTATTAATACAAACATTAAACAATTTTAATAGTAGATATTATTATTAAAATTAACAATAATACTCACATAATAATGCAAAGTAGTACATTAGGAATTTAAACAATTTCTTGGGATTATTGCTATTAAGAGTTATTGATGTCTGTAATATAATCATTATTAAATAAGCAAGTTTGCAGTAATTACTCAAATGTGAGTATTTCTCGCTAATTTTTGCTCACCTGAATTATTTTACCAGGTTTTGACTTCCAGACATAAAATACCTTTGAACAGTTTAATGTAGTCCTTTATTGTTAATTTATGTCAGTGGCAAGCACTGTTGTCTCTCACAGTTAGAGGACAAGCAAGGGAGAAAAACATGATTTTGTAATAGGGATTATGAAATATCCATGTAGTTGTAGCAATTCACACGACTTTGTGGTCATGATATTTCAGAAAAACTATGAGTATGATGAGCGAAGTTTAATAAAAAATCCTCACATTCTGTGTAAGGAAGTTGAGGAGTACGTAAGATATCAAAGGTAAAATATTACCTCAAACCCAAGTAGATATGCAACGCACATAGTAGTGTTTTCCTTTTCGTGTAAAAAATTGTTGTTTTCAAGTATCTTTCAATTTGGATTTTTGGTGTAAAAATTTAGGCTTCCTATCTTTTTTGGGAAGTTTTCAATTTATTTGAGAATATTTACGGGAAAGGGTAGAGAGTTGCAAATTATCGTGATTACCTGGTTTCAAGAGGTACTGGAATGAGTAATTACGTCCCTGAACAGGTATTTAGTCTTAAAAAGCAAGCGACTACATGTTGCCTGTGCTTATAACTGGATCTGTATCCATAATTTTTTCATGGAGAGAATGTACACCCTAAACACCACCAAAAAGTATTAGTAAAGTAAATATCCGTATTCGGTTTCCCCCTGACAATGCACGATTCCACGTTGTAGCGATGAAGACAATGTTGACCAAAAGGGTTATGGTTTTGAATTAATTTAAAGGTTGTCATCAGGAACGAAAGGTTGTGCTTTGTTTAAGATATATATTTTTGGTTGCTGCAATCCCAATTCTTGACTTGTAGGCTATGATAATATTAATGCAATGCAAATGAATCCTTATGGAATTTTCTGCAAGCCGATGATTTGAAATGTTTTTTTAATGGCTTTCTATAGACTAGATAAGATGACATCAGAAATTGTTCATACTCCGCATTTGCTTCGATTTCTCTCCTTGAGAGTAATTTCTTCCATCTTGCTCCCCGTCTTTTCCGCTCATGACACCAATTCTCAGTGGAGCAAGCGATCAAATAGCTGTCTGGAAAACTTGTCAATCTCCTACAACCGAAAGTCAAAACATTTTGTGAAAAAAAGAAATTGATATTTTAAAAAATTATTCTCGAATTTTTTCATGTTTCTGAACCCGGTGACCTCAAATATTAACCCAGGCCAATGAAACAAATTTTAGGAAATCTGGAACTAAATAAAACTAAACTACAAACTGGGGGAACCAAATTTATGAGTGACTCCCTTAGTTTTGCTAGGGAGGAGGCATATGATATTGTCTCCCTGTACATTACATTAAAGTTTGGGAATGATTTCAATATTGCTCGTTGATAAAAGATCTAAAGTCGTCGGTCACGACTTTTTTGTCGTCATGCATGGCTGTTATTTATCATTTTTCAAAGCCAAAAGGCCCCCTGCTGGTTGCTTTGAGAAGAAAAATTACGGCTCCCAGCATCGTTTGATACTTATATGAACGAAACTAACAATGAGGAAGAAGTCAGTAGCCTGTGTCACTAAACGGCTTGCAGTTTAAACATTAATTTGGAATCATGATGACAGGGTCTATCTATATAATTTAAGTGCTGTTTCATTCTAATTTTTCCTTATTATCATTGTTCATTCGAGTGACTCTTAGGACATTCAATTCAAAGCACAGGCAGGTACCAAGTACAAAAAATAATTCGGCTCAAATTTCTAAAAATGAATGTACCAACATGCTCTACACACAGTAGAACCTTTCGGAATGTAATCCACAAGTATGCCTTCTAATGCTTGAAAAAATTTCTTTCAAAACTTCCTAGTCTTTTAAATCTTTCGAAAAATCCAAGTCTCAATGGAACATGACCATGAGCTTATAAATGGAAAACTTGATGGGATTAACTAGAACGCCAAGAACTTCTTCAAAATTTGTACTTAAAAAAAAAATTCTAGAAAAAGCTGTAGCCTTAAAACTGTGAAGGACTAATAAAATCTGATTTTGCAGTGGGTATTTTTTTCTCTTTAAATACATTTATTTTTCGGTACATATAATAATGTATGGTATCTTTATACAGACTATAGGTATAGGTATTGTATGTGTATATTAGTAACATGACACGGCCTACACACGTCATTAATACTTGCATTTTCTCCCAAATATTCAATATATTAACATTAAACTTTATTATTCGATTTGCTTTTTATTATAATATGTTTATTATTACATATTTTATTCACCTTTGTGTCCGTCATTCGATTCAATTTTTAATATAACACAACTATCTCAGCATGTTCTTGTAATACGGGAAACGTTCTCCATATAATTAGTAGATACTCATATTACTCAATATGTTATTATATAGTAATAGTGTATATGTATAGTAAGTAGTATGTATGTATGCACGTATTATTCCATTATGACAATTTGCAATTTAAATATTTATTAACATGGTATATTTTTAAGTATATATATAATTATAGACGCTCCATTTAACCTTGTTTGCATGGTACACAGACACACTTTTGCGGTATGATTAGAGGGAGGATTGATTTTATATATTTTATATTATGCATGTTAAACATTGACTGTATATACTTTACACACGTAGCCTAATTAATTAATTATATATATATATATATATATATATATTGAATTAACTTATTTTAATTACTCAAAAACTTAATAATTTTGAATAAAAAAAACTTTTGAACCATATTTTGTTCACTTAAAATATGATTATCAAATAACCCTTCCTTGCTCACATCCTTCCATCATCATGAAAAATTAAATAATTGCTTTCAAATCTGTCTGATGCTCGCACAGTGTTAAGAGAATAGTTGGAGTAGATTTATGATCCCATGAAAAAAAAAGTCCTAGGATTCATTCCAGGCAAAGGACAATTTACTTATAAGTAGATTTTTTCCACCCTGGCTACGGCTGATATATGTAATTATAATAAGCAATGAAAATGAGTATTAACTTGTATTCATTTTCAATACCTTTCCAAGGACTTTATCACATTCAATTCTTCCATGAGATCATGACAATTCCAAGGTTCACTTTGGGTGCAGCTACAGTCTGAAAGTAATTGAGCCCCATATTTTCCATGGACAGATTCAGAAAAATAATTTTCTTGAAGATATAAGCAAGGATTGGTTTTCCCCTTTCTCTGATTTCTCCTCATGATATTTACTGGCCTTTAATTTTCATATATTTTGATTTCATTTTGTAATTTTGTGTGCTGTTGTTGTTTTTTTTTTCACACAAGTAAAAACGTTTTTTTTCCTTTGCCTTTTTCTTCACTCCCTACAGCTCTCAGATTTTCTTGGAGGATTCCATAAAATACTTTACAATCCTATATTTAAATTGGAGAATGTTCCACTTGTTATAGAATCAGTGTATTCTCAATATTTAATAGAAGCGGAATCCCTTCTAATTTAATCCTCACTCCCTTTTATATTCATCATTAGTTCCGTTCATGTTAGATATCAATATAAAGTATACATATTACTGCAATTATTTTATGTCCCTGCTAAAGTCTACGGCAGCGAAGAAACTTTGAAAGTGAGAAAATTTATAATGTCCATTCTTATAATAATTATAACTCGTTGCAGTCCGGATATTTCCCTCAAAACTCTTCCAAACAATAAGCTGCCAGTTACAAATTTCACAGTCACGGATGGACATTTTCATACTGTATAGTGTTTTTCTTGTTGCAGCTCTCTTTCTCTCTATTTCTCTCCATACTGTCTATACAAACGGTAGAATGATGAATTCCTCTCATTTTAAATCTTTCAAAAGATTATGAATTATTTCATTTTTTTTTACTTAAAATCTATACGCATTGGAAGGGGAGACAATTCAGGGAGTTCTCACCACCATAGTAGCAGAGTCATGTTTGGTACAAGTCATGGGTCAACTGTCGGTCGTATCTTCTTGACTTGATACAGTTAAGGAAACAGTGTTTGGATGTTTCAGTATTCTCTGCACATATTTGTGTAAATGGCAGGGACAATTGTAATATTTCTAAAAATTTTTTTTTGAATGCTTTTGTAAAAAAGCAGACGCTTGTGATTGTTTTCAGTTTGTACAATCCTAACGTTACCATAATTTCTGCCTATGGCGAAGAGACCCGGATTGTCCACACCTCTTGGGAAACTGGGATAAATGACATGTGAGGGGTTTCGTATAGCATTTAGATGGAAGCTAACGATTTGTTACATAATCATGTGTAATTACATAAGATTACATACTCAGTTACGACTAACTTATTAGCTTTCCTCTGATCATGTTTTTTTTTGTCTACCCATGTGACGAGACAGCAATTATTACATGTTACAGGATTATAGAGTAAGTTACAATTAGTACATAATTAGGTTACATACATGATAAGTTACAGAATTAATTATTGAAAATTATTAAAAAATAATATTTTCTCAATGATCACCATATAACGAACCTGCTCATAGTTGAAAATTCAATGTACACATGGCTCACACGTAAGTAATAATTACACATAACACTTTTGTCATATTGTAGTAATAATTTGGCGGAATTCATATAATAAATATGGATAATACATCAATTGTAATCAAGTTTTTCTTTTCACTTCCGACGTAATCCGTTTTGATTCGTTGACTTTAATTATTAATGTTGACAAGACTTTGTTCTTTTGACGTAAATCATCAGTTGTATAATCAATGTGTCTCATAATTACTATATTTTACTGACTCATCATGGAAAATGAAACTAGTACTAAATCGTAACTGGTACTGAATTTCTGTAGCAGAGTACAGAAAGATCCCTAGTGATCATTTAGACATTTAGTACTAGAGACTCTCATCTGTGTAATGTAAAAGCAGTTCGTCTGTGCAACAACCAACGTATTTTTACGTAAGATTAATTAATTATAATATATAAGTATATATATATATGTATATGGAACGTTTAGTTTTTTTTAAAGAGTTATCCATCAAAGTTGCTCTCTCCTGTGAATTATTTTTAAGCAGGATGACATAATGACATCCTGTCATTGCATTGGCATTGACATCATGACTTTGTGACACACAAGCTATTTATTTACCATGACATATGTGCTTTAGTGGGCACGTCTGCCCCTAATTTATTTCTTCTATTCTAGTATACACACAAGTGTGGTAATTTGCAGGTGTGACTCGTTTTTTTAAAATAATGTAGCGTTCAAGTGTGCGGAAGTTCCTACTTTTTTTTCAGATACTCATTGTATGTAAGTATTTTGTGTGTGTGTGTGGCGGTGATTCATGTAATAATTATCGTGTTACATGCAATTTTTACATTGTTCAACTCCATTTTAACCTCTGTGCCTTTAACTACCCACTACATAAGTTATAATTATATATCCCTTGAACAGATTGGGTGTTTTGTCACTGATATAATTTACAGACACATAAGTATTCCTTCACATTAATCTGGTTGTCAAAGTAATTTCATGTATGTAGTACTAGCCATAAACGAGGAGCATCTCCTAAACTGTAATTTCTTGCAGAATCAGTTCTGCACAAACTGAACCTATACAAATTGTTTTCTAGGGTTATAGTCAACATTCCTCATCATTCCTGTCCTTTCCAATCAGGGGAAAAGAACCGATCATACCATTCCTGACTTTCTCGTATAGTAGCCTACTATAGGACAAACTTGACCTGAATCTTCTTTACCTGACGTTCTCAACTGATTTTTTTTATTTCTGAATAATTCGATATAACCCTTTACAACCCAGCTTGTTTAGAATACTCCACATTATAGCAGAATCCGTTTTTTTGGAGTACCCCTTACGTATCTAATTACTTGTGTTTGTGTGTGTGTGTATGCATGTTTGTGTAAGTTCTGTAACAATAGCAATGAATAGTCCAGAAGATTCCTAGAAGAATTAGTCTACTTTGTGAGGATGCATAGTTCCTATTAGGTCCTATATATATATAATTATTAGTGGTAACATATCACACATTTTCTACTTTGCACAAATTAGATCCAACGACATTTTCATGTCACCATGTTCATTGATTGAAGTGTATGTATGTAATGTAGAGTCAATTCCCTTTTTATATATCCCAGTAGTTATGGAATTAATTCTGTCTTTAAACTAATATTTATAGCATTGATGCATGAAAATAAACTACTAGTACTATATAGAAGCCTGTTTGAAGTACCTGCAGTGTGTTTCCTCGAACAAGGTTTAATGTATGTAGATAGTAGATAATTATATATATTTGTAGTAATTAAATACATAATTCCATACATATGTAGGCTTACTTGTAAAGTTATCATGAGCTATTTTGCATGAGCTAAATGTGTATGAGCTAGTTTTTTTGATTTGATAATGAGCTAAGTATGTAAGTTATTAGCTATGTATATTCCATTGAAATTACTAAGAAATCCATGGGTTCCTAATACCCTACAACAATAACGTATGTATGTATGTATGTATGTATGTCCGTATGTATGCATGTGTCTGCTGAGTGTGATTTTTTTTTGTGAGGGTACCTACAGTGGTGACAGGGAAAAAGTGGAGGTGTGAGAGTAAGAAAACAGAGGTTGCTTTCAATAATACAGAATGTTACCATATTCTTGAGGATCTTTAAGTGTGAAGTGGATTCTTGCACTTGACAGCGAGTCAGTAGTATTTGAGGATGAGGTGAAAGTTGGATAATTTTTAATTTCCAGAATTGTTTTTGTTGTAACTGGCTTGAATAATTGCCTTGTGGAATTATTATTTATAGTAATAATTGAGTAACACTAGGAGTGTTGAATATATATTAATTGTAAGTTACATATGTATGTATATAATTAGCCGTGCAGTAGAGTGTGATGTTATTCAAGTGAGACAGATTTTAAACACCGATTATTGATTAGCTGTTTAGATTTTTTTTTAAACTATAGAAGTAATGGATGTTTGCATTATATATGTATGTATATGTGATTACAATAATATTATTATTACTCTCGACGTATGTATGTAATAATTACTTATGAGATAAAACATAGCGCATTGTACCTGTATATATATATATATTTAATAGTATTCATCCCATCTCTTGTAACCTCGCGTTCTCTCTCTCTTTCTCTCGGACATATTAAAACGTATTCTTTTCTTACAACAACAAATCTATCGGTTTCCGTATATTTTATTATACGTATGTAGTTATGTATGTAGCTTTGAAAATACGAATAGTTCTTGTAAATATACTTTTTCTGGGTATATTTCCTCGGAATGAACTCATCTTTCCCCCCCCCCCCCACATAGCTATTTATTATAGACAGTAAGTATTATGAGTAAAAAGGACTTTCTTACAACTGTATCCATTTTTTTTACTGCTCCTATCCTGTAACATTTATTAGTTCCAGGGCTTATAGGTTATTATATAATACTGATGTTTCCAAATACAATTTAACTTATGCCTCTGCCTTCCCTCTACTAAAAACCATGTCTCAATTCCCTTTCCTTATACTGTTTCCATTCCCTCACTCTTTATTTTTTGTGTACTGTAACTCACTCTCAGTTTTTCTTTTGTATCAGTTTGAATCAGTCCAGCTTTTTTCACTTACAATCTCATTACCCTTTTTTCTCTTTTTGGCTTGTACCATTTTTAATTAACCACCTTTTTATTTTAAACTGCTGTTGAAAGCTACACAGAAATATACTGAATTATTCCGCTTCACACACTACATATTTTTACATTTCAAAAAAATGAGTACGGGAGGAGTCGGTTCAGGACTACAACTACAGTTTTATTTTCCTTTCGTCTATCTCTCTTTTAAATATTTACGGTAAACTACAGTAAGCTGTCAGCTAAGCATAGTTCACATCAACAATAATTATTCTGATTATTTTCGGATTTTCTTTTTGGCCACACAAGGTACAGTGACAACAATGACGTAATTTAAATGCAGTGGTTCACACGCAGGTATACTATTGACCTCACAATTTTAAAGATACCTCTCAATAATTTTTCCTGTCAGGTAGTAATTATTGGAAAAAAAGCTCAAAGAATTCAAAGTAAACAACAACTCATATATGTATGTGCAAAATTCTGAATGCTTTCAATAATATTTTATCAATGAAGATTTTTAAAATGTTTCATTTGTCAATAAATCAGTGTCATTTTGTGGAATTGAAACGTCTTTCTAGTTAATTCATTAACTTACTGTAATTAAGCATTACAGGGCCTGTAATTCACAGTAATTAGCTTGTTTATTTAAGAAGTTAGTTATGGGAAGGAAGGAAATGTTAGGAAGGATTTGAAATGCAGCAGTTCGTACGCAAGGAGTCCTAGCAAAAAAAAATAAAGATGTTGAAAAACTTGCTCTTCTTTTTGTAAATATTATTACTTTCCTTCCGATTGGCTAGTTAATATATTTTTAGTACTTTGTCACCTTGCATATATTTTTTATACAACATGTCCGCTTGCTCCGTATCTAGTATTTTAAATGTATTTTTTTTTGTAATACCATAAATGTTCGCAAGTGTGTATATATATGTATGTACATATCTGTCCCGTCATGTGTACTGTGCGCCCTATGTATAATTACGCATATGTAATTATATTATGTACCTACTAAAAAACCATGGAGCTGGGATTGCAGATCACTACTACAAGTTTAGCTGTCTGTTGTGTTCACAATAAAAATATCATCTACCATGTATCCATCACTGTAGCAGTATGTAATAATCTATCGTAACAACATAGAAGTTTGTTCAGTGCGTACCTATAATATAATGTATATCTCCCTTAAAATTTGTATAACTTCCCATTGTGGAACCTCCCAGCTACATATGTACGTAATTGACACGTGTATTGTGCGAATTCTATAATAATTACCTTTTTGTGTGTGTTTTTGTAAGCATTTCAAAAATTGAAGTCTGTAGTAGTTCAAGCTTGAGGAGAAATCAGGCCTATAGTATACACAGCATTGGTGTTTGTGTTTGTCAAAACGGCGCTATATTTGGCAGTTTCTGCAAGACTAGTTGTAATTCAATGGTATACTATATAACATATGTGAAAACATTGCTTGCAATTAAAACTATCCTAAAAAGAGCCCCTTTTGGTTTACAAGAAGCTACAAATGTCCCTAAAACTATAATCATTGTTTGTCTACACACTCTTCATACGTCGTTTTCGGATTATTATTACCTTTTTTTATATAGAAAAAGCCACAACCTTTGAATGTGTCTGTGTGCCAACATTTTTTAAAATGTCCATAATAATTACTACTGGTTTCGTCGTGAAAAGTAAAAACAATAGTTTCTCAAACTGGGAGAACACGGTACAAACATGTGTGTGTGTAATTATATGTGTGTGTGTGTGTGCATTTGGAATGAATTTAAAATTATATTTTTGTATGTACGTCAATAATGATTATGGTTATACCTCACTATAGTATCACTGTGTGTAAACTATTATAATAGGATTCTCTTTTTTTACAAATCATCATAATTAATAGAGGTTTAGGTATAGATATAGATAAGTATAACGAGGAGTCATCCTTTGTATGTATAGAGTGTTTCAAGAAAAAAAAAGTTCAAACACAGAAGCAACACCTTCCTACTAATATACACAGGTCGAATCACATTTATAACAATAAAATTGCCTAACCATAATATTACTAGCCAGGGTCCCCCCTCCCGCCCCGCCTCCCCTGCGGGACAGCAAGGAAATAAAATGTATTAAATAACATGAAATGTTATTGCGAGGATAGTATTTTAGTGCATAGAAAATACGTGGAGGTAAGTAGGTACATCATATACACTGTATACAAGTAGTAGTCATTTTGATTTCTCACAAATTGTTTAAATTTTCTAGCAGTAATTACTATGTTTAATGTAGAGGAGACTCTAATAGCAGTTATATTGGCACCCACTACAAACACTCTAGTATTTCATATTTAAAATCACCTGAAATATATATTCTAAACTGATGCTAAAAATATTAGTGAGTCCACCCTATCAACGAAGAAGTACTGACCTAGATCCATTTGATAGTGAACTGAAGACATGGAAGCAAAAAATAATTGATATTAGACCCTATATACATACATATGCATGTATCAGGAGATACACTCTCACTAAAAGGACTCCCTACTTTCTCCGGTAAAGTTTGTTCATTAAAAGTCATTCGGAAGTGTTTACGCCAACATCAATTGACATGATTAGAAGCACGGATGCAAAACAACCTGTCCTGTAGTAGTGACATAATATATGTATATACATATTGGATGTACCCTACACATTTCATGTATCTGGATGTATGTGTAAAATTGATTCCCGCGGACGAGTAATATATTGTTTGTTTATATATGATTATTATAAGTAATAATTAATTATATGTAGATATATATGTAATTATATATAACAGTAATAATATAAATACAATTAGCAGATTATTTTCAAGAGGGGCGGGATTCACTGATTGTTACATAAACGTACAGAATTATGGTTTGTACGGAGGTATACACATTTAATATACATAGAGTCATAGTAGTAGCAGATGAAGATCGTAACGTCACATTACTTCCCAACCACCCCCCCCCCCGCATTTCCGTTACAATCAAACTCTGTATGAGTACAAGGTTCTTGTATATATGTATATGTAGTAGTAATTATGCATGTATAGTTTTTTTTACAGTATAGTTATTTAATGCAAGTTCTAATTTAATATCAGGTGGGGATGTCCTCTCCCCACGTCCCCCTCCCCCCTGACTTTTGTTTCCTCACACTGGAGATCGACTACTAAAAGCGATATCAATAATATAATTTTATACGATACCTCGATAACTTTATAATTTAATATTAGACATATACACTGACAGAGAATTCCTGCTTTGCCACTCGTTGGACTGTTTCAAAGTTGTCTCTTTATTTTGACCTCTCCAAATATACCTATACCTCGTGAACTAACAACATATATTTTATGACTCAGCTTTTTCTTCAAGTGTCCATTATTTCTTTTGCGGAGACACACAGTTAGTTTATGTTTGCTCTGATACGCCTACACGTATATAAATGGATGCATGTAATGTGTAGCTGCTTTCCTCTCTGACTGTATATTAGTTTTTTTCCCCCCTCACTATATTTTACACGCTTTGATCAGTAATAGAAGTAGGAGTCAGAGTAATTAAAAGCACACACGCACATACACTATATATACATATATATATACATATATATATACATATATATATAATGTAATGTGTTTTTAGAGCAGAAGGAAGAATGTTTTGTTGTTGAATATCTCACACTCTCTCTCTCTCTTTCTCTATAGAAAATTGTAGAAGTAATTTGTTCCATGTACGGAATTGATTTTTTTTGTTTGTTATCAGTAATAATAATTATTATAAAATGCAAATAAATACAATGATTTTTTTTACCTGTACTTTGTCCCCCTTGGCGCTGAACTACTACACATGTAAATGACGACCATAATTACTAGTTTGTCATAAGATTTCGAACACAAGAAAAAATGTATAATTACCTTATACATCTCTAATATTGCCGTTGTGGATGCACGTGTAGCAATAATCGTAATATATACATAACAGTAATCATAATTAATAGTGGCATGTACAGTATGTTGTATGAAAATGCCCTCATACATATAAGCTTCTTATGTTTTTTTTTCTTCTTTGGAGTAAGTATGTATGTAGATAATCATAGGAAATATCTGATCTCGCTTAAGATAAGAATATAACATTAACATGATTCATGAGCTTCAAGTTGTATGTATGTAATGTACATTATATGTATGTAATGTACATTATATGTATGTAATGTATAAGTACTAGTAATGTGTATAGCCACTGGGTAAGATTTAAAGTGGTCAGGAAGATTTTCGATGATACTTGATTCTTTTGCTTTGACTAATAATTAAATATAGGTATCTACATAATGGATAATAATACTTACGTTTACTGTATAGGATTATACAAGTTTTTTTTTTTAAGTTTAATAATAATAATTGTTTTGGCGTCCTACGTCTTCCTATTTCTTGGTTAGTTTTTATAGTAATACACTTGATTAATGTATAGAATGATTTCATTTGCTTGGGAGGACTGAGAATAATATTTTTTTTTTGGAAAAGATAAGGAAGTATGTAGTTTTACTCATCAGTTGATTGTTGGTGGTGTTGTTGGGAGGGCTGAGGCGGGGTTGGGGAGGGACAGGATGCCGCCATTGGGGACATCACAGCCTCAGTATTTCGACGCTTGATCTTCGTCTTCTTAAGCATGGTTGCCTGGAAATAGAAATATGGACACAGTGAAGATCCGCAACATAGATTTGAGGATGAACTTGGGAGAGGAGCTAAATTCCCCTCCTCTCCCTATCCCCTCCACTCCTTGTCGCATCATCATCATTTACTCACCTTAAGAGCGGATTTGAGAACAACGACATCACCAGGGCTTTGGATCCATGGCTCGCCATCAACTTGTACGGGCATGTCAGTATTGAGACGGATCTTGATATGACCTCCTTGCGCAATTCTCATAGCTGACCTGAGTCCAGACTGGATCTGACCCAGATGCACCACACCTGTGACCCCTACAATCTCAAGCATGCCATCCCAATGATTCGGCTTAGAAAATTGGTCTTCACGCTCAGGTCCCCAAGGATTTGCACCAGAGCCCCAACTATAATATATAATGACCGTATTAAGTTCCACTACAGATCCCCTGGGTGACAGAGAAGGGTGAAGTTACAGCCTCAACAGACTTTCTTTTTTCTACACTAAAAAAAAAACAGGGAAGAAGAACTGGGCACAATACAGAAAATACCGGGAGTCCCAAATTGAGGGTAAATACAGTACCTCAAAATATTTAAAATGATTATTCCTTCGACTGGAGGCAGCTCAACATGTTTGCCATCCACCTCCAAGCGAATTTCTTTATGAAGATCTTTGCACATTTTTCTTGAGACCATTTTTCTGAGACCCATTTTGACATAGACACCCTTATTATGCAGTCGGGAGTTGAATTTATTTGGATTCTCCTCTCGGGCATTATGGAAGTCCAAACAGAGATCAGCGTCAATTCCAATTCCAAAGTAATTATTCATCACATATATTGCCGTGTTATCTTCACTCTGACTTGAACCCACTTGCACTGTGAAGCATAACAAACATAAAATAATAACATTAAAGCTTTAGCACCGATTCCCACGGTAATACACCAATCCCGCATAGTATATGCAACTATAGCTACTTTTGAGCCTCTTTCCCTCAACCTGTTCTTTTCTGCTTTCATGCTTTGTCATAATTGACAGTTGACCTTTCCACGGAGTGCACACATGGAAAAGTTGTTTTACTCGCCCATATACTTTTATTGTAATTTCTTCCCATGAACATTTCCCGTTGTGGTACGAATGTATGTATGTATGTATACTGTACCTATGGGTAGAGTGGGTCTGAGGAGTTTGGTCATCAAATCATTCCATTTAGTGAGGGTGGGAGAAGGAGAGAGAGAGAGAGAGGGGGGGGGGGTTGGGTAGACAAAAGAAACAAGAACTCACAAGCTTGGTTGACGGCCACTTTGTCATCCGCTTTTTCGTCAGGATGGAACACGACAGTCCATCTGTCGAGCCGAATTTCTTCCGCCTCAATGACATCCTTCAAGAGCGTCATTGCATCCTCTCCCCCAGTGTAGCCAGGTCCCCACCTTAGCACCCGAGCCAAATCATTACCAGTTCCAAGGGGAACAATAGCACATGGAGGGGAAGAACACTCGGAGTCTTGTCCGACATTGTCCAGACACTGAAGCACCCAGCCGATGGTACCGTCTCCCCCACATACCAGAATTCGGTAGTTGTTTATATGACGGAAGACATACAGTCCTGAAATTGTAACAACTTCTGTCAGTCTCCGACCCAAATTATTTCCAAAAGCTACGGAGCCATATAAGCACTTTGAGTACTAAGAAATCTTTATATTTCTGGCTCCTCAAAAATAATTACACACGCTATATATAATTACGGGAGGAGGAACAATAGCATATAATTATACACAGATATTGTACAAACACTACTAGGTATAAATAGTTCCCGGAGATGTCTCACCTGGAAGGGGTCCACCGTTATCCAAATCAAAAACTTGATACGGATTCAATAATTTTCGGAATGACGTGACAAGTTCCAGACCCTGACAACCACCGGATTTCACGTTGACGAAGACAAGAAGGGGAGTAACCCCGGCTGGAATCATATGCGAAGCCAGTGCAGGAAGAAGAAGTACCAGAAGCGTCTTATCATCATGAACAGACTCCCTTAGAACGTAGTAGGCTCGGACTGCCTCATTAGCATCCTCATAAGTAATCACAACACTCCCATACTCATAGTAGATAGGACCAATGCAGAATTTACTACTTCGACCCAGAAATTCAATGAGGACGTTTTCATACTGCCTTTGACTCATATTTGGGGGAAGGTTCCCCACAAATAGGGCAACTGTGGGTCCATGTGGATCCTCTGCTAACTGCATGTGAAACCGGACATTCTCCATTTGACGCACAGAGTCCCGAGCATGTTCCTTCAACATCAACCAGGGTTTCTCATCTCGTTCCAGGACTCTCTCCGTCACTCCACCTGGAAATTTCCAGAGGTTCCATTTCAATCATTCCTCTGTTAAATGTCCATTATTATTTTTTTTCCTACAGAAACTCCAACGTTTATGAAAATTTCAGCTTCCAATTCTCACTCCTTTTATGCTTTCAGCTTTCAATTTAGCTTCGAAGAAATTCAATTTCAAGATTTTGGTCAGGTCATGATGATTCATCAAGACATTTTATGGAAAGTATTAAAAATTGATGAAAGTATGAAGTGTGAATTAATATGTACCTAATAATTACAGCTCTTTATACATAGATACTATATTTACCGAATCGGTTTTGTGGGGCTGTGTATTTTCTGTGGAAGTCTGAGTCGAGAAGTTTCTTTAAAAAAATCTCTCACAATTTTGCTGGAGTAACCAATAACTGTTTAGTACTCTGACTGATCCACCTCCACCCACGTAATGTAGGTTTTAGAAAGGTATTAGGGTATTGTTGGACTTGACCTTGTTACGTAAAATTTATGTCTGTGTATAATTATTATAGGTAAAGGCAAGTATGCCAGTAGCATATATAATGATGATACTTACGGAGAAAGTACAGATTAGAGAAAATCCTAGTTTTTTTTTTGCACTGTATAGTCAAGTTGTTGACAGACAGTATCATTGCTGTCGTGTATACATTACTTGAGGGTAGAACTCCTCACATTCATCTCATCTGGCGGTGGACAGATATAGAGAGACAGAAAAAGAGTTCTCTTGTTCAGGTAAATACTCTGATCAACATCTGCATCTATCTATTCAGATTATATTAGCTTAAGGATTACTTCATGTATTTTATTCTTGTTGACACAGTATTTTTAGATGCAGTCAGTCATTCCAGGGTAAAACTTCAGATTTAGCTCTGTATGACTTTGCTGGTTTGGGAGTAAAAAAAACCTAACATAGTAGAAATGTTCATATGTATGAGTGACGCATGAAATTGAAAACAGCGTGTCCAACAAACCTCTAAAAAGGTTTCGCAACTCTTCAACTTTTTTTTCTCCCTTTTTCGCATACCCTACTTTTTTGGGGCTGATTATATATGGAGCTACACTTACTGAATATGTAATATTGTGTACTATAGAACCTAGGATGCAGGAAAAGAGAGAGAGAGGGAGAGAGAGTGAGAGAGAGAGAGAGAGAGAGAGAGAGAAATGGAAACTTAGACTTCAGCCAATTTCTCTGAAACCCAATCATATGAATTCAGTTGATGTATCCATATATAGTCTCAGGGATGAAAATACACAAATACAGATACACCAAAGTTTTCATGTCTCAAAACACGGCTACAAAAACACTCTCAACCTCGTATACCCAAGTAGTATGCAGACATCTATTGAAATATTATTTTTACAATTCACGTGTCAACCCCCTGCTGAAATAAACTGTGACTTGTTTATCTCGCTATATACGAACCTAATACTACAGAGATATTTAGAGACAAGTAAAAGACGCGGGTTTCACGTCTGCATCTGTACATTTCTCTGAAGCTGGAATGATGACGTCGAAGTACATATATTTTCTAAAATCAGAACTTACAACAACTTACAAATTCCTAGCGTTTCCCAATAATAATCATATGCATAACTAAAAGGGTACATATATGTGCACATTTCCCCTAAATACCAGTTTTTTTTTTGAGGAAAGTGGGAACTCCACGAGTATATTTTACTCGCACTTCTCCCTGCCTTTGCTTTCAGATTTCCCATTTAAAGAGATACATAACTAAGTATGTGCACTTCCCCTACACATCTACGTACGCATGTATGTACGTATGAACTTCAGATATCTACGTCTAACTTGTAAAACTTTCCCTTGAATTTCCGCATCATTTTCAAAAGGTCAAACCTACAAGTCCAAAGCAGACTTGATCAAGTTGAAGTTCTTTCACACATGCAGTCTGCTCCAGCCCCAAAGGCTTATTGTTTCCCATTTGTGTTGAGCTTAAAAGAGGTAATTTAACAAGGGCACTAGTCTTTACATGTGATGATATTCCCCGGATAAAAATATAAATCAAACCGAAAGTGGATTTCAAATAAGGGGGGAATATTCACCTCTGACGTTCAAGCCTTTTCAGCCCGTCAGTTAAAAGTCACCAAAACATTTGTTGAATGCATGCCCCCCTCGAGGGACCATTGGATGAAGATGGGTTGATGAAATATATTTCAAAAATCAAAGCAATTATGATTGAGCAGCTATCTCAAGAGTGCCTATAGTTTTAGGTTAAAATCCTCCATAAATCATAGACGCAAGGGACTATAATGAGTTGAGAGGGGAGGGGGAAGTTTTCAATAAAAATAATTCTATCAGTGGAACATTTTCAAGCCGGGAGGGACGTATGGAACAATTTACGGAAATTGGACCTTGATTGCCAAAGCCATTCCCTGTCTAAATTGGATATGACTACATATATTTGCCCATAAGACAGACACACGTCATAAAATCATTAATAATAGCACAAAGGCCCTGCAATGTGAGAGTGTCGGTGCGGTATACAAGGGAGGGATGCAGGCGTTGATAAAGCTACATAATTCTCCCTAGTTATTATGGATTTTGACTACGGAAGAAATCCAAAGACTGACTCAGAAATTATAGACATTTTAACTTCCGACACATCCTTGCTGGAGGTGCACGGGGGCTCTTGTCTCATGGACATCTCTCTGTAGTTGTAATACTCAGGGCAGGATTGAGATATTTTCCATATAAGTATATAGAAAGTTAGTTGTCCATGGTTACATATGTATACATATGGTATCTGAACATTTTCATACCCGGAGATGATTTCCATGACGTAAATGTAAGTTTTTACAAACCACACAAGGCATGAGAATTTCACGTGAAAAACTAATTGAAAATTGAGTAGGAGTTCAAAGTCAAAAAATTCTAATAACAAAATGTCTGGATTTTGATATCAATGCCCCAGCTCAGGGAAATAATACTACACACTCCTAATGAACTTGCTTCTTCAGTTACTTTCTCCCAATATGTTTGTTTATCATTAGCCGTCCCTCACACATCTCCTGACACATGGGCCCATGTACTACAAGTAAGTATGCTGAGTTAAGTAAGAGCTGTCTCTGACGTCCCCTCCCGTGCGTAAATCCAGCTTAGGAAACTATGGGAATAGAGTATCAATAGGAAACGTTTAGATTTTTCCTATGGGTAACTTTAGTTTCTTATAGTTAAATCTCCTATCATGTAAGAATTACGCAACGATAGGAAAGGTTTAGGTATTTCCTATGGGCCACCAGTTTCTCCTATGGGAATCCTGTAGCGTTCAGAAAGACGTTTCTACGCATGTCACTCTGTACTTGCGCGATATTTAGTTCCAGCGGGAAAATATTTTAACTGCAGCACCGGATCACAGCATATGCTTAAGAGACACGTTGCAGAGACTTGTGTGTTGACTCTCGTGTGACCTGTAACTCTTTTTGGATTCCTTTCTGGTGAGTACTTCAATTATTTCAAGTTATTTATTTTAGGTAGTCAAATTAATGATAATTATTAGTGCTCCATACATCGCAGTGAAAACCCATTCTATGCTTTAAGAGCACAATAGTAGTTCTCTTCCTTAAGAAACATAGTTATACAAATAATAGCAAAATAAAACTAAATATATTAATAATTGTGTTGCTATAGTAGTAAGCTCTTAGAAATGTTTATATTTATTAGTTTAAGAAATCTGGAAGTCAAAATAATTATACGTATGTACGTATTATAAAGTGGTTAATTATTCTTATAAAAGGAGTAAAATGACATGCAGCGTACCGTTATGAATTAGTTTTAATTACACCATTACTAGTATTTTTTATCTAATTAGTTGTTTCAATATGTATATACATAGATTATTTTAATCATATTTAGGGATTTTTTGTATGCAGTAACATATGTTGCAGAAATATTAATGCATTTATATATTTTTTTTATTTCAGAAATCCGGGACTGTGAACGTCAAGAATTGATTATTTAATTTGTTTTGTTCCTTGTTTGTAGAAAATTAATGTTTCCATAAAAAATATAATAAATTATTAAATTAAAACATTTTAATGATTGTGATACAGGTTGAGTACTTGTAGTTTTAGGATTCTGTAATATTGTTTATTAAGTTGCATCAAACAAAACCTGCATCAATGTAATATGTGTAGGAGCGAGCTGGTCGGATTCCTATAGAATCTTCATAGGAGAAACTATAGGATACTACAGACATTTCTATAGGAGCGCATATATCAGAAAGGGTCCCAATTTCCTATTAATAAATCCTATAGTTCAAAACTATAGTATTCCATAGCCAATTTCCGCGCGGGCTATTACATATAAGTTCAACAGGAGCATTACCTTTGTCCAGGGTGAGTTTTAGCATTCGGTATGACAAGGCAGACTGCGAGTCTAGTCCGAATTGATCTAGAGCAGCTGCTATCACTTCAGCCACTGTTGTGTCATCAGTAACAGGAATGGTGGCATTACTTTGAGCCGTCTTCAATCGTCCTGAATACACTTGAACCTCTCCGGATCGTTCATCCTCCCTACATAAATCAATGTTTATTCGTTTAGTGGGCAAAAACCTTCACTTACCTATGTACATATCTGTATGTATGTTATATCTACATGTAATTATGTATAATTATTATATAGTCAACCCCCCCCCCACAAAAACTATTTTACACTCCCTCACAATTAGATCTTATAGGCAGATATAGGTATAGGTAAATGCCAAATGCTCGTACACAATTCTATTATCATGGATGGATTTTTTAAGTATGCATCATGTCATCACGATCCATACGGACGGACGGACACTGCTCATTCTGAGACTTGAGACCAGGCCCGTCCCTTAATTTACTTATCGAGACGACAGCACGGTTTCTACAAGTGTACTAATTTGAAGTTAATTTGATTTTAAAAGCAAAATCATCCGATCAAAATACAGTACAGGTAGGAGTAGGTACTTAATGGGAAAGATCAATTTTGGAAGTTTGTGCATATGTCTCGGAAATCTAATTGGGTGAAGTACATTTTGTGGAGTCATTATGGAGGACTCACCTGAAACGAAGGAACACGGCTGGTCTCTTGCCTTCCCGTCGTTTTAAATTCATTATGGGGTGGGGGTCACAGAGGGGAGCCTCATCATCATAGGCATCAGTCAAATAGTAATTCTCGGTTTGTTTGATAATATGAAATGCTCGGAGAGCGGATGCCAGGAGCTGCTCTGCCGATGTATATTTTGAGATATGAACAGGTCGAAATTGTCTTCGTCGTAGTCCTTGGTTCCCATCGTAGACTTTGATAGTCTCCTCCTCCTTCTCTTTATCATGACCTTTGGATGAGCTGGCGGGTGAGTCGGACTCGGAGTCTCCACGACTTGCCAAGGGTTTCGTGTCACGGTCACCACTGCTAAACTCTTCGGATATACTTCGGGCTGTACACAAGTTCACAACTCATACTTTTTACTCTTTCACACACACACACGCACACACACACACACTCACACACTCACAAGGGCAATGACAATAATTAACCCTCCTGTTCTATATATTAAAGAAACAGCATCTTCAAATGCATCAGGTTGCTCGATCAATTTTTTTTTCTCCCCTGTAGATAATTATATTTACTGTACTCATTCTTTCTAATGCTGTGGAGATATCTACATATAATTATGTATGGTCACAGGAGAAAGCACTCTGACGATAATATAGTACAGACGATCATCATGGCAATCATCATCATTATAGGTAATTTGTACTACCTATGATTAATGAATAACTGCGAACCATTTTCTCTCTTAATTTAATGTCTCAATAATAATTATTCCTCTCCAGATGTTATCGTACTCAATGAGGCAGCATTCAGAGAATTACTGTATTATTGGTAATTCATACATACATACATAGTTAGTAATCGGCTCAATCATGAAACTTACTGCTTGTTCTTTACTGTAGGTATCTATGTGTACCCCTCCCATATGATCAAATCATATGCACACTACAGTGCTATTACCATGAATAATTAATTATTGGCGATTCCTTAGTTTTAGAATATTCAGACGACACTTCCACTTATCAATAAATTAAGTCATTGGTATTACGGCACTGTCAATACTGTACAAATCTCCAGTCAGTGCGAGTACACAGGATAGTGCTGTAATTTTTGTGCAGAGTCTCTCCACCATACAATTAGATATTGTAAGAAAAGAGCCTTGGAAAAAAAGAGGACGGACGGAAATGTTGAATGAACATCATGAAATACTTATTGATACACAATAATAATAATTATTATTATGAAGTCATACGCAAAACAAAATATGCACACACCTTATATACTGTAGCCATGAATTCTATATAGAGTAATTTACACTAAACAGAGTAGTTAAAAAAAATTGCGGATTAGATGTATCAATAAGTATTATGTTTATTTTTATTTATTTTTTTTGCAAAAGAAAGACTAATACAAAATGTGTCTGAAAAAAATAAGCTGCGAGCAACCCAAGAGAAAAAATGAAACTGAAGAAAGCATTGAAAATTATAAGTACAAAAAAAAAAAACCCAGACGTTGGCACTCACCTCGGATCAAGGGTATTAAATGAGATCGGCGCCGCTTCTTTCTTCGGTAACACAGATGTTGGGACTTGACACATTCTAAGCGTATAAGCAAATCAGTTCCAAAACAACTCAAACAACGTAAAAATTGTTGTGGCTTGATATAGATATTACATAAATAGAAACACGGAACAATAGTAATTTTCCAATTCTTCCTATATATATATATATATATTTTTTTTTTAAATTTTCTATCTCTATACTACTAGTGAGTTATCTGTGACCTAACATTCTAATGATAGTGGGTCTGATTCAAATTATATGTGTCCACTCAGTAACTAGGTCACGTCTCTCCGCTAGAAATTATCCCTGCTCCCTTAAGCTGTACTGCAAAAAGCAGTGTGAGTTTATTAATTTCAAATTGATAAAAAATAATAATAATAATTAAGGATAATAATGTAAATCAGGTTAGGATTGACAATTGACAATGTTATTTGAAATGCGAAACAAATCCCAGTTACTGAAAGAACAATATAATGTGACTTAAATAGTAATCTCTACTATAGTGAATTGTGTAATTACTTAGATCATCATCTGAATTGTAAAGAGACTGAGTGAGAGACTGGTGTTGTGAGGGATAGATTTGGAAGGCGATAGTTGTGAGTTCTATGGCACTACTGATAGGATGCTGTGACTGTGATTATAATATTATTATCATAGACAAAAAGCTGATAGTTGAACTGTTACATTACCTACCGAGTGGACTGATGTGTGATCTGACTTTTTCTCAACAATTACAGAGTTGACGGGGTTGTGAAAAGTATTGGAGATTGACGACCGTGTAATATCTAATACTTTGTTACAGACAATTCATTTTAAAAACTGACGGAGTGAGATTGTAAATGATGTAAGATAAATGTAAATATGTATGTACAAAAGAGTAGATATTTAGAAAATAATAAATATATTATATAGGTAATGAAATCAGATTAAAGTTTCAAGTGGAGGTGAACTAATGTTTTTTTTTTTTTTTTGGAAATCAGTGATAATTAATAATTATAATACAAAATATGTACAAACAAAAATAAAAGGACAGGAGGACAGTAAAACCAACAACACATAATAATAATTATTACAGACCAAAATAATAATAAAGAAATTTAAATTAATAGCAAAAACTAAACTTGATCAGTTCTACCCATGCATGGAAGTATAGTCAAATCTAAAATATAGATAGATAGCATGTGGTTCTAAAACAAGCTTCAGCGCATTTGATTATTATTACTAGAGATACATTCTACCAACTCAATTCAAACTCTATACATGGTGAGTGTGTGGCTTTGGTAGAAGGTGTTATTAGAAAATATGAGAGTGCGAGAAAATGCTTTCACTACTACATGGAATGACAGAGAGAAAGTTCCATGATTTTTCCATGATGAGCATCTGCAATTCTAGGCTTATGGTCTTAACTTGGACACTCCCTTAGGGTTGGTCGAGTTGGGAACTTGGGATCGATATTTTATGTTAATTTTAGGCTCTCCCATACATTACATGAATACGCGATCATTTTTTCTCTTGCTAATTCCCCCCAAGCATTATTTTAAATGCTGGTTCTTCCCCCTTTGCGTGCTCTCACAATTACACTTTTTTTTCAAGCTAAGAGAGAGAGAGAGCTCCCATGTAATTATTTAAATATATATTTTTAGAACCCGTAGATTTTTAGGAGTTGAAGCCGTAAGCATGCACCGTATAGGATCCACACTACAGTACAGTATACACTCTGTAGCATTGAGAGAAAATAATGAAAAACTGGGAGTTGAATGAACAGCATTATTATTTCCAGTGTTGTAAATAACATGATTAACATCTTCATATTGATTTTATTTGATTTCCTCCCAACTCGAAATTCAACCCTGGCGATCCAAGGTACTTCCCATAAGATACTACCACTGTGTAATGAATCTAGTACAGAAGCGTCTACAGTCTACATCCCGTTGAGCCAAAAGTACTATTTCTGATAGGTCGTATGCTATTACCATTTGGGTTCTACAGAATGAAATTACAGCATTTCCTCCTCAACCAAGAGGAAAGTTACATATGCACAAACTGTCAAGTGTCTATGGGCCTAGTCTCTCCGGGTCCAACTAAGGTCTATATTAAATGGAGAGAGTCACCTCCTGGCCTACATACTCATATGCAAATTGGTATATGAACATTTTGGAAATTGCTAGTGTAATTATATTACTTACATATAGAGCTATGCATAATTTGCGTACAACAGGAGAGACACAAGTTGAACTTCTCCTTGAATGCACTACATTTGGGGTGACAAGGTATACATCGTAAATACGGTATTTTAATTATGCACTTATGACGTAGCATGTTTTTCGAACCGAAACTAGGAGGTTACAAGCGATGCGACCTTTGAGTAAACCTCAACAACCTACACTACTTCCAGCCTACGATCCATGTATATACATAATATAATAACAGTTCTGTACAGGGCATACACTTCACTAGAGGAATTTCACATCTCTCCCAGTGCTCACTATCATCAGTAAATATCAGAATATCATTAGAACGGAATAACAGCGAAGACTCTATAGTGAGTAGGGAGGGGTGATCAAAAATCGATCACTGTTCTGACTACAAAACTACAGTGCATGAGAGAGAGAGAGAGAGAGTACTCTTCAAGGATCACCTTTGTTGGGTATTTTAGGTCAGACATTTCCTCAACATATGGAATCATTAATGATAGAGACTGACTACACTACTAACAACAGTTATCACACAATATAATTACTATTTCACTTACGGCAAGAGATCTCTCTCGTCATGACATCTTTGGATTTGAGGATCTTAGAGGAGACTCCAAGGATGGTCTCCATTGGAACCTCCGTCCTGGGAATGGACACTGCATGGGGCGGAAGGTAGATTGGCTCAAGTATACCAAAACAACATTCAGGCGTCACGGATTTGTGACATGCTGCATGGGCAGTAATCCCACACCATTCACACCTGCAAAATTAACCAAAATATAAAGTAATCATTTTTTTCATCATCCGATTTCAATGCCTTTCCAAAAAAAAAAAGAAGAAGAAGGAACGCAAAATTATAATTTATTGGACGTAGCTCTAACTACATACTAAATTCCGTAAACCCTCGAGTTTAAGGGAATCCATAAATAATACCGAATAATATCTGACAAAATGAATCCCACATTTTTGATAGACACGGAAAGAGATGAGTTAAATTAAGAGGTAGATTCATATTTGCTCCATAAAGTATTATATAGCCCTTGTATTACTTCAAGTATCTAATTTTAGTAAAATGATCCCTTCAGCATTTACGGGGAAGCCGTTTCCCACTAAATCTTGATTAATACAGATATGCCCAAGTTGGTAATTCCAGGAAAAGTATTAAATTAGTACTTGACAATTTCCATTGGCAGACTATACGTAGATACGTGCAGTCATGATAATCTGATAAGCACTATATAGATCTAGCTGGGTTCCTTATGCTCAAGTATTGGATTCAAAATGAAACTCATCCTTAATCGTATCAATGAAATGACTTGATCCCTATGAGACATGTACCGGGGCTGTACCAAAGTGAAGATACCCTCAAGGAATGCCTCCCATTTATTTTTAAAATTAGCATCTTGATGAAACAGAAAATCGGCGAAGCCACAACAATGAATTGAACAAGGTTTAGTTAGAAGATCAATGAAACCACACAGTCTCAGTGTATTTTGAAAAGACTGTAATGAATACATAGCTATGCATACCTATGTATACTTAAGGAACCAAACGAACTACAATTTATTATTAGAGACTTTGAAAGGTTAGACTTTTCCAATTCAATTTCACTTTTAACTCCCAACTCCCCTCTAATGTTCAATTAGGTATCAATGCATGGCTGCTCTCGAATTATTATTTGGCATTAGTGCGCTCTATAAAAGATGTCTGTCTGGTCGGACTGGAGGAAAAGCGATTTTCATGGAAATAATCTTTTAAGGGCGAAACCCTCTTATCAATTCAATCAAAATTTCCCCATTCGGAGTGAATATATGGAAATTAATTAGTACTAATTATAAATTACTTTTTCTTTGGTAAAAAAAACAATTATACTTGTCTTAGTCCTAAACTTCCCAAAAATAAAAATCGTATGCTTCTGTGATGCATGAAAATAGTAAGGAAATTCTGAAGACAAATTTCAAACGTGATCTACCAAATTGGACTTCAAACTTGAGTATTATCATGCGGACGCTACAATGTACAATTTCTGGAATGTTTCTGGCAGCTGAAGTTTTAGGATTTTTAATAAAATATGTAGATGAGCGATAACTTCGAAAAAGAATATTTCAGCATTACCTGCAAAAAAAAACCTGAAATGTAAAGAATGGTTTCGCCGAGAGGAAGTAATACAGACATTTACATGGAATTAAATGCTGGGAGAGTCAGAACTAGACTCATCCCATTTTTGACCATACAAATCATCTTTTCAACCATGTTGGGTCTAATGATGGTAAAAATTATTGTAGAAACAAAAACTAAATACCAAAAGTTGAAGAATCAATTTTTGACAGGGCTCTTGCTTGAAGGAAAAAATATAATTTCTATATATACGTATTTATCTAAAAACCTCTGCATTCTACAGAAACAGGATGTTTGCATGCTGGAAATAAAATAATGAGACTAGAGGGTCAACAATTGCAAGGAAGTTTGATAATTTGAACTTACTTGTAGCCTGCCAGACACTCGCTGGACCAGCAGGCCTTTTTGCAAACAGCGCATTTGGAACTGGAGGCGAGATTCCCCTCTCGCCAATGGTGAATGTGCCTGACATTTTGAATTTCTCGTCCAGGAAAATAAGTGGCACATTCTTTACAATTCGGCACAGATAACTCAACGCAGTCAATGTGCACAAAGTAATCACAAACTAAAGGGGAAACAGATTTGAGCAAAATTAGTCAAGGTAATCAAAACACCCATACATAATTACATACATACATAGTTCTCATATACAATTTTGAAGGATTGGGATAGAGGATGAAACCAAGGCTTACTTTCACATTTAACAGCACTACTGTCATCCAGTCGCTTACGGCAAACTTGGCAAAATTTTCTTTTGAAGTGCCCCGGTTCTGACCAACAATGTGCCACCGGAGTCTGAAATCACAAAAGTAACAGTGAATTTTTTTCATCGGGTATTATTCCTTCCCTTTGAATAAGGCTAATTGCTTGAGTACTGAAAACAAAACAAAAAACGATTAGCATTCTTGAGGTGGGATGCAATATATTGTTACCTTCACATGGCTCATAGCCACTGTAGAACATGGCGTTACAACTGATTTCATACATCGTTCGTGCACCACAAAGTTACAAACTGGAAAGATACAAAGATTTCATGAAAGTCACATAGCATTTTCTGGAGTCTCTCCATTTCCTTAAAAGGAAAAATATCTTCCCCAAATTGAAAGCATATAAATAATTAGGTAAATACATATGTACGGAGATTATAATTAAGTTGGGACAATAATTCAATTGCAAGTCTTTGGAGTCCAAACCTGCAATAATTTCAGAGCATTGTTATAACAAACCCACTTTCATTTAATCATCCCTGTACCATCATATGTATGTATGTACTCATGAAATTATGCAGGACCTCAGTTTAGGATGGGAACTTCTATTCAATTAACTGATGAGGAGATGATTGGGTTGCTCTAATTGTAAGTTCAAAGTGAGAGTGTTGCTGAGCTCCCTTTCCCTCTTTTGCAATGGGAAAAGCTACACAAACCATGTTAAATTATTTACTCAGGAAAGAGTGGAAAAAGTTTAACTTCCTTGGCACTACAAATTTTGGGAAAGGTAGTTCTGGTGATGTAACATACCCGGAAATTCCCTAAATGTTATCCTCAACACTACCGAACACGCTAGATTGAGCTCTAACCTTATCTATACATGAATGCATTTTCGGGGTCAAATACTTCAGCATTTCTCCAGCGCTATTAGCTGTGTGTGTGCAAGTGGAGATGCAGATTATTTCTAATTGGACTACTGTGTATGTACATGGAATGTTGCGCGAATGAAAGCTATAAGGCTCTATGGAGCAATAATGAGATAAGCATTGCCAATGTTTATGAATTCACACGTAATGACGTGCTTTAATAGAACGGTCATTTTATTACATATTTAATCCTTGGATCCATCAATTAGCCCTTCTGCTTCTGTGTATCTACATATATTAGCCCAGCCCTGACATTAAAATTCAACTTCCTGGGAGCAAGGTTACTGTACATGAGCAAAAGCTATTGTCTTGTCCAGAAACATTTTATCCATAACTGGATTTATTTGTTCCTTAGAACTTGCAGTGCAATTTGTTTTGCATATTCGGACTTATGAGTCTTTTAATTGCAAAATTATTTCAAAATAATGTTGTTAATATGACTGAGAGATGAGATGCATGATCCACTACAACTGGGTTAACTTCATGTCCAATCGGTATTCAAAGCCCAATGTGATCTTCCAAAATGCTGGATTTTTAATTCCAAAATCTCAGGTTGCTGGAAAATGACCTATAGGGATACCCGATGTGTTCTTACCAAAAATTAAAACATGAAAAAATATTTTAGATGTTTTACTACCAAGCAAGGAGTTCCTCTTTCTCTGAAAATGAAGCATTCCCTTGCATGTGTTCACCAAATTGTGGCTTTACATTATAAGTGTATGGATCAGCCTGACCTGATGCTGATTGTTTTCTGGATTCCAAAATCCTCTCTATACATGTATCTTTCCCACAAGTCTTTTTCCATGGAAATACCACCATGGACTTCCCAAACAGATTATTTTCTAAAAACCATTCGATAATGGTGGAACACTAACTTTTAATGTATAAGTACAGTGAAAGACTTCGAAAAAGCTTATTCAGGTTTGCAAGACATTTGATTATCAACTGAAATAGTACAATATCATTACAAAACCTATGACAATTTAGCAAGATGTGATTTAGGATGCTGGTAAAAATTGATTACCTAATTTTGTGTATCTTCCCATCATCATTAATTTCATGTCCCAGTAATTTTATGTCAGACTTATAATTCATGTAGATACTTAAAATGTCTTCGAAATTTATCAAAATACGGATGCTTAGTGCCTGATTGGGTTCAAATGGTTCATGG
This sequence comes from Allacma fusca, assembly GCA_947179485.1. Taxonomy (NCBI): domain Eukaryota; kingdom Metazoa; phylum Arthropoda; class Collembola; order Symphypleona; family Sminthuridae; genus Allacma; species Allacma fusca. The sequence goes on from OX359248.1 coordinate 32,967,903, forward strand.
ATACATTTCAGAAGCTTGATTTACTATACTTTCAAGTCTCGGAGCCAGAATTATGTTCCAATATATCTATACAATTTTCATGGAAGAGTAACAACGTATTAAATTCCTGTGCAGTTGATACTCCCTCCCCTTTTAGGAATATTGTGTCCCTGCAATCCTGTAAATCTTCACGACGGCACAAAACCTCAAGATCAGAAATTAATTTCATACATTACTTACCATTACACTATCGAATAATAATTACAAATAATATTAACAAAAGAATTTTAAAATTCCCCTTCCAGTGAATTTCCAGTATTTGAAGTTATTCTTAATGAGCTAGACTTTTTATCCTTCACAATTTATGAAATTCTCCAGTTCTAGACTTGTGTGCTCCACTAAAGTCCTACATAATTTACGTAATTTCCCTGTCATGGTAATTATTTTCAAAATCAATGGTTGATTTCCGAGCAAAAAGTTAGAAAGAAAAACAAGTGAAGGTTCACAAAGACAATTTCCCCAACCTTCGGAAACTGTATGACAATTTGTGAGGGCAATAGAACCTGAAAATTTGATGCTCGGCTATAATAATAATTATTATTATTGAAATGAACCATTGAAATATAACATAGACTAAATCAGATTCGCTTTAAATAGAAATTATATTAAAATTCATTTCAATACAAGATCATTCCCTGCCGCTATCAAAAAAATAGTCTCTAAAAATGGAACGAAACATTGTCCATTGTTACTTTAAAATTTTATCCATCTAAATAATTATATTTCATTGCATTTTTTTATTTAGATCACTGTTTGCGTAGACTAAATAAGAAAAATAAAATTGCAAATTGCATGACCAATGTAGATTCAATCCAGAGATCAACATTATTTTAAAAGTATTTACAAACAGGAATTTGTCTAGTAATATCCAGGAGTTCTCATAAAATAAGGCTTGACATGGATTTATTTAAGAAATAATGGCAGAATATTTGTACAAATCATATATCTTCATCATCTCCTGGAATTTAGTTTGGAGCTGGGACCAAATGTGGGATGCTGATAGAAGATACTAGGGATAGGAAGGGAATTAAATCCAAGGGATCGGGAGCTCACAGTTGACAAATGTAGGGTTATTTTCCAGAGAGGGGGGAGGGGAGGGGAGGGGTTAGACATGAATTAATGTAGATAAAGATAACTGCACTTTAAGAGTCCGGTTATGATGTGTACTGCTACAATTTAATTGTTACCTTCACAAATGTATCCTTGCTGAATAAGACCCCATAGCATATCGGTGCAGTGATGGCAGAAAGTGGGCTTGTGGAAAGTCTTTTTGGCAAAGAGATGCCCATGGTTAGCCATCACCCACCCGTCAACACCACATCCGACCGACGAGCCGATCACCACTTCATTATGCACACAGAGTTGACACGGCCACCTTTCTCGGTCCACTCGTAACAACAACAACAATCATGGTCCACTTGAAGAATTCTAATTGTCACCGTATACGCCATAGTTCCTTCCCTTTCACTTTCATCATTGCGACTGCGATTGACACACCTCTTCAGCATCCCTCAATCAATTTATACGGTCCCCGGTTTTCTCCCGCTTGCCACCTATTCCCCCGAAAAACCCGTAGATCCCAGTGTGTACGTATGGCAGACGGAGCGCAGCAGTCTATCGAACCGTATAGTTTAAGCCCGTCCTTGCATACGACTTGATTCCCGCCTATACTCCACTTACGTAGACTCTTACGTCTGCAAAATATATCCCAGCCTACCGAAAAAGTAGAACTCACCCTCTATAAATGTAGCATCTTCCTATCTCTATGAGGTTCTCAGGGAAAAGGGGAACTCGCGCAGGATCCCGTGTATGCAAAATCCTCGCATGTATAAGGCATCCCGAGGATCTCCCCAGTCCCTATCATGAGACCTACATAGTGAAATTGCGTAAGCAAGGTGCCTCCTTTTGTACGAATTCCACATACACATTTTTGCAACCTTCCGCAAACTTGGACGAACACACGCACGCACTTTCGTATGTAGCACAAGCCGAGACAATTATAAACTTGGAAAGATTCTCCTCAATGAAATTTTCTTGTGAACGGGATCCACATTTAGAACTTTATTGTATTTATTTATACACGAGGCCATCCTGACCCTAATAATAACAAAAGGCTTTCCCTTAATTTTTTCCCTGGTTATGTAGAAAATCTCCCGGACATAAGCTTCAAACTCTCCATTCACCCTAAAACCAGTTAGGAGTTCCTTCCTTCTTCCTGGTCTTGCCCTGTTGTAATAGATACTGTACTCTGAAACAATTATTCATTCATCCATTCAATTGTTTTTAGTCTAAAGGCTATGTACAGATAGTCTTGAGTTTTTAGCCAGGACAAAAATATTATTTCCACGTCAAGTATTTATACTATATGCATTATGCATTTCCCTAATAATACTATGCATTTTTAGGAGCCTACAGAGGCAGTACTGTTGAAGGCTCAGTGAGGATTTTTTGAAAGGCTATTTTAATTTTTTGTTGTAGTAGCGCTCTTGTATTGCTCCAGTGACATTCTGGAGGATTTGTTGTTCTTCAACATACAATTACAAAATCGTTCTAGGGTATTACCTATATTTTTTTTCGTACGAATTCAACAATAGTATTCTCTAAGCTAAATTCTGGAAAGGCAATAACCCATAAAAAGTGTTTTTCATGGTCGTAGTCGTAGGATATAAAAGTCTTTACTTTGAAATCCTGTTATTTTAAGGTACCCTAGCTCTGGAAATCCTTACAATCAGGGTGGGCTAGCCGTGGAAGGATATCTCCCTTGATTTAGAATCTCCATTCATTTTAGTTTTTATCAAATTTTTTTTGTGTATTTTAGAAATTCATTCTGACTCTATGCTGGTAATTAGTGTTCTTATTTTACAACAGAATTAAATGAGTACTATCATGGAAATCTACTGGAATAATCAAACGGATGACGCAAGCCAAATCTAAAGTCTATAGGAATAACCGTACAGTCCTAAAGACGCCTCTTCTTGTGTAACCTCTCAGGGGTACCACGACAGTTAATTAATCTGTGTAAAACAGTTTTTGTGATGAGCATATTAGCATTGTAATTTGGGACCAGAAATTCCAGGGCTTTGAACCTGCAGAGTAATTCCAGTAGTTTTTAAAAGTTGACTAAAATTACGACCATGAATTCCCTTTAAATAGGACGAATTTTTAACGCATCTACATTATAGGTTTTATTTGATTCTGATGCGGTAACTATAATGGGAGATTTTTCCAATTTTAATCTCAAAAGGTTTCAAAATTTCACACAATTATAAATGATTAAGACATGTCAGCAATAATAAGATAAAGAACAGGAAGATTTATAAATAATAAAAGCTGTTCCACTTTTAAATAATAATTAAAACATGATTTGTGTGGCAATCAAAGGGTCTTAAAACAGCTCAGCCCATGCCTATGCTGTACAATAGTAACAGTTGGTATTTTCAAATAAAATACTAGAAAAACATGATGCTGCAAATACAGGCACACTTATAAAAGTATCCATGGGAAAACATATAAACTAGAGAAAGTTATTCAGAGCTCGAGGCTCCTAAGAATTTGATTGTGGTTCAGGCCACAGCGGTCTAATTGACCACCAATAAACCCAACTGACACTTGTTCGAATGATTTTGCTCAAGCCACTAAGAAGAGGTCATGCGTGAAGAAATTATATATTATAGTGTCTTTTGCAAAAATCTTTGCTTTACATGCTAGCAGCTGATCTAACGGTGGTTAATTATAAGTATCTAATACATATAATCTTGGGATGACACAGTTCTACAGTAAAAGGTTTACATTCATAGTTTCATTTTGTTTCTTATCTTATCTGAAGAGTACTCAAATATTTTCTAAACCTCCAAAATAGTTTTGATTTGAAACTAATTATCTATGCATGTGTATGGACTCAGGAAATGATTTCAAATCTACTATTTCATTTTTAATTCGCATCCTAGAAAGTCCACATTGAATTATTGGTAAGGCTGGTCTTAGTTGTAGAGATCTGTGTATTCTGTACTGGGTGAGGCTTTTAGTTCCTTCAGCAATGACCTCGAGGAACTATATACATGGTCTCCTATTTGCTATTTTTACATGGAATAAAATTTATGTTTCATTTTGGATGTATTCACCAGGACCAGGGATTCAATATGACTGTTACAAGATTTTAAAATATTTAGTGAAAATTACATAAAATGATGTTAAAAATGACAGGGGAGCCAACGGTTGTTGAATTACAGTATAATGTTGTGGTTGCAGCTTGGATAGGGAGACAGCTTGTCCGCCACGAAAAACTTGTTGGATTTCCAAGTGGTGTATGGTAGTAGTAGTAGTGGCAGTGTCATGATCATTTCTAGGTCAAGGAATCGATTTCACCAGAAACAGAATGAAAAGATTTCCCCTTGCTTTGCTGCTTCCAGTAAAAAAAACAGAGACTTGTGTAACATTCAAGATAATTAGTGGAGGTATCATTTCAACTTGGTTTGCTTTCGAGTGTGAAGTCTCTATGAATTGACTCCTTTTTTTTATATTTAATTGTAGTAAACTCTTCCTCATTGTCTTTGTACAGTGATCATTAAAAAGCTCCTTTAGGCCACATGTTCCGAATGAATGCCCTGCACGTGTAAGTTATTTTAGAAATTAAGGATCTACTACTACTACAGCAGCATAAATAGAAGGATGACAAAAGTTACACTTGAGCAGTAATGCAGGACAGGTCTGTATCTATGTATGTATGTATAGGTAGATTCGTAAAAGGTAACTTTTACTTTCTGTGGGTTAACGTAACGTGCAGTGAGTTGGGAAGGAAGGGCTGTTACAAAAGCCTCAGCCTTCCTCCTAGTTTTATTTGAGCTCTTACTTTCGTTTTTAATTTTGGTCATTGCAGATAGTATAAGAGTTTAAAAATAAATAAAATTCATATTTCAGTCTTATCCTGCTACCCTTTTAAATGACAATTTCCCTTCAATCCCTACACCCGTAATTAGATATCTATACTTTTTTATCACATTCTTAGCACTTCTTGGTCATCTTGTCACTTCCCTTGTAATTTGTCCAATTTTAGGATAATATCAGAGATGGATTTAAAAGCTATTGTAAGAGACCCCGTGTAAATTTTAATTAAAGGGGAATTTATTGGGCTGTTCGAAATAATGCGTAAAATATGGTTTCGGGAAATGAACAAAGGTTGTGGTGCAACTTATCAAACTGTCCCGGTTGAAAACTAGCCTTACATACTACTACTGTGAACGTGAGCATTTAAGATTACTTGAACTCCTCATAGACGGTATATATGTCTTGTAGGTCTTGTTAGAGTCAGGGAGGAAGAATAAAAGGAAAGCCGCGAGTTTAAAAAAATAAACAACTTCTAAGAGCTTGCATTATATGTACCAGAGACTGTTTATTATTTTATGCTCTACTCCAGAAGGGATTTTTCCAGGTTTGTGTGAATACACAATTATCCAGCATACCGACGTGGGTTATGACTGCGGTGATAGTTTATGGCCATGAACATTTTCTTGAGGCTGACTACTCTATGTATGTATGTATGTACAGACAGAGTCCTGTAAAGTAGCACAGGTGCTTTCATCTTTTATGTTTCATCTGTTTCCCGAAAAGTCAGCGCACTCATGACGGGATTTCATGTTTTGCCCAACCATTGTCGTGAGGGTCTAAATTCTCAAGAAATTAAGTTTATCATGGGAGTCTATCCCTCAAAAGTGTACCTGTATATAGAGATATGGGAGCACATTCCCCGGATATAAAGAGCTGAATTTTGAATGAAGTCTATTACGTCCGTTGTTTTCTCCCCCTAATAAATATTTAATACCATGGACACATTTTTTAATGTACATAATTAGTTTAAAAAAATAAAAATAAAAAGTAATTATTTCAGAAATTTGGATTTAAATCCTATGGATACGGCTGTTGTAATTATGATGAGAGAATTGGGGAACTCTCACAGGGGTGTAATGCTGCTGCTCAATGGATTAGATTTGAAAAGAAAGCTCTAGGATTTCTTGAGACCCAGTAAAGTGTGCCACGTTGACGCATTTGCAAGCTTTGCCTTGCACTTGAAACGTTCCACAAATATTGATGTGTCGCTCGTCAGTACTTTGATACGGAACGATGCCAATTTTGTTTCCGAAATTCGTTGCTTCTTTCCCTGCCGGTCGCACATTTTACCTATCGGTCCTATTAGATAAGTATCTTATATAAATATAAGCCTACAAGTATCTATGTATCTATACTTACCCATAAGCCCTGCAATTAGTTCATATTTAGGAATAGTCCGACCTCTACTGCGTACTACACAGTGTACGAGCGTACATGTACATACATACGTTCTCAGAGGTGTTATGCAAAGGGTTGTGAAATATTGGGTAAAAGAAACTCATAGTGGGGGAAAATGTGTACGTCCCTGGCTTGGATATTATTTTTAAACTTTGGAAATATACTAATTCTAATTACTAGCAAACAATTCTGAAGGCTCTTCGTCTAAAATGTCTTTTTTAGTAAAAGGCCAACCAGTATTATGTTACTGGGGTGGGGGGGGGAGGGGGGGGCTTGGGAAACTCATGTTTGGTAATTCTCTGTCAGGGATGTGCTCATCCTCGGTGGTAATCCCAAGGAATCCTGTCCGCGTGGAGACGTGATTCGTGTCGATTTTGTACAGGAACGATTGCATTTCACTTTGATCTTCCCTGTTTTAAAAAGATGACGTCTGAATTTATCCCTGGATTTTTGTGAGAGTAGAACATGAAAGCTTGGAATTAAGAAATCTTACATGAGCTCTGATAATCCCAGTCCACAAAAATAAAATGCACTTGTAGTGATAATTTCGACATGTGTGTAATTAAAGCCCTGTACATATATCTATAATTATATAAATATCATCATGAACTTTTAGTCTTATCTTGGGCTCTACCCTCCAAGGATGTGTGTACATACTGACGAAGATGTATTACCATGTTGGAGGGGAGGAGGGAAATCAGCGTGTAGTTCAATTGTATCCATCTATCTTTCCGTACTCTTGTCCTGACTGGGATCAAAAAAATCAGTGGTATTTTGGCAAGAGCGTTCATGTAGTAAAATCGGTAGGAGACATAAAATGTTACATTGCCTGTGCTGTGCCTAATGTCAGGATACAAATAGACGTATTTGTCAGAAATGTTGTAGACATAAAAGAGTAGGCAGCAAAAATGTCTCGGTATTGATGATGAGTTCTGTCGGTAAGGTCTATGACGTTACTACACTCAAGTACTACTACTACTACTACTGTACTACTACATAGATACATTGGAGATACTTATGCTCCATATTATCCATTTCGTTGGTTACTCATTGAATTACGTTACTATCAAAGGACAATAATTGCATAGATATATGTAACGGTTGTAGAGTCAGGAAGGATGTCATATGATTTGAGTGTACAGATATATATATATAGAGGCTTCGTCAGTATTGTTTTCCTGTAGTACGTCAGGGCTTTAAAACCAAAATAACATTCTGATATTGGAACTATGTAGAATAATGAGTTCCGCCAGTCACTGTGCCTTGTGTGCCTTCGTCATTGTATACTCATCTATATGTATTATCTCTCGGGGTAGCAACTATGTAGCAACCCCGACTTCCCCTACCACCCTTGTTAAAGGCTGGAAAAATGATGGAATAAAAGTAATTTCAAGTAGGAATATTGGAAAGGAAATATAGAAACTAGATTGAGGGAAGCACGTGGGCTATGCCCATATAGAAAAAAATCTTTGTCATTTGTGAATATCTAATGGGTTTTCCTTAGTAATTTAGCAACCAATTTCCTGGCTCATCGAGCTGATCTCTAACTGGAAAACGCTCATGCTACGCAGACAACGCAGATGAAACACGTCGGCATATCTCACTTTTAGCTCTCATTGTCAGCCCTATCAGGTATTTAAGTCTCACTGATAGTTTTCCAAGGTTTTTCCCTGCATCAAATTCAATTCTTGCTATTACAGGCTTGAATCCGTACAGGGTCATTGGAAAAACTTCTCCCACTATGATACATCTTCAAAAACCTTTTTTTTTATCCTGAACGAGCATTTCCCTCATCTTCAAAATACAATAATTCTGCTTATCCTCTTGTGAACTTTCTTAAAAGGCAGGGCAGGAGAACGAAGTCAGCTAAATTGAAGAAGAAAATTAATAATTTAAGCATTCTATACAAGAGGTATCTGTAAATTATTGAGATACATAATTATGTAATTTCCCTAAACAAGGGTAAGACGTGTTACAATTCCATCAAAATCCACTGCAATAAAAAAATTGTAATCCTGCTAGCACTGAGAAGCTAAATAAATCAAAATTCAAAATGTGGTACAATTGTATAAATCCAAATTGTCATTTTTCTACTAAAAGGTCCTGTTGATTTAGCATCATTTGGATTTAAATAGTTATCGGCACTATTTTATTTTGTTATGGACTCACACACATTATTAAAAGTAAAGACAAAAGCAGATTTTGATTTTTCTCAAAACATGCAATTCCAGAGGAATTTTTACAAAAGAAAAACAAGATATACAAGGCTAGTACATTAAATTCTTAAACGATCCCAGAACGTATATTTATTGAAGGGTTCAGAGTTTTGAGCTCTACTTGGATGAGCATGGGAATTCAATTGAAAAATGAATATAAATTCTTTAAAAATGAGCCTTTTTGAAATACTTTGACGCTTTGGGTGTTAATTCTTGAATGTCGTAATAAAACAACAATTTCCTGAATTTTCTCCTTCCTGGGTCAACGGCACTCAGGAATGACGAGGCAAAGCAAGGAAAGTAGGCCATGAGCTAATAAAAATGTAGTCAGAAATCTAGAAAATTAAAGTACAGTAAGCTTCTGAAAATTAGCCAGTTGGACTAAATTGGGGCAAAAGTTTGAGGTTTCCCTGTTTCCCTGTAAAAAAAATTGTCATTTCACTAATTATTTTGTTTTTAGAATTCTCTGTAATAATACTATTAATGGCACACTTGCTGCATTTTGTGTTTAGAGATTATGAATGGTCCTTATCAGGACTTTCATAAATAGCTTCTTCCATGTACATAAGCTCACCCCTATATGCATATGAAATTTTAGTAAGTATACTTATGCTCAGCTCATAATTAGCTGGATAGAGTTGTCATGCAGGGAGTTTTGTTTTGATGGTAATCAAGTAAAAGTGTTGCAGTGCAGACGCTTATCTTGAGGTTTCATATCAAATTGTCATTTAGCATTACCCTATCTATATATTTATCCACTTGAATCATCGTCGGTAATGATGACAACAGGAAAATGCATGGGAAATTATGTATGACTATGGCAAAGTGAAGAAATGTGGTTACCAACAATGAGCAAACATTACACAGTCATATACTTTTAGCCCCTGTCATGATACAGACCAGTGGCTATAAAAGAATCTACTTACTGTTTAGCCCCATGATTTCTAACTTCTAAATTACTTTTATCTGATAAATACACAGATAGTAGTCCTCAACGTATATATCTACTTTTGGCAGATTCTGAGGGACGAGGCATATTAAAATAAATGTATACAATTTAAACAAGTGCAATAGACATTGGGTTGGGGTCTCTGTTGCAATTAGAACTGACACCTCCAAGTCTAGGTAAAAGTAACCAAAAGTTTCTCTAATAATTGCCAGCATTGAAAATAACACAGTGCGAACACAGAGACAAAACTAGAAACTAAAGGAGAGTATGTGTACATTTCGAGAGAAAAAAAACGTGTAAAAGCGTCAATGCTGTTTAAACAAGTATTAAAGAAATGAAATGGTATCTGCATGTGCGATTCTAAATTAGCATTTTCTTACACGCAAAAATTTCAAAAAATCCCAGAAACATCTGTAATATTCCCGTCTTCAAGAGTCCTACGGATCCTTCCTCAACTCATTTTGAATGCGAAGGTACTATCATTGCCCGGGATACTCTCTCATTGGTAAAATCCAAGTTTTGAATTTTTCCTCTCTCTCTCTCTCTCTCTCTTTGAAGCTCTTATAAAATTACCAGCAAATATTGACACGTTAAATATCCCTTACAAGGGCAAACTTAAAAGAAAATCAATAATTTAACACTTGAAACTTTGGAAAAGAGCATGAAATTCTCAGGAAAAACAACGTAAGAATACTCAAAATTCTTAAAATAGACTCTAAATGGACATCAAGAGAAAATCACGTCCAATCTGAGGTGACACTTCAACACGTTCATGTGTTCTGCAGCTTATCTGACATTTTTTTTGATCCTATCCTAACTCAAGATTACAAACAAATAAAAGCATGAGTCTTAAGGAGGTATCAGTGCACTTAAGGCTGCTAATAGTTTCGAATGAATCAATCATCTTTAAGTAGATCCTTGAACAAATAAAATAATAAAAGGGTTATGTGTGCAGAATTAAACTAGAACAGTGCTGCCAGCTCTGTTACATTTACTGGAACGATTTTTGCAAGGTCTTTCGCCATAAACGCAAGCCCCAAATATCCTTATACATACATGGCGTCCATACATTATGCTTATTATACCTTCAGTATAGGAAATAGGAACCCGAAGCAAGGACACATATAATTATGTACATGCATGGAAAAACAGCAGGCGGAAAATCAGCGACAGCGACTGTAAAAAAGAAATTCACGAACTGAGTTCAATTATCTCTCGTGGATTTTTTTTCCCATTGGAGAAATACATCCTCAAATTATTTTATTGTTGGTATATGGAAGGGCTCAATAATATGCTAAGTAATACCTCTGGGGCACAATATACAACACCGTAATTCGAGAGTGTACGAGCATTACAATCATTTAAACTCCACGTATAAAGACTGTACAGGAATTCCTCTTCTTCTAGTAATATAGTCACATCTTGTCAATTTTCATATGGAGGACGTGTGATTACAGAAAATCATCTGCGAATGAGAAATTTTCTGAATCCAAATTCTAACTACTGAGGTATCCGGAACTATTTCCAATAGGGACTAACCGGTACTTTGACAATGACTACTGACCTTATGGTAATTTAATGGGAAAGCCTCAACCTGAAACCTATACTTTTCTCGCTACTTTTTGTTTTTAACTCATATGCCACAATTTTTTTCAGGATATATTCTTGAGGGTGTCAGTCTCAATTAAACTCCCACAACAGAGTATTATGCCTGATGTATCCAAATACAACGTATAGATATCCTTCCTTTCCATATATGTACATATTCCTGTGTATACTCTAGTCTTTCAACAGTTACTTGAAACCTTTAGAGTCATCAATATTGTAATAATTATTCTAACAATATAACATTTCCTACCCTCCTAGTAATTATGTAGTGACACATCACTCCACTGTACATAATGTGTATAATAAAATCCACTAATTTCCCTCAAGGTAGCAATAATCCACTGCACTAGATTTTTTTTTTGGGTGAACTTACACCCCTAAACCTAGTTCCACTCATTGTCAGCACCAGTATTAACGTATAGTGAAATATTACCGTGAGTGCGAGTAAAACTCTTGAACAAGAGTAAGAAAAAAAAGTACAGAAACAGTTATAGTGCATTAAGTCATCCAATTTTATTTTTGAAGTAATAGACACGACATTTTCGGTTTCTTCCTCCCAGCTCTGTATGTATATGAGTATGCACGCTCGACCCATATTCTCATTAAGTACATATCTGGACGACCCCGTTATATGCAGACATAGTTGAAACAATTCAGTTGCAATCAAATCTCAATCCTTCCTCACAGCAGTCGTAATTTATTTCCCCGCAATTTGCAAAATGTTGGACTTTGGATAGCGAAATGGCAGTATGTACATCCCTCCGGAGAATTGCCGAATGGCATAATTTAAAAATGAGAGTCTACATAGAAATGAACCAAATAATAATAAGTTTCTCACCACAAAATTTCCTTTCATGGATGGGAATTAAAAAATTACAGGTGCATTATTAGTATTCCTTGAGACTCGAGGTTACAGGTTACAGTAAATATGTAGGAGGAAGTCTCATTCTAATTAGTTGACTAGGGCAATATGTGAATAGAAGGGAATTAAAATTAAAAGGAAAAGTGCGTGTTTTACTGGGAGCCCATATCCTAGCCCAATTACTATTGATTGTGTTTACATATATGTATGCATGGACTTAATTTAAAAAGTGCAGGGAATTCAGAACATCAGTTTAGAAAGCATTCTTCTGAGCGTTTTTCCACTCCACTCTATACCACACACACACACACACGAGAGACAAGCGTATTTTACAACATGGAATTTTTTCTCCCCGTAAAGTTCCACAAACAAATCTAAACATTCACAGCTGAGATTTTAGCCTGACTCATGTCGTCATAATAACCAAAAAAAAATAGCTAATCACATGTGTTTGGAGTATATAGCCGTAGGTGTTTTTACAAGGTTCCGACCAAAACGGAATAACATTAGTTTTTCTAGCAAATTTAATTCTTTCGCTTGCCTATATACTGTATACACTTACTAAAGGGAATAGACTTCCTTAACCTTACTCACTTGGCGTTGATTTCCCACATGTATATTTGTATATACAAATGACATGTTCTATGAGCATTACTCAACCAATAATTAAGCATAACTGGCAGAACCTATCGCATATCACTCATTCCCAGGCCAGGCTATGCACAGAGATTGTGCTTCTCTGAAATGTAAAACATGAACAGATCATAGGAGGCTTTGCAGAACAAAAAGGAGTTTCACTATGAACTTGCTATTTGTTTACAGGCCCAACAACACCCGTCCAACCCCTATAGACAAATAATAATTCTTGTAAAGCTTGCATTCGAAGCAGTAAAAAAAAATTCAAGAACAGATTATCAAACCACTGCAAATCATTTTTACTATTATATACATAAATACATATATTGTACAGTACAGCTCTATATAAGTATACGCACGCATTTTATTATCCCATTTGATGCTTAACAACGTCAACGTGTTTCATTTTTGCGTGTGTATATTTTTTTTTTGCTATTGGGCTCCATTTCATTGGGAAAGCAAGAAGTCCTTAGGAATAATAAGTGTACAACAATAAAGGAGAGTGTGTATTCATGGGGGATTAACAGACAAAGTCGATTGCGCTCCGGCTGTTTGATGTCAGTCGGTATGTACTGTTCACAGTTATTTTCGGCAGGGCAGGAGTGATATAACAATTTTGGGAAATAATCTTTCAACAAAATTTTGGTCATTTTCTAACATAACCCCATCATCGAGTTTCCATACAAACCGTTATGCTTCTTCATGGAAGGCATATGCATACATGAACCTTGGCGATGAGTGCTAGGTAGACCTCCGCCTTTCGCTCGTGTGTATTTTACTTGAATATAAGAAGGGAAGTGAAGTTTCAGGGCTTACTAGGTGTTGATCTTGTCATTGACTATACATGTCCGCACTTGGAATTAAAAACAATTATTATTAGTCCCTGGATTGGTCTAACTATATCATTAGAGCTATTTATATACAATTATTTTTATTTATCGTTCACGGAGTCAGCCATCATTAAAATATTATTCTGAGTTATATTTCTCATTCTAAATCAGACTCTCACCATTTAAAATCCCATCTAGAATCCATCACAGGTAATGCTCAAGCTTAGACAGCTCCCCATAAAATCCGAATAAAATTATAATCATCCCCTGAAATCCTACAACGAAAGAAATCTACTATAGCTGTAATAATTATCAGTTATAAATATTGCACCGTAGGATCTAGTCGTACTGACGCGACCGACTCCAAATCTCATCAGCTTATTTTGATTAGCTTACTGCGAAAATGCGACCCTTGTGTATTTATTTATTAAATATACAATTTTTCGCTGAAAGGAATACAAAGGGAAACTTTAAATTTTTGAGTGTTATTACACTCACATTGAGACTCCTACTGTACAGATTTTTGGTATGACTCGGACTCATCAAACATACGATAATGGTATATATGACGCACTTTTATTTTTTGGCATGATTAGGGTATCGAATGGCATACAACACACTTTTAATTTTTGGCATGATTAGGGTATCAAATAGCATACATCACATTTTTAATTTTTGGCATGATTAGGATTTCAAATAGCATACATCACACACTTTTATTTTTTGGCATGATTAGGGTATCAAGCAGCATGCATCCCACACTTGTATTTTTCTGCATGACCAGTGCATCAAATTGCACACTCAATTATTGTAAAAAATCCCAGCCTTATGTTTTTCTCACTTGGATCTGAAAATCTGAATGTAAATAAGCTTTTTATCTAATCTGTCGATTCTAAATTATCAAAATGACAGAATATTAGCTATCGAGAGCTTGCAAATATTTAAAGACTTCATTTAATTGTTCCACTGTAATTTAAATAAAGGGATAAAATGAAGCAATTTTTCTAATAATTATTAAAATTAAATAAGCTTTAGTATAACTGAAACCTAGCTGGACTCTCACAATGCCCCAATCACTGGGACGCGGAAGAGTGAAGAGCCGTCCAACACTGTTGGACTCATGTCATGTAAGTATGGGAGGAAGCATGTATAGAGAGTCTTACTCACTAGCTTCATTGTATGGTGACGGTAGCATTTAGTCATTTGAGCCTGCGAGCCTCTGTGAGTGTAAATGGTGTGTAGATACATGGAAGGAGCATTTGAACAACATTCAAGTCTTCAAGTTGCAGTGCTGTTGTGTTAGCAGTTCTTCGCACTTTTTATTTGTAAGTGACGAGAAATAGTTATTAATCATATTGTAAATGTTTCTAGGTTATTTAATTTGGTCTGTCTTGTCTACATATTGTGTACAATCTAACCAAATATTTTCTGTATCTCCATCCTAAAAAAAAAATCTGTCTTTGATTTGCAGTCGATGAAGTTGAACTGGAGTTGAAGTATAACGGTTATGTTATAATAATATACAACGAACGAATGGAACGTTTTGGAACCAGTCCTGTGTGATCATTATTGTTAGTAGAAAGAAATTCCTCTTCAAAATTATATACATACACGTCTGGATCTCGAGGTAAGTTCCATTATTGGGGAGGTTTTTTATTTGGATCTAACTATATGTAAGTTTAAGTTGATGAGGACTTAGGACCCAGAGAAATGTCTATATATTCTTAAGTCTTCCGTAATTTTTATTACTTGATGTAACCGCAGTTCTCGAAGATACGTTCATGTAATTGGGTGTCAATATCGAAGGGGATTGAGTGTTCAGTTGATTCTATTGAAACTATTTGAAGAAGGGTTTTAATCTTTTGAGTAAGTGTGGTCTGTTTAATCATGTGTCTGTAATTATCTGTATCAGAACTTTTTTGTGGATTATTTCTCCAAGGTGTGTGTGTGTAAGTTTTTACCTTGTCGGATGTAGTAAAAACGTGCGTATGACGTGGATTGAATTCAAAGAATTTATTCCTGGTGTAACTATAGAAGTATATATGTAAGTAGTCACGTTTCTGAGGATACTGCAGGATTAATCGATATTGCTTCTATGGAATAAGTGCTTGACATGAAGACGTCACGGATGTAGTGCTCCTATTGGGAATAACTAATAACTTACGTGTTGATATTTATTACTAATAGTCATTAAATTTAAGGAAAAACTTTTTTTGACTTAATTCCTTATAGAATGTAATTTTTTACCTGAAAAATGAATTTTTTTAAGGAGGAAATTAACAACGCATGAGTCAAGTACTGCGTACGTAGTACATACATACGTGTGTGTATATATATACGTGTATATATATATATATATATATCAAGAGGAAAGGAAGTGAAATCAATTACTAGTTTTAGTGTTATTGGTGTGATAATCACTTGATGGGAATTTGTCAATTGATCTCTTGAAGTTCTGGGGACGTGAAGCGGTTGGACGTCTCATATTGCCTGGGATCAAGGGTGTTTGAACCTTTGAAGGAAATTGATGTGCAAAGTCATTTAAAATGGAATAATAAAATGTAGATTTCGTAAGAGGAAGTCATCGGGGAATTCTTGAAGACACTACTCAGAGCCAGATTGATGAACTTTCAAGATTTATTTAAATAGTCATGTGCGAGTATGTGGAGTTTATGTTATTTGCAATTCAGCGCACAGGTGCTAAAGAAGCTAGTTTTAAAAAATTGATACAGTAATGAGTCTGAGATGGGGAAAGAGGCTATTGGGGATATTATTTATGTGAAATAACTTGGGGTTAGAGATTAATTTTTAATGTGTTAGATTTACTCTGGTAGGTGTTTGGTGTTGTCAGAGAGGGAGATTGCGTTTAAGAGGGAGTTTGTATTATACTATGTGGCATAAGTACAGACAAATAGTTTTTAATCAGTTTTGTGTGACCGTGTTTACTGTAACTGGAGCTGTCGCAAGTCTCGCCGAAGTCATCCCACTCATTGCCAGATTAGACCCGGACCTGTAGTCAGATCCGTCTTATTTAGTAACTTGGTTATTGCTGCTTTGTTTGTTCATGTGGACCGTGGATGCAACGTGTAGCTTACATTATCCCAATTTCACATTGAGTCATTCGTGAATATTGTCTGTTCTGTTGATGCTACTATACTACGTACAATACACTTATATATGTAGTGTTTACATCTTGTGTTGCACTCAAGTGAGAATTGTAATTAGCTTTGAATGATGCTTTTCCTCATCGGTTATCAACATGACGTCAGTTGATTCCTTTAGAAAGAAGAACCTACATTCAGCGTATATATGGCTTCTGGAGGTTTCGTCAGAGCTTGAGGCTAAATAACAAATATTGGTTTGTCAAATTGGATCCGATCAGCTTCTCCAGATTTTATTTTTATATTGTTGCAAATGCGCGAGATTGGAATTATTATCATTTGTGGCGTAGTAAGTTGTGTCGTCATGGGTTTTATTGCTGTACTGAATATGTATAAATCAGATTGAGCTGGATTTAGTTAGTTCAGAAACCTGAAACCACATTGGATTAGATCCCCTTTCCCCTTCTCTTAAATTGAATGAAATTCTAAGGTAGCGTCACAGGATTACATAATTGCTAATTTAGTAGTACCTCATGAGATTTAAATTCCCAAGACTGAACTCTTACCGCTGGTTGATAGGTTTTGCCTGGAACTATTCTGCAAATAGTGGGATCATTCCGTCAGAGTCTTGAGTGGGTTGCATTATAGTGAGATGGTCAATGGTTAGATGAATGCAAGTAGAAGAATACCTCATGTGAGGTGAAGCTCTGATCTGTTTTAATTTGTGGAGAATAGCATGAAGATGGAAGGCGGGTTGATGAGATAGCATTTCGTTCACGTCAGCATACTAGTAAACAACCAGTATTTGCTAGTTTACATAGTTTATTTTCTATGAATGGTTGCGAATGTCAAGCGCTACCAGATGCTGGACAAATCAGTTAGATGTGAATCTGTTCGCACTGGCTGGTTTTGTTGTGAAATTTAATTGGAATGCACTAGTATGTATTTATCCTGCTCTCATGTATTATTTTTGTTTTAGATAAAGTGTTGGAAATTTTAACAGTGTTATCACTCGAGACTCGAGTCAGTGGTCGCTTCAGTTGTTGGTGAATGCATTTCCCATTAGGCTGTCTCCTGTGTCAGAGATGTGATTCATTCCATTCAATAACCGCTTGGAGTCACTTTCTATAGTTGCCTGTAATTCTCTAATACAGCGAAAATTAACTCAGCGATCGATCAGCCAGTAGGCTTGTAAAGCTTTTAATTAAAAAAAAAAGTAGTTACAAGTAGTTATTATTTACTTTCGTGTATTATGTACTTATTTTCGAGATAAATTTGAATTTATGGTATATCATAAGGTGAAGGAATGTGCTACTATATTTGTGTAAGTCGAAAGTTATATTTACCTTAAATTTTAAAGGCACGAGTTAATTATTTTACTACTGAATTGATAATATTATTTAATTACTTAATACCATTGTTCGTCGTATTTTTTACTGTGAAGCTGAGATAAACAGCGTTTATTATTATGTACATGTAGCATGTACTGTACACTTGAAATGATTTTTGTTCACTTACTTGCTGTGACTTGATGGCTTCGATTTTAAACGAGCGCAGTTTGTTTTTGTTTGTCAGTCTTACTTACGTGCTGAAACAATGAATCATCTGCCTATCGTAAAGGTTCATAGACTTGTGTGAGTGCATCCGAGCTCAGAACATTCCCAGGGGTTATGGTTATACATTATAGAAATAATTAATGTCGGGATATTTTTAGTTTACTTACATGATGTAAGTTACATCATTTGCGTTGTTAGAATAGTTAGGTAATTGTAATGGAATTATTTAAGCGGCTCAGAGATGCGTATTGGCCAAGTTGACAGTTTTGATGTAAGAAAAGCAGGGGGAGTTGAATTCCGAGAAGGTGAATCATGATTTGTTTTTTAACTCTGCAGATGGAAACGTATATTTTGTGAGAGTAACCGGACGGAACCATCACGACGAAATATTAAGTGTGGAAGGAAACGAAGAATTATTTAGAAAAAGAGTAAGACCTGAAGTGGTTGAAATAGTAGCATCCACAGCGTCGTCGAAGTCAGTAGAAATTGTATCGGTGTTATTCTGAAATCCGGACCGTGAGGAAATCACCGGTGCGGACCAAGTCAGTACAGAAGGGCTAGTATTTTCCACGGCTGATCCAGTTGGATGGGATATGAGCTTTACCTTGTCACTGGAAGTGAAGTCAATCCTCCTTAGTACTAGAAAGTATTTCAATTTTCTTCGAACTAGTGACTGCCATAAGATAATCAAACTTAATGATGGCGAGGAAAGCAGAGAATGGGAGCAAGGCGAAATCTGGGCGGACGAGTCGGTTTTCTCTTCGTCATCTTCTGGCTTCCACAAACATTTTAGCCGGCGCTAGCAATGCAAACATACCTATACCCTCCACGACAATCAGAGCCAAAGATTCTTTTCCAAGTGTTCACAAGAAACGAAATTGTGAGTTTATTCGTTTGTAATTTTCTGAATTTGTTGCGTGAAAATTTCTGTGCTTAATGTTTGTTTGACAGAGAATTAGATTATTCTGGGACGATTTTAATTAGGCTACAATGTGGAACAATCATTGTTTTGTAATTCTATGCCATTGTAATATATATGTAAATGTGGCGAATATAGATGACATTTAAATTCTGACATTTTTGATATTACAGTTAGCGATTCGGACCAAGGACTTGAAACTATTGGATCAGGTTCAGAAGCATCGGACGTTGTCACTATCGACTGTTACGTGGAGCCACAACCTTTACCCAACGGTTTATTCGAATGTCCACTGTGTTACGCACCAGTCGAATTTTTTTCGGAAATCTCCTGTTGTCATCATCGAGCTTGTTCAGATTGCTGGAAAGCATACCTTCGAATTCAGATAACTGAATCTAGAATCAACATTACATGCTTTCAGTGCTCAAAATTACTCCATCCAAATGGTAGGACATTTTTGTAGTGCTTATTGCATGGTTATACACCTGTAATCTGTAATACAACAGTACCCGCGATTTTATTGCAGACATCAAGTCATTATGTGGTGCGGCCGATCTTATGTTGAAGTATGAAGAATTTATGCTCCGTCGTGTCATGGCTCTGGAACCTGATGCACGGTGGTGTCCTGCTCCGGATTGTGGGTTAGTTAAATAGAAATTGATGTCAATAAGGTTAAAATTTTTGAATGTTCGTGAACGGTAGTTTATTTTGCAATTTTATCAACATATTTCAGGTTCGCTGTAATAGCAGCGGGATGTGCAAGTTGTCCGAGACTATTATGTGAAAGACCTAATTGCAACACTGCATTTTGTTATCACTGCAAGCAGTTGTGGCATCCTAATTTAACATGTGACGCTGCACGAGCTTTAAGGTCAGCCGCCGATGCTCTTCTGGTTCCTTCCTCTTCCGGTTCACACAAACTTAGCGCAGAGACGCAGACTGTTACAAAAGAAGATATTAAGCCCTGTCCCAGGTGCCAAATACTCATAGTGAAGATGGATGACGGCTCTTGTAATCACATGTCTTGTGCTGTTTGTGGAGCTGAATTTTGCTGGCTCTGTATGAAAGAAGTATCAGATTTACACTATCTTAGGTGAATGAATAATTATTACAGCTAGTACTTAAACAAATCGTGGCCTGAAAACGACGAATATTAAAAAGCGTGCCTGCGAACAGGGAGGAGTTCAAAGTAACCGTCCTATTGACGTTTAAAAGCAAATGTTAATTTGTTGCAATAATAAAACTGAGTTGTGTGCTGATGTAATTTACTTGTAGCCCATCTGGATGCACCTTCTGGGGTAAAAAACCTTGGTCAAGAAAGAAGAAGCTTATGTGGCAATTAGGAACTCTTATCGGAGCTCCAGTAGGAATTGGTCTAGTCGCCGGAATTGCTGTTCCAGCAATGGTTATCGGTAATCATGATTATATTTTATCTTCCTCAGTTCGTGCCTGTTGGTGTATGTGGTAGAAAAAGTACGGTACAAAGAAGATATCGTTTTAAACCTTGAATTTATTTTAGGCATTCCTGTGTGGGTTGGTCAGAAAATCCACAATAAAATGAAACTCTCTGCAAGGCACAAAAGGAATGTTGCAGTGACAGGTGGTGTTTTGGCTGCCATTATTATTTCACCTGTGCTAGCAGGGTTAGCAGTTGGGCTAGGTGTCCCGGTACTTTTGGCTTATGTGTATGGTGTCGTACCTATTTCTTTATGCCGATCCGGAGGATGCGGTATGACAACTTCTTCGTCAGGATTTCGGTTTGAATTCGACGAACTTGATGAATATTTACGGGAATTTCGCGAGCCCTCTGCTGTCATCACGCATAATGGACTAACAAGACAATCTACTCGAAGTAACGGTAAATCGACCATTTGTAACATCACACTTTCTTAGTTTATAAAGTGATCCGTTGTTTAACCCTCGTATTAATTGTAGATTTCGGCTCAAGTCGTGGTGCTCCGTCCATTGGGGAAGTGTCAGTTGTCTCTTCTGCTGGTGTTGGCAGGGTTGCCAGAGGTTCCAGTCCCGATCGTGAGTCAGCCAGTATTGCAGCTTTAGCGGGAGCTAGTTTGACTGGGAGCGTGGGGTCTAGTAGCCATCCACCTTCTCATAACAAGTATGACATTCTGAACTCGCAGTGCCCGTTGCCATCCAACTCAGTTGGTGTGTGTTGGTGATCCTTGGTGCGAATTTTAATTAAATTTGTTATAATTTGCACAGATTGGAGATTCAAGCTGATGTGACTTCAACGAAACGACATAGCTTAAGCAGTGAGACAGCGTCAGTATGCTTGTCAATGGATGATGCAGCGGCTTCCACACGGGGTTTAGCCGGCTCCGTTCTCTCTTACAAAGTTAATATAGAAGACTCGAAAAGTGAAGCAAGTTGTGGACAGTAATGCCCGGCATGTAATGTCTCAATCATAATGATATAGATATATGTATATGACATCAATTAATTAAATTGAATGATGGACGGGATCGCTATTGTATAAGTAATTAAATGTATTAAAAAGTTCCTCGCTTGTATCCACGCTTTTTAAGCGAAATCATATGGTATTTAACTAAGTTGTAACAACTGTACGAACAAAAATTTAAACAAATTCTCAGCATATTATATTTCTGATACTTCCGTTAACTACATTAAACTTGTTAAATATGTTTGAAAAGGTTTTCAAGCAATATTTAATCGAGCTGTAAACGAGACGACGGAGCTGCAAAATTTTCACCTGGTTTGCTTTCACTCCGCGTGTTAGTTTAGATAGGTCTGGTTAAAACCACTATATTCTCTATGTTATCCTCGAAGTCAAACGCCAATTGAAATTAGCTAGTGTCGTGTTCCTAATTACTCGAATAATTATTTAAAGTTACAGATAATTGAAAAAATAATACAAGTTTGCTCATAATTTCTATTTGGTGTAGATCAAGCCTTCCTGATGATTGGCTAAGTCAAGTTAATGTAGTTTAGGAATCGTCATTTTTTGGAAACACAATTTAAAACTTGCAAAAAATAAGTTATTTTGTATTTTAAGATTGTTTACCCGCATCTTTGGTAGCTTTATTTCTGTCCACAGAAGTGGCATTCTTAGTCTTGAGAACTTTATTAGAAGAACGAAACCTGTATTTACCAGTTGTAAATATTATTAGTAATTAATTTAAATAATGCAGATTGGTTTAAATTTTATTGCTTTTAAATTGAGTTGTTATATTTGTATCTCAAGAAATTAGTCGAGAGTCAAATGCAGGCAGGTTTTATAACACGATGTTGTAGTTAGAAGTTTTTTGGAAGCTCAAAATTTCAGATTTCGTTGAATTGCTAATACAGTTACCAGAGACGAATTTTTGGTATCTGCATTTTTTATGAGTTGCTTTCTTAGTTTATAATACCTAATAGACTAACATAGAGGTTGAACTTTTTACCGAGACTTGTCGTCAGCTTATTTATAATTGCTGTAATGTATATTTATCGGTTGTAATTTTGTACTGTTTCATACTTATAATTATTTCTTTTTCGCTGAATCTAGTTTCCTATAGTTTTGTTGTTGTTTTGTAATATACATAAAATATCTAATGAAGTAGTTAAACTTAAACAATCTCTTTGGGTAAAGCTCTGACTGTCTGCTTACTTTATGCCTTGTAGTATTAACATTTTCTTCAAGGTAGTATAATTTATTATACACTTACTATTCATTTATGTAATTACAGCTGATTTTTTTCTCTCATCAATATGCTAGCAGAACAAAAATACAAGTAAAAAATTTATTTTAGGAAACCGTTTGACTGGAATAGACGTAATTGGCTCAATAAATAATTAATGTTAGAAAATAGAAGGTGCGAATCCCGTTACTAACAACGGGTTTCCCCAAAATAAACATTCAAACATATGTGTGGAGTAAGCACAAAAGCGGAAGTTTTATTTACGGAAGTACTTACTACGTGTAAGTCCAAATTCATCTGTGTTGTTGATTTATATTAGATTATTACAAAATCGCTCTATTGGTAACCTGTCCATCGTTGTTTATTTACAAATATGTAGAAGTTTGTTATTTCAATTTGTTATCAATGTACATAAAGTTTTGTTTTGTAGTGACCTGGGGAGAAATTAGAAATCATTTCGACCGTAAATTAAATACTTCGTTGTTGAGTTGATTGACCATAGTCTGAATCTGAACTCCTGTTCTGTAGGATAGCAGTCCTGTAAAGTGAGAGTGTGGGTAGTTGCTCTAATTCCATGTTGTGTATGTATGTGTAACTTAGTTGGAAATTAGGATCAAAAATCAAAATGTTTGTAAAATGAATGTCTCTATACTTTAGGTACTACGTATATATGTATATGTATGAATAAGTAACTGTAACTATACTGACGAAAGAAAAACAATGCCAAATTATTAATTATACGTAAGCATGAGAACTTGTACTGATCATGTTACTTGTTTAGAAGTAATGATGCACACAGGTATATATGCGTGTAGCAGTAATTATCTAAGACACTAATATATATGAAAATTAATTTTTATTCAATCGAATCGCTATGTGAGTAATCTGGAAGTTCAAGCGTATTTATGTATATATATATAAACTGGAAATCTGCGGAAGCGCATATTACGTTTTACTGTATTCTGTGAGTTTTTTGTGATTATAAATACTTCCAGTGCATAATCTATAGCTTGTTGGAGGCCCGTGGTTGGAGCCAAGTGTGCTCATACATGCAATTAGCCACGTAATATCCAACTCTGGAACGACACTGTAATTGTGACTATATGCATAGAATATATCGACAAATTAAGTAAATCAGAATATATAACGAACATTTTCATAAAAAATAATAAAATTAATATCCAAATACAACAAACTTTTATTTGAATCTTTTTCTTGCATGATAACATGGTCAGCCTAAAACCTAGATTCCATTTTTTTATAATTGGAAATATTTTCTAAAGGAGTTATTCCTTTTATTAGACATTCCAAGATCTTGGATTTACTGCAATGAGAGCTGATTCTGGTAAGTTTAAATAACAGCACACTTACAGCAAACTTTGACAAACATACATAGAGTTACAAACGTTAAATTTCCTATTTCAAGCCTTCTACAATATTATGAACAGTAACTGTTCAACAGTTATTACCTATTTTTAGTTTCTTAAGAGATACAGACGATCATACTTTAGTATTATGACGTTATATATAATTTCCTGATCTGGTTCCATATTAAATTACATATTAAAGATCCCAGCCAAGTTTGGTTTGAAAACATATCTCAAAATTGTTACATTTTGATCATACATGTACTCATGCACCAACCATAACCAGTAATACATAAAAGTTGTCAAATTGTAGACAAAGTCAAAGAGTACTGACGAAGAGAGCCATGATACATATGAGCATAAAAAGACTTGATCCCGATTGGGCAATGACATTTCCTGAAGTCGGATTTTCCGAAGTTAATTTTGCGACAGTCCTTGGAGTCGTCTTGGTGTAATGCTGAATTTTACCTTTGAATGTTGGTGTTGTCAGGTCCTGGGGTGTTGTAGTACTCACAGTTGGCTCCAGAGTTGTGGACAAATTACGCTTGAACGTTGGCGTTGTCAGATCCTGGTCCCGGGGAGTTGCAGTAGTGGTACTCGCCGTGGGCTCCGGAGTTGCAAGAAAACTTTCCTGGCTAGAACTTGCGTATCCCTCAGGACCTTCTGTCGAACTTCGGAGTTTAACCGGAAGCTGATGAATAGCTATTGAGGCCACTGTCGGCAATTCCTTTACACTCCCAGACAGATCTGAAACGACTGATGAACTGACATTGTTAAAATACGACAGTGAGAAGCATTGAGACCTGGCGTCACTGATACTTGAGGTAGGACCGCAACACTTTTCATCCAGCCCACAATGTAAATCTGAATCATTATTCTTGATAACGGGGTGGATTTGACAGAATTTCGGGTATTTCTGGATTTCTGTATAGCTGCGATTCAAACCAATTTGGATCATGTTCAGCATTGCTGGCATTATCTCCAATACTAGTATTGGGGCATACTGATGGAGAAGTTTTATTCTTGCTTCTCGCCTTTCTTCCATTCGTTGTTGATGTTCAAGGCTGCAGGGCATTCCCAATTTTCTCCCTGCATTTTGGAATATCCTTGTGTAGTTTTCGAGGTACTCAAATAAACCCGGATTTCTACTAAACACCGGCCCATCTTTAGAAAATAAATCTTCCACTTGGGATGAAGTTAATGAAATGTTAGTTTCTGACAGGCTAACTCCAAAGTGATTCAACAGAAATGCTGCTGTCAAGATATAAACCAAGGAACACATTTTTAGCAAAACTGTGTGGTACTAAAAATTAAATGCAAATTACGCGTTTTTTATTCAAATCAATATATATTTTGAAGAATTTTCTGTCAAATTGTGAACTGATCAACTCACACAACGTGCGCAATTTTAAGTATACACCAGTCCCTGCCAAAACGGTTTTTGAACAACTACAGCGAGCAGGCTGTAACTATCACTCTAATTTCTTAGGATTCATTATTACTCATTCACTTTCAGTGCTCTCATAGGATATCAATGGAATAATGATAAAATGGTTCCAGGGTGTAATTGTCCATAAAATATATACACCCTTATAAATAGGAAAGACAGGAATGACACCCTAAAATCTCAAACATTTACTGTCCATGTAACGTCATTCAAATTGTCTTAAGATCCCATTGTGTGTAGGCTATTTCAGGACGGTGCTTAAGAAATTTACCCTTGAGTGTAGCAGTTCCATAAATAATTTACATTGAGTCCGAACTGATTATTAACCCTAATAATAAAATTATTCTACCAGCTTTACAAAAATAATATTAAATTTTTATTCTAGAAAAAATCCCTCCAGTAACTTAAACGGGAGTTTTGCCTTCTCTGCTTGTCAATGAGTAATGATTTATTATGGTTGGAAGGGGAACTGACTGAGAATAGATATTTTGCATTTCTATGATTTATGATACTGACTTGAAGGAAACTCTGGGTGATGACTAATTATCACATGTAATTTATGAATGGGCAGTAAAAACGTCATTTGAGGGGAGGTTTACTATAATTGTCAAACGTTTCTTCAAATCAATATTTACGAGAGAGTCAGCAATATAATTTTATTTATAGTCTATTTGTCTTTAGAAATAACTGCTTTTCTCCTGGTGGGATGCAATTAGCCATTTATTGTAATTTGAGGCTTCGAACGCTGGGTGTATTGTCTATGTGAACAATATTTCCCATTTGAGAAATATGTAGTTCCGTCAACGCTCTGTATTTTCACAGCCATAACTTATCCTTCTCGGAAGGTACTTACTTTGCCCTGGGATTGGAAATCTTTTTTCAATCCCGCAATAAAATGTTTTCGCTATTCTAGGAAAGCCGCACATTCCCATTTGGGGGAATCCGCATCCAAGCATAGATTTATGATGTCAGGAGAATCATCATCCTCGCAGCCATTTATTTTTTATAAGAGAAATATATGTTTCCTGCCCAGAACTTAAATCCGACACAAAAGGAAAAGCCTATAGTTACACACACAACGAGTCAGCAGCCGCTGAAAAAAAAACAGGAAGACTGAATTATTACCTGAATTAATACAACGCAGATGAATTTACATAGCATAGCTTGGATTTTAGGAAGAGCTAGCAATTAAAATTGTTCTACTCTTCAGTATTTCTCTGGTAATGACTACTCTTTGTACTTGCTTTGTCAGAAGGTAAAAATAAACAGACGTGTCACCCGAAGCCCTATTAGAAGAGATGTCATTAAATCCAGTGAGCGAAATTCCTTGTTGGCTACAAACACGCGAATGTTTAGTGTTATAGCTAGGCCCTTGTTTTTTTCCTACTGCCGCCATGGAAAGAATATGAAGATGTACCTACGTCTATTGTACAGATCATACTGGTTGCCAAAAATAAACCTTGTAAATATTTTACGTAATATCCGTTCTCCTTAAACATCATAACTCTGGGTGATAAAAAGTTCCGCTTTTAAAGTATCATCACCTATTAACATTAACACGATGTTGTCACTCCTCTGTCGTAAACTTGTCCGTGTATATACACATAAATGGTTTTACCGATGGACATAAATTGCAAGTGAGTGTCAACAAGGTTCTAGGAAAATTTTTAATGCTTTGCTTATAACTAATGAGAGAAGAGGAAAAATGTATATTTTTGCTAAGAAATGAGTAATTATTTTTCCAAATACTATTACAAATATATTTCAATGCAAAGTGATTTGGCCGTAATAATGGGAATTTTGCTCTTTATTATTTATCCAAGGATATTTGAAGGATATTTTTAAGTAAATTTCCAAATCAATCAAAAAATTACAGTGGCGTTGCTGAATAAAGTTTTTCTTCCTCCTGTTGTAGAATTGGTTAAAGTGGAATTTTTGGAGGGATCACCCATCCTTTCTGAGGTTCACAAGAAAAAGTTACTACAGTAGTATAAAAATGCCTCCCAGGAATGAGGTCAGATAAAGATTCAAGAGGAAATAATTCGTTCAGGAGAGAATCTACTCTCTTAATCCGAATCCCTTCAGTCATCTTATCATATGGTTCGGGACATTAGGAAAGCATAAAATGACAGCTAGTGGGTTCCTCTGCCAGAAAAATGCATATTTGGGGAGTATCGATTGAAGTGGTAAACCGCACGGCCTCCCCTATATTTGAGAATATGTACATTTGTGAGGAGAAAAAATTGAAAAATTCCTCCCACTAAAACTTAGGCCGGTGTGAAATTCGATTGGAACTGAGGCGGAAAGTGTCGATGAAAGTGGCAGCTTTCAGTAAATAAATGTCATTTGGATGAAAACCTGCCAGAACCATAATTCTCTTCATCCCTCCACTTTCTCCCTTTTACTTCACTTCCCTGTACTTTTGTCTCCCTCCATTGGATCAGAAGAAAAGCCCTTACTTACTCTGAGCTATAGGTTGGTTCCGACTGACATTGAGAACCTTCACAGGCACCAGGCTCCAAGGACACAGTTATAACTCAAAAGGAGCTGTTGACAAAAACAATACTATGGATTATCTATTGACTGAATTAGAACCACCAGGGCTGTTCCGACAGCCAAGACATTCTCATGTTCACAACCAGCAAACAGAAGTATTAACTTGTCTTCAGAGTAAGTTGTTCCCAACGCCATTCCGCAGTTTCCTCCGCTGCCCCTGCACATTACATATACATACATACATATGGTATAAAGATACATATACCTAAGGTAATTTGTATTATGCTTCCGAAACTCCTTGGAAACAAAGTTACTTCCTTGGGGTTTAAGATTTTCCCTAAGATTTTCTTTAGTTTTGATTGGATTCCTTTGACAAAGCCAGGATGAATGCCCCCACGTGTACCTTATGTCTAATCCGGATTGAACGGATCTTAACTCCACTCTCTAGGAAATACATAAATGTTATACAGTCGTATAACTAGAAATCTAATCAGGAAATCACATTGAGAGAAAATTGAGCTATAATACTCAAGTCGGAATCTGGTACGTCTAAAACATACACATAAGAAAGGCATACAACTCCATTCAACTCAGAGTCAATACGATTTTTAGACATTCTGACGTATTTTTGTATTCAGCTCTTACTCACGGGCAGTACCTACACATGTACGACTTCCATAGGTTGAAATTCCTATGCACGCACGTACATATGCACAATGGTATCCATCACTGTGGGGTTTACACAGGAAAGCAAAGCATTACCCGCACTCCAAGAAGTAAATGTATGCAACCCAAATTGACGTCATTCGAACCCAAAAAAGCTTACTCCTGATCAGTATCTACATCTTTTATACCAACAACGTTAGGAGTAAAGACCCTACCCGTACATACATATATGTTTATAAGGCTTGTCCGTATATAGGTAGAGCACTTATTATAGCAGAACTCATACTTCAAATAAGGACTAGGCCCTACAAATATACACCTCACCTATTATTCTTTCATCTACAGCTAACATTTCCCCATCCAAATGTCAAATCCTTACAAAGCCTCCACTCTCATAATATTTCCTCTGACTGTCTCCTCCCGGGTTTCCCGTATCTATATAGATAGATACCCCTTCCATGCATATCTACTTTTGACACTCCGGAATTTTCCCCAGCACCCAAGCATAACGACACTTCCCTCTTGGCCAAATACATCCAGAAACTCCTGAGCTTGGGGATGGTTGTTATGTGAAAGTGGCATGAAAATTGTTATGTGTATTGTGTACAAGACCCAAGACATACAAATATGAAAGCACCTCTAATCGAAATCTTTTTCCGTTAAGTTATCGACATGTGAACGACCATTCATCAGGCTGTCATTTGAGAGAAAGTGGAGCACTGATACCCATACATAGCATAGGATCACCACCCAACTCACACACTTTGTCTTTATAGAGGAAATCCCTAATGCCCCTATCGTTAACTTGAATTTTCTTCTCTCGTGGAAAAAGTAAAAGGTCCTGTCTCGCAAATAAAAAGTTACTCAACCAATCCCTATACGAGGCATGTATGTACATAAATCAATTCCAAAACTATCCTCCGTGTACGTGTGATATTGTTACAGTCTCAACCCTCCCATTTGTACATACTACGCTTCTAAAACTTACTCCCATGCTCAAGAGCTACTTTTATTTTAGACAGTTTCAAAATTTTCAGATTTCTCTCCCCTCCCCCCCCACCTCTTTTTTCTCATATGAACATAAACTTTTACATCAAAGCTTAAAGTGAAACTAAAATATTAAAATTGCTGAAGAGTCTCAAAGCTCAATACCGAAATGGGATTACGTTTGAAAAGCACATTTTGTATTAAACACTGCCATTACTAATAATGAGTAAACACAAGGAGAGAGAGAGAGAGAGAGAGAGAGAGAGAGAGAGAGAGAGAGAGAGAGTGGGAGAGTAAATAGCTTAACCTATAAATCATTCTACCTATCCTCAGCACTACAGAAGTTGTGGTTGGGAGCGATAGGAGCATACGTAGGTTCTGTCGATGGCTCGGAACTTATGGATCAAAGCCGGGAAATTTTTCCCGATAATTATGTGTACCTATAGATATGTAAGTATATGTAATCCTTGTGGTGATTCTCTTTGACATGCATCCCCATGATTAAATAAAGCACGGTTTCTTTCCCCCCCCCCAGAAAGTTTGTTTCTTTTAAGCTTTTGCTCTATGGTGAAAGGACTGAGCTCTGCTCTTACAGTTCCGTGCTTTCCTCTTCTGTATAGAAAAAGAAGCTTTTCCCTTGAACGGAGTAAATGCTCGTGGAGAGAGATGGTATTAACTTATGCGTCAAGTTCAGAATTTTGAGTGAAACTGCCTTAAACATTTACGACCGGTCCAGGGATGTACATATGTAGTCCCATGCACAAAGTACACGAATCTGTTCACTTTTCCCAGCAGCCTTTCCTCATATCTTACATGAGACTCAAAGTTAATTTGGATTTTCCCTAATAGCCTTTTACAGCCCTAGCCTTTGGACACGGCCAGGAAACTTTTCCTTTTAGTCTGTCTTCACTATTTAATTGGAACTAAACAGGTCCCGGCTGAGGGGTTGGAGAGAGAGAGAGAGATGAGAGAGAAATCCCTCCGAAGTCTGGAAGTTACAGGGAAACTATAAAAGGGACCGTTAAATTGACCAGCATGGAGAGAGTATTTAAAGTTACTGAGAGAAAATGGAAAGTATTAGCCAAATAGCTCAATTAGTAGTACCATAAAGCGTGGCAAGGGTCCAATTTAGGCTCCATTCCTTGTGATAAAAAGTTCTTCCGGATGTAATGTGTGTGTGTGTGTGTGTGTGTGGTGTCTTATACCAACACAAGGAGTAGTATATTTAACCAAATTTCCCCTGAAAATTGTAAAATGAGACCTCGTCCTCCACTCTGGACTATAAAGTAGGACTTGCAAATGTGAAATGACGGGTGATAATTTTTGAGACCGTATGCCAAAAAAAAGAAGAAAAAAGAAAAAAGGGGGCCGAGCGTAAACATGGTTCAAGTTTCACAAGCCTTTAGTAAATTGGAGTTTTCAGCAGTTCCTCTTGGTAATCCCGAGGAGACGCGTGCTTTACATGTAAAACACTTTGTTCTTTTTCTCGCTACAATCTCAAACTCGTCTCAAATTGCCATGATTCGCTCCTTGATTCCTCCCTTAATTAAGGTACATGCCATGGCCACACTGACTATGTCGAGATACACACACATGTACACCCCATACTAGGTCCGTAAGTGATGGGAAGGCGAAACCCATAGATTTCCCTCAGTGTCGGACTATAATATAATAACGCACATATGCATTATTCAAGGATCTATCGGTCGGCCCAGCTCCGTGTGGGATCCACACTGAGTGAGACCGAAGCGCTAGACCAAGTAAAAGTGCATCCTTAATGCATATACAGATACTTGAAAGTTAGGAGGTTCCACCGACGCGTAAAAAACTACAAGTAGTGGTTTCGTATATAAATATGTAACATGCTGTGTGGATATGTAATTACATTAGATACATACATATGTAACTAAGTGGGATCTGTCCATAAGATATAATCCTTTCGGAGAATCATAGGGGGGAGAGGAACTCTTGCCAAAGATAAATATCGTGGAGAATTCATTGTTATTTTAACTAAAGTACCCTCAAAGAACCCTGAAGCCAAATAGTAATTCAATGTAAAAGAAAAAGTTTCTTTCTCCTCCCTTCCTATCTCCTCTCCCTTCACGTTATAAAGCTCTCCGCTACTTCCTATCTATTCTAGTATATATAGATAAATATATAGATATGTATACCTACACATGTACATATATATCTTACACGTATTAATTTCCAGGAAGGGAAAAAACAGGACGAATGGAATTCCTTCACTAATCTCGTAAAGCTTCCTAATGGGTTTGCTGACATTGAGATGCTCCAATTAAGAGATTCTCCCTTAATTGGTTTACAGTCAGAGTTTATAGAGAGTGAGGGAGCTACCTACTTATATTTCCCAAATTCTAATGCATGGGCTTCTCCACTGAGTGTGTGAGATAAAATTTCCCCGGGATGTTCTCCCCACAAACATGTCACATTAAATTTCCCCGTATGTTTCCCCCAGATCCGTCTGATTATAGCTACTTAAAAGAGTATTAGAAAATCCTTGTGACATGGAACACACTCAACATTTAGTAAGATTCCCATTGGAATGTTGGATTTTGTAAAAATTGGGATTTAATTGCATTAATTATATTGTAAACAGATAATTCATAAGTACACAGGCAGAAGCTATGTATGCATGTACGTATTGTATTTTAATTAGATTAAATAATCAATGCGGACGCACGTCACATAACCAACGTGTGGGCTTTGCTAGTAACAACCCTGGGGCAGAGAAGTTGACAGCACAAGATGCAGCAAGTGTAATTTCCGAGAGGGAAGAGAAAGTTTGTCACATGGAAAAAAAACTAAGGAAGTTACTTTCCTACTTTTATACCTGGGTTGCATATTCTCCACATATGTAATTATGTAGTCTGAATAGTAGTAGAATGTCCTGAAATCACAACTAGATAAAGAATTGCTTTTCTGGAACAATTATTCATGAGGAAATTGGAACATCGGGAAAAAATCTTCTCGGACTCGCACGTATGTATCTATGTAGACCCAAACATATGTATGTATCTACATACGTGCAAAGCTAACCCTAGCTTTCCCTTCCACTCACTTTCGCCACTCACTCTCGCCCTCCTGTAACACACTGTATTAAAAATGGAGAGGAAAGATGTAGGTCGATAGTGTGTAAAGGACGTACATAGCTAGTAGGGGAGTCGGAAATAAAAAATTTTCGAAATAATAATGGAAAAGAAGGAACCTTGTTGTTTCCGCCACAAAAAATACCTCGGCTTGGGAACTTATCTAATTCGGGAATGCTACAACTATGGATGTACCTATGTTTCTGGAGGTGGAGAGGGACCCTACACATTTGTACCTGCACCTATCTTGAGGTCATAAAACTTTAATAATCTCATCCTACATTTCCTCCGTGCTGTTCCTCATCCTTCAGTAAGCACCCTGCAATACTTCAGTGCACACATACTGATTGTGAGAGGCTCAGTCAGCCAGTATTCGACTACATACATGGCTGGCCCAGTAAAGTAAAGTCAAAAATTGCATCTCCTCGGCTAGAAATAGAAATGAGTAGCTAGTGCTCTGTTGTTGTAGCTTCTTGTAATAACTTCAAATTTCAAGGGCTGCTCCAAATTTATGCTGATGGGCTACTCCAAATATATCTTGAATGACTAGACCAAATGTTACCCAGTGAAAGTACATGGGGCCACATTCATACATACATACATACATACATATATATGTACTATGTACATATCAAATTTAATACCCACTGTTGACGGACCCGTCCTCCCAAAGGCTCTCCTCCCCGCAATCATGACCAAATGGAATTTTCTATTCATATACAGCCTTCGGATATGGTTTAGGCCAAAAAATTGGCTACATAATTCCAGCGGAGATATAAATATTTATGGAACTGTACCGTCCCTTATTTACAATCAAATAACAGGGAGAGGAAAGTGTATTGAGGATAATATAATCTGAACTACAAGGACGATATCACGTTTTCCCATCAACTTTAAATATCCCAGATCTAAGAAATCCTCCATCCCTATACACTGTATTGGTATATCTCCCGTGACCTGATTTAGCTCTCCCCGCAGCTATGTATGCATCTATAGATAGATACTCGTATAGATCCCAAACTGCATTACATTTAAGCACGTCCATTTGAAAAGACCCCGTCCCTCGCTCCACTCCCCATACTATACTATTCAAAACAAAAAATCTTTCGGAAAGAAAGCAATGCAATCTATGAAGCTGGAGAGAGCATTATTAAAATTGTATTCCCAACTGCATCAGGAGGAATTTGACTATATATGGAACTTCAAAAGAATTGAGGGCAAGTAAAGTTTTACCTATAGGGGAAAAAAAATGTTCCTTAAAATGTGCTAAAACCTCCACAGCTTACCTCTTTTATCTATAACACTCTACTCCACACATACTCTGCCCTATTTGTATAATTATTATTGTATGAATATAGGGCAGAGTAGAATATCTATGGGTGCAGTGGAGCATCCCCCTGTTTTCGCATATCCAAACTTTTGTATTAGTAAGCAACCTCACATTATATACTAAACAGATTGAAAATGCCAAGCCAGGAGCACAACTCAATCCTTCTCAGATACGGCGCATCAAGTTTACCATGAGAAAATTTCGATTTGAGAAGGTATCCTGATGGTCCTCACAGTTGTTATGGTTATGACATACATTCAGTGTCTCTTTTATAAACGTGCAACCAACTGACTGACTTGGTCTGGCCATAACATTTTTTTTCCTGGGCTTCTTCCTAGGCCTAGGACTGTAGTAATCTTCATACTGTAGATGTAACTAGCTACCTTCCTCCATACCAGGATTGTATTACATTACACAACCGGGAGTATACATATATAGATACACGTAGGTTTTCCTGTGTATGTACAGTAATATTATCTACAGGAGTGGAGTAGTAGGTATGTATAAATATAGGAAGCTTGAGGCAGAGAAACTACATAACTAAATAAGGATGCTGGGGTAGGTTCCACGTGAGTACATATCTTCCCCATGGAGTATGGATGAGAAGGACGAAAGTTACCGAAAAGTTGTCGAGGAGGGAACGCATGAGTGGAGGACGACGAAACGAAACCGAATCAGCTTCGGAGAATATTGAAACTTTATGGAACTCTCTCATATGACTAGATAGCTAGAGGAAGACAGTGGAAAAAAGAGAGAGAGAGAGAGAGAGAAAAAGAGAGAGAGAGAGAGAGAGAGAGAGAGAGACGGAGAAAGATAGAAATGCAAAAAAACGGCTGACACTTTCTTGAGCATGTCTCCAAGTAAATCCTTTCAGTTTCACCATATAGTACTCTATCAAACTGGCCCATTTAGACACATTTTCAATTTACTCTGTCGTACTGGTATACATGTGACTTATTACACACTTCTGAGATAGGTAGGACCCCCTGACATACTAATACTTGGACACATCCGACGGACCAATTCCTTTAAGCTACTTTCTCCACACTGATACCTGCTCGCCTGCCTTGAGAGTGTGTGTGTCTGGAAGCAGTATAAAGCACAGAGAGGATTTCGCATACATGACATATCAGAAGATAGATACATAGAGGAGATACAGATATCTAGATACATCTAGCCTACTGTGTAGAGTCGGGGAACGCATTACATAAATTTGGGACGGTATGACCAAAACACACGTCAAATATGTAGTAGTACAGGGTTCCATACGCAGTACACATGTCTCTCCTCACGCTTTATAACAGATCATGCTTCATACCACAAGCTTATTTCCACTAACGTCTTCTCTCTCACGACCCCCGTCTCTGCACATTGTTCACCGAGAAGACACTATATACTCCGGGACTCCTTCCTCTAGAGCCTTGTGTATACACTCTACACGGAGAGAGAGAGACTGAGAGAGAGAGAGAGAGAGAGAGAGAGAGAGTGTCTTGTGCGAGTGCGGTTTCGATTTCCCTTGAAATACCAAAATATAAAGTGGAGTGTGAAAGAGAGTGAGCGCGGGGAATGTACTAAGGCAGAGTTCTATAGGTCATAGGATTCCAATTGAATTCAGTCAAGTATAAGGGACACACTGGACTACGGAATGATATCAGTACACAAAAGAGAGAAGAACCAGGAACAAGGTTTCATCTCACCTGTGTATCTCCTCCACTCCAACGATACTGGTGTTTACATTTCGTGCTCCGGCTAAGCTTCATTTTTTTCCCTGTCGAAACCATTTTTATCAGTCTCGGTTGAAGGGGGGGGGGGAAAAAACAACATAACAATAGTATTTTTCTTGAGTCTCCTCCCGCTCTCCCATATGTACCATTATACTGGTTGGAGTAACTAGTAGAAACCTCAATAGTAGTGTTTTCTAATGGACCGTACGTGATTTTGGAGCGGATACGCTCTTGAATGGAGTACACAAGTACACTGTGAAAAATGTGAGGACGTTCCGATCAGGAGATACCGCTGGAATCATAATGTTCAAGGAAAACATCCCATGAAATTCTATTACGGAACTCTCTTCACTCTCGTATAAAAAGTGCTTTATGTAGCTGCACTTTTAGTGGCTGTACATATTCTAATCGGTACTTACAGAGGAACCGACAGGGTAAAATAAATTCAAGACAGTTGAAAGGTTATCTACCTTTAATATCTTGACTGTATATATCTATGCCTATGTATAGAATATATACGGAGAAGAATTTTTTTTTTCGTACCTCGGAGGTGACAGGTGCGTACTATATCAATTGATACTCATTTACATTTTCCTGAGTAATTCAGCCGACGGGATTGAACTTGTGAGGATTATACTAATCCCATACATGGGGAAAAATGGATAGGTAACAAATTTATATTATTATCCCGAGGATTTCCCTTCCGTTCCAAAACACCATCGGCAATAAACTTTGTGACAGTGAATAAAGAGGAGAAAAGAAAGGGAGAAAGGGAAATTGCTCTGCATTCAAAGAGCCTGGGCTTCTTTCACATGCTACAATAGCATTCCATGCAAACGTCGTCTAACAATGTGAGATTCCGGACCGAGTGAATCAATTCAAAAGAACATTCCACGTTCTCACATCGTTAATGATATCCACAGGAGTTCACCTGAGTTCCGTCGTTTGTTCAGACTTTTCTTTTGGTCGTTCCACTTTCTCCACAGGGCAATCCATTGCAATAAAGAGGAACATCACCTGTCCTTGGGGTCTTCAGTTTTTGAATTTCAAGTAAGCCCAGAGATTTTTTTTTACTACCTCTTTAGTCCACTCTGAGCCTTCCCTGTGAGAAACATATGACAGGTTTAAAAGGTTCCCAGTCATTTTTCACTCCCAATCTTCCCGTCCCCATTGTCCCATCTGTACTGAGTTTCATAATCCAGATTTGTGATAGATTCCGAGAACTACAAAAGGAACAGGAACTATACAGTCTCCTTCTATAGGATATATCTAGATACTTGTAGGATGTACGATAGTGTATCTATCTCGTCCCATGCATTTGGAAATATGAATTCAATTTCTGGAATGGGAGAGAGATTTAGGGAATCTTACAAATGCTAATTCAACAGCAAACACCTGCTAGGATCCGACGCGGGTGTAAAATCCGAGTGTCATGTAATAGTGCCATTAGGAGGTGGGCCTACTATTTGTTCAACATTAGATGTACATACGTATATCTCTACACGTCTCGTTCTCACAAATCACGAACCAATTAGCTGGCCTGATGGCTTAAAATAACAAGAAGAGAATTTCGTGGGGGGAAGAAATTCTCCATGGAATATAATTATTACTACTGTATAGAGTACTATACAGTAACTACTCAAGGCGGAGAGTAAAATTACTTACATTATAGAACCATTACAAGAGCTGTTTGCAGAACTCGGCCAGGGGCAAGGATCAGAGAGTAGCCCTAAGTGAAGGAATTCCCAGTAAAAAAATTACAGTGTTTATGGTAAACTAGGGATTCCTTGAAATGAAAAATGCAGAGTGTTTGGAAAACAGAAGGTCATTGTAAGCGGTTCTGTTTTCTAGGTCCTCGGAATCTACGAACGTTATTACACATAACAGCAGTATTTACAGTAGTTTAGAAGGTAACCCAAGGTTTCAGTTTTCCTGGCAAACATCATCATACCCAGAGAGAAATCATACGCACTTTGTTTTGTATTTTTTTTTGAGGAGCTTTGAAGCAATCTGACTTCCGCTACTTGCCCAGAACCCTGTGGCTATGTACTTGTAAAATATGCACGTTAAGGTCAGGCTCGGAATCGATTACAGTAATTACTTATTTTCAATGTAAAATCCAGACAGGTTTTGAGGTAGCAGCTTGTTGGAATGTATGTACCTACTTCCAAAAAAGCCTAATGTCAATGTCAGAGTCTCCGATGCTCGGAAGGCTTGGGAACCCCGAGAACCCAACACTACCGCTCCAACCAAATTAAGATGAGGGTTATTGCGAAAACCAAGACTCGCATTCGGAATCACGAAGCCATACTTTAGTTGAAGGTCGGGGGAAATTTATGGAAGACAGGAGCACGCAAAATTCAAATCAGTTTTCACATTTGTGTACGCTCCGAGGAAATGAAAAATATTTGGGCTTCAGTCCGACCGACAACATATGTAAAGTTGGTTGTAGAACCAGACAGTCAACAGGGGATATTCACACGTATGGCATAGAGGAGGAACAACATTCACTTTATTTTCCATTTTATGACAGTGACTACCGCAGTTGTTCCTTATTTTTCCAAGGGACGTAGCAGAAGAGGCTGGGGAAAACCGCTTACTATTCTCCAGGAGCGGCTCCTCCGGTTTGTTATTTCTGACAGTTGCTTCGTTGACGGAAAGTGATACTCCGGGGCTTATTGCATTTTTGTCTCTATCGACAAGGGAGAGAGAAAATATGAGCGTGGGAGTCGTATTCTTTGTAATGTTCATCTCGTCATAACTTCCGACAGAAAATAATATTTTCACTCTTTATAGACAGACAGTCCCACATTATTTTCATTGGGCGTAAAATATATATTGATTAAATATTTCCAACGCATCGAGCTTCAATATCTTCTGGAGGATGGGATTGTTATTACATATATATCTATAACATATACATGCATTTAGTACACCCTTAGGTCTATATATTAAATAAAGATAAGTAGTTGAAGCAATGGGACTAAAATTGTCAACGGCTGTCTACCTCATCAACAAACTTTTTTTATGAGGGGACAAATCAAGTTACTTTCGTCCCAACCAAAGGCTTGACTTTCTCTGGGAGCCAGCAAGGATTGGCTGCTTTGGAGGAGCACTCATACACAAAAAAAAGAATGACTTCTAATTTACTTGGATCCGGTGTGCTCAATAAATTGACCCATAGATAGATACAAAAATTGGGAAATACTCTGTCCTTACCTCTCTCTCTCTCTCTGTCTATTTCCGATAACTCCCGATATTACTGCAATGCCAGGGGTTTCTTATGCCCTCTTTGGAAATACAACCACTGGGGAGATTTTATCAGATAAGAACGACCATGTATGTGCATATGTGTGCTACATCCTCCTCAACCAATTTTCAATTTCCCTTGTGAGCATCTAAATGACGTTAAAAATCAATTCCGAACTCTCCCTTTAGAAAAACGCACGTCCTCCAAGCTATTGAGAGCTATTCAGGGTTGAGTAGCTTGAAAGAGATTCAAATTGCAACAAGAATTGAATTTTTTGACAATGAGGAACTATAGGTTCATAAATTTTGACATTCCCAGAGGATCAGGTGTAGGACTTTTCCTCTCCCATATAAATAGGAAGAGCGGAGCTGAAGGGTGAGATAAGTTACTGGAGTTCAACAAAAAATGATTTAATTTTGTAGCAGATATAAAACATCTTATCGGAGGAAGGGCTCTCGTGCATTTCTAATAATTTATTGGAGCTGAGACTTTCAAGGGAAGACATTTTTAAAATGAAAATCATATTTTCTAGTTCACTGCCATACGATATCAGGTCCTCCTTCCTTGAGGGTTAAAGCATGTAGGAAGAATGTATGTAAGAAGTTGAAGTGAACTCATTCCATTTTGCACCCCTGCTCTCCTTACAAATGCCGTGTCAGAACTACATTCCTTTTTAATATTTCTCAATAACCCTCTCCACGCTCTGACTCTCTGTGAGTCCCGATATGATACTTAAGACAATTGTTTTCCCTACACACGCCTCTTTTTCTTACGTGGACTGGAGAATAGGATCGGAACGAGTGTTCGACACGAATCTACTATCCTAGCATCCTTTCATCTCCTTAAAAGCTTTTATAATCTTTGGGAATAAGTAATGTATGTACATTACGGTCGTTCTTATCTTCGGCGGACAAAGTTATTCCCATTTTTACAATAGCTTGTAATTACTTGCAATAATTATTGTTCCTCTGCACTAACGATCCTTGTGTAGACTCTAGAGATACAGCTGGGGCTATTATAGGGACTTTCTCGGCGAGGGCTCGGTTAAAATCTTAATTTGAGCGGAATTTCCTTACCTCATAACCTCACCTTGACTAAAATGCTGTGGTGGGGTACGGAAGCAATTTGACAGTTTGACAGGATTGATTATACCTGGTTGAGTTAATTAACGCCTACCACAAAGCATTTGCGAAGTAGTAATTGAGCTAATCAGTCAGCTGACTGGTGGTACTTATAGATATAGCTAACCTAGTAGAAGAAAAAAATTGGGCTTGAAGGCTACTTAAAAAATTTGGGATTCAATGTAAAGAGCAGAAACAGTAGTCATAGTCAAGGATCCCGGCTCTTGCAATGTAATATATTCAATGTGTAGGTCAATCGTAAATCATTAAATGTCGTGGAAAGAAACCTGTAATCACGGCAAAATCCACTTGACCTTTACCATGGTCGTAGAGCTGGTAGTGCTGTGAAATATGTGTCTGTGTATAGGATCAAAATTTTTATGCCATTGAGGGAAACTATAGCTGAAGCCCCTTTAGTAGATATTGATCATGTGTGTTGCCAGTATAGAAGGAATTTATTTTGGGAATATGCAGGTTCATAAAAGTTAAGTACACTTATTACTGGAGTTGTAAAAATCCGAGCATTACCATTTATACTTAAATATAGGAGGTTCGGGGAAGGTAGAGGAAAGGCCCCCTCCGCATTGTGTAAGTATATGACCATACAATAATAATGTGGGAACATTTCAAGAAGAAATTAACTGTGGAAAATTTGTATTTTAGACATGCAATGAGCTATGTAACTCCTTCATTTTCCTCTCCCTATGAGTTGAGGAGTAGTTATTGCGACTACAATACATACCGTCTAGTACCTACAAGTATCTATACCTACATACGCCTAAGTGTATGCAATACTCTTTTAGTACACCGTTTTAAGGAGCATTGTCGGAGCTTTTTGCTCAGAGTGTGTGAAAACACTGGGTATATGTTACTATATCTATATACATACGTATGTGACTCCATACCCATTTTCTCATGGTAAATGATTCCATTATGGGGAACAAGATTGTTAGCGCTAAAGCTCTCTAAAGCCAGTCCCCGTATAGGTATAAATGGGCCGGGGAGCACCAACATGTGCTGACTATTGTTACCCATAGATGCAGCAGTACATTCCAAGTGGTTGTCTATACACAACAACATGTACCTACATATCTATGTATATAAGTCCTAGGCTCCTCCACATGGGGGTATACGGAGTTTGGGCAGACTTCCCAAATATAGATTTGTCCGAGTATCTATATGTTTGTGGGCCTGGGAATGCAGTAGCTATAGTTACGGACGTTATAAGTCGGGGTCTAATGTGTGTATATTTTTTATTCTAGGGGAAATAAACTGTGAGAACGGGCTGGAGAGAGGTACCCCGGTACCCGCATACGGATTTGGGAGTGTGTGCTTATGGGAATAACAACACGTGTTCACCTTTCCATTCCCCAACATGGCAAAGTGGAGTCAAGGGGCTGAAGCTGTGGGGTCGAGTATGCTGAATTAAAATAAGAGAAAGCTATAGAGTGAGTGAGTGAGAGAGAGAGAGAGAGAGAGGGAGAGAGAGAGAGAGACAAGAGAAAGTGTATTCCAGACCGTTGGGCTTTTGTGTTGATTCGAAAGCATTATATTCCACCCTGTGTATATGTGTGTGTAGGTACACAAATCCAAGGCATGAATTCATTATGGAGTACCTTATACTAGTTGGAGTTTTGCAGTAGTCTTGGAGAGAAATGGATGCAAGTCAGATCCTACACACACACTGGAACTTTATAACGGTCTGACATGAGATATGAACTGTGTACATGTTTACGAGGGGAACTTATACACACACGAGAGGGAGAGAGAGAGAGAGAGAGAGAAAGGGAGAGAGACAAGATCAAAATTGCGTGTTTGTATACAAGGGAAATCGTGACTTAAGATACAGTTAGCCTTTGGGGGGAAGAACGCAAGGAGAGAAGGACTAAGGGGAGCGGGTTGTTTCGCGGGAGTCGAGCCAAAAAAAAATCACGATGAATAATGACCCGAAAAGGCGGCTTTCCCGACCAGAAGTGTCTGGGATCTCGGCGATATTCAATCCTCGGAAGCTCCGGAGGAGCTCCACGGCCATCAGTCAGCTTCTAGGAAGCACTGGACGACCACCTTCAGTCGTCATTACGGATGACAACTTGAGTGAAATTGAGTACGGTTGCTCGTCCATGGTGGGTGTGGGTGTTGGTATGGCCAATGGTCCGCATGGCCGGGATTTTAATGTGTCAGTGACTGGTGGAGCTGGTGGCTTAAGTGCAGGTGGACTTGGGGGGAGTACTGCAAGTATGCATTGTGGACCGGCCTCGAGTACTCCACTTCTCGCC
This sequence comes from Allacma fusca, assembly GCA_947179485.1. Classification (NCBI taxonomy): domain Eukaryota; kingdom Metazoa; phylum Arthropoda; class Collembola; order Symphypleona; family Sminthuridae; genus Allacma; species Allacma fusca. Next base: position 33,010,328 of record OX359248.1, read on the forward strand.
GATGTTCAACAACAGAGTGGTCAAATTGTCACAGTGGAGAGTTCACTCATCAATAATCCGTCACAACCTAACGTACAGCAGCCAGTCCCTGGAGCTAATAATACAAATTTGAAACCAATTGCCAAAACCATTGCGACCATTAAGAGAGCTATTTTCAGCAAAACTGCTAGAAAGGTAACCTTTCCTTTTCTTTCATACACACAGCTTGACATTTTAGTTATTTCCCCAAAATTATTACTCAAACCTAGTAGTTTGGCTCCACATAAAATATACTGCATTTTTTTTTGTACCTACATTAGAAAAATATTTCCCTTTGCGTCATCAAATATTCTGTGAGCTATTTCATCGATTAGTTGTTGATTCCCTGGCACATCTGGATATTGTCTGTTCAATTTTGCATTAACCTCATTGTTCAGTAATAGTATACTTGTGTTCTTTACAATTCAACTGGAAAAGCTCACTGGAGGAGGATTTCCTTTGGATTAAAAAATATACAGAGGTGATTCTGTGTAGGATAACTTGTAATTTGTAATTCATTAATTACAATTTTATTTGAATTCTACCCACATTGTAAAAACTTGGGAAATTTGAGGAATGTTGATTAGAAGATGGTGAAAGGACTGTGCGTTTGTACATAGAACAATGTTCTATGTGGCAGAGCCTTCGTCCTGTACTAATGGCAGTGTATTACCTGTAGGCGGATATACGAGGGATAAGAGCTCTGATGTCTTTTGCCACATTTCTTGTGAATATTTAATACACCACTTGCCCGCTTTAATTCCTTCCGCTTTAAGCCGACAAAAGCCGTGTGAGAAATTCCCACCTCTAAATTACCTTTGAAGTTTTCTGAAACTTTCTGCAAATACGCCACACTCTGTACATACATACATAAGCCCCTGTTATCTATTTTTTTCGGCACACACTTGGTCGGAGGGAAAAATCCCCCCCCCCCTCCGTAAAAATAATAAAAGTACAAATTACAAGTGTAATTTACCTTGGAGTTCTCCCCTGGAATCCTTATGAACAGGTACAGGTAGATATCTACATATGTACCTTTCTCCACTTTCATATATCAAACACCTTGGAAGAATTACGGGAGAGAAAGTCTTAGCTCTATAATTATTATGTAGTTATAGGTTTTCTTTCTAGTAAAGTTTTTTCCCCCTTTTTATTTCCCTTCCTCCGCATTAAAAGGTTTGACGCTCTAAAACCAAGTTCATACAATCTTCCTTCCCGTGGAGTTACTTTTTTTTGCTTCTATTACATGCAGCCCGCCCGTACCTATAAGGTACGTTTGTTTTCTTGGAATTACCTTTATAAGTCCTCTAACATACAACCAACATACAACTCTAACCATACAAATATATATGATGGGAGGATTTGCATGTATTTTAAAGGAATTTGAACATGCAATATAGTAAGTTTTTGGGCTGGAAGTTAGGGAAAGTTTTTTTTTCTTTTTGCCTGAGAAATTGCTAATGAAATTACCTTTTCCTTTTCTCGCCGTCTCTTTCTATCCTTTACCACCCGAAAAAAAAAACTTTAGTGTTTATTGGATCCATATTGTAAAAGTGTGTGAGGTATATATACATATCTACGTTTTGGGGGGATGTGAGCAGAAGTTGTTTGTCTCACTCTGCCTTTTCAGGCTGACTCGGCCATTACTGAGGACTCTAATTAGGAAATAAATCTGACATGCAAAATATGAACCCCTTTGGAAAGTAAATATTGAAATGAGCTGATTCGGTTCCAGAAAGACTCTCCTCTGTAGCCAGACGACTGGATTGAGTTTGCCAGTAACTTGCCAAATCTTTTTATAGATTTCTCTTTTATTGTTTAGATTGGAAAGGAAAAGTTGTTCGGTATGTATTAAGAATGGGAGAGGGGGGAAAGTATTTCCTCAGAATTCCATGCTCAAGAGAATACTTATTTTTTCCCACTTGGGATAAGCTTTCTCGGGCCAACTTTCTCCTTTTTTGTAGTGCATACTTTTTTCCATCAGGCTGGAAAGTCCCGGGGTCTATATGTTCAGAGGTATCTACTAAATACATAATATGTAGGTTACGCTTGAGCAGGGTCCAAGTCGTAAGGTAAGAGTCTTCCAACATCCATGGGGTGTGAGATGTCTCCTTGGATTATTGAATTATGAAGTTTTTTCATCACCTTGAATGTTATTTGAGGAGAAATAATGGAAAAAAGACAGATGGTATTTCGCTTTTAGCTCTGTAACATGATATTGATTCGATTTTTTTTCCCCAGCTCCTCAGTCAGGTGCTGATGATGCAGTCTTGGGGTGTTGAGTGGGGAGTCCTAATGTACACCCGAAAGTTTACTCTATATATTGACCTAGCTTTTGCATACGGTTGTGTGTATTTAAGGACTTTCACCATTCACTTATTTCGGGTTTCAACTTTTTGTTTGTTTAACTTTATCTCATCCCTTCCTTGTAGATATGTAATTAATGGCAGGGCATTAATACTTCCTGACTCAAAAGTCTACTTGACTCAACGGTTCTTGCTCCAGTTAAATTTATGACCTGGCTGTAAAGGCACTTCCCTCTAAAGCAAACTCCCTGTGTAGAATGGAACACCAGCCCAGAGAAGTCCTATCTATCCGAACTACTGAAGATCCTTAGGCACTCCTAAACTCCTACTACTACTACATACAGTACTACAGGATCTTGACACAATATTGTCGAGTTTCATTCGTTAGTTGGAGTTCAAGAGAGAGAGATCCTCATACTGTAGTAGTAGTACCTACTTGTATCTTAATGCAGTATCAGCTCCTGGGCTAAACTCATTTCCTGGAACTGGAAATATCCCTTCAGTCGGATGTCTCTCAAGGATATATTCCCTGTATATTTTTCCAGGGGGTCTGGATGAGATAAAGATGAAGGATGATCGTTAGTTCTACAGATCCTACCCTCCCAGGGATTCTATATTTTTTTTTTCAAGAGAAAACTGAGTCTTTAGAATTTTTTTTTAATACAAACAAGATAAGTACAAAAAAAATATAAAAAATGGTTACCCTCAAGGTTTGTTATTTTTTTTTTTTCTGTGGAACAAGAGATGGAATTAGTTCGGGTCTTGTCCTCTCAACCATACTATCATCCTTCATTGAAGTGTATCCTTGCTATAGAAGTGTGTCATCCAAACCAACTTGACAGTTTTTCATTACGAGATAGTTTCACATTGTTTTATTGCTGAATAAAGTTTGGAGAGCTCTTCACAGGCTCAGATTAATTAAAAACTCTGGGAATTTACTGTGGGCTTAGAAGTGACGTGGTAATTAGTTCAGGTTCGGAAACAACTAAAAGGCTTTCACCACGAAACTTCCCAGTTTCACCTGTCAGCCTCCTTCCCAATCCAAATACATACAGATTCACTTTGTAGCGTTGAATTTTTGGGTTAGTAGATTGGTTTCATCTGGCTGTCGAGAGAGACGTTTTATTTTGGATTTCATTTGATTAAAACCTACACTACCCGAAGCATCACTGCCAATATTTACTCCAACCATGAAGCCTCTGCTGTCGTTTAACAATCCATTTTAAACCATAGAAATAAAAGTTCCTTCATTTTCTTTTTTTTTTGATGTCCTTTTTGTCCTCGTGGCTTCTTCTTTTGAAACTTTCTAACCCTCAAATTATGTAGATATAAATATATGAACAAGGTTAAGTTATCTACATGTAATTAGGTCCAATTACTGTCCCGCAGTATCTTTTGTCCCTATAAATCCATATCAGCCAAAACATGTCATATGTCTTCAATATACATAGATAGATACAGCTGGGTCTGTTTAGTCAGAAACTTATCACCTGTCTTTCCTACTAAAGATAATAATGTAATTTATCCTTGCTTCTACAGATACATCTGCATGATACACACCTGGACATGAGCCTCACCTATATTATTAGTTTTAAGTTGTTCTATTCAATCCACGGCTAATTTCCAACGGCCAGAGCCAAAAATTTATTTAAGGCTCAAAGGGAAACTATAGTTTGTTACTGGGACCGTCAATTATTGGAGAAAGTACAGTAAATCTATAAGTGAATAAACGAAGGGAGATGGGTGGCAATCAGGAAAGTTAGGCTCGAGTCGTGGGAGCTTACGGTTTTTCCTAAACGTAGAATATGGAATCGATTATTTACTTTCGTGTTATATAGAATTCAACTCTGAGGTAGAGCCGTACCTATGTATGCCCTCACTACATTGAATTAAGTATCAATGGGAGGAAATAGTACTTCAGGTTGATGAATATTTTAGAGAATAATGTTCGTAATTTTTTAGTGGGTCGACTGTCGGCGTTCGCTCATCGTCGGGCTGTTATTAATACATAGTGTCGGTTTGCGTGGTAAAATTCCGGGGGCAGTGGATCCAGCCTATAAGGGGATAATCGAATGGTGAAGTAATTTGTTTGTCACGTCACCCATAGTCCTGTTAATATTTGATGATAGAGCCGACTTTCCGGAGGCTATTCCCTTGTAAGGTAACCTTCGCAGCTTATAAGCTGTTGTCTTCGGTCAGCGTCACTTCCTGTTTTTCAACTCACAATTCCATGGTTACATACCGGAGCTGGAATACCTGCTCCAGGATTATGAATTACGGGTATTACAGGAGGTGTACATACATACAGTGACACAGTAGGCATAATTATGTAGGAGTGTGTAGTTATATGTAGATGGCAGTAAAGTTGAGGGAACGACCTCTGGTCATGTAGTAGGATGCATATGTAATTATTGCATCTTGCAAATTAGGAAAGTCATGACAAATAGTTATCCGTTAAGTTGCATGCTCCGCAACGAATTAGTAAAAGGTCCATTGAGCAATATAAGAAAGGTATGAATTGAGATGGGGCTATAAATTAGCCTAGGATCAAAACCCATTGGAGAAATAAGCCCATGCAGCCCTGGGAAATTGTTACCGCCTTAGGCTTGCATAATCATGCTTTTGTCATTATTTGTGTAGAATTTGCTATTATTATCAGGGAAACAATTTATAGTAAACACAACTACTGCAGTAGGAGTTACTACTGTATTTCCAGTACAATAACAAAACAGCTGTAGAGGATATAGTAAATAAATGTCCCTATTGCATTAAATTGACTACCCCTCAGCCCCCCGAATACTGGCCCATGTCATAATTGGAGTAGTTGTTCATCCTATAATTATGACACGTTATCAGGACTAGTATCACAGTGAGACCTGGAAAATCACACGCTATGTTGCTCCATGAAAAGCACGCGAAATAATGCTTAAAACATGCGTAAGAACCTAACTCCCTGGAATAAATTGTGAGTAGAGACAGCATTATGTATTATATTTGGTTAAATTCCTCAAAATTAAAATCAGTCTGTGACAGGGAAATCCCGACTGTTATTGCGGTGTGAAAAGTTCACTCGAGGTCATAACTTCCCCTCTCCTAAGATTCCGCTCATTCTTTTGCCGAGGGACGGACGGAGAGAGAGAGAGAGAGAGTGAGTGAGTAAGCCCTCATAAAAAATATCAACTTCTGCCAGATTCTCCAAGTGTGGCCTTCTTACTCCATAAACATAGACTGTACACTCATGTGCATTAAACAGACCCGTCCATATAATTTTTGGGAACAATGCGGGAATAACTGAGGTATCTACGTGTGAAAAAAAAAATAGCCGGGAAAGTAAAATATCTTGATAGTGATAAGTTATTTATGACTCCCTCAAGTAGTGTAATATCCCATATATACATAGGATGGAGGTAAAGAAATATTTTAGAGAAAAAACAAAAAGACATATTTGTTAAAGTCTTAGTTATTATTCTGAGCTCATAGTGTTCACAATTCAGTTTGAGTAGTAGTTGTAGGAGTAGTAGGAGTGTGAAGTGCCTCAACTTTTTTCCATAAAGTTTTTCTCCCCCAACCCTGTGTTTTTATCCGGACGGTTAGAGAGATATACCTCGGTTAAGTCGTCAACATCATGGACTCAAAGAAAATCTCCCTGTCTTTACCCCTTCAAGAGCCCACTGCCTCCACCGTTTTGCTCAATCGCATGAAAAAGAAAAGTCCTCGTGGACCCAATAGTATGGAATTTAAAATTGAGGTATTAGAATGGGCGAAGACATCTTCTATTCCAATGCTTCCGGACAAACCTAAATATTTTGAGACAAGGGAAACCATGATGGCTTCCATGGACGACTACGAACTCTACGGTATTGAGGAGCAGAACGAGGAGGAGGAGGAGGAGCCCCAAAAACCACAGACTGACAAGAGTCCAAAGGGATTGAAAGACCTGAACCATAAAGAAGTACAGAACGAATTTTAATTTTACACTTGTCTCAGTTATTGACTTTCTCCCTCTCCCAGGAACATTTCTCCTGTGTATATACATACATACATAAAATATATAATTATCTACACCTCATTGGAAAAATAACTGCAAACTCCGCTTAATTATTTGCTCGCTTATCTATCTATTTGCAAGAGGAAAGGGCGGGACGTGAGTGTGCCTATGGACTTGTAAAGAGCCCCACAATAGCCCAGCCTTTTAGCAACAGCTGTGTATCTCCTAATTTATTTAATTTCCTCATAAAGCCCGCAGTCTGACACTGTCAGCAGGCTGTGGCCCTGTACCGCAGCTACTACAGTTTCTCTATACTGTATGTATGTGCAGGCACGGACTTCCCAACCCTTTTAAAATAGTTTGTCGATAGTTTGTTGTTTTCTGATAATTTTTCTGTAACGTACAATGTATTTACACATTACTCTAGATATATTTATAAATACACCCAGAATGAGTCTACATCCATTAAAATACACTCTGCCGGAGGGTACATACTCCTGTACACTTTCAGAATAGTCTGCATAGAAATTACCTTTTCCCGTTGCAACTGCAGAGGGTTTGTGTTCCCCATGCGTTTTGTGTACACAGCCAAAAGAGGAAAGCACGCCCATGCATGTAGCTTATTTATACCGCCTGGAGATAGTACGTGACACACAGTACATGGAAGGAGTAGCCAGGCTACCTCTCAACCAGCTTTCTCGAGTACTGGCTTTCTCACAAGGGGTAAAGTTGAACAAGGGAGAAAGACCTGAGAGCTCTGCGGTTTCGACAGTATATACTGTAGTACAATTTTAACTTGACATTTCCTTCTTAGAGTGTAAATATGTAGATGTTTTTATATGTATGTGTTCCTATGTGTAATAGACATGTATGTATGTACATATTTTTGTTGGTTTTTTTTTGGTACCAGTCTTCAATTTCCTACAAGCAAATGGAAATTACTGGACAAGGAGCATGTGGGTGGGAAATTTCTGGCTGAGGAATAGGGTCTTTGCTACGGAAGTTATATTGGAATAACATTATTTTTTTATTCCAGTCTCTGGAGCCAAAATAATATTAATACTGTTGGTGTGGCGGAACTTCCCTATTATTACGGATGGTGCAGTGTAGGGCTGCCGTTATGAGGGAAAGGCCGTTATTGAGCAGTTGATTTTATTCAATTGTGCAAGTTGTTTTATTAGCATGTAACTATATTTTGCTACCGGAATCCCTAATATGTTCCTTCCATTTCTCTCCTACTAGATCCGAAGTGAAAGTTTTCGGTTCAGGAGAGATAGGAAGGAAGATAGTATTAAAACAGAGTCCAACTAATGGTTCCTTGTAGAGGTAGAGCTGTAGATACATTCTATGTAATTATGTATATTGATAGTGTACTGTATATCTGCACATAAAACTCATTGAAATGATCAGGGAGATGGAAGACCTGTGTATGCTTGTAAATAGTGTAATGGGGAAGGAGGGGGACAACGTGAGGAAAAATCGCGGATGGGAATAAAATTTATGTGTAATGACAAAGAGTTTGTTGGTAAAAAGGTTTGCTTTTGAGAAGATGCCAAAAAATTCTACAAGGAGTTTAGATACCTATGTCTGGATGATATCCCTCTATACTGATATAGTACAGGGCTGTATCAACTTGATAAATTAAGGAAACAGAACAAATTTATTTTGTCTGTTTGTGTGTCTCCCTTTGTTGCTTTTTATGAAGCTCTGTATATTTATATGTATGTCATCTGCTCACATATGTACATTGCTGTAGTTTGGAGGAAGGGCATGGGCAGGGATATGTCCTCAGAATTACAAGCACTTACCTCCCTATAAAGGAAAGTTGGATATAAGGGAGTAGGAGATATCTGCTAGACGCGCTATTAACTTTGCCACTGTCCTCTGTGTGTCCCCATTTGGAAGAAATAGTTGTGCGATTTGTACTTCATTTCCGAGGGTATTATTCCAGTGAAAATCCTTCTTCTCTCATGCTCTCAGGTTCAGATTCCATATTGGGGATTCCTTCTGAGCCTGTAGGACTTCCTTGTATTTATACTGTAGAGAGCATTGAGCTATAGGTAGAATCCACTTCAATACGTACATCAAGGGAAAGCAAGTTGTAAACGCTAGAGGGATTATTATCAGATGAAATTTAATGGCAGTCTTTACTTTCATAACTATATTTGAGGATACTACTTGGGTGAAGCCGACTGCTTGTATAGACTTATAGGAATTTGTGTATGGGTGTGTATGTATGTGTGTGTGTGTGTGTATATGTATATGTGTGTGAGCCTTTTTATGAATCTTTGTTCTCCCAACTGGAGTCATTTTTTTCTAGGACTTTTTTTTCGCGTCCTTAGATTAGAAACGGGCTTATTTGCGTTTCATTTCCAGGATGTGTATGTATAGCACTACTACTGGGGCACTACTAGTATGCAGTCCTATTTTTTCCCTTCTTTGAATTTAATAGAGACACTATGGAAAGAGAAACATGTGTTGAGTTAGATTTGTAAAGAATGGAGAGTAGAAGTACTTCCCATAAGTACGTCCATACATTGTAAGTTCGTAAGAGTGAGACAACTATGTTAATGTGGAGGGGACTGCAGCATTTTACATTGCAGTACGAATCAAGTAGACGGGAAAGGAAAGACTGCAACACATGACTGGATTCAGTGGCTTTATACATACATATATCTACATATCTATATCTATCTACATTACATTAAACATTATATCTGTGAAATATATATATTGTTCGTTTTAAACTTAAGATCTTCGCACTTGATTCGAACATTTGACATATAACCTATTATTTAGATGCTACAACTTGAGCCAGCCAGAGTTCCTTCTATTGAATAAGGAGAAGCAATAAAAGTTTTTTTTTAGAGCGCTCTGCGATGTTGTCTCAGAATTAAATAGAGCGGCGATAACAGCCTAAAAAAAGTTTTAGATTGTATCCTCCACTGTATGCATATTTCGGAAATTTACATGGGAAAGTGTAGATACAACGAATGAAGGTACCTGTAATACTTTGAGAGTTTTAGTATCCACTGGAATTTCGAAGCACTTTAGACTTGAGTAATTTTGCTTAAGAGCATTTTCCCCAAGTTTGTTTAATTCTGGGATGTAATCCTGTAATACTCATGTGTGTTTGTTCCCTGTTGTTTGCAGCTATGTTGCGGAATAATCCTGTCCATCCTCGTGGGTTGCTGTTGGACTCTGGTAATTCACTCGATCAAGCGGTGCCTGCTAATCAGTCATTTGTTCCCGGTTGAGAGGTCCCCGGCGGAGGATTTACCGTCGTCCTCCACAGCGGATCCTTACCGAGTGGAGGACCATCCGGATATTCCCTATGGAAATATATACCCCCATCCCAATAATAAACATCTGATGTTGGACTATCAAAAACATTTGAATTATAGCCCAGGAGATGTGACCACACCTGAAACGACTGCGATAAAACCTTTAGAATTGCAGAGGATCTACGACGCACCTTTCTTTACGGCATGGATCCTCACAATCTCCACGATAGCCTTTTACCCAATCCATCAAGTCACCGTTCGTTTCTGCTCCTGTATGGGACGTAAGGGACCCAAAAGCATGTCTAGAGCTATTTCTGATGCTGTCCAGGGCTTTCGAGAACGTGGCATGACGTTGTGTAAGTCCAAGAATTATATTTAGATACTCTTGTGCATATGATTTTTCAGGAATTTCATCCACACTTACCCCCTCCTCATATCAAGTTATTTACAGAGGCTCGTAAAGCTCCTCGATCCCTACAGGAGCTAAATTCTGTCTGGAATCCCATATATACAGATCTGATGTACTGACTTGTATGAAGATCTTCTTTAGTCAGGCACTTCACTTACTCTCTCTGTATTTCTCTCCCTCGCTCTCACTCTCACTCTACTCTCTCTCTCTCTGTCTCTCTCTCTCTCTCCCTTTGCCAAACACTACTCTTAAGTGGTCAGGGTCAAGAGAACTTATTTAGATTCGGGATGCGCTTCATCCCGTTTTGTTTTTGAAAGCATCCCTGGCTCCTTGTTCATCCCATGTATGTATGTATGTATATGCAGTTACATGTGGTGGGGAAATAAGTCCTAAATAATATTCTGAGGAGTGTCTTGTGGAGACGAGGACCGATAGGATGGTTAAGCCTAAAACAGCACGTCAGGATTAAAAGACTGACGGTTTGATGGGAGCCTTGTCTAAACTCTAAACTCTCCCTACAGTACTTCACTGGGCATATGGAGGGAAAGCATCTGTTGGATATAGTCCAGTGTAATAGTCTAGGTAGTTTCACCATTGGGTTATTTCCCTACACGTAAATTCTCATAAAATTCCACTGCAGTCATGGCGGTTGTTGTTGGGATAGGAGAAGTGGAATATCATATTTCTCTCGGAGCATAAATCGCTTTATCCTTCACTCCAGTACGGTATGCATTCGCACTTGAAAGAATGTAGAGTTATTCAAAAAAATAAAAATAAAAAAAAAAAACTTGGGAAAAAGTACAGAAGTATCTGGCTGGTGGGGGGAAAGTGGGAGGGACATGGTATAAGGGAACAGTCTAAAGGTCAGAGAAAGCGACAGACTGGAAGAGAGAGAGAGAGTCCGCCTATGCCAAGATAACCTCGAGTGAATCATGTCCATATTATGTTGCATGAGAGCATAAATTATGGATAAACTTAAAAAAAGATCCCATGAAGGAGGCCAGTCACTGTAATAAATTGCATACTTTTATCGAAAAAGATCTCACAATCTAACAGTATAAATTATGAGGGGAAAATTCTTCCGAAACGGAAGGGTAATGATAATAGTTATTTCCTAGTCTCCTCCATATATCTATCTATCCATGGAGAATCTGTAAACTTGAAAAAAAAACTAACCCCAGCCAAATAACGCACTACCTATTTTACCTAATATTCCCCAATCATTTCTTTCAGTGTCATAAATAAAGATGGGATTCTGGGATTTCTAATCCAAGAAATCCGTTAAATCTATGACCTTCGTGGGTTCTCCCTTTAAATATGTACGTACATACGTACATATCTATACATACGTACGAATGCTCCCGGATTTTATTTTTCCCATTATATATGATCATCTCATGGGATGTGAAGGCTTAGCTTGTACCTTCCTATAAGAGTTTTAAGGCGAATCCTCGAGTCCAGGGAAGACATTTTGAAGTAAAATATTACGGTTTCGGACGATACAGTATGAAGATACTGAAACCAGAGGTATTCACAACCCCTGTAGGTATACGCAAGGTAAAAGTTTGAGTCAGTGGTGGGGAGACTGAGTCCAATTTATGACCGGTGGACATTAGGCCCAATATGTATCCAAATGTAAAATGAATGTAGGGCTACCGGTTTGGGATTAAATGGAGGATTTGAATTTTTCGCGTGTTTTCATATGTTAAGCTTAAGTTTCATGTTAACTTTTCACAAGTAATCTTATGGGACTGGCAAGGGACCGGCCTGACATTGACAAAGCGCTATTTGAGTGAACGCATGTTCTCATCCAGACCATACCAAGTACACAATTACGAATTCCAAGCATTCTATAGACAGTTATAAAGGAGGAATTTCTGGCTCGTTGGTCTCTCTCTCTCTCTCTCTCTCACTCTCTCTCACTCTCTCTCTCCCTCCCTCTCCCTCTCTCAAGGTATATATCAACAGTGATGTATTAATCCTGACTTTAACTTTATTAGATTGCTTTTGTTGGGACTTTAACCGATGCACATGTGGAAATGACTATTTCTATATTTTCCCTGTCTCTGACTGATGTTTCTATCTAATTACATGTATCTACAGCTATGGAATCATACTTGAGATTTGATACTATATGGGGAGGGCCATTATTGTCTGAGAGCATGTATGTCTGGTTACTCGCATTAGCTGTCTGTCACACATTGCATATATGTCGTTGTAGGTATGTCCACATATGTATGTACATACACGGGATGTGTTCACCGAGTAAGTAGGAGGATGTCAGTCGGAGTTTACAAACTTTGACAGGTTTGCGTTCAAAAGGGAATGTATCCAGCAAATTGTATTATGGAGTTGCTGGAGCTGAATAATAATGTTGTTTTCTTTGCTTTGCAGTCCAATTCCTGGGACGCTGTGCGGTGCTCTGTGGCCTCTGGTTACTCACCAACTACTTAATAGTATATTCACTGAGGATTCTGAGGGCAACTGAAGTGCTGGCACTCTTTGCCACCACCACCTCCTTCGTGTACTTGCTTTCATGGGTTGTACTTCACCAACAATTTGTTGGACTTCGTGTAAGAGCATTTTCGGGACGGCAGTGCCTTTTGATTTATTAGTATTGGAAATCCATGTTTGTTTTTTGGGGAAGATTAACGATGAAAGGAGGGGACATGTATGATTGAGTGCCGTCTCGGCATTCATGACTACAAGTTAACTGGTGTGGACGGTCGTCGTACTTATTCCCATATGTATACTGGGGTTTGGGGGGGGGGAGGGTTCGGGATGATATGCACCATGAATTGAGTGGCACATTTTTTTTTGTCAACTGTTTTGCAGATCTTGGCTGTGATTTTAAGCAATATGGGTATAGCACTTTTTGCTTACATGGACGGGCAGACTCACAAATCCAAGACGGTGGGAGGTGTTATACTTGGCGCTCTTGCTGCTGGAATTTCTGCTGTTTTCAAGGTTAATACCCTATTTCATATGAATGTTTCCTTTGAAATACAAGCCTTTCAAATATGTCGGGAAAAGTTAGGGGGGAACTGATTTTTCAAAGAGGAAAGCTCCTTCGGTTGAGGTACTTCTCTTTCACTGGTTTCCTTTGACAACTGAATCTGCGGCTGGGAACAATTCCTCAATAGTGGCAGATTCCTTGGTATGGACTTTAATGTCTGTCTACGTACTGTATGTATAGATACCTCTAGTACTATAGGTATGTTGTCATTGTGAGAATTTGTGTCATGTGGACGTACATACATACATACCTACTGGATACAAATGTGTGGGGTCTGTATGTATGGACTCGTACTCACTCAGTCATTTGACATGACTCCAGAGATGATGGTGCAAACGAGAGGAAAGATTTGGGAACGGAATTCCTGGAGTACTATAGCGCAATGGATATTTTATGTTTTGATGTCAAAGTCAATGATAATGGACGGAGTGCCACTGGTTTCTCCATATTTGCTCCGTGCACTACAGATAGTACAGATACAGTAGCTAGTATCTCTTACCCCCTGACAATGATGAAAAATCAATATATATTCACTTTTACACGGACTTAACCGGAGCGAATGCTTCACATAGAGGTAATTCCAAGTTTTCAATCCTGTATCTATTTCTAGTCCAGAGGAGCTCCTATGTAGTGCACAGGATGTATAGAAGCAACCCCTAGGCAGACAATTGTCTCTTTAAGTACAAAATACTCCTAGTGCTGGAGGACGCATTCCTGGAGAATGTACTTATGGGGGAGTGTAGGGAAAATCCAGAAGATAAATGGGTAGCTTTGAAGTAGCAAATTAATTTATGACTTGACTCCTTTTCGCACCCATTAGTTCTTTATTGTACTGGCGGGCACTCCGGGAATGCCAGGGGATTTATGGGAAGTGTTCGGAACAATTTAGCTTTAAATGCTCCGCTTCGACTACCTGGCTTTTGAAGTTATGATCCTTCCAGTCACAACAGACCTTACGCCCAAGCAATTGGATTGATACTTTTGAGAGAGGGGGGGGGAAGGACCTCCTACTACAAACAGTACAAGGGAGGAGAGAAAGTGGGTCTTGTCAAAGTCTACCTAATTTTTATGATTTCACAGGTGAGCTTAAAGAAGATGTTTGGCGTTGGAGCGACAATATCCCAGCAAGTGGCTCTCATTTTCTCGGTGATGGGCATCATATCTTTAGTGTTCCTGTGGCCGATTTTCCTCACACTGTACTTCACAGGCTTCGAGGTCATTCGATGGGATTATTTCCCTTGGGATTTCATCGCTTGTGCCATCTTTGCTTCTTTAGGTATGATCTTTTTATATATCTATATCTATCTATCTACAATAATAATCTTCCATATGGAAATTCCCATGCATATATAAAAACTATTACAAATGATATGGAATATGTACACAAATCTCTGAGTGGGTCTGGCAAAGAAAAAATCCCTGGTGTGTACCAACATTCCTGACTTGTTTACTTGGCTGGAGTCATGCATTAATGAAATTGTAACCAAACCTGATGCAGGTCATAGTTATTACTTCTCATAAAAATTGATACATCTACGAAGTGTATGTACAGGGTGTATGTACAATGTGTACACACAGTGGACACATTTTTAGAATTTATAGAAACAGTTTGAGAGTTTGAGCTACTATCTGTAGTCCCACATTCACTGAATAAAAAATACAACCAAGTGTGTATTTGTGCAAGGCTCACAAATAATATCTAGGGCAGAGCCCGAGATATTACGTCTGTATAGAGTCGAGAAATACATAGTACTGAGGGGCATATGTGGTTACAATTAGATTGTGAAGTGTTTTTAAGCCGTTCATTGCCATTAAAAACAAAAGAATTTCACTTGGGGTGGAATTTACGAGCGTAAATTGTAAATGGGCCCGTATGGGCTCCGCAGCGTTGATGGTGCTAATGTCTATCGATCCGTCCTGTCTCTCAAGTCCTGTTGTGACTGTGGTGTGGGGCCGTGTGCCGTATTTCCGCACTGTCATGTCAATCCCGTAACTATTCGTGACTGCAAATGTAGTGGAATAAAGAAGCACCATGCGGCACATCGCCTGCCTCAAATGCTCATCCAGTTCAGCCCCGAGTCAATATTTATTTTAAACATGTCACGATTCCATGGACGATCTCTGAGCCGGATCACAACAGCTATATAGCAAAAAGGAGTCTCAGTATCAGTATCTATCCCATATCGGAGCAAGGAATACATTACTATTTCCCAGCTGGATCTTACCCCTGGAAGTATCAAACTGTAGATATCTATAGATAGGTTGATCATTTCCTTGCAGATGATCAAAACTAGGGAATTCGGGTCGATGCACTAACGGCCCATGGCCAAACGATACTGCAAGGCTGACAGAGGTGCAGATACGATCCCAGAGCTGGGAACTCGGGGAAAAAATGCAGAGATCACAGGAATATGGATGTGTAAGGTTCTGTTGTTTCTTTGTACGTCCTTTTCCTTCAATGGTCCCTTTCTTTCTCATGGTCTTGCCTATGTATCTCGACAGTGTGGATTTTCCTCACGAAATTGCAAGAGTAGAATGGTATCATGGAGAATGGGCAATTTGCGTACAAGTCAAACATGGAAATGGGTCCATTGAGAAACCACTAGAGAGAATAGGATCTTCTTCGTCTGTGTGTGTGTGTGTGTGTCAAGACCGCGTTGCAGATGGGACACACATTTGATTACCCAGGGACGATAGGACTGTCCCAATATACGGAGCTATGTACATACTGGACTTACTTAGACAAGCCCAGGGAAGAGATAATCATTTTTCTGCAGTCAGCCTTCTTCTCAGTGATATTACATTGGCAGCAAAAGATAATATCCCCCGTAAATTCCCCCTTGTCATTCACTTTATTACACCATTATGAAAAGGATGGGGAGAATTGAGCTTGGAATTGAACCCCAAGGTCCTGGAGTAGCCGTAATTCATGAATGTAGTAATACTGAAGAGGGGTAGTGGATATGCAGTAAAAGGGAGATGTGTTGGTTAAAACTATGGGATTACACTGATAGGGGAAGCCTATCAGGTTTATTGCTTAGATAATTTAAAGTTAACCTGATTTTTTTCCCCTTCTTCCAGTTGTGTCAATGCTGGACAATTTCGGAGTGACGTGCACCTTTGAATTTTTCATTACTGTCGGACTGCTCATAGCCATTCCTTTCACGGCAGGTGAGTAAATCTTGTTTAACACTCGGGATCTCTAAACCCAAGGGCTATGGAATCATTCAATGTGACCCACTAGCTCCAGCTTCCCCACTCAAAATTCATATAAGTATAGATAGTCCACATACAGTACTACACACGTAGATACACTAAACTACTAGTTGAATTCCTTGTTTTAAAAATTTACATTTAAAATATACTCTTTTCCCGTTATTACGCCCAAAGTATTAAAACAGTTATATACATAAGATGGTTTTCGAAGGGCCCATTATCTTCAATGTAGATTTAGATTCAATTCCACCCTTTCAAAGGAAATGTGGCAATTTGGTGAAAGGATAAATCCCTTTTGACTGTATTATCCCATTCGACATGAAATCCTCCTTTTGGTTATATGTAGAGTTTTTCCAAAGGATAAATGATCCTGTGGTTCAATTACTACAGTCATGGTGGCGGCTCCTCTCTTACGGAGTACTACTACTACTACTACTACTACTACAAGGGAACCTCATTTCTGTGGGATTTTTAAGATTCAAAATGATTAATGATGCGCTGATATGCTCGCAATTTTTACTTTGCCTCCATTCTATTTTTCATCTCGAGCTTATATAGATAACCCTCCAGAGCTTGTCCATTTTTTGAGCCATTAAACACATACAGGGAAGGAAGTTTTTTTTTTACTATGGAAATCATTCCCAACTGTAATATTTGCACTCTGACATTGAGAGATAGTTAGGGTTTTGAGTCTCACCTCCCAATTTTTCTCTCCCCCCTATGATGTCACAAATTCCGAGAGATACAGATCATTAGTAAATTGTGCTAGATTGATGCGAGCTGTTCCTGGAAAGAGAATAATGCAAGGCTCCCTTTAGTATAGTAATGATATGAAGTGTTCTTCTCTCAGTGTAAATAATGGAAGGCTCGGGGATCAATAGAGCTACATTAGCAATAGACTATACATAGTACATAGTTAGTCTGGAGCCACTCCTATTCTTCATCTTGATTACTGCCAGGGGTTACGTACCGCTGTAGAGTTTCGGGTTTCAGGGAGGTTTTAATACCTACATACATTTCATACATGAAAATATATTCTCATAAGTAGGGAATTATATGCTACATGCTTCCCTTATTTTCAAACTATTTTAATTTAAATGCCTTATTCCGAGCCGGGGGTCTCAAGTGTTAATGGAGGAAGATGCTAATTATGTGAGCTGGCACACACGGCCCTTCATAAAACGTAAGGAGTATCTAATTAATACTTGTAATTTGCATTTAGTTGCGGATCAGCAGCTGTACTACCATGAGTTCGATGGGATGTGCTTAGGTGGGATCATTACAGTTAGTATCGGTTTTGTGGTCGTTTTACTTCCGGAAAATTGGCCCGATTATATTACTCGACTGATCAGGTGGGTACCTCTCCCCCTCACTCTCCTACATGTAATTATTTTAGTTCATATTCTATTATGAAATAGTGATGTGGCAAACGATCATCTACGAATGTCTGTGATGACAATAAATTGTTCCAGTACTAAGAAGGAGAAAAAAACTAAGCAGGGTGATTCTCACATTCTCAGGGACTTACTTTACTGGAAGGGATTTTATTTTAAATTTATGTTCCATTTGTTAAAACTATATTACTGTTGTTCCGAAAGAAAAAAAATGACGATTATATTCTACTAGAATATATGACAAAGAAGCAAATTTAAAAAAATTATTTCTTCATGTTGCTAGGAACATGCAATTAGTAAACAGGACAATGACACAAGAAAATATACTAGATTGATGTGTACACAAAAAAAAAATTGGTTTGTTCTTTATGTCAATTATATTTGTACGGTTTTTTTTTTGAATGAGTTACTATTTATTCCTTTACGCAATATACATACTTATATATCTATAATTATGTATACAGTATACTTGAACCAAGCTTCATTGTTTTTTTTAGATTAGTCAAAATTGTGTGAAGCATTTGAAGCAACAGTAATTACCTACTATATTTACATTCTGAAATTGCATTTACTTTTATTTTTTATTTTTTTTTTACTATAATTATTATTATTATTATTACTTAATAGGGAATCTTTTTGAGAGGATTGTTCAAAAAGTTTTATTTTTGGAAGTAGAAATATTAATTAGTGTACCAGATTTTTTGTGGCTGGAAAGCTCTCTAGCTCTGAACCGTTTTGAAAGTAAAGACCCTAAAAAATATTAGATCCGTTTGGGATTGTTGAATTGTTGAATGAGAAAATGAGTTTGTCCCCCGGATGACTTATTTGTTTTGGAGCCGTGTCCTGCTTTGGTTGTTACCCGTAATAATTGTCGTGTTGTTTTTGCCTCTATACAAATTATTATACAATTATTATTATTATTATTGTAAATATATATTATTATTATACCTGATCTATTTCTTAAAAAAACCCTTTGACTTGACTCCTCCCCTTACCCCCCCCCCCCTCTATCTCTCTGTCTCTCTCTCTCTCTGTTGTATTGGTCGGAAAGGTGGCGAACTTATTTCCATGACTTTCCAATTTGGACAATTTGTTGTTTCCCCCCCCCCATTGAATTTGATTGTTGTTGTTGTGATTGTTGTTGTTCTCTCTTCTTTGTCTCTCTAATTGGTTGTTGTCATTGTAAAATATTTATTGTGGGGTTTGTGTGTGGTATTGACTATAACAAGGCGCTTTCGTGGAGAACTCCCGCCCACTGAAGAGGAAAAACATCCGAATTCTGCAAATACCCATCCCCGGCTTAGTCGCTCTGGTCTCGAGAACCTTCTTGTCAACCCCTCTAATTACCATTCCAATAATGCTAATACCGGCCATAATCCATTCACCTCCTCCCTCTTTAATCATGCTAATCAAAGCTCCAATAATAATAATAACCACTCACATCCTCCGCCCCTTCAAACAACCCCCCAAACCCAACACCATCCCCCCCACACTAGTACGAACAACAATAAAAATTCCAATTACCATCAGTACATCACGACTTCAACAACAACCACATCCGCCACAGTCACACAGCCCACTCCCATTCAGAACTCTCACAACACATACCAACACCACCCCGTCACTACCATCAACACCCCAAGTAACAATAACTTGGGTTCACATCAAAGTAATAATCATACTAATAACCATCAGACTACTAATAATCACCAATATTTTTGAAATAACTATTTTCAAATACATGCATTCTATAATATTACATATAATTACTCAATTACACTCTTTCGCAAAAAAAAAAAACAAAAACAATATAATGAATTGATGTACTATTCAAAAATTGCCTTGATAATACTTTTTGGATTTAGGACATTTGAGGATTTTTTCTTCCGAGATTTTAGGAGCGTATGTTCATAGCCCCGACCCGAGGGATTAGTAGGATCCAGAGGATTTTTCCAATGGTATCTTTAAAACTTCTCAAGTAGAGTATGACAAGCCTATATAGTAAATATAAT
The DNA here is from genome assembly GCA_947179485.1 of Allacma fusca. Classification (NCBI taxonomy): domain Eukaryota; kingdom Metazoa; phylum Arthropoda; class Collembola; order Symphypleona; family Sminthuridae; genus Allacma; species Allacma fusca. The sequence goes on from OX359248.1 coordinate 33,029,971, forward strand.
TAGAAGTTAGTTTGTAAAAAATGGTATCTATTTTTCCAAGAATATCAAAAATATCTATATAATGATGACATAATTATATAATTATTACAATATTACATGTATAATAATGCTCACCATTTAAGTGCATTACATTTATCCCCGTCATGATGTAATTATATGCAGCCATTCTTACTAGAGAGCAGTTCGGTATGTGCGGATCAAATTATTTTTTATCCAAGTGAAAATCTCCCACTGGCTGAAGATTTAGTCTCATCACTATTTACTTTCTCTGCTTAATTTTCTTTTTTATCGTACATAGATACATACATGACGTTCAGGATAACTTTCTAAATTGACTTGAAAGTTTGTAGACTTTTAAGGGTAGGGGATAGAGCTATGATGAAGCTACACCGCTATGACATATGCCTGAGTAAATAGTCGTTAGCTAATATATTTACGCAATTGTGACGTTCCATCATATTATTTTTACGGGAACATTTTTACATATAGCTACTGCTTGTTATTCCTACAGGACTTGATGGGAATTCAATTACTCAAATAAGACTACCAAAAAAAAAACGTAATTACGTATGTACATACATACTAGATACAGTAGGAAGTCAAAATACATAAATTATTTTCACATGTCAGTTGACATATGACATATGTAGATACTCCCAAATGTCTGCTCTTCATGACTTTTTGGCCAGTCCCAACTTCCAAGAGTACTCACGTATGTATACTCATGTTAGATACTGTACTGCAATATATGTATATATATATATTTATGCTTCAGCAAAATATTACTATGCAGTTGCAGACTTGATACACAGTCCACGAAAATATACACATATACATAGACACACACACACACATACACCCCTTTGTATAGATCTTTCTATATTGACTCAAATAATTTGTACACTCTCACAATACCTATTATAGGAAAATGTAGCGTAGAGTATTGTCCACAACACTTGAGCCAACTCACATAAATACTTCCATTCCTTTCGATTATTAATTATGTATATATCTATACCAATGGCCTTTACCACTACCACCCAAGTACGATTTAGTTTGCTGCTGCTATATTTCTCCCTCTCTTGTTCTTATGTATGTCACCCGTGTGTACACATTTATAACTGTATATCTATCTCTCCTCTGTAATATAATATTTATTTTTTTGTTTACTTTTCCTTCGACTAATAATTTCCACATGTATACAAAATCAATGAGCCAGAACACACATCTTGAACCTCTTACTATCTATAATACTAATACAAGAAAAATGATGACGCTAAACAATAAATATTTGAATAAAAGTCCTGCGAAATATTATCATTCAAAATGGTTTCCTTTTTAGCCCAGAGCAGGTATTATTAAATTATCCGGAGAGTCGGATGAATTATTTACTTTGTACTCAAAAACTAATAAATCAAAAAAATCCGGTCCTTGTCAAGGAATTGTACAGATGCATTTTGAGGGGGTAGGTAAAATATACAGGCAGACATATTGAGATGGAAGGAACTGAAATATTTACAGAGGCAGGTCTTTAATCAAGAAAGTACAATGTTATTTCTTGGAATTAACTCTAAATATGAGAACTCATTTAGAAACTAACGAAAGGCCTAACTTTCTCGGGAACTCTAGTAGGCTTCCTTTTCTTACTTAATTTCATTGGAAGTTTTGCTATAAAGGTAAATGTAATTACATTATATAATTATATGTAATTAGATAAATATAGAATTATTATATTTCGTTGAAATAATTAATTTGTCCAGGTATGACTACCTAATTTTAATTTTTTAGTGGATTTATAATAATAATTAAAGCTCTTTTAATTCAACTTTTAATTCAGTTTCAACAAATTTACAATAATAAGGGGAATCTAACCATAAGAATTCCAAGGTGTAGGGAAATATGCTCACAGGAGATACTACATCTTTAATTTTTGAGGAGTAGGTCTGCACAGGTTAAATAAATCTGAGGGAACCAAAAGTATAACTCCACAACTTAAAAAAAAATGCATTTATATACTGACACGCTAGGAATATTGAATCTAGATTCTGCTATGTCCGGCAATAGTATTTCCTGTAATACAGCCTCAACCTTATAAAGGAATCTGTGTTTAAATGTGATCATCTGTATTGTTGGCGATAACTTTGCGTGAACGTGAATTGCCAGTCAACCCTCTGTCTCTACGTGTAAGCAATTAAAATAATTAAACATTTATTTTTTGAGTCTATAATTATTCCTAATTTTTTCTGCATCCACCACTTTTTTCTGATACTATCCACATTTTTTAGTGTAATTACTCTTAAATTAGACACTGTCCTTTGATTAGTTCTATGGAAATACTGTATTAAGTAATTACTATAGATTTGATTGTTCCAAAATGGAAACTTTTTATTTTGACATATAGTGCAGCATTTCCTTCTCTGTAAACTCACAGTTTTGTACACACCTATAGAGTACATTGGCTTCTCAAAACTTTTGACTAACATTGGTCTAACCCCTGCCTTATACTGCCTTTCTCATGTATTAATAAGAGTCAGTGTGAAACCGAGTTCCGATTTAACTTGTTAGACTTTTTCCCTCCTAGGAATACTAACCAACTCCCAAACCAAGAGCCAATTTATTTTTGTTTTCCCAACAACTATTCCGTATACTACTTATGTAATGTACATCACCGATCCTATCATTCACAATCCTATTTGGATGCTCGTAACGTCTCACACGCGGCCTACGATACTAATTTAATAGAGGGAAAAATTACATATAGTCAGCGAGTCATGATGCCTTGCTGCACTTGCCATTATTATTATTTTGAATGTTTTCCTCTCCATTTGATTTTATCACTCCCAAACACTCAAAAATTAAAAAGGAACTTTTCCCTCTATGAACATTTCTAATCAGTGGCTGCAACCAATTCTTCACAGTACAAATATAGTGAGCCAACCTGCTCCGTCAGTATATTTTGAGAGCCCAGCAGCTGTAAAAGTAATAACGTGCTGTAGTTAGCTGCCTCTAGCTCTGTAGTCTTGCAAATGAGATCTAAATGTGTAATCTCTGCTACCAGATTTTATCCTTTTATTAAAACTCTGGGCTATGGTGACTCTCCTCTGGTGTGCCGTACTGACGTTTATTATATAAGGCTAACAAGTCACGAGCTATGTACATTCATAGATACAGATAGTATATACGTAATATTATGACTATATAGTATAACAATCGTATGCCCTTATTTTTAAAACCTTTGAGATCCTCAAACTTTCCTTTTTCAAATATTTCCTTCCCAATATAGATTCTAGAGTTGATAGGGACGCTTATTATATAAACTTATATAATTGTACAGTGCCAACAATATTGATAAGCCTCTGGCAGTAACTTTTCCCATTTGATGTTTGATTACCGTGTGAGGCGTTCTTTGAAAAGGAAAAGTCCTTTCTTTCATGTATCTAGTCCATGCATGAGAGCACATACAGTCTGAAATTGCTTCCATATCGTTCCAGCGGTGGAGGGAATTGTCCTGGTTGGGTTAAATAAAGTGAAAAACTTTGGCAGTTACATGTGAATATGTAAACACTTGAATAATTAAATTTCCTCAAGTTTGACTCTCCTCCTCCTCCTCCCTTCCCCTCCCCCCCCCCTCCTCCTCCTCTTCTCCCGATTATAAATTGAAATACTAATTGAAAAACTAGGACTTATTGCTAGAATACGAGAGCGTCATTTGAAAAGTTAATGGGACTAATGCTGTATATGAGGACAGTCTGTGACCTCACTGCGGAGTAGGACTTGGGAGCAGTCTCTACTATGGACGTGGGTAGATTAAGGACGGCTGGGAGAAAGCAGCATTAGTAGCAATGTGACAGGGACAATTTGAATGTGGTACACGGCGAGAGGATGTAGGAGAGTAGGAGAAATTCAAACGTGACAGGAAAAAGGGTTTTGAATAAAAGAATGAAATCGAACGTGACAGGGGAGAAGAAAGGAAATAAAGAATAATAAACGCACACGACATTTATTACCTTGTAATAGTAACCTCACCATGTCCACTGAACCTATAGATTAGATACATATTAGTCCTTTGTAATGAGCTCCTCCTATACGTTCTAGCCCTGACTCTATCTGTATTCATATGAACCCCGTCCTCATGTCTTCCGTTTGTGCACTTTCTCTCTCTCTCTCTCTCTCTCTCTCTTGCTCTCTCTCTCTCTCTCTCTCTCCCTCTCTCTCTCTTGCTCTCTCACTCTATGGACGGACACGATGAGACTTGTTTTCTCTGTATGTATCTATCTATACACGTGCTATATGGAACCTTTGAATTTGACCATGTACCCAAAGTGTATTTATATGTATACCTTCAAGATTTAATATTCCATGTATTTAATGTATGTACAAAATGGGGAAAGCGTTTCGTCCCATTTCATCCCACTGTATGCACGTATGGTCATAGATACATATAAGTACTTACTTTGTGGAGTTCTAGATACATACAAGTATACTTACTTTGTGTAGCTGAAAAGACAGATGGTTTTACACTTAACATGCTTTGACCTTTTCAAATTGAGCAGCTCAGCTCTTCTTGACTCATCGACCCTTGGTTATAATAGGATACGATGTACATATTATTCTATCCCTGGCTCTCCTCCCTCTCTCTCTCTCTCTCTCTCTCTCTCCCTCTCACTCTCTCTCCCTCTGTAAAATCCTCCGAGACAGAAAACTTATGTTGTCTAGGGTTATTCTCTCGGATGGCATACGTATAATATAAACTAGAGTTACGTCTTGTGCATTAACAATTCACTTCCTCGGAGAAATCCTCTGTGCAAATCTCATCCATTAAATCCTCTCACTCCGTGTGTACTCCCTCCTTCTTTCTCTCCTCTCTGCTTTTTTTTTATACAGACCATAGTTAAAACTATCACAATAGGCACACTCACCCAAGACTATGAGAGCTGGATCGGGAATTTCTCCTTAAATGTGCTGAAAAGATTTGTTGCCCCCAAATTGAAATTGCATTATCCATCTTGTTTCCTCTCCGGAGTATTGTGTAGTTACTATCAACATATAAGAGTATAGGATATAGCTTGAGTAGTACCCACTCACTCCTTCATTTACCCGCCTTTGTAGTCCTCACAACACTAGCCATTGTAGGCAGTCACCCTCCATATCCTTTGTAGTTCAAGTACAGTAGTCTGGATGTAAATAATTATGTATATATACAGGAGCTTTTTGCAATGTACAAGAAAAGGATTGGGTGTGTAAAACACTTGATGTGTCTTAGATACATAGAAATGGTCATTTTCCAAAGCATGCTGCATTATTCTTTTAAATGGTAGAATCAATTTAACAGTATCTACTTATTTGTCGGGTTGAGAGCCTCAGGTTTGAATGCATTCATGTCCTTTGATCTATACAGGAATGTAAATGTTTCTTTTTTTTTTTTTGGATTGGGTTGTCAAACGGGATTTTTTGGAGCAACTCTTCTTCTGGAATGGGAGTATTGGGAATGATATGATATTATACGTGTTTTTTTTAGTATTCTCAACATCATTTTATCAATTATATCCCTCAGCCTTTCAAGTTATGATGTGCAAATTGAGAATTGACAATGAACCCAATAACTTGTCTTTCATTTTCTCTCTATCTCAATCTCTCTGTCTCTGTCTCTCTCTCTCTCTCTCCCTTGTACTACTCTCAAAGAGCTATCAAATTCACACTGAACATGTCAACATCAATTTGGACATATCATATCTATCTACAGTGTTTTAAATCCAATTTTTATTAGAAATCTTTCTCTCACAAATGTGAGTTGAAGGTTGGGAGTCGGTACACGGGACATAAGGGATATTCTTAACGTCCATGACTCCATCCTCCCTATATACGGCTATAAGTGCACAGTACACTGTAGTATTATAGTTTCTATTGCAAGGTGCAAGTCACATATCTATATATTAATGAATGTGCAATTAATCTTCTCTTGTACTTGATACTTCACTTGACAGAACTCCACCGCACCGTTTAAAAAATCGATAGTATAATAATTATTAATACTACTAGCATCTTATATACCCGAGATATCTATAGAGACCTCTCTTTTGTTTCTCATTTTAATGTGGTGATTAGAGAGTTACCAAATTTGGAGTCGGACTGTGTGCACAAATACGTTGGGACAATCACTTTTCAAATTTGGTGTGGTATCTATATATTCGCCTGTAGAGCTATGTATATATAATTACATACATACAGTAATTATGTATGTATATAATTACTAGTTTTAGATGACTTCTGCTGAGATAATTAATTTTGAGTTGATTTAGTGGAAATGATGTTTTATTTTTTGTAATGTTTTCATGTTCATTCAGTTCTGTCTGTAATAACTATTGATTTTTTGATTTGGGGACGCGTGTCTGGCAAAATACATTAATTATGTATTATTAATTTGAAAATTAATTATAATTTAATTGATGATAATGTGAATGGACTGTGAAATCGTCCTATTGTCATTTTGTGTGTATGTAGATTACATTTATTAATGTGCTGTACTGTGTAGAGAGTGTTTTGTGACCGGATGACCTAGCCTCAACTAAAACAAAATTGTAGACCAAAAATACAAGTAGTCAAGGGATGAGATCAAAATTGCTACCCACGCAGTTGAACGAACCTCTCGCTGCTGGAATGTCGAAAACTTGTTGGCACTTCTTGTTCGTCGCTGACTGACACGTTCAAGTAAAACTGAATGAACAGAACAAAAAAAAATAGCAATCAAAACCAATATAGCCAGCATGCTTCAACTCTTCATCTCTATTATTTAAATAATAATTATTTATTTCACTCTTATTTCGCTCTTTCGCTCAAATATATCCCACGCGTTCCTTTTTTCTCATATACTTAGTATTTGCAATAAGTGATTTTCGTACACACTTACTGCTGCTCTTTTCTTTCTTTCTTTTTTTTTTGCTACTAACTATATTTTCTCACACTTTTTTTAATCTTTTTTTTTAATCAAATGCAATATATCTAGATATAGTAGCATAGTAACGAGTACTTAATACGTAATCTTGATGTGGTTTGATTGATGCTACATAAATCTCTTTAGTGTAGTGAGTAGCTATATGAACTCTTTCAATGTTAATCTTGTCTCTGTATATAATTAATATAGCACCAGCAAGACTATTATTGGTTCCGTTTTACAACAATATTATTTTAATCACATTATCTGCGTATTTATATAATTATTTACATGAGCATAATATGTAAATGATATACATAGAGTATGTGCATTTTATTTGGCTTTTGTATGAATATTTTGGGTTGGGATTTTTTGGTCTTTTCGTTCCTCATATTTTTTTTCTTACATAGTGGTTTGATTTTTTTGGCTGTGGGTTATGCAACTTTGCATTGATTTCTTATATGTTAGCTCATATATTATCATCACACCCATTACTAATAATAATTACTGAAGTGTCTGTTATATGGACACACGTAATAGCGAGAATGATTTATAGAATGAACAGCTCCCTCTATGTCTCTCTTTTTTTCACACATTTTTATACCTCTATCTCTCTCTCTCTATCTATCTATCTATCTATCTCTCGCTCTCTCTAAATATTAAAATTCTGAATATCAGCACACTTTTTCAATATTTTAATCCAGTCTGTAATAATTATTATTATAGTTTTTTTTTTATTTCCTTATACTCTCTTCAACAACTTTGCCAAATTTCTATTTTAATTCGTACTTATAAATATATCTATACATATATTCAAAGTATACTTTTAGTGCTCGTAGTGGAAGGTGGGTTGTGTTTCACCCATAAATTCATCTACCTACCACTGCTTCATTTCCATGGCTCAGACCATTTATTGAAACTGTTATGGAGTTTTATCTATTTCTTATAATGGCATCAAGTTAACTCCTTCTGTTGAAAACTTGTAGAATGGTACTCAATTTTATGCTCATGGCATTCCAAATTCCAATACCTTGCACTACCTGTATTCTCTCAATCTGAGGATAGCAAAAATTTTGCGTGGGGGGCTCAAAAAACCCAGCGGTCAAGGACTGGTCGTCAGGATTCCCAAAAGAAAAAAAAATAAACTAAACAAAATCATTTATGGATTGTGCTTTGATAAAGTCAAACATTTAAATAATTTCTCTTGTTACTCTGCTTGAGTTTTGATTTGAAGGTGTAATAAGAACGTCCCTTCAAATTAGTTATCTCAAGTTGTCCCAAACAAGATCCATAAATAATTATAACCCCCAAAGGACATAGTGGGGCCGGGTAGGATTTGAGCCTTCTGAAAAAAAAGGAATGTCAAGTGGGGACATCCCACTCAGGCAATCTCATTCGGAAATGAGTGCGAGTACTATATTTAATTATTTAAAATAAAGATTTAAAAAAAATTGCATTTGAATGCGGGCAGAAGGAGGTAGCTTCAATGTACATATTACAACCTGACTGACCTAAATTATGTTTATTTGAGATTGCGCAAAAAAAAAGTTAGAATTTTGCAGTTCTCTCTCAGCTCTCTTTCTCTATCTTCTCTCACTCTCTATTATGGCTTGGAAAATTAACTCAAAACTTGGGGATGCATGACCTGTGGATAATTAATGGACTGTCCTGTTTCTCTGTAGGTATTTGGCTCAATTGAAACGACACTCCCGATGGGGTCGTAATCGCCGAGGTTTTCAGCAGCAGCAAGAGCCAGTGGATACGCGGACGGGTCACATCAGGTCACATCTACGGTCCCCTTCGGGTCGAGTACGATAACATACAATACATTATTAATAAATTCACTTTCACTCATAAATATTACTATTTTTTAGTATCAACTCACTTTCTAGAGATTCTTTGAACTGAGCTAAAGCTGCAAAGAGTACTGGTACTTGTTCTCCCTTTTCCAAAAAAAAAAATAAATAAAGAGAAAGAGAAAGTACCAGTACCCTTTTTTATATAGGTGCGTATCTGAACATTCCTGGAGATATTAAATGTGTCAAAAATAAAACAAAATATTACAAGTATAATTATTATTAATTATATGTCAGGCGATATGTAAATTTATGAAGGATTGAACTGTCCGAGACAGTGTTTTTAGACAATTAACATAATTATTATAGAGAGAATTTACTGTGTCCTTTAAATACACACTGTAATATTTGAGCGATACTTTTTGACAAAATTTTTTCCTAGAGATGATTGACAATTTGCAAAAAAGAGTACATGTTTATAAAAATTAGGTAGATTTAAAAGACAGGTCTTAGGTTATGACGCGTAGTAGAATGTCACTATATACTTATACAAAACATTATACATTTAATAAAAAATGATGACCCTGTGATGATGATGATTATCTAATATTCAATTGTAGCAAATCAGTCTACTAGATCTAAGGAAACACTTTGTTGTCAGTTCTCCACACTCTCCAACATCTCCGTCATTTACGTTTTTAACAAAGAGACGAGAACATGAACATGATGTGTTAGTACCGTTACTGACTTGAGAGAGCAGTACACACATTGGAGTGAGTACCAACATGTCATATATACTATTGATCTATATATACAAAAAAAATAAACAAATAGAAAAAAAAAACATTAATTCTCTGCCTCCATTTGGACAACATATATTTGCATGAGGGACAGACAGACAACAAAAACAGCCACAAATTTTCAAATGCATGCTTTTTTATGAGAGAGAGAAAAAAAAACGAAATCTTTGGACCATCAAGCCGCTTTTGTTTCTTCAGCAACTAACCAAGTACATCAACAACACCTCAAGGGGACTTCAAATGTCGAATATATATATATATAATATATACAATTATAGTTATATATAAATATACTGGAAATAAAAGAAGAAATGAAAAATTCTATAAGAACCACGCAAAAACAAAAACCAAGACTTTCAGCTTTAATCAAATGCCAATTTTATTGAAGAAAAAATATATTAATTAATGTATGTATATATATATATACATACATACACATACTAATTAATTACATATATACAAAAGTCGACAGAGTACATTTTTAAATTTATAACAAAAAAAAATCAATATATATAAACTCGAAAACTTTTACGAAGCTCCTTAACTCTCCAAATATTCCGAACAACTTTGAATATTCTTTGATGTTGTTTCAATCCTTGTCATAATAGAGAATAATAATAATAATTAGTGTTAATTCCTTGACATGATACAAAAAACAATCTGTAAAAAAAATGTCGTACAAAAAAGGAATTTGTAGTTTTTCTAGAGACAAAAGAGATGAGTCATTTGGCGGACACATACGTTTGTAGAGTTGTTAGCGTTCGTACTGTAAAAATTACATGTAATTTTATGTGTATACTACCTTGTCATCAGCAGCACTTTGTAAATTTGAGAAGCAAATAAGATAAATGTACAATATGATCTTACGTGTACTAAATATTTTAGCTTGGGCTCTCAGAGTCTGTCGAGAAAAAATGTAAGCTTCATTGATATGAGCTCGTGAAAGAATGTTTGTAAAAGTAAGGTGAATATATAGTTTATATATTAACATTGGAGTGGGGGGGGGGGTAAAGAAGGGGGGAGGATTCGGGTGTTTCACCAATCCATCGTAAATTGGAGTGTAGTAAGGGATACAATAATTAAATGAAAATTAATGAACTGAAGAGTTCTTATATTGTGATTGAAGTAATTATTTGATGTTACTTGCGTGAAGAAAAAAAAAAGCCTTTACGGCCATGAATTACTGTCTTATTCTAGAGGAATGCTAATAAGTGACCGTTATATAAATACTATGACACACAAAAAACATGCCGTAGCCAAAATGTCAATTCCTATTTACAAAAGTGTACTAGTTGATTTCAATTTTCCTTTAAAAAATAGATAATTACTAATAATTATTAAATTAAATATAGTAATAATTATTATTAAAGATAATTACACATAGCAACTTTGTATTATTACGTGTCGACGAAGATAAGTTATATTTTAAATAAAAGCGGAATTCGGAAAATCTCATCAGTCGTAGATGATGACTCTTTGAATGTAGGATGAGGTTTATGCGAAAAGCCTCCTGAGGTAATTGAACAGTCATTTAAATAGTCAAGTAATGGTACATACATACGTGCATATAGCTAACACAATAATAATAAAGTGGTGCTATATATATAGATACATATATGACAAGAAGAAACCACAGTACTTTATATACCCCATATAGATATGTAAATGTATCGTATAATATGTAATATGCATTGGAAATCGAGACACAGTTTCGGTGTATTTTACCAATTGGGAAAAAAAATTCTATAGCCTCGAGAGAACTAATTGTAAATTACAATTGTTGTAAATGATTGTAATAAATATGAAAAATTATTATAATATATTATTTATTGTAACCGAAAGTAAATTGGAAATTATACGATGATAGTCTCACGTCTGTCTTTTATTGTCGGCACCACCTCTCAATAATGGAAATCTCTACTGTCTTTAAGTGGAACAGGCATTTTGAAAACTTTTCTTCTACAGTATTAGGACCGTCAATGCATATATCATATGGCTCACTGACCTTTTTCCTCCCTTTACTATTACCATCAGTCTATATATCACTAAGGGTAATTCTATATCTACTCTACGTACATGTATACAGAGTGGATAGGAAAACAACGATAACGTTTACCTCTTTCAATGAACACTTTTGTAGACTCTTGCCTTTAGGAAAGGTCAACAGACAATGGGGAAAAAAGCGAATCTGACTGTAAGATCTGGCCAGATTCAAGTCCTTGGATAATTTCATATTTATGGACATTTACTTGTCAATCGGAATTTTTGAGCATGCCAATCGCCCTGACGTTGGAATCGCTGGGCCTGTCTAGGATTGAGTCATCACTGTACTGTAGTTTCATCCAAATCGTGAGTTCACCTGCAGTTCCTGTTTTTTTCCTGATATGATTCAGAGCACTGATAATATTGTATTCAGAGAATAACTTGATTTCTCAATATATAGACAAATGCAAATATGGTCGGGAGTCAATAAAAGCGTATCCTGCCTACATTTAATAATACCAAGGTATAATAATAATGCCAAAAAATTGAAAAGGATAACTTCGTAGAATGAAAGTACCTCTCTGTTGGCTATTGGTATATATATGATGTGATATAATAATTATTAAAGCTCCTATATATATATATATATATGTATACTTTAGCAGTAAAATAATATACAAAAATAAGGAAACTCCAGTTAAAATATTCGCCTGCTGTTTTGCTGTAAAGAAATAAAAAAAATACAATTTTAATGAGTCTTGTCATTATAGAATGATATGCAGGCAGGGCAATAATTAGAGCAAAAAAATATTTAGATTTTACTAATTATACACAACAGCTTTGGAGACTAAACAACTTGAATAATTCAACATCATCTCTTGAGACAGACCCGTGCCATATTTTCCGTGCAGTTTATGTAATTTACGTATAAAAAAGTTTTACATAGTAACTCTGAGGATTTGAGATGGGAAAAGCATGGGTCTTTTGTAATGAATTCCTTTGTTTATTCCACACCATTCGTAAATCTTTCATGCTTTGGTTAACCTCCTCGTCCTATTTTAATCTAATGTACATGATCCCACTGGAGTTTTGCAATTTTCTTTGACATGGACCTTCTTCTTACTAAAGTTTAAGAATTATTCTGGGAATCTCTGACTCATGGGTGGCGGTCGTTTAAATTCCTGTGGCGTTGTTCCTTATCCATACATATGTACATACATACACACACATACATACATACATACATGCAAACGCACGTCCATCTCTGCAACCCTCTATTAAATTCTCCCCGGCCCTATACTCCTGGAAGATACTCTAACATAAATAATTCATGGTTTCTTTTGTTTGCAAACTATTCAAAGAAAAATCTCCATAATTTCCAGGGGCCGGTATTGTAGCACGTTGAAAATATTCCTGAGAATTTTGAGATACCTAAATGTATCTACCTATAATTTTTTTAAAGACCGCAAAATTTAATTAATTTTTTACAAAATGAAAGCATAAAGTAAGACTACAGTTTAATATCATCGTGATTGTAGACACTGAATATTCGGGAAACAATAGAGCTTAAATTACTTGTGATAATTTAAAATTTAAATTACATAATTATAATTTATGGGGACGCTGAAAATAGTATCACGATATTTGAGGGAACTGCCAGTCTTAGTTGCCACACCTAAAGGATACCTATAGATGTCATGTGATGCAACCAGCTTCAAGTAATTGCTAAAAGCCTTCCTTGAGATCAGAGATTCAGAGAACCATTTCACTATCCCTCGTACTTTATTAGCAGACGTATGTACATACATCCAGGTGAGATCCGTATAAGATACTTGGGATGTTGACTGGGATAGTAATAATTACATACTGTAGAGTAACTATCTACGTATACGTATACTTATCATAAAAGGGTTATTTAACATTGACATCCATTTTGTATTTGCATTGATCAGGAGTTACCTAAGGAACAATGTGATTGACAGGTAAGAAAGGCCTTGTGTCATAATGTCAACTTTATAGTATGCTATTCCTCCTATTAATAACTCTACACAGTAATCAAGGCTACATAATTAGTTGATGTTCTAATTGTCATCTGATTCTTGATCAATCCCCCTTGATTATTAAATACACCCAGTGTACGATCCATTGAGCTGTGTAACCATCCACCGCAATAAGGAGTATGTCCCGTATATATAATAAATATATAATTTATTATATATACACAACTATCTACATACATATATTTAGGTATCTAGTCCTGGCAACAAGTACATGCTTGAATGACCACATCAATAGAATCGATTCCTCCTCATTAAGCTTGTAGCATCAATCAACCTGCGGTCATTTGATATTCCTGAAAGTTTTAGTGGACCTAATGAACGATAAACACTGTATGTAGATACATGCAAATGTCAGCTTAATGTAAGCTATTCACCCTTCCATCAACAAACTCCTTTCGTTTTCGGAAACAATAAAAGCATTAATTTTATTTTGCAGTCATAATAATAGCTTTTTTAGTATTCAGTCTCCACATCTGTCCATACAGATATCCGCAGGCTTGTATTTACATATCTTCAATACCGTGCTTATTATTAGGGGCTCAAGTGCATCTCTGTTGTTTAGCTTAAAAATATATAGTGGGGGATTTATTCATGGCTGAAATTCATTCTAAATTTTGGACTCGTGGAGATACACTTTACCTATAATAATTACATATTTATATAAGGGAGATATGCAGTATATTTATACAGTTATATGTATGAATGTCCGATGTCCGACAAATGTCAGTTTGACAGGGATGAGTCCATAAATCATCTGGAAGGAGATGGGATTGATAGTGCTAATTGATTCGGATGTTGTGTAACAATTGTTTATTGGGGAAGATCCATAACAATAAATGGATAATCCCTGGCCTTAACCATATCAAGGAGTAAACATAACTGGAGAGGGATTACTACGAAGCAATACCTACTGTATAGGTATAGGCAGCGTTGAAAGTCCTGACATTTTTCCTCCTTTGCTTGTCAGTTTGGAGAATCCGTTGGACAAAAAGCATTTAAGAGGATTTATGATGACGTCCCGAGGACAAAGAATCGCAAGGGGAAAAAAACAAGAGTCGTTGACAATGTGGACTGAGTGAGTCAGATGAGTCAATAATCGGTCAGTCGATCAGATCAATTCAATAGCCTCGTCATTCATCATAGTATAAGTACTGTATCCTCAAGAAAATAACATAGTATGGACACTGCTTGGCTTGAAAGAATGGGAGAAGTGGACGGAGAGTCATACTTCCTTCAGTCTAATTTACAATTTACAATTAATAAAGGTCATACATATGTCATCCTCTGCCCATGCTCACTTGACATCTGTGGGTTGAGGAAACACGGTCGGAATTTAAATTCATAGCCAATACAGTATTCCATGATTTACTATGTCAAGACTACGTGCCATAGTTGTCATAAGGGCAGGATAAATATTTTCTGTTGACATTATTACTCCCAACTGGATTTTCAGATGGGCAATCAATTTTGACCAACCTACATCCCATATGCATGCCTGCATGTATGCATGCATGGGCTCTCTCGGATGTGTGGCTGGTCTCTCATTTTAAAACTAACTAGCGACTTAATGGAAGGTGAATGAATATGCAGTGCAGGGGGAAAAGTGAATGTGTTACTAATTGGTAGTCAGCCCTTCAGGAACAATTGTTCATGCAAGCTTGATTGTGGTTCAGCACATGAATCTATATCTATATGCAGATAGAGTACATTACAAATGTAGGTATGTAATTATGTATGTACAAGACTATTATTCATATGTACATAGGTACATGTGCATAAGGCACATTGCTCCGCAAATCTGCAATTTAATACATAAGTGAAGGAATGGCTCGTAGAATCTCCCTTTAAGATATATCTGATCATCCTCTTACGTTGGGTCCAACTATATAAGTTGTCTCTGTACTTGCTGATGCTCTACAATTAACCTTGAAGGATCAAATATTTTGTGTGCTGTATGATTGTGAATTCAGTAACTCACTTGCGTGGAAATGTGTAGGTGCGTGCTCAATTATTAAAGCTTTTAGAGGAAAGAATCAAGATTGGAATTAGGATATTGTGGACTGCAACAGATTGTGAAACTTCTATGTATGTATGTATCTGTATAAGCTTGAGCTCCGTGTGGCTTTGGGATGAACATCGCAATGAATCTTTTATCTGTATGGAGGCGGAAAATGCAGTCAATCAAAGGAGCATATTTAACCCAGAGCATTGAAACGTGTGAGGTTTGAAGTGTTAAATCTTCCTAGGAAAATCTATGCGTAGGACTGTACTGTTAGGATAACTGATCAAAAGATCACATTGGTTCTGGTAGAAGTTGTCAAGGGATGACTAAGGTTGGACTCAGGAAATGATAATTTAGGTCGGGTTAAAATTCTGTTTAATGTCTTTACATGGAAACAAGACATTAGACTCGTTCATGTTTACTGTACAGAATTTGGTCACTCTTATAAGTACAGTGAATTTATAATCATACACATTATTACAGTATTTATATTCTCTCTCTCTCTATATATATATATATATTGGCAACCGTGTCAAACTATACAGACTTTCATTTGAAATTTCCAAGCCTTGACAAATCATTTTTTAGAATCTGAACAATCGAGGAAGTTCGACGGGTTAGTTTTAATAGGAAAAATAAACGGGTTAGGTTTAATAGGAAAACTTTCTCTTGGGATGGAGATGGTAAATAACTAAATTTAATTCTTTTTTTTTGTACAGTTACAGCGTATGTAGTGTAAGGAGCCTAGTAGTATAGTGTGCAGGAGTCATTGAGTACGTGCTGATTGGAGTCTTTCTGTATGAAATGAAGGATTTCCTTTTTAAGAATGAATGTGGATGCGGGTCTGTCATTATAATGTAAAATGCCGAGAGATTTAATAATCAAAGCCAGGCGTTAATACAATTTGGGTGTTTATGACTATGATTTTTGTGCTTGGGAGAAAGTATGACAAAATTATGTTTTGTGTGCAAAGTTCCTACGTGTCTCGGAAATACTTTGTCAAAATTGAGGACTAAATTTTAATGAAGTTTTGGAGACGAATTGCAGGGAATTAATTCTTGTCAAGGGTAAGATTGAGCTTGTGTGCTAAATACACACAGACACGGAGAGGCATGCACACACGTACATACATATGCACTGTATACCTTCATTCTAAAAAGAATTCCCCTTTACCTCCTCACTTCTCCATGTTCATTTTCCCAAGGTCCTAAAACAAACACATGGATGACAGTTCTTTGAGGGAGTGAGACCGTCAGAGGAGGACGGAGGTCTTGAAGAGGGGAAAAAAATCCTCTGAAATTGCCTCCCGGTATGAAGCCAGCTGGGGGCAAGATGCTAGCTCGTGGTATCTGTCAATGACTTCGGTGCTTCACATCATCATCTTGTAAAACTCATTGGTTTTCTTAAATGATAAGATTTCCCTCCTGCTTCCCTCTTTTTTTTATTATTATTCCTGGAGAGAAAGAGTTGTGGCGCTCAAAGGAGGATGACTACTATCTACAAATAAAGCAATGTGTATAGGCTGGGGAAGGGTGCAGGTGAAGGAAGGAAAGAGAAACGTCAAAGTATATCTTGATCCAAGCCAAAAGTTAGCTCTTTGCCTGTAGATCGCTCAACTCCGATAATTATTCACCATGAAGTCGTAAAGCTTGGAAGGGACTTACACTATACAAAGTCATGTTGTTTTCTTTCAAACCTCATCCTTACTGTCTTCCTGTCTTGACAACGCCGCTATCCTCCAAGCACTTTATATAGTCATGAGGGGCTAAAAAAAAAGACAACGTCACTTTCATCTGTATCGTTGTGTAACATAACATGGGAGCCACGAGTCAGGAAAATCCGCTTGAGGAACCTTTTCCTTAATGCTAAAGTACTATTTCCTCTCGCTCCAGCTACTATTTCCCCCCGTACTTTTATTATTATGGTTAACCTGTGGAACGTCAAAGCGGAACAAGCTACTCCTCATGTGTACATTGGGGTAACTACTGAAATTAGAAAATTTAATAGTTCTGCATGCATGTCATTAAGTAAAGCACGGAGGAAAAATTACTTTATTTTAATATTTAAGCGTGACACACACATGGCAGCGGAGCAAATGCATATGCGAACCTCAGCTCCCGTCTATGTAAATACACTCCATGTAAAATAATATTGGGCAAAGGCACGTCCACTGTACATACATACATACCTATATGAACTGCATAATACAGATACTATATCCCAGAGAATAAAAAAAAATAGATGCAAATTAAAACATGGAAAGAATAACCTTGGGAGTTCTCAATTAGTTTTCAAAGCAACCCAAGGATTTTTTAAAGCCCATTCATTCATTCCAGAGAAAATACTGGATTTTTTGTATGTCCCCCCCACAATAATAATCTCAACTCGAGAATCTCAACCGCATAATGTTTCTCTCCGTAATGTATGTTAAGGATACTGAAATGTCTCCTTCTTTCAGATTTGGAAATAGAACTGAGGCGTCTGTCATTAGTCCTATAATATTCTTGACTTTGACGGTCATTATTACGTATATGTGACAATGTGACTCTTGTGGTTGAATAGCTTACAGTATTACTCCAACTCCAGGATATTAATCTTGTGTTTGTACGTGTGTGATAAAAAAATGTTGGAAGGGAAATGTCACTGGGGGGAGAAATAGAAGCTTCTCTCATGACTGCACTTTTGTGTACAAGGTTAAGGAACAATTTTTTATGCTCATTGTATTTATGTTTCCTTCTTGCATTATTATTGCTTGTTTGGTTGCATGCATATATTTCAACTCAGAGTTAGTTTGTTACCTATACCGCTTATATGTCCACTTGCAGATAGAGACTTACCGTTGAACTTAGTTTTTTATTCCACTTAAGATTATCTCCATGATCTTTGATTTGAACTTACCATACTGGTTCATGCTCCCTATACATTATCTCATAAATGACCTGAGACTCGCTCAGTGACGCTCAGCTCCTGAGTCTTTCCGTGGTTCTTGTGGAGGAAATAGTCATAACTAACGTTTGTGTTTGGAGGAGCTTTTGAGCAGCAGTCCGCTGAGTAAGGCTGGGGCAGGAACATCTGGATAGGGAGCTCTATCATAATTATTTGTCATTGTAACAAACGGTGACTCCTTGTAAGCGAAAAGTGAGCACAGTAAAAAATAAGTATCTTGTGATTTGCAGGGCTGAAAATGTTGGTTCGCCAAATGTGTTTCTCATGAGGGTAGGTTTTACTAAATGGGCAATAAATCTCCTGCATTTTTCCGCTTGACGGATATTGATGGGGTCGTTGAATCAGGAGTTGTCAGAGTCGGATATTTCGCGGTTTTTAACAAGACAAGGGATGAGACTGGTGCAGGGAGGTAGCACATTCCTTATGCTGGCTTCACCATTTAATGGTAGGGTTAGTCTTAGGTTTAAGAAGCTCCTTACTGTGGTGCCTTCATATATGCTCCACACGTGGTTGGACTTGATAGTATTTGGAACCGTGTGCGTTAATTGTTTCAAGGAAGAGATTCTGAATGGAAGGTAGAATACCTGCATTATTCATTTAATAACAGGGACTGCTATTGACTTTACTAATTAATAATTGAGGCTCTGCGGTTGCTTTGACAAATTTATGGACATTTGTTTCATCCTGCGTCTCAAGGTGAGGGCTCACCATGTCTCTGCTAATTAGGCGTAAATAAATCAAAAACTTTCTGTATTCTTAAGTCTGACTTAGTTAAATGGACGGAGTTGAAATCCTGGTAATCACACTCAACAAAGACTTTAGAGACCCACTGGCGGAGGCCGGTTGACATTGATGGTTTTGCAATTTAGTAATTCATAAAGGGGGCTGCCACTAAAATTTACACTGATTTCAATTCTATTTGCTAAAGTCTTACATCTGCTCAAATAAAACTGCTCAAAAATAATTTCTATTGTTTGAAACTGCGAGGGACAACGTAATTCAATCTATCATGGGAATTTAACCACTGCCCCGTAACCAGTGTAACCACGGAGGAAGCTTGAGACATTTCAAGAATTTGTGGACCCACAAAATGTATACGTTTTTACATTATGTTGATTTTGTCTACAGGAATTTCAATTCAAAAGAAATCTTCCCTACGAATTTCGTTCGCATAACTTCTAAGACTTTTTAGAATATTTATCATTCAGATAATTTACAATTTTTTGACATGACAAATTTATTTTTGCTTCATTTTTTAAAAGTTTGAGTTCTAATCCTAGCATTGACCTACGTATATACATATAATTATATATATATTGTAATGATTCATCTGCGCTTTATCATTTGCCCACACGGGATCACAGAGTGGAGACGATTTGGTCCCGTGTGGCTGTGCGCCGGACGTTTCCCTTTCGATGAATATTATTGAAAACAATTTATTAATATTGAAAATGTAAATTGTCAATACTGCTATTATTACTTAATATTTTATGAAATGCCAGGTCGGCAAAAGTAATGCTATGAGCATTGATTTAATCTTAAATATGCTGCGGAGCCTGCTGACTAGGACTGATCCTGTCATTCTATGTTAAGATTTCTTCGAGTAACGACGTATGTACTTTCATTTTAATATGTACCTATAGTAATTCAAAATTACGTTGCAACGTAGTAACTCACAACCAGAAATAAGTGCTCATTGTCAGTACTTTAACTATGTGGTGGTTTAAGATGTCAGGACTTTGATAAAGAGGAATTTTGTTTTGACGTCTGATGCCGAGCTCATCAATTTTCTAAATCCTTACGATCGCATTTATATAAATAAAGTAGATGAGAATAAAAGAAAATGACGACAAATAATTATTTCAAGCTGTCCAATTTGACAAACAGATGAGATAGGCGTTCCTGGTTTGAGGGTATGAGTGTACGTATGTATGTATGTAAGCCTTTTTATGTTGATACAAATGGGGAAAGGAAAAAGACCAGACTTTATTTTTGTATGGGCAGTAATAATGAAGACTGGGCTGGAAAATGATAATAAAGCCATAATGGATAAGAATGATGAAGACTGAATGCATAATTTTGTTTTGTTTCATGCTCAAGTTCAGATCTAGTATTGAAAAGCCTCATCACTACCGCATCCTTTCATGTGTGTGTGAGGTTAAGAGTGAAGTATCCTACAGGTTTGGACAATAGCTCGAATAAAGCAATAAAAACCTAATGGAGGGAACCTGAATACATTAAATAATGATACACTTGATAAATTTATTCAAGAAAAATAACACACGTCCGTCCAGTCCATACCATTCCAAGATTTATTGCGTGGATTGCACTGGAACGAGAACACATATACACACTTGGTTCCTACAATTAGAAACACTTGCTGTATCCAGTCTCACACAGGACAGGTCTCATTATAAAATAACAAGATTCAAGAGGTTTAGCTTTTGTGCGAATAAAAAAAAACTATACACAAGACCTTGACATTGCATATGACTAACACCCACCCAGTATCTACTTGTTTGAGAGACGCGTGAAAATGTTCTTCAAACAGAGGAGCACAAGTACTTTGTTCTTACGCTCTCTCCTAACCAAGACAAGTTAATGTGTGTGTGTATAGGGGAAAAAATCATGTGTACTTATGCGTCAAGTCAACCACTACTATGACCAAATATTAAAAAAATTAACGAAACCTAGCTAACTATAGTAACCTTTCCCAAAGCCAATAGTTATAATATGTTCCTTAATTGTTGTTCCTCCTATCATCAAGTGAGGATATATATTGGAGAGATGAAGAACTAGAATACTAGAGGGAAATCAAGCGTGGCCCATTGGGAGTAGATACTCGTACATGCCAATTTTTACATTATGCTGATTTAACAAATTCATACTTCTTTTACGCTTCATTTATGGCTCGGAGCTATATCTGTACAACAGCTCAAGTGTAAGACTTACACTAGACTATGGATAGGTATACACATCAAATGATAAGCGATTAGATATGCGGAAAGTTATTTGCCGTGGTAAATAAATCCAGAGGTTTCCTTTCCACATGACGTGCGTTCATCTGTCACATGAATAAAATATGACTGAAACCTTGCATCCCTAAATATACAAACCGGACAGTTGGATATTTATGCAGGGCTTAGAAAAACATTAATTGCACATAATTTGTCAGCTAATTGCAATAAGGTGTCAAATGTTACCGATAGCACTCATGGTGGTCTCTATCGTCGCCCACGAATAAACCTTTCAAACCGCACTGGATCCAACGGATCTTTAGAAGCTTCATTTATCTCTCTCTCAATACTTGTTACGATCAAATGCTTTTAAAAAAAATAACTCTCATAAACACTCAAACTTGAAAGGAACATTTCCGCAAAGTCTAAATTCAGCATTTTATGAGTCAAGAGTCAAATAAACAAGGCTCGAGTTTCTCTTGGATATTTCCCCACTGAATGAAAACTCATGCCAATTTTGGTATTATTTTCCATCTGTGAAATTGATTCTGATAAAAAAATCCAGAATGACACCATTTTTGTCATTAACCATGTAAATGTAAAATTAAACAAAGTACACAAAGCAAGGTCAAATGTCATTTGTTCTTCCATCAAAATTTATATCTAGGCAAAATAAAACATTGGAAGTCAAATCTTGGTATAGAGGAGCATATCACTAGCATTGTATGTTCCCACCTTTGGTTGGTTTTTGTGGTTGAAGCCGGGGAAAAAAATTGTATCTTTTCAAAGTGATCATGAAGTGTTGTGGCATTATGGTCAGTCACGGCTGCGAGTAAAAGAGTAAAATTTACCAGAAACTCAACCATATACTTGAAGAAGGAGTGATGGTGTTGATGGAAGGCAGAGCCAAGCCTTTGCTTGTCATAAAATTACATAATTAATGACTTGAATGTACGTACAATCCAATACTTGAGGAGGCTCAAGTCATAAAATGAAGCCTTAAAAATCATTACTTTTAAAATCCAATATGTACATATGTATGTCTACTTACTAAAAAAAACAAACATGGGGTTTTTGCACGAAGTATTGCAAAATTCCAAAACTTGAGCTATGTTTGTGTTAAAAAGTAAAGGTGGATGGAAAACCACAATTTTCAGTTGCGTGTGGCAATCACGCAACTGCTGGCTGTGAAAGAAAGTTTTGATGTTTGATATATAAAGCGTGAAGAATTTAACATAATTTATTTTGTTTGAAGAGAAAAAAAACATTAATTTGTAAATATTATTATAGCGTGTTTTTAAGAATGCAATGAGACTCCAATGATTAAAAAATTATAACATACAAACAATAAGTTCGGTGCAAGTACACTGCTTTGTTTGTGGACTTTGTTGCAAGTGTCATTTGGACTGTATTGAATGCTTATCTGTAAAAGTAGGATGGTGCTACCATGTCATTAATACATATGTATATGTAGATATGTATATCCTTGTTAGATGATAGTTGAGAGTGAATCTGGAAGCAGTGTGTTTGATGTTCGTTGTCATGTAATTAATATTATTTTGGAGATTTCAAATCTGATTCTGTCAGACTCACCCTACTGTCCGCCACGATTGGGATGACTTGTGTCTGAATGATTCGTGGTGAAGATTTCGTTGCTAATCCGTATGAGCTATTTAATTACAATAATTTCTATAGGATTTGCAATTCATGCTCGTTCGGCTTCAGAATACTAAAGTTGTGGCAGTATGTGTGACTGAGCACGAGCACGGAGCTCGTTGACGACATGAATTTACAAATGGGCGGCATCGTAAAACCTTATTTTCTTTTGGCATAAATATTGCCAGATCACAGCAATTAATCTCACATTAGCATCTGCTCAAGAAACTCTATGGACTGGCGACGACGAGCAAACGATAGTCCTAAAATGTACTTCACATGCAGACACACATCTATGTATCTGCAGTAACACTTACCTGCGTTTTGGCATCCGGTCTCAAATCACAAGCCTCTGCCCGAGACTGCAAATATGATAAAATCCTAAATTACACTCCAAAATTAACCCCTACACAAGACCACAAGAGACTCCATTTGTATGCTCAAAGGCATTTCTGCTAATACAACTATATTATCCAGACTAGAATGATTGTGAGGACGAGGACATGAGTGGTCTTGAGAACGAATACTAAAATACACCTACGTGTTTTCAAATTCAACTTCAAAGGTTTAGTTGCTGTCTGTCTGTATGTACTCAAGGGAAGGGAATTAGTGTGGTGTTTGAGTTTCTGTACTCACTGTCAGATTTACAATGGTTGGGTTGCCTAACCCTAACCTTTGTCACTAGTTAACATTTTAAGCATCCCTATTAACATATATAACTGTATTTATGCTCTACTCTGACAAAATGAGGGGGAAATGGGAACTATTTTGGAGTCATTCGAAATGCGGGTTTTGCATCCTTATTTTTGAATAACGTTAAGATTCCGCCTCTCCAAAACATTAAAACAGAACATTGCCATATTTCCTGGTAAAAAATAAGCATTTTATAACATTCTTAAATGAGCACAGTAATTAATACAGTACTGCTGATGTTGTCATATTTTCAGGGCCCTTCCAGAAGTAGCGTCTACTAAGATATATTAATTTGCTTTGAATACAATTCACCAACAATTATTTTGGTTTTGAAATTCCTTCAATTTCTGTATCAGCAGATTTCCCTGGCTAGGTGAGATTGATATGCTTTGAACTCTTGTCTTTTACCCTCTGCATTTGTATCCGATGCATTTGTATCCGATGCATTTGTATGACAAGACATGGACTCTTCAGTAGTCTCAGTTTTGATAATTATTTCTAGGTCCTGAAACAGTTTCGACGAAGAATCTACCTTGCTCTAACAATCTCTCTACCTTGTCTACTATTGTCATTTCCTTTTCCTGGCGTAGTCATTTGTCTCGACGAATTTGGAGGACAAGGCTCCAGAATGTTGACGTCCCACTTGACGCTTCATCTTCTTGTCTGAAACTGTAGCTGTCTTTTGTTTGCGTCGTCTATAACAGCTTCAACAAAGAGTTCTTCTTCGACTAGCTCAAGTTGCCTTTTGTGAATGCCCATTACGCTATGATTCTCTTTGCGCTGACGAAGTTGCCTCAAAGCCTTATGTTCGGTGTATTTATTTTCTAATCGTCGATGCAACTCAGCAATCCGGACATTTCGGGGCTTTGAATGGAAATATAGAACTTGTAAGAAAGCTTGGTTAATAAGTTTGAGATGTCTCTTTGACTCTTCGGATGAATGTAATTGTTATACGCAATTATGTAACTAAGAACCAAAAACAGCCCACCCTGGTATCGGGAACTTCGCAAGGAGTAAATTTCATTAGCTGAAACTGTCATATTGGATACAGTAGTTTTCAGTAGATACCGTACTTCTCAGGGTTATCATTAAAGAAGAAATTTGGTATCAAAAATGACGCCAGAGGATGAGAATCAGTCTCATATAATACATTAAAGTAAACAGTATACAGTCAGTATTAAAGTATGCAGGATCAGTGTTTCTACGGAAGATGTGATCAGTGCTAATATTTCTTCCCAGAAGTCGGCTAAGCTCTTTTGTGTACTTTCCAAACTCTTCAAAATATCCTTCACTTCTTAAGTATCTACATTTAGTGTCACAAGATCCAAAAGAAATAATGGGCAGTTGAAGTCACAGCCGTCGAGGCAAAATGCAAGGATTTATCGATGTTGTCTCCATCGTAGAGGCTATATAGAACTTGGGGTAAAATAGAGATTACTCTGTATAGTGCACCCAGCAATGCTCCAAAGTGAATTATTGCTCTTGAATTGACATCCCAAAACTTCTAAGCTTATTGTTAGATTGCAATCACAAGCAGAAGCACTGTCATTTTCAATGTTTTTCATAATTTTAACAATAGGCATATGGACTGCAGTCGCCGTAAATTTCTGCAGGTTAAGATCTCAGATGTGGATCCACATAAGCGTAGGGTTTCCCTTCGTTGCACTTTTTGTAGCATTCCTGCATCAATAGAGGTTACTGCAATACCCGACGAAAACTTCAGCATGGATTTCTGCACATTTATTATTTTTGATATTTGCAAAAATCAGAAGTCTTAAATCATCTAGAGTTTAAAAAATAGAGGAGTACCTGCAGCGAACACCATGTACTTTAGACACTAACTTTTGCAGTGTTTCTGGGGGATCAAATCTTTGGGAATCGAATATTTATAGGAGCGTGTTGCAAGATTTTCAGAAAAAAGTTATGATAAATAAGTAACAATTTTTGCTCAATATTTTATTCGACAATTTCAAGAATTTGTTCTAAAACTCAATAAATTTTTATTAGTATTAATTGTAAGAGCGGAATATCGACAGCGAGTCTTTATTTACATAGGATTTAATGACCTGTAATTATGTAAATGTAGTAGATATAATGCTCTTGAATTTGTTCTCCCCTGCTACTGATACAAATAGAAATTGTTGGATAAATATAATATAATTACATATCCCATCAACATAAATAGAATCTGTTCTGTAAATATACTATATTTTCATACTCTATGAATACCCTGTATAAATAGAAGCGTTTCTGTAAATGAAATGAATTCTATAAATATAAATAGAATCCATTCTGTAAATATAAAATACACGCTATGAATAGACTGTCTTCTATTAATATAATAAACTCTATAAATACAAATCGAATTTGCTCTATAAATACAACATTTTCAACTATAAATAAAAATCAGCGGTAGATGTGTACGTAAGAGTAGGTCTAAAATCTGAAACAGTCATCAAAATAATGTCCAATACTTGCTCAAAATTTGAGATCTGGCAGCTCTGGCTGAGTCAAAGTGGATAGGATATTATGCTGCAGATGGAGAAGTAAACTCTTGAGAGTTTGGGCAGTCAAGTGTACGTAAAGCACAATTTCCACATAAGTTAGCCGTAGCTGTCAACTGAGAGACGTGATTGGAGTGCTAACTCCGTGCTTTATTTATTTCTCACAATGTCTTTAAATGGAGAAGGGAAGGAACATACAAAAGCACACACACATACATTTTGCGCATATTTAACTCAAAGAATGCTCTCGAGTTTAAGCAAGAATAATAACAATCTTCCCGTTTTCATTGCTTCTCTCTCACCATGAGATTATTCAAAAACTACTAAAATGTGGGGAATAGAGTCCCCTCTCAACTCATCGTACAGGGCAGAGTATCTATCATACATTTTCCTTGTTTCACTATATAGATACACAACTTTGAGCCATTTTACAACTCACGGAGGGTAGCCCCTCTCGGAATACTAAACAAGGTAAATAGCAATAATCATCATAATCTTTTCAATTTCCCTTTCATCATTGGAAGTGTACATTGCACGATGAGTGTTATGGGGATGTGCTGATACGCAGCATAAAGTTGGGTTGTTGGTGGTAAGTTATTATTACGAGGGACTGACTCTCTGAGAGTGAGAGAGAGAGAAAGATGAGAGAGAGAGAGAGAGAGAGAGAGAGATGATGAAACTTTTTATAAATATATTTACCCCATGTATAAGTATTTGTACAGAATAACCTTCCAATGCCATTTTATTCTAAAGGGTTACGTCATCTCCAGAAAAACTAAGACTGACTTAATCCTTCGCATCCCTTCTTTCTATACCTTACTCCACTGTATGCAGATCAATGATCGTTCTATATAGTTCTTATCCCAAGTCATTCAGACTCCTTTATTGATCTCGATGCAGAGTTTTTTGCCCCTTCAAATCATCTAGTATTTTAAATTCATTCCAATTTTTTCTGCTTGTGTGCAAATGTGCTGTCCTGGTTCATGTCACTCATATTGTACCATGTAGTACACACTACCAATTTACAATTGCAATGTTTCTTTCCACACACTCAAACTGAAATAATATATGGGAGTGCAAAGTACAGTAAAGATCGCGCTGAAATAACTCTCGTCGAGACAGTTGTATGAATAATGACAATAATAAAGTCATGCATTAGTCTTGACCTCTACTACACACAAATGGACATTTTATTATATTGTAAACAGTTTTAATGTCAAATGCAATAACCAAGGTTACCTTCGGGAGGGAAATGCCGTTTCATATATATAATATATAGGTATATATATCTATACATATATTCCTGTAGTGATTTACAATTAGGATAGAGCTCTGTCTCCCCTGGCACACAGCACTGAAGGAACAAGTTAACCCCTAATTTGAATTGATAATATTCTGAGCCCAAGTTTACAACAGTTCCTTTTCCAACATTTGGCACTCTCCCAATTACTATACGTATACACTCGGAGATTGTGTCAGTTTCCATAAGACTGTCCACCTCTCAATGGGAATTCAAAGAGACAATGCTTTTTCGCAGAAAGCCCACACAAAATATCCTCAATTGTCCCGGCTCTCCCCAATTATCACCCCCTCTCTGTATTTATAGGAATTGGGTTTTGTGTCCGTACAGTACTAAAATTTTAATGGTGAAAGTTTATAATTTAATCTTGCTTTTCCCCATAAGTGGTACGCTCACTTCCTGCAACCAACAGTTATGACTCCTATTAATAACGATAACAGACACACACTAAAGAGCATAACTACATGATAAGAAACCTTGCTCGCAATTCCAATGGTCCCATTGGGACTCTATATACTCAAAGCTGCTGTTCCACTGACACTAATAAACCATAAGAGCTATATAGAGTATCTGCATAATTACATAATAATGGTGCACACATGTCTCCATACAAATCCTTACCAGGGACTGGAGGTGTGTGCGTCAAGTAATCACTCATGTCTTAATTACAGACTTTGTAAGGTCTAAATGATCCCAGTCAATTTAGAAAAATAATGGGAGATGATGGAGCAGAAAATTTTTAGTAACGAATTCAAAATCCGACGGTGTGGAAAAGTAGATTAAGTAAATGAAGGTAAGGTCTCTCTGACTATGTCTTTGGGTTTTGTACTTGTACTCTAGAGATGTAACCAGGCACAGGGAGAGATCAAGTATTAAAGGGAACTGAGAAAAAACTTGTTAATGGTAGTCCTAATGAATGAAGTGACGTTCTTGGCAACCTATCCTCTGGGTACCTGACATGACATAATAAAAGCTGTGCCTTGACTTCCCTTGTATGGAATATTTATTCATCGACACCTCAGCTTATCGTTAATGCCTTTTAACAGGTCGGTTGGGTTGGTTGGTTGGTTGGTGCCAGGCGTTAAATAAGTGGTGGATTGAGTCCCTCTGCTCTCCTGAGTATATGTAATGGACTTGACTGTGTACATATGTCGTTAGCATTCGCATTGTGTCCAAGTCCATCCTCCATCGGCTCAGCTCAGAGGGCTTCATTTAAAAGATAATTCATGTGTTATTTTATACGTTGATGAAGTGAGACTCATTTGATCTTGCAAAAATCCCCTCATAGTAATATGCACTACTGTTTACCTTGAATCCCTTCTTGAACATTTATTATCTCAGAATTTGAAAAGGTACAGAAAAGTATACGTGGCCTCACGCAATCAAAGTAACTATTTTATCATAATATTTCAGCCCTTATATTAACGTCAGAGAAATATTAGGCGGAAGTAACAAAGAGACTCTCTCTCTCTCTCTCTCTCTCTCTCTCTCCATTTCCCGAAATGCAACTTGAATTGCATGGTATGATCAGGAAGCACTGTGATTTGCCTTAAGTTGCTCAAAGACAATCAACTTACTTAATGCAATTACTCACACGACTAGGAGATTACGCTCGCATATGATTAGTGGTTAGAAAATGTTTAGAGCGACGACAAGGTAAAATTAATATTTAAATTTGCTTTTATTTTCATTCTGAGCATGAACCACCACCGGTCATCTCCAAACGTTCCTAAATCAGATGTTTCCCCCTAAACTATAAATTATGAGCTGAACTTGAATTT
Source organism: Allacma fusca (assembly GCA_947179485.1). NCBI lineage: Eukaryota > Metazoa > Arthropoda > Collembola > Symphypleona > Sminthuridae > Allacma > Allacma fusca. The sequence goes on from OX359248.1 coordinate 33,059,380, forward strand.
TTTTAAGAAGACACTACATATACTTCCATACTACAGAGATGGGGAAATGCAATAAAAATTCCAAAATCAAATAGATAACCATATGCAAAAAATTCCTCATATATTTCTACTGAATTGGAATTGTATAGGAAATATTTGTATACTCACTCAGTCAGTCCTGGAGCTTTTAGATTACAAGCTTGTTATTTGTTGGACTTGGGAGACCTGACTGTGAGGTGAGTATCTAAACACATACGGATTTGGACTTGGACGTGGTTTATGACTATGAGCGTGGTCCAAACCAAATTCCACTCCCAAATTTGAATCAAGTTGTTAAAAAGGTAAATTGAAGAGACAAGCGCGTTTTTATACTCTTTCATATATTATGGACAAGATAATCATAATCTTCCTCTGTATGATTACAAAGTAATCAATGCTGGGAATCTTTCATTTCTATGACTTACTTCTCCTCTTGACGATTTGACATGCGGAATAGTATGTTAGCCTCCGTATGAAACGTTCATTAGAATTTGTTTGTGAGGAAGGAGGACTCCCTCTCAATACGCACACACACACACACACACACACACACACACACACACACACAAACACACATTCATGACGTATGGACAAGTACTGAAATTAATTTCAGAGGAGAATCTAAAAAGGAAATTCCGAAGGCAATCCAAGGAGACGGCGACAAGTGGAAGAGCTCTCAGGAGCCATGTAGTGTCGAAATAACAGAGATGCTATTCCTGTGTGGAATAAAAGCCTCAACCTATCTGTAGACTCCAGAGTTGTGTACAGTAGTGTGTGGGAGATTGCTTATAGGAACTCTTCTTGAATTCCAGGCTTGCCATAAAAGATGGAGAGGAAATATTGGGGCTGTCTTTACTTTGAAATAAATTATTTTTTTCCGGACTCAGACAAGCTAACTAAAGCACGTGAAAGTAACAGGGAGATTGAGGGAGAGAGTGATAGGGAAAAAATGTAATTGATTTTTTTTTAGCTATACTCTCTGCGATAGGATCAATGACATTCCTACAGGATATTTGTAATGGTGATGGATGTCATTGAAGACGGAATTTGATGTGTTGAGCCCTGATTGATTTTTATTATTAGAACTTTGTCAGGGATTCCGGGTGAAGTAAATCCAATCTACACAATGAGCAAATCCTGAAATGCTCAGGATTTTTTTTTCCCTCCTCCACGGATTAAGAACTTAAATGTCTTCATCAGATAGGGCAATGTATCTATGTATTTATAGTGGTTGCTCTGAAACTCGTTTGAGTAAATTGTATGCAAGGGCTCTGTTGTTATTGCATGATTAGCATTGGGAGACCATTTCTTGTTGAACATTTGGGTAAAAAAAATGAGCTCAAGAGGAAATTTAAGTTTCCTCAAGTGATACAATAATGACATATTTATGGACTGAGGTTCTTTCTAAATTACGACGTGAGCGACAGTCATTTCATAATTTACATTTTATTTTTGACTTGATCCCTTTAGGATAGCAATTTAAACGGAAGAGGCCAGCGCTGGAAGTATCATTAAAAAGATGAGGGGACAGGACGGAGCAGACTCAACTGAACATTGTGGTGTGTGGAACACAGTCATTATTTATGCAGTTTTTCAACTATGGGAAGGTCGACTGGGCGGGTATTCTCATGATGTTTCCGAAGACCGGAGATGAAACACGAGACAAGGCGCGAGTGGATCTCATGCGGCAAGAATTTCCCTCCCAACAATGGAATAAATTACCTCATATTTTACTACAGTAAGAGACTACATACGTTTGCTCATTTTGTAACTGTTATTATTATTATTATTCGAAAAAGTTTTTGCTATCTATATGTCCATGTAATAAAGGTAATCCTCTGGAGGTAAATTACATCTCGAACATGACTAGATAAAAAAAAATACCAGAAGACATGGTCAGACAGGGGGCAGAGGAGGAGGAGGTGAAATTAAGAAGCATGCTAAAAGTATCATTAAAGATCCGACAATTCTTGTAGTTGATCCTTTGAGAGCCCAAATGTGAGTTCAATGTCAGTGTAAATTTTCCCGAGCCTTTAGATCCAGCTTGATGAAATACTTTGCACCCAATTACCCATTACCATTTAAGCCTATTTAATTAAATTCAACCGTATCATATAAACTCCATCGTAATTCCTGGCGTTTTTTTTCCCATACCAAATACATACATTATATATCTATATGCTCCTGATGCAACATATCCTGATGATAATAGGGTAATATAGTCAAAGTATACGTTAGCAAAACAAAAACTAACTTGTGTACTTTGCTTATACGGAGATAATTTCAATGATGGAATGTTTGCAAATACAGTCTCTTTCTATACTGTGTATGAATGGATAAGCATATAATAATAAGTACACATTCAAATATCACTCCTTCAATGATGCATCACCTTTAAACACTGTACGATGTTTATCTCACGTCATTTTTACTCAAAGTTGTTCACGGAGGAAACATTCAATTCTTCCTTCCCTATGTATGTACATACGTTTACAACTCCAGTCCATTAAAAATGACTGACGTCTTTGAGGCAGTAAGTTGTTGGATTCATTCACACACAAGAGCAGTGTGTCTGCTCTTGGTGGCTCTGATTTTGTACTATCCCCCCATCTATTTTTCACGGTTATTGATGGCTTGAACCCGCCTGGAGGAAATCGGATTCCTCAGGTTTGATAATCCGGGACTCATTTTTCCCAGGGGAATTTTAACTGAGCCTGATTCCAGATCGATAGGTGTTGTTGGGAGGGAGATATTCTCTTTTTTTATAGCAGGTGCACTGGGACTCATACACTATTTTCCTACTGTTTAGCAAAGTGAACAAAAGTACGGCCTACCTTTCCTTTAATCTGGTACTTCATACACACCTTATCTCCATTACTTTGTATTTGCACCAGGCGTTGGAATGGAGTATCCTTTGAAATTACAGGGTGTCACAATTCACAATCCTCACAGTTTACATCCCATATGTACATACATACATACGTACTGTGCACACATCCACATCTGTATGCAAAAGTATACTCTCTCACTATTCTTCTCTGACTCTGTCCATTCTCCCAGGCTCCTATATATGTATATTGTCTTGTATAATTACCTGAGAATGCATAATAAAACTTGTACATCTTGAAGGAGAATATAGAATTATGTATGCTTCAGCCCATAGGGAATATATGCTACTATAAGGTTATCATCACAATATATCCAATGCTTACGAACTTCCTCCATCCAAGCCGGCACTGACTGATACTCTATCCCCCAGAAGATCCTTCTTCCCTATGCCCAGCAATTTTAATTTGCATTCAGACTCTTTCGAACATTGTTTCTTCGCGATCTTATTTTTTTCTCTTCACCCCTTGAGTATCTATATATCCAAAGGATTACGTCTCTCCACAGAAGACTGACAGTGCAAACAAACATGCAAAAGGTAAGTTACAAAATCATTACGTATGACATACAGCTTATATAGTGCATACCTGAGGAATCCTCGGGATATATAGGCTGTGCTAGCCTATTAAGGAGAATAGGTTGGGCATATGATGTCCCATCAAGCCTAATATTCCCCATAGTTACAATGAAGGATTCCTAACACAGAGATTCATTCATTACTGTTTTCATTTTCCATCGTCCTCCCGGTGTCCCTATGATCTGACTGACTGTAACTTCCTACCATGTGTTTATACTATGCTCACAATAAATGATACAGAACCCTCTGAAACATTCCTCATTCGCAACTTGAGCTGTAAATCATACACACTTGCATTCTTAATTTTATTTGGAGCCCCATGTCTCAAATGTAATATCACATATCCTGTTCTTCTATAACAGTACCTGACAACCACGCTCTGCTCTCTGCCAACAACTTAATAATACCTCCAGCTTTTTTTCCCTCCTCTCATAGCCCTATGACTAATGTCTGCTCAACCGAAAATGTGTGAATTCAGAGGTTACAAGAACTATGAACAAATTTATAAGTAATGGCCTTAATTATTACATCACTCTCATTACATTGAAGATATTAGCAGCAATTAGTACTGGATTTCTGCACAGGCCCTGCGTACTGGTGCGTCCATATACGCACATTCTAAGTCCAAATACAGTAAAAGTACTCTTACTTTCATGCGTGACTTTGAACTAACGCTTAAAGGCTGTTGGAGCATTGGAATGTCATACATTGGAAAAAGGGGCATTGAGAGTCGGGATATTTTTGCGTGACAACCCACTCAAGTGCGTAGAGAGCGTATAGTAACGCTTGTGTAATAATTTATTTTTGAGTGTGTGCGTAGTAGTACGGAGTTTGATTCCCACCGATGGATCCTGATAGATGCTGTTAGACGGTGTAAATCCTTCCTTTAAATCCTTATTATTCCGCCTCTTTGCGTGAGGTATGTATCTATGTATCTACATGGAGGGAAAAAAAGAGATCATTCATGAAGTTTATTTGGTTGTACTTACACTTGCTCTATGTATCTTCCCTTTGTTCTAAAAGTGTAAACAACGAGGCTAATTTCAACCTGATACTTTTTTTTCTATTTTTTGCCCCACTTCTTCATAAGATACAGGATGCTGCATATCAGTCCACAAGTGCATTAGTGGAAGTATACATAGATGTTTAATGTGTGGGGAGCATCATCACTTGGAAAAAAATTGTCGAAATCTGAATCATTCCCATCACCCATTTAAATTCTTTTGAAATAGAATCTCCCTATAGTATAGGATTGTAGTCAAAGCCCAGAGGATTCTCAGAAGCAAGGGAGACAGGATAATGTTTGCGATACTATTATACATAGGGGAAAAAAATACACAAACTATTCTTTGAGGAAAACATGCTATGTACTAAAGGATATGCAGAGAGCGACAACTGCTATGGCTTTTCCAAACATCTTAATCCCTCTGTTGTATTGCTGTACTCTTAGGGAAGGAAAACATTGGATTTTTGTCCTGAGCCAAAATAAAAATCTTTATGCAATGCTCACTGGATATGGTCTGCCGGTAAAAAGGAGCAAGGAAACACAACCAATTATGTAAAGCCCGATGAGCCTTCGGGAAATTCAACAGGCATGTATACATAGTATGGTGAGGCAAGGAATAGTAAGGGATAGAGAGAGAGAGAGAGAGAGAGAGAGAGAGAGAGAGAGAGAAAAGAAACATGCATGATAATGCACACTTCTAAAGTTAACTCATGGGCTTTTAATTCTATACTTGCAACAACTTCTCCTATGTACTACATGATCAACAGACGGGGAAACATCCACGAACAGTTTTATGTATAGGCAGACACAAATGAGAGTTGTACTTCGTATTCGACAGGTCTTGCATCTCTCGTTCCTGTTGCCAACAACTAATATGGCTAGAGATGGTTTGCTTCCACACTACACACAGTACGAGAGTCAGTTGAGCAGAAAAGACCCACAGGTTCGTGGTTTGTATTTTCTGCCGATCCACTTCACTTAGAGACGTCGAGGAGAACACATGGAATTGCTGCCAGCTCACGCGTATTCAAAGAAAAAAGGTAACTGCGAATAATTATTGTAGTCACCCCTTCGTTTATAATACTTACCAAAGTATACTTATACATAGAGATATCATCTACCCAGCTCTCCGGAATTCCAAAGTGCTTTCAAACCCGACGAGTTGGTTGATTGAGTTGAGTCCGAAAAATACATACCTTGAGATTAGCTGTTGAAAGGGAAGGATTCAAAAGGATTTTTCCGTCCGTCTATCTCCAGTCTACACAGTCTCATAACTTCAAGCAACAACCATAGTTTCACATATTTGGAAATACGATTGCGTGCAATTGTTTTCGTGACTTGTTTCTTTTTTGTCCAGCGGAATTTTTGTGTGACGGGAACAGGAAGGAAGGAGAAATTGTGGGAAAGTGTATTACTTCTGGGTGCGTGAAATTTTCTCGTGAAAAGTTTCTTCCATCCGCAGTATCTATATAATTCTTCGGATTTTATTTTTTTTGTATACATAGTTCGGGTATATATTACAGTCTGTATGTACGTATATATAGTAGTGTGCCTTGTAATGTGTACGCTGCATGGTTTGTTCCTAAGTCCCGGTAAATTATTCACAGGAAGATATTATACATCCTTCCCATTCTTTTAGATTCTACTATAAGGGACTTTTACAACCATTACATGCATACAAACTATATATAATTATATATACCTGTATATGTAGATTATACCTGAAATACGGATATGAGATTTGATGGGAATTTTCCTACTCAAAAATATTGTGCTTAAACTGTTCCTTCAATATCTTCAAGTGAGTTGACTCGCACGCATTGATCCAGCAGGTATATGCGTTTACCTTTGGAAACCCCACTATTTTAACGAGCTGTGCACATTGGCTTGGATGTTTACATTTTGGACACGGTCGTATAGAGGAGATATGAGTAGAGAGCTACATATTACTACAACAGTGATAACTTATAGACCGTCACCTGGTAACCATTTTCTGTTTACGTTTTGTAATCTCCATGAACAGCTCTGCCCTAGCCTGGTTACCTTGTTCTCCATTCAAATGTATAAAAAATTGCTGATGCTAATCATTACTTTTCGGAAAGAAACTTTATTATTCCCAGAAATTTTTCAAGCGGCTGCTCATTGTAATAATGGATGTAGGTTAATTAAGGAATAAATTAGTTAATCAATGAGTGCTTTTGAAGCTCAAGATACAGTCATGTGGAAATAACTTGATGGATGCTATACAGTATTTCCTTGTTGGTTCTTGTTGGCACACTCAAAAAATATTTGAGCAATCATCAAATATGCATTTTTTTTTTTAAAGGTAGGCTATATTTTGAAAAGGTGTAGGATAAGACAGTGGCCTATGTGTGTGTCTGTGTGCCTGTGTCTGCCTCAGTAAAATAAGTGGCCTACGATCATTTTCTCCAAGTGAACGTATGGTCAAGTACATGTGAGGATTTTGGCCTCGGTTGTTAAGGTTATGCTGTTACACTCCTAAAACTATCTACTAATGGCGGTATTGTTGTAATTGAAAGCTATGCCTTTTAATTTGCAACGATCATTATTTATTATTTGGTTAATTTTTGAGCTGAGTATATACGTGTAGTGTATCCAACTAACAATAAGTATACAAGTACTGTAATTTTAAATGGGCTGTTGTCGGTCTAATGATCGTTCATATAGTTATATGCAATCGAGTTGAACGGTAATTTATGGAGAAAGACCTGACGGATTGGTTCAATTTTTTTTATTTATAAACTCAAGAGGTCTTTTTTAGGAATCGTCATGGCTCTAAAGGATGATAGCCACAGTTATGTAATCAATTATCCTCTATGTACATTGTAGGTACTTTACAGCTTGTTTGAGAGGCGCAAAAATAGGTACGTTCCCATTAGTAATCCCCTAGTTGTTGATCACAATAGGGCCTGACGTGGGGACTAATTCTTTCATGTTGACACTCTAAGATTTGCCAAGTCAAATCCAGTATGGGGAACCCCATTACTGTAGTCAAGTGAGCTACTATAGATAGATAGATACATAGGCACAGGTTACTGTGTACACTCTCAAAATTCGAGAATTAAGGATAAGTCACGTTTTGGCATTGTTTTGTTCTCTACAATGTCATTTTTAGAAGATTGATTACAACTTTCGATAGGAGTAGTTTCAAGATAAAGTCCTTTCAGCTCATTGGAATGTGGTGGTGTTCAAATGACGTAGTCAATTATTTTGCTCTCCTTTTTTTTCCAGGGGGAAACTGTCTCAAAGTGCACATTTCAAATTGAAGGTATCATTATTTTTTTCTATATAGCAGAAATGATAATCTCATTAATATCTTGCTTAATTGGCAAAGCTAGAATGATGTCTTCTTTCGAGGGGGAGATAGTAACTACGTAGAACAGATAGGAGATTTAATAGGAAAACATTTGGAGTCACATAGTTTTCCCTTCTGTGGTCAGTGATTTTTTTTATAATTTATAATGTTATATATCTACAGGCAAAAATAGTTGCACAACTAGAGTACTACTTTATTTTTTGTGTCTTCCGCGGCAAAGACCCTGAAAAGTGAATCGGGTCATTTATTTTACATTTGCCTTAATGCCATATGATGACAGACGCATCAAGCTTATTAATTTCTGACGTTTTCCTTGCCATCTCGTCTTCTGTGATGCTGTCTGAGCAGGAGTCATAATTTAATGGTACCTTTTATACTTTATAGTATCCTATCTCAAGTCATTTCTTAACACGTGAGTGTTAGATGCAGGGACTCAGGAGTCATTTACATATCTATATGTAAATATACAATCATCCTTCATTGCATCAGTACTTTTGCAAAGTGTAGAATGTGAGGATGGAAAACATGCCCTGCATTTGCATGAATTCACATAGATATGTGACTGACTGTATTTTGCATGCCTGTGCTAGTGTTGATCAAAGTGAGTGAGGGTCTGGAGATGGAGAAATTGAAACTACGTGCATTGTATCATAATTCAAAATAATTCTTGCAATATCCATGAAATTCCTTGAGAGTTAAGATTTGAACAAAATTTACCTTGAAATGTAACAAGAGCGTGCGGATCAAATTTTCCTTAATCTCTCGACTCATATACTGGAAAGTGCTAATACTTCTAGTATTTAATATTAGAAGAAGCATAGGGTTACAAAAAAAAGGTCTGGGAGAAATTCTCACAAGACATTGAGTAACGTCATCCATAGTCTTGCTAATTATAGGCAGGAGAATTTTTGTGTACGAAAAAGTAAAATGAGCATTGTTAGTTTATAAATGTGCATAATAGCAAATAGCATCAGACAGTTTAAGAGGTTGAGCTGAAAAGCTCCTCATAAAAAAAACCAGAGGACGAGCAGCAACATCATCGTAAAGTTGAAAGTGACATCAAATCAGAAAAATATCCTTGAAGTTGAATTACTTTTCGTTTTATTAATATTTATTCCTCAGTCGTCCATTGTTGCTCAAGATGAGGTATTGGGAAATTAACTTTAATTCAGCTCAGCTTCTTTTCATTGGTGAATTAAATATATTCCTCAAGTTATAAATGTCACTGTAGGTAAAAAAAAAAGAGACGCAGTAGTACTCAAAGCACGCTAATTTACTGACATAAGGGAAAACAAGCCTTTATGTGCATACTTTTGTGTGTACGTGCATACGTAATTATTATAAATCCTAGTTGTTGTAATAAGCTTTCCTCTGTATATTTTCAAGTCTGGGTCCACCCTCTCATTTAAAATTGTTCTTCGCCATTCGAAGAAATCCCTTGTCTTATCTTCTGCCTTGGCTCAAAGTTTTGTACTAAGAATAAATTTACATTAATTATCATTTTTACACATAGAACAGAAAAAAGTAAACAAAGCCCCCTTCGCCCATCATAGAGGATCACTCGTAATAGTGTTTACTTTTAGTTTTTTTTACAGGAGCTTGAGAGAGTCTAAATAATGTAATTATTCATCTTGTGTGGAAAAACGAGCGTCAAATTGGAAAAAAAATAAAGTGATCCATCATGCGATGATCCATATGTCCTCAGCCTCGATCAAGGATTAATTGGAAACTGAACTCTAAAAATTAGCTAATCATCCTAGGCGTGTACTTTTGAAAATAACTAGAGTACCGTACAGTACGGAGTCATACATACGAAGAGAGAGAGAGAGAGAGAGAATATGTAAAGACAGAGCACCGCCCAAAAAATGGGTGGAAAAATGTCAAAGCCAGTAAATATTATTAATTGAACTCTTGTCATGTCAGGAGCTCACTCCAGATCCGGTATGGATATTCTACATATGCATAGAACCAAGCCTGCATGGAGACATAATGACTAATATCAAACTAAATGTATCATATATGATACATGGACTAATTTAGTAGTGTCGCTTCTCCTCCAAATGTTAAAAGGTTAGGAGTTTGCTATCGCTGCATTTAATATTTACCTTTTTGGTGAATAGAAATGATGGTCCTCGTGTATTTATTTCTCTGTCAGAGGTCTGCATTGTGTGACTATACGAACCCTGTGTCTGCAATATAAGTCTTCTTCAATTGCGACATCTCCCTAACACTCTCTGCATATATTTGCAACAACCTTTGTGTCTAGGTACTTGGACTTTGTGTGTACCTGCCTCTTGTTTTTTCGCGAAAGAGCGTGTGGGTATCAAAAGATGTAGGCATCATCTCGTTCTAGTTACCAATTATTTTCATTTTGGCCCCAACGTTTCATGCAAATCGTGATTCATTCCGATCCTCAACAACACAACTGTATGTATTTTGTCTTGACCGTTAAAACTCTTTGGGAGATTTTATGTGATGATTTTCTAGCATGCCTTGAACGGGAAATTCCCATTTGCATATAATGCATTTTTCTTTTTCGCTCCGTTCAAGTTGTTATTAGTCCTAGTGAAATCGAGAATATTATTCTTTTGTTTCTATCTATCCTAAACAGTGCATGAGTGGCGGGTGTGCATTGATGGAGATTAGATTATCATTAGTAATTCCACCGTCAATATTTGAGAGGACGACAGGGGAATAAGAGGGACGTCAAAGAGTTAATATCCCCCCCTTGGAAAGTCTCTACGATGCTATATATTGATATAAAAAAATAATTATTCCTTTAGCTTGAATCATTTGGCACAATTTGAACTCACGCACAAAAGTCAAGACAATTTCTATACATTGACAGTTGTTGCTGTTGTTATTTCCTTAAAAAAATGATAATTTTCTGGTGACTTCCTTTCTTTCCTCAGGTCCTGCTCCCCTGACAACCCACGTCCCCTTGATTGAATCCTGTATGTTAATTTGTGACAGACGAGGCAGACTCCATGTACATTGTACAGGGAAGAGAGTTTAGGACAGTATTTACGCAGGAGGTGGAATTACTGTAGAGTCTGTCAACAGACAATTGTTTGACAAGATGTTATATTATCATGTCCTTCCACTCCACAATTTGTAATTACAATTAGCCAGAGATTCCTAATTCGGAGATGAGCTTCCCCCCTTCCACTCTGAGAGTAATTGAGCCTCTAAAAGGGAGAGTAATGCGGGATAAAAACGTGTTTCACTAGTGAGGTGGTTCTGCTCTTGAAATTAAATTAAATTTAAATAAAGTATTTCATGGGAGGGTGGAAATAAAAAATGTCCCACACAAACAACATACATCTACTAGTAGTCAACAAGGTACATAGGTGTGGGTGGATGGAAATCTCTGGCTGCTGTTTTAGTTCCTCAGAGATCAGTTCCTGCTACAAGTTGTTCTTGTAGAACGAGATAAGGATCATTGTTGGGAAATTTACTATCTTTAGCCAGCTTTCCTATGTAGTCAAGCCTGTTGAGCAATCAGTGTATTTGGAGCTTGTAGTAGTAGTAGTAGTAGTCGTAGTAGTAGTATCTATCTACAAACTTGTGGGATGAAAAGCGTAACTGAAGTAGAAAAGGATTCGTATGGCAGTCCCATACTCTGATAGACAAGATACTTACAAGGGACGGAAGACTGGATGGGGAAGGAAAGAGATGTAGATTTGGTTGTGTGCGTTAAAAGATTTGTTGAAAAAAGTGTGAGATGAGGAACATGACATTATTTACTTTTAGTCACTGTGGGAAGGACGTTTGCTCGTCCGTACTTACAGCCGTCCCTTAATTTACAATTCCTCTTGAACGTGTTTGTATGCGTAAACACAATACAGTGCTTTGTCACTGGAGTTATTTCAATGAAGAATTTTACAGCGGGCAGGCAAAAAGAGTCTTTTCGTAAAAGACAATGGTATTAAGGGACATATGCACATAGTATGATTAGATGTTTGTTTATAGGTAATGTATGGGGTGTCTGTGTGTGTGTGTGTACTCTCTTTCAGTTTAAAATTCGAGTGATAATATTTCCAACTACCGCATTCATACAGATGGATACGTACATATGTATGTAGAGTTGAAGTGGTAGACAAAAGCTATTTGCTGGCTGTGTTCCCTATTAACATTACTTATACTTTCATTGGCGCATATAGGGAGCAATGCACCATTAAATGAATTGGAAGCACCATCCATCATACATAAATGCATGGGTTATGTAATTTTAAATGCAAAATATCAAGTAATTCATAACAAGAGCCCAAGTATCTGCAGGTTTGTTTCCGCATGGGTTTTATAATAATGTCTAGTCACTTGTAGTATACTTACAATTAGTTCCATCATTAATACGAATTGCTTCAGTATTATAACTCTATTATCACTGTATACAAAATAACAGCCAGGAGAATTTTGAGCGTTTACTTTTTTTTTGTAAACGGGTTGCTCTCGGTAAATCTGTACTTACTTTTTAAAGTACTCCCTGACGTGACAATAGGCTTGAGAAGATGCTAATACTCAGTTGCTCCTATACTCCTCCTGATGCAGCTGGAAGGTATTATTGAAATAAAAGGCAATTTGAAGTTACCAAATATCTGCAAGTGTATAATCATTTTGTGAATAATGTAAGGATTAAATTATGCTTGGGAAAAATGAAAGGGATGGAATCCATAAGCATGCATGGCAAATGAGTTTGTTATTCTTCAAGGAATTATTATATCCCTGAATCTACAGAAATAATATTCTAAACTTGATTTTCCACACTTCTTGTACACTTTTGCACTTGGTCGATGATGAGTTGCGTGCACTCACATAAGATAGGATGTGGTAGTACGGACTGGGAGTCATAAAAAAAAACCTCACAGTTGCCCATAAGCTATTTTCAAATTTTAAAGTACACTTTGTTGAACTGTATAAGTTCGCATGAAATAATGTATTCTGCAGTATTGCTTCAACTTGAGTCCGCTCACTGTAGCATTCGTATCTCTCCTCTCGTGTGGAGGTAGCTTCCAGTCACAGTCATAAACCTCACGTAGATAGTTATGAGATTGCTCAAGAATTTAACTCTGCATTTAAATAAGAAGTTGATAATTCTTGGTTGGAATGATCAGTCGCGTTCTCCCATCTACAGTACACTTCTTCTAGCCTTTGAGCAGTGCAAAACTTATTTGGTTTTTACGGCCAACGATAATGTATAGTGAAGTTGCATCTTCGGGTGTGTTATTTTATTAGTATATTTTATTATTTAACCTGAGCATACATATGTAAATATATCGACGGATGTATGTAATTACGTACATAAATCCTGTATACTCACGTCCCAATGGTCTTGTTTGGTAGCTGAGCATAGAAAGTTGACCAGGTAGGTAGTTTTTTCCATTGTTTTTAATTGCATGTACTCTCCTGTAAACTTATCTCTCAAATATATATTTGAGGGAGTTGGAAAATACAATTTGTACAGTTGTAGGTGTCACTAAAGGAAGGTAGGTAGTCAGTTAAAGGCGAAAATGAGAATTATTAGCTCCGGAATGGGCTTTATCAGTCTCTGTACAGTATGCATAATTACTCACATTCTAGTGACATGACAAGCTATCATATTCCATTGAATTTTCTGTACACTCCTTGCTACACTACTCCAACTTGTACATGACCGAGCAAGTTTGTACATTCAAAGTATTTCTTTCCCTACTACTCCGTATAGTGTGTGGACTGAGTGTGAGTCTGTACGTAACGACCTTGTATGAAAAACTCTGAGCAAACTTTCATATTATTGTGTATGCTCAAACTCGTGTGCATCTGTACACATATAGACAGATGAGATGAGAGGCCCTACGTGCTGTTTACATTTTCCTGCACATGGTGTGGTGGCTTTTATTATGGAAATGCTTTGTTGATATAAAAGGAACTGCCCAATATTTAAATTTGCACATGCTGTCACTTTTTCAACACCAAAAACAATCCATCAGTCATTCCGTGTATCGTGAATGATCTGGCGATTCTTTTGTAGACCGCAGGTCCAATCTACATACAGTATAATGTACAGACACAGACAGTATACTATTACTAACAATTGTATTAGCAATTGTAAAGACACGGAAAGCGCGGGTGTAAATTATAATTATTGTAATGGTCCAACCGATTGGTGTCTACAAATTGAACATTACACAAAACAAATTAAGATTACATTTCATTCTGGTGTTTTTAAGAATGATTTTTTATTGAAAAAAAAAATTCGTGAGGAGCATCATGCGTAGGTTGATTCCTCAGTGCCAAAAAACAGCAAGAGCTGTCAATTCACAAGTTGAAACTCTCAAGCGTGGAGGGAGCCAAGGAAATTAGATAAGACTGCGTGTGGCTTCTAGGGTTGGTCATACCGATATAACGATACGATATTATCGTTAATATCGTCCAATTTGGAGGAACGATATGCTACGATAATTCTCGTATATTTCACGCGATATATCGCTCTATCTTAATATCGTTCTAAGAAGATAGGATCGTCAAAAATTACATAATGGTGTCATCTGACGTATTTCATGCCCTAGAAAGTGTCATCTGAACCGGAAGAAGTGGTCAAAACGGTTCAATTCAGTTCAGTACAAATTAATTCAATTCGTTTCAGTTCAAATTTTTGAATTGAACTGCATCGAAAACAACGGTTTCCGCAGATAAACTTAAAGAATACGCTTTCTAGACACGACAGCAGTATTTTCCAAGCGTACAGCAGAAGGAAGTTAAACTAAGGGTACAGATCGTTACTTTTAGGATCTGGAGAGCTTGTAAACTGTAAATCTGTTGCTGAAATGTTTGGGGCAAAACGAATCGTTTGAACTTTAATAATTCAAGAAAAACAATTCATGTAATTCAAAGTTATGACCTGAATCAATCGATTCAGTTTCATCTTGAATTGAATCGAAAAATTAGTAAATTGAACTGAACTGAACCGAAAATTTCCAATTCAGAATTGAATTGGTTCGAGCAATAGAAGGAATTGTTAAACAGGCATTTGGAAAAGTGAATAATTAAAAATGAAGCATTATTTCGGCTTATTTTTATTACTTATATAACTTTTAATAAATTAAATACTTATTGGATAATTTTTACTGCTTAATTTCTTTATTATTTCAATTTATATGTATATCGTTTTTATCGTTCTACCATATCGTTATCGGGATTATTTTTGTGAACGATAACGATATTAACGATATTTCGAAAGGTAACGATATGACCAACCCTAGTGGCTTCATGTCACTGGAATCTATTAGAGGAAAAGAGCTCTGGTGTGTGTAAAAGAGGGGAAAAAAAGGATTCGAAGCTTTGTACAAATTACATTTTGCGAAGGTGGATAAGCCAAAGGAAAAAAATTACGCCGCCGTCAGGAAGGAAGCAGTTTGTGTCTTGATATTACAAGAGCACGTGTGTGTGTGTGTGTGTGTGTACCCTGTAGTATATAATTGTATGGTTGTTGCAAAAGGAGCTCGATTACTTTCAAAGTATTAAAATTCATGTGAAAATTGACGAGGAATAAAGTTTATGTTGGTTACGTTGTATACATCCAAGAGGAGCATCCTGTGCAAGGATTAATTTACAAACTCAAACAAGGTTCAGTGTGGATCTGGTTTCTGTAACCATTCCTCTTTCCCTTCCAATGGATAAACTTTAATTGACGTTTTGCATTAAGTCTCGATAAAGATGATGATATGAGGGGACGGGGTGATCAGAAATGTGAATTCCCTTTTGATATATGTTGCAGGCACAGATAATTGATTCAGATTGGATTATGTTCCTGGTGGGTACTATTTTTTGTACGATGTATGCAGTACTTGCGTATTCAGGACATTCATGCATATGTACATAAATAAATATAAAGGTAGGAGCTCACGGTGGACTTTAAGGTTGGCAAACTTGACATTTTTGTTTGTAGCTACTCCTTTGCAGATTCTATTGAATTTCGTACATACATATACATACATTGCTATCTATAGATACTTGCATGTGATGTGTACATCTGGTGTGTGTACAAACAGTCACAAGTGTGCACATTGACTACATACGTGTGCGTGGGTAAAGAATAGAAAATTGAAATTGTACTTAAAGAAAACAAGTGAGGAGATGAAGGAGAGAATAGCAATGAATAAGTAAGCAGTAAAAAAAGCAATGGATGGCTTTTAGATGTGTTTTCCTCCGTTCTGATCTCTACCTTGGTTGTAGGAGGATGCTTGATAAATACTTACGATATATTTTCTCAAGCAAGAGTGAGAGAGAGAGAGAGAGAGATACTTGGTTGAGTATTGGGTGTGCTTCATGATTGTCAAAAAAATGTTGACTCAAATGGTGAGTGTGTGCATGCATTGCCTTGTTTTCTTAGGAGTTCGCCTACGTGAAATACTTTTAATAATTTTTAACCTTTACCTCTCGGCCCTACATGGCATGCCGAAGAGAAAAAGTGGAACCCTTGGATTTTTCACAGAGGTAACACATGATTAGTAGGTCTCTTATTATGTCAGCATGTGCAGAGCATAATGGATGGAAAATTAACTGGAACGAACTGAATTTATCTTTCACATTTGACACAATTATTGACTCCATCATTGTTTTACATTAGTTTTATGAGACACATCCAGACTTGATTACTATATACATAGTGTGATTGAGATGTATGCACAAAACAGTGGCACCCTGCTTCGCATTTCAAGTCGCTCACTTTTATGATACTCGTAAATTTGCTATTTTCTCGCAATGAAATTTGCCCTGTGCTTTTTCATGGGGGCAAAACAGGATGTGGAGAGGAAATCTATGCAGTGACGAAGCATATGTATTCTATGTACATGGGCTGTGAGTGGAGTGTACATGGGAAGGGATTAAATTAGATTGATAAAAAATTTGAGAGAGAAAAATGGAATTTTATGCTGAGGGGAGCTTGACTGTCATTTACTTATTAAGAAAAAATCCCTCTCCCGACGTCTTGCTTCAGTTGCTTTTAATGTAGATACAGAATGTAAACGCCAGAGTTGTGTGTCTCCTCGAGACGGCTGGTAGTTCCACAGAAAAAAGGGGGATAAAGTAGTGAAAAAGCGATTTCTTGGCACATTTAGCAGACTCCCATAAATAAGTAATGGTAAAGTTTAAACTAACCAGGAAGAAAAGAACCTGTAGAACAAATCTCCCCCCTTTTACTCCACAAACAGCTCTATCCATATGACATCCTAGGATTTTTTCCCGATTCAATTTTACGAGCTATAAATGCACTTATTTGGCTACACTAAATGGATGGCATTCCACTTAGCTCTGTGAACCAGAAGCTGTAATAAATTACCATGGAGTAGTATTTGCTTACTAATAATTTGCAGAGACGACGCTGAAATTTCCTTACATGCTACTAAAGATACCACAGATGCTATTAAACTTCCACTATATGGGAATCTCATCTGGTACAGAGACCTACAGTATGTATGCTCGTTGGGATAGATACTCGAGAGAGAGAGAGAGAGCCCTCATATTTGAAACAAATGTGTTCAAAACCGGTCGTGTCGGATTTAGAATCATGGTATTTGCACACGCGTAAAAATTTATGGTATCTCAAGTTGTTTCGTGTACTGTATAGCGGGGGCTCTCATGTATGTATATATGAAACTGTAAACCCGGTGTAATTAGTTGATTGCGTTGAAAATGATACGGGAGAGGGATATATTTTGGCTCGGGTCATAACTCTTACACTTTTTATTCTTCCCATATGATTACAGGGTACAGAGTTTGACTGAAATCTTTGGCTCGGATGGATTCACTGGTGCTACACAGGACCGATAGTAATTCATCATCTTTGAAATCGGGATCGGAGAAGGAGAACGAAGAGAATATCCCAACATGGAAAGTCCCGTTGACTTCAAGTTTGATAGGCAAATCACGACATCAAGATGATGATAAATCAAAACGTGATTCAACTATTCCGAAAAAGGCTCAGATATCGCCAGAATTGGCAGAGGATGAGGCAACAGCACAACTGATACAAATCCTATTACCCTGCATCATCTGCAACCGTACGTTCAGTCCAGAAGCACTCGAGAGGCATGCTAAAATTTGTGCTAGTGTGAATATTAAAGATCCGAAGAGACAAAATAGAGGGACTTTCGACTCCTCCGAACAGCGCAAGAAGGATACTAAAATAGCGGATTTTATCCCCCCTCCCGTAATGGACTCCAATGGGGAATTCGTTCGGACAGGTAGTCGTCGATTTAGGGATAGTTTTTCCCGTGGTTCCAAAAATAGATCCAGCTTGGGCAAAACATCCACTACCACCATCACCACCGCCGTCACAACTACTACCACCACAACCAACAACAGTCCTAATATTACCACTTCTAGTTCAATCCCGACTTGGAAGCGTGGACATACGTCCCCTGTCAAGGCTGCCCCTCCGACAACTCTTGAAATTTCCAAGCACATCGAGCCATATGAAAGTAATTCAGAGTTCGGGTCGGAGGAGTCTCAAGACACGGACTCCAAGTGTGGTAGGACCGTGCCGTCTTATGCACGAGCACTGAGTCCGTCGGAAGACTGTCCTTACTGCGGGAGGAACTTTGTTATCAAGGCTTATGACCGTCATGTTAAATTCTGCCAAGACGTGTACATTCGCAAGCAGTATGAGCATCAGCCCGTACCAAAGGAGAAGGAAGAGGCTATGGAGAGGCAGGAGCTGAGGACTAAATATAAACCTCTGAAAGGGTCCACCTCTTGTGGTAGTCTTCGCTCCATGTCCCCTCCGAAGGACTTCCCATCCATGATGGCAATGAAATTTTATGGATTTATGAATAAGACCTTCAATAGGAATAATTTCAAGAAATCGAATGAGTCCTTGACAAATTCCTGCTATGGGGATTTTACAAGAAGTATGCGAAAGAGCTCTCCAGCACCCTCCGTGGCCTCAACAATTACGAATAATCATAAGCCATTGATGTACCAGAGGTCAAATACGACCATGCACTCCATCAAAGGATCCCCTGTGATGAGAGTGAACACTAGCAGTAATATTCCCAAAAGGACGAAATCAATTGAGAACTTAAACCTCGCCAATGTGACTTCGTCAGGTTACGGCCAGCAACACACGTCTAATAATAGTAGTAACTCTTTTACACGAAATTCAAAGACACGCTCCAGCCTTCATAAAAACTTTTTCCGCAACTCGTCGAAGAGAGTTGAGCCGGAAGGGACTGAAAATACTTCGTCTTCGGGCTCACCCGGTGCTCTAATAATAACTCCAATGAGCTTTTACTCCAAAGGAAAAAATTACTCTTCAATGATGGAGTCCCAAGAGGATGCCCGACAGAAGCAACTACAGAATAATATCCCCAACAATAATCTCCTGCAGCATAATACCATGCTCATGAACCGCAACAATAGTCAAAGCCATCATGGGAATCACGAAGATATGAGGAAAAAAAGTCCTCTCTTGAATTCAGACCCGACGTATGACCCTTATGAGAAAGCCGCCCGACAATTTGAAGAACTGCTCAAATCTCAACCCGCCCGAAATAATGAGAATAAACAATCGAACCGTTCACAAGCTAGGAAAGTTGGGCTGGACCGGGCTTTCCGGAGTGTTGCCGATCCATTTATGCCTGAATTCAATGATGAGGAGCGAAAAGTTGCTCCATCAATGACACAGTCATTGATGACTCAGTCCATGAACAACAATCATAGTGGGTTTGGTAGTGGCTTCAGCAAACCTCAGAATAATGTCAAAACGGAAGTGAACTCATTTGTGTTCAACTCATCGGATGATAGTTACTGGGACCAGATCCTTAAAAAGAACAACGTCAAATCCTCCACTTCGTCACAAGAGACTCAGGATGACTCCCAAACCACCACGGACAGCGACAATGGGAAGTCACGAGCTGTGTCCAATATTAGCAGCGTTGACTCTGCCTTTAGTCGGTAAATTTGTCCGTTTCATTTTAAAGCCTTGCTTCAATTTGCTGCTAACTTGCGTCTGTGACCCCTCGTGTACTTTTGTACTTGTACATACCCCTTATTTCCCATCTACTCCAAATTCTTGTCTAATCACTCCCTAATCATTATATTGGTTTTTATTAATTTGTTCACACGTTTTCACTTTATTCTGCTACTAGCTTCTACAGCTAAAATTTAGAAACAATGCGAAGGGGATTGAAGTGCGGCGTTGACCCAAGACTTAACGCTTTGTTGAATCCTCAGTACTGTAACTTATTGAAGGAGTCGCTGATAAATTCATTGTAGTGTGGAGCGGAACTTGTATTCCAATCTGATAATTATTTCCGCACTCATCCTCACGCCAATGTTTACATATGTACATGCTTGCATATGTACATGTACGAAGGCATTCCTAGGAGTGCATACAATTATTTCATTTGCTACAAGTTATGTAATAGATTTCTCTGCAACATTACTTCTGGTTTCTCATTCACTCATTCATAAGTATCAAAATTTGCACAGTACAGTACTCATTGGGATTAGGATAATAATAGGGGATTGGTGAGCTTGATGTATGATAGATATTTTAGTTTCTCAATTGAGAGTAGATACGTCAATATTTGCAAGGGGTATGGGATTTTCTATTCATAATTTGACAGCCGCAGAGATTGCTCAGTATATTTTCCCAACACTGAAATGCTTCATCATTTTATCTTATCAACTACTCTCCATACACTGTAAATACAGAACATTAATCATTCAAGCCAGTGAGTGTACAAACACCCAGAGGATTAGGACAGGAATGTCAGCCAAAGCTATTCAAGACAACTAGCATGCGGATTTTTTTTATCTAGCAATGAACCAGAAGGGCTGAGGCCTGTCAACATTTGAGAATTAAACTATTTTCCAGAGAAAGTGACGACTTTTTTTTATCTTGTCATGTACATATAGAGGAGGGAAACGGGTAGACTGTATGGGTTTCATCCGGGGAACCCTGTTCATGCATTAGATCATTAGATGAGATCTACAGACGAAACATTTTTTGGAGATTATTATGCTCACCCTATACGTCAGCCAATTTTAGCATCAAAATATGGTTTTCATTTCCAAGTATCCCTAGCTTTAGTCCCCCGTAATACTTTTGTTTAATTGCTTTATGTAAGTATTGTATAATTGCAAACGCCGTGGAATTCTAAAAACCATACACTGATAAAAAAAATTCTAAATCATAACTTTAAATGCATGTGTGTACATACTTATTTATGCTTCACGAGCATGTGATAATTACTCCTCGAAATATTTCCAGACGTCAGGAATGCCTCTAATTTAATGACTTATTTTATGTTTTTTATTCAGAACTGATGGCGCTGACTTGGAATTTGAAGCCTTGGAGACTCTCGTGAGTCTTGGAGATGTGCCACCGTCGTCCGTGTCAAGTCAGGGAGGAGGAGGAGGTGGACCAGTAGTCTTACCGGCTGTCATTGATTCAAACAAACCTTCGTATCCTTCTCGTAGAGGATCCTCGAGCACAATCTTATCTCCGTTGTCTAGTACCAATTGTCAACACAATGACGGAAATCCTGGAATGTCAAAAGCGATGAGTCCCGACTCTCCTCGTTTGCCTCAGTTGCCAAATACCCAGCAACAGGAAAATAATTCACTTTTTAGTTCCCTCTATGCCAGTCGAGATAAAGCTGGGGATGCGAATAAGACTAATGGACTAAGCAAATCTGGAGGGTCTGAGAACAGTGCTAACAATCATGGGAGCGTCACTGTAGCCAAATTTTGTCACGAATGTGGAACACAATACCCAACATCAACTGCTAAATTTTGCCCTGAATGTGGGGAACGTCGTGTCATGAAATAATTAATTTCAATATGCAATATAGTTTATAGTGTCTTGGTTATTGCTGGAATCTACCTTTCGGGAAACAATTAAGTCTATATAATATACACAAGTCAGCCTAGAGTATTGTCGTTGTTCAATTTTGAGAACCTGATTGTATTCAGTGCTTCGCCAAAATATGGAGTTAACCGATTAGTTGTATTTTTGTCTGAAAATCAGTGTGTACCAGTTTCATAAATTTGTAATCTGTCATAAACTTTGTATGTCTTACAATTTATCCTTCGTATTAAATACAGCGCACATTTTCGGATTTAGGGTCAGACTAGGTTGTAGTGGGATATTTGTAATTGCCTGTAGAACACTCTTATCACATAAGTTGTACTTTTAATGGAACATCTCTACATTGACAACGTGTACGAAATAAGAAGCGCACAAATTTTTCAGGAACTATTATACCTTCCTTTGTATTTTGTTTTATATCACGATTGTTTATTCTATTTTCCGTTTTTGTCACGCAATATCAGCCTTACAATTAGTTAGCTTTAGTTATTGACACAATCTATTGTCGTGTGCCTTATAACCCACGATGTTCTAATTTTATGCTGAGAAATATAATATTATTATACCTATACTCATTCATAGATTTTTTCCAGAACTTAAGATCTTAAGTAATAAATGGTATACCAAGTGAAAAACAAATTTTGCTTCTTTAAGGTATATTGACACACGGGTACAGCAAAATTGTTGTTTGGCCTTTTGACCACAGGATTTCTTAAAAATAGGAGTATACTTGATCATGCTGTTAATAAGTATTATCAATTAGTTTAGGAACTTATATGGAACGGGTTACTTTAAGTCTCCAGCCGTTCTGTGAAGCTGTTGTGAACTTCTTAAAATTATGTAATAATCTTACGGCTGTAAAGCTCCTGAAGCACTGACAAGCACCGCAGGTGACGTTGCCCAATGACATGTGCATGTAGCGTTTAAAGTCGAAGGTAACTTCTGGTGTTAGATTTCAGAATTGAAAATTGCTACGTATGAAGATTATTTGTCACTGTATTAGTGAGTACTTGTTTTTAATATAAAATAATGAATTTGTTATTGTAAAGAAAATAATTCCTAACCCTACACCCATGAATATAAGCTGCTGACTGAAAGAATTGTGGAATCGTCATAAAGCCAGAGTTAATGAAGTATTACAGAGCCATTTTTCCACTTGAAAGAGTAAAAAATATATCTTCTTTACTTGAAAATAATAACCTTATTATCTTATCAGATGGCATTATAATAACGTAGTACATGAAATCAAACAAGATTTTCCCAGCATGGTTGACTAATTATTGTACATTGAAGAATAACCTTACTATTTATGCTCTTATAACTGATTCTGGTCCATTAACAGTGATCTTTGTTTTGTAAACCCTACATAGTATTTAGTACGAAAAGAAATGAATTAATTTAGTACTTTATTGGTGCGTTTTAATTATTACTCAAAACAGCGATGACATGATCAAAAAATGTGCAATCAGTTTTAATTCTTGTGAACCCTCAAACAAGAGTTCCAATCATGGTGCGTATAATTTACTCATCGAGTCGGTAATATAACGGCAATCATATGCAACTGAAAATATGCAGTGTAATTGATGTTTTTTTCCAGTCATTTCTATTATTGTACTCCAACTTTCAAGTTAACTTTGTTGTATACGGTACTATAGCTGCATGTCTGAGGCATAATCTGCGAATTAGCTGAAAAATAAATAATTTGTAGTTTGAACTTAAGTAAAAACTGTCCATGACTATATTCATTACTTTTTTAAAAAACATTGTTACAAACTGTTGGTATTGGATATGGCATATATGGATAACTCCTTGTATTTATTTTCGCAAGAGAGGGGAAATCATAATGGTTAGTCACTTATCAGTATTGTATCAATGTTTGAACTATCTGCATGTTGATGTTCAAAGAATCATTTACAAAAAACAAATCCTTATATAATTTTTGATTCAAGATATGGAAAATGGTTTGATAAAACCATTACAGTATCAAAAATCATTTCAAAATCTGGACATCAAGTCGTATTTTTGACGACGAGGAGTATAAACATTTAAATAAAAATATTTGGGAAACTATTTTCAGTTGTGGAAAAGAAACGTAACTCTATTTTTAAGCAGACGGGAGGGGGCAAATAAAATAAGCTACGTTATTAAACATTTTATAATTTTACCATTTCAAAGAAATTTCAACCCTGCCCCTATACCATCAGGGAATCAGAGTGAAATTTGTTGTCAGCTTAGGTTCCTTGTCAACTGTTCCTAAGAGCTAAACCGGCAATAAAAAAGTATGCCATCTCTCCGTGGTTTGCGTGGGAAACCACGGCAAAGTTCAGTAGAAAAATGTGAGACAATCTAATTTATTATTTAAAAACGTTTTCATTAGAAACACGAATTTTCACTTTATTTAAACCTTGCCTCACATTTTTGGTTCCTGCAGCCGCAACTTTTGTCTTCAACAATTCATATTAGACGCAAATCAATCCTTATACTATTTGCATAAGATTAGCGTTTTGAAATATTTTTACAACGGCCACATGTGCCATGAAAAATTTTCAAAACCATAACTCTTTCTTTTTCTGATTTTTTTCAGTTTCGCTCTTGAGACTAAATTTAGCCCAACGTGGCCCACTTTGTTTAAGGTTCTTGACGACTATCAACGCAAGGACATGCAGGATAGCTACCTGGAAAGTGCAAAACGATTTCCTACAAATGAGCGTTAAAACTTCTCGAAAACCTTTTGTTTTCAAATAAACAACTGTTGAATCCAAACACCGAAAAAAATCCGACCTTACTTCACATTCGTGACCCCTTTGTCCTGAAAAATTTACCGAGGTCAATAAAGCAACTTTTACAAAATCTGGACCCCCGGTTTGCTACAAACTGGGGGTTTATTAATTATTTCATATGCTACTCTCTTAGACAGGCTGGAGGGGGAGAAAATCGTTTTGTGCCACCCTGTAC
This sequence comes from Allacma fusca, assembly GCA_947179485.1. Classification (NCBI taxonomy): domain Eukaryota; kingdom Metazoa; phylum Arthropoda; class Collembola; order Symphypleona; family Sminthuridae; genus Allacma; species Allacma fusca. Next base: position 33,084,014 of record OX359248.1, read on the forward strand.
TTAAACTTGGAAGGAAAACTTAAACAAAATATAATCTAATTTATTATCTTTTCTTTCAAACGGTAGATGTCCCACGAACTAATTCAATTGTAAGCTCAATATACTACTATATTATTTCTCCGGTTTTTTCGAAACTGCGGCGTCGTATTTACTTTTAGTACTTAGTGTAATTGGATGATTGGAACCGAATATTTCATTCTGAAATTTCCAAACATCATAGTAATGTTTGCTCGCCTCTTTAAATTTTCCATGTTCTTGAAAAACATTGGCTAAATTAATTTTAGTATTTAGTGTCTTTGGATGATTAAGACCTAATATTTTAGAATGACTTTGCAGAATTTCCTTGTAAAGTTTTTGTGCCTTTTTAAAATTTCCCTGATCTTGAAAAACTACGGCTAAGTTATTTTTAGAAACGAGTGTATTAGGGTGATCGGGGCCTAAAATTTTATTTCGCATTTTCAGTACATCGTTGTAAAGCTCTAGAGCCTTTTCAATTTTACCCTGTTGGTGAAAAACTGCGGCTAAGTTATTTTTAGTATTAAGTGTGGAGGGATCATCCATACCAAATAATCTATTTTGAATTTGCAGAATGTCGTTGTAAAGCTCTAAAGCGTCTTCAAATTTTCCCTGGGCATTCAAAACTGCTGCTAAGTTATTTTTAGAATTTAAAGTGTTTGGATGATTGGGACCTAATATTGTAATTCGCATTTGCAAAACGTCGTTGTAGAGTTCTCTCGCCTCTTCAAATTTACCCTGGTTATCCAAAACGAAGGCTAAATTATTTTTAGCAGTAAGTGTATTGGGATGATTGGGACCAAATATCTTATTTACCATTTGTAGAACGTCGTTGTAAATTTCTCTCGCCTGTTCAAAATCTTTCTGGGCATTTAAAACAAAAGCTAGATTATTTTTAGTTTTTATTGTGTCGCTATGAGTGGGACCTAATATTGTAGTTTGTAATTGCAAAACGTCTTTGTAAAGTTCTCGCACCTCCACAAGTTTTCCCTGTGCTTTCATAACTGTGGCTAGGTTAGTTTTAGTCGTAAGAGTGTCGGGATGTTCTGAACCTGATATTTTAATTTGCATTTGCAAAATCTCGTTAATAAGTTTTTCAGCCTCTTCGAATTTTCCCTGCTTTTGCAATACAGTGGCTAAGTTATTTTTTATAGTTAGTGTATTTTTAAGATTGGGACCTAATATTTTAGACTGTATTTGCAGAATGTTCTTGTAAAGTTTCCGCGCCTGTTCAAATTTTCCCTGGTTAACCAGTACAAATGCTAAGTTATTTTTAGTCGCAAGTGCGTCTAGATCATCGGGACCTTGGAGCTTAGCTCGCATTTTCATTACATCATTTAGAAGAATCTCTGCTTCTGCATTGATTCCTTGACGTAGTAAAGCAATTGCGAGTTTTTCCTTAGTGTCAATCGTTTCGATTTCAGCGACTCCGTAAAGCTTCTCGCTCGATTGTAGGGCTGTTCGGTATATCTGAACGCCTGTTTTATAGCTTCCTACGTCTATCAGCTTGTTTGCGAGAATTATTTTAAATTTGAGGAACTGCTTTGTGACAATTTCGGAACCATTGTCATGAATAAGGACAATGTTGTACAGCATTTCATGTACGTTTTCAGAATCCGTGCTTAAATTTTGCACAATTTCCTGAATCGAATCCACGATTTGTTCAAAGTTTTGTTTTACATAATCCAGCTTCGATCTTTCCAAGTTACTTGACTCCATTTTGGCGGCTTGAATGATGCGGTGCATTTGATAGTAATCCCCATATCTTATAATTAAATTGAATTTATGTAGTAAATTCAGTGCAATTGCCAGATTATCTTCCGCGTAGCTGAAAATTGTCTTGATAAGCTCTGTTGGAATATTGTCCGGTTTAAGTATCGCCATTACGTCCAAACATTGAAGAGCCAACTGTCCGTGTTTCATAGAACCAATATATTCAAATGTCATGTCAAATAACCTATACACGTCTGGATATACTTCTCTTTCTGGTTTGTTCTCCACGTTGCCTTCCCGTTTACTCGCAATGCCCGTTAGAAAGTCCTGCAAAGTGTACGGTTCGTCATCAAGAGTGTTGCGATCTTCCCGTTTGTTCCGAACGAATGTTACAACTTGTTGCAAGGCTAGCGGTAAGCCTTGGTAAATTTTTACCACCTCTTGAAGCAGGGTACGATTATCTTCACAATCTCTGAACTCTAGCGAAGAAAGGAATGATAAGCTTTCACTCGAATCAAAAGCTGGTAGCTCTTCAATTTTAAAATCCACCGAGACACGATTTCTTGTTGTGACAATTATCGATGGAACTTTCCATCCGGTTTTGACAGCTTTCGGAAGGAACCGATAGAGGTCATCCTTACCATCATCAGTCTTGAATGATCCCACGTTATCAAAAACGAGTAGTGAAAATTTCCAACAGACGAAGTCATAAATGTCTTCAATGATTATCTCGTCAGGCTTTTGTTTAACGTTTTGATTTACACCTAGAGGCATATCTCCAGCTAGTTGAAGTAATTTTCGTGTTGCTCCAGCGAAGCTATCAGCGTTGATCCATAGCACATGGTCATAGGACGACTTGTACCTCTGAATGTATTTTCGGACCACTTCAGTTTTTCCCACACCTTCTTGCCCGTAAATCACTATGGCTTGGGATAGGAGGGATTTTTCTTCATTATTTTCCGTTTGAATGTGCCAGATGTATTCATGCATCTTCGTGATAAATTCATCTCTTCCAAAAAACGAAGGAACGCATTCTTGTACATTGAATTCAATGCGCTCTTGGCATACGATAGAGGTTGATGGTGAGTTAGCATTAGCATTAAGCGTCGTTTTACCACCACTTTGAATAACCGTTGAAGCTAAAGCATCATTATCAGGTCCTGGAAAAGTAATTCCCACTGTAGCATCAGATGATGAGGGTTCAGGGGTTCTGTCCTAGAAATTGATCATGATCTAACATAATCCAACTTTTTAATTTTGATCGCTTTTCTATTACAGAAATAATTTATTTTTTGTGAGATTTTAAACGTATTACCATTGCATTTTGATCTGTTATACTTTCTCCTTGTAATTGTTTTATTGGGGAGTCTCCACTGTTTTCTCTGAAACAACACAAATTTTTTACACAAGTACTTCTTAGTACTTAAAAATCTTTTTCGAAAATGCTGGAACGTTGTTTAACTGAAATATTGGATCCTGTTTTTTTTGTTACCTAACCTAATCCAAGCAACTTGAATCTATCTAAAATATTTTTAAAATTAATTTTAGTAAAAAGCTAAACAAATCAATCAAAGGCTTCCTATTTTCCTAAATAATTTTGTAAATTGCTACTTCTCCATAAGTTCTTATTTTGGAAACATTTCCCCTTAACATTTCAATTTTATTACTGCTAAAACTGTACACACTCATGCCAGTCTCATGAGTAAGTTTGGGAATTGTTGTACGTTCATTTCATTTTTCTCTATATACAATAAAATCAAACAAAGAAATGCTTGTTATTGAACACCTTTACTAATACAATTATTCGTTTTTGAGAATTATTTACGCAGTTTAAATTGTATAAAGTATGGATTAACAAGTATTAGTATTTTCTAGTAAGTGATGCACCAAAATTCCTGGATTTATTTACAAATTAAAATTAGTTACCTTTCGAGCTCTGAGTTTTCCATATTTCGGAATACTTCAATGGGTGTAAAGATGACAAAGTTATTAAGATGAGAACCCTTGAGTTCCAAAATTCCAAATGCTTTCGCAACAGTTCTTTCCTCCCACAGTACAGCTACTCTCAATCTGAAATAATAAATAAGTAACGTCTATTTACGGTCATAATTTTACAGCTGAGATATTTTGTAAAGTGTATAATTTAAACGTTTACCGCAGTTCAAAAATCGGATTGTTGCAATGCTTGACCCTTGCAGTGTTGCAGTATTTACCCGTTAAGACAGGTAATCGGAAAAGGACAAATCAGATTGAATTGAATGAGCTGTTCATTAGCAAAATTCTATGTTGAAGTGCTTAATTTTTGCATGTCATGTAACGGACAATTATGCCGCACCTGTAATTCGCAGCCACTTATCATTAAGCACACAGTATCAGATAGCAAAAGTGGTTCATGCAGTTGGGACACGTCAAACTTTTAACATTTGTGGACGTGGAAACTACACAGTTCAACATTTCTAAGTCCAGTTCGTGGAACACTGTTGTCTTTATAAGAGCATCCATGAAAGGAGCAAAATGGACCTTTATAATGGAATTCTTTAATAAAAGGGAAACTGACATGGTCAAAGGAACATATGTACACTCACAGTCTGTTGTGTCTAATGAGCAAAAATAGTGACATTAGATGACATTACAATGAAGCAAAATGCACCTCAAAATCATTATAATAAATTGCAGTTAGAAAATATGTCGATGAATATATGGTTGTGTTATTTGTTTAAATGCTGATAATCATACTTACATGCTCATTCCTAGAATCGTAGGATTATTTAATTTTATATTCATTAATTTTGCAACCACTTAACAATGAAATACACAAAATCAGTTAGGAAAAACTACATACACGGCATCGGTACATGCCAAACTTGCAACACAATTGAACGTGAAAATTGTACAGTTCAGAATATCACAATCCTGTTCATGCTAACAAAGATTAAAATCATTATATTAAAATTATTCAAATGTATAAAATTAGCTCCTAGCTCTGGAAGTAGTAACTCCTGTTTATCAATATACTAAACGTGAAGTACTGATGGTCCCAGGGAAACTTTTTCCAGCCGTGATAAGACGACATCAATAAGTCGTAGAATAATGTACCAACCAGTGCACTGGGACCAGGGATTCAATACCTGAAAGCATCAGGCAGGCAGCCGGTAGAATCTCCCGGATTGTATAGTTTTTAAAACATTTCCAAACATAAACATAATTACCACGTGAAGGTTACGATACTGACACAAACAGTTCTACGCCAAAAAATACTGGACTAAAATAAGAAAGCCCAATATAATCCATCTCACATTCAGGTTCCTATTTGGAACTCAAATTTCAGTGTAATTTTGAACTCAAACCCTGACTGATTTATAATCGTCCGTAATCTATGAAACCATGTTGGAGTTAAATTTGCTGAATTGATTGTTGTAACTGATTTCCAGAGCACGTATGGTTTGATTTTTGTAATTGGGATAGTTTAAAAATCATGTTGGCTGGCTTTTACTTTCCCGACCAGATTTTCGAATACTACCACCTACCACCTGACATACCACTTTACATACCACCTACCGATAATTTTGCATACCACCTACCACCTCACCTACCACCTACCGGCAGTCTTACACACCACCTACCACCATCGGCAATCAAGTATGTAACAATCAATTATTAAGCTGTCATTCATTTCAATTGTTTCGCAATGAGTTGATTCATAGCAAATGAAAGATGGGCGTGAATTTTGACGTGCTAAAATCCGAAACAATTGGTTTTACTTATTTCATTTGACAAATTGATACTGTCGAACGAGCTTTCAGTGTATTTCAACTATGTGGATTGGTTATATTCAGAAAGGCAGGGAACATATCGTTTCTTAAATTTTAAAAGATACCATTTTCATATAGTAAATTATGCTTTTAAATGGGATCTCCGTTTAAAATGGTACTTTTCAGAATTTATCCGACGATGTGTGGGAATGGTTTATTAATTCCCTTCAAAAACAAATCTATTGAATTTTACAAAAAAAATTTGAAATTGTTCCACGAGCACATATATATAATCCTATTGTTTCCATTTCACGTAAATTAAATTTACTTTGGAAGTAATCTCTAGCACATGGATTTCCCGAACCTTGCTCCACATTATTTTACAGGTGATTACAAATTTGAGTAACCAATTTGTAACTTTCATATGACCCTTCCGAAAATACTAATACTGGTGCTCCAATTACTTGCCAATGTATGGACATTTTTGGGTTGGCGGGATATACCAAATTTTGTTAATCTGGAAAGATAATCAAATCACTGGGAAATTGAATATTTTTTAACATTTTTCCTTACGTTGGCTGTGCGTTTGTGAGAGAGCAGAGTAGTAATAAGTATATAGTTTGAATGTGTATTTACGAGTATGCGAGTTATAGATCTTCCCATTTTTCAAAAATAATCTTGTTTAAAAAAGCAAGCTTTCAGAGACAGCAAATGCATCTAATATATTTGAAATTCTTTATTACAAAAACGCTAAATACTTTCAAATCAGTCAATCAAATTTATTCCAGTCAATCGTGTCTCGCCAATAACACGTTTGAGTAATTTTATTATAGAATAATCTCATTTGCTCGAGTTTGTATGTACATTCCCTTAGAAAATTCAGAATCCTGCATATACATGTATATATTGTCGTGAAAAGAGGAAAATGTAGGAAGAGGTACGTCTTTATTCGAAGAAAACTTAACCTAGAATGACGGGATCAGTCCATACCTGGGCGTTTCGTTTGCACTCGCACTCACCTCGCACTCAATTACAATGATGGATCTTAAAACTCCCCTCGCGCTCGCGCTCATGAGTTGTGCCCGGCTGCACTCAAACTCCTGCCTCAAAGTACACTCCCAAAATGTGTGTACTCGCACTCAAAGCTTGAGTGCCCTCATAGCCCTCTCGCACCATCGAGTGGGTGTTATAATTAATGGCTGGATTGTATACGCGAATCTCCTTTACCAACAACGTTTTTTTCGAAAACAACGTCTCGCAATTAGTTTTGTGGTTACTTGTGATAGATCTCACCCCTCTCAATGAACTTGGTGTTTCATCAAGTTCCCCCGTTTTAGCTAATACAAGATAATACAAAATTTGTATTTTTACTTCGTTTTGTGGAAATTTTTTAATATTTCTCAAATGTTTTCTTGACAAATTAGTCAAAGCAGCTGTATTTGATAGGGCTTAAATTTTTCCTCAAATTAAAATTTAGAAGTCGGAACGCTGATACCTCTGGAAAAATTACCTAAAGTCCAGGGATGTAGAATATTTTCAGATATTGTATTTGAAATAGTACTTGAAATGCATTCCGTGTTTTGTGTTTAGTATTTATCAAGTCGTAAATTTTTTTAAGGTATTTTGCGTTTGGCATTTTGTCAGTACCATACTTTCTAGTGTATTTTGTATTTCGTATATCCTATTTGGAGGGCAAAAATTGCACTCAGTCTCTGCCTCTTGAGTGCACATAATTTGAATGATCACTCTACCTCATTGTATTGAGCGCAGAAATTTCAAATTGGAACTCGCACTCGCACTCAAATTCGAGTGCGTTGAGTGCGAGGCTGAGGGCGAGGCATGCACTCAATGAGTGCGAGTGCGCCCAGGTATGGATCAGTCAGAGTCCACTGGCTCCGCAGACTAGGACGTAAAAACAGCATCTGGGTGCTCGAGTGGTAGCTCAAACTTAGAATATTTCTGCTCCCCTCTGCAATTTACCAAGCAAGCAAGTTTATCATTACAATGCTGCTTACTGTACTCTATGACAACCTATCATCTCTCACAGTCGTGCATGTGTACTTGACTATTTCTAGCCTTAAGTACTAATTCAAGGACTGAGCTAACCCTCAGAGTTACCTTTAGTATGATCTAAATATTCCTAAATAGAAGCTATAAATTATTAAGCAAACATAAATTACAAGTAAGCAGAAAGCATTAAAAAAATAATCAAAGCAAAAATCTATGGATGGACTTTGATTAAATATGTCGGCTGGGATGACTGTCATTCCTTGGGTCTATACTACATTTCATTGAATATTTAGATCATACTAAAGGTAACTCTGAGGGTTAGCTCAGCCCTTTAATTAGTATTTAAAGCTAGAAATAGTCAAGTACACATGCACGACTGTGAGAGATGATAGGTTGTCATAGAGTACAGTAAGCAGCATTGTAATGATAAACTTGCTTGCTTGGTAAATTGCAGAGGGGGCAGAAATATTCTAAGTTTGAGCTACCACTCGAGCACCCAGATGCTGTTTTTACGAAGATGCTTTTTTACTGATTCGCAAAAATTAGAATTTTCAACTTTTGAAAAAATTCGTTTTCGTAAAAAACGCAAAGCGTAGATATGCACTTACCCCCCCTTGAAAAAAAAAGATTTAAGGATAACTTCTGCACCCTTTGACCAAATCCGAATATTAAAGGCTTAAAGTCAATGACAGAATTTGTACAACGTCCAATGCTTAACGTGCATCTTCAGCGTGTATAGTTTACGAGATCTGGAGCTGTTTATACCCAAGTTTTCCCTTGAGTCTACGGAATTGCCTATCCTAATACATTGCAGTTTTTTTAAAGGTCTTCCCCCACAACAACTTTGATAAAAATTTGCACACATGACTGTCTAATTATTGCAAGCTAGTGTGCAAAATCTTATGATGTGCGACCAAGGGCTTGGACCCTTAAAAATTAATTACTTAAAAATGCGAAGTATGGTTGTCATAATCATAACCTTCAATATTCGAGACGTAACTTGAAGTCTTCCAATATTAACAACTAATTAAATTATTTGAGCTTCATGAAAATTTTAATAATGAATTACTATTATAATAATATGGACTCATTAAGCCAAGAAAATTTTGAAAACAATTGAATAAAAAATGAGGTTTTAAAAAAACCAAAACGAAGCTGCTTTTACGATTCTAAAAGTGAAAAACTAGCATTTGGTATGCATGGGAGGAATTAGAGCAATAATGAACTATACAAAGCATCTCGGGTGCAAACACATAAGTATACATAATATATTATTCGGTAGCACCCGAGATGCTTTGTATCGTTCATTATTGCTCTAATTCCTCCCATGCATACCAAATGCTAGTTTTTCACTTTTAGAATCGTAAAAGCAGCTTCGTTTTGGTTTTTTTAAAACCTCATTTTTTTTACGTCCTAGTGCTCCGCAGTACCTTTAACATTACTTCAATGCTTATAGCATTACAAATGCCAATAAATATGGCATTTTATAAAATAATAATGGAAATATTAATAATTCAGTCATTTCGTATTTTCAATAATAATAATTATGTTCAATATAAATAATAATCTTCAAAAAGCGCGGCGCGTAGCCGTGACACCAAACCGTCTTCACTCTGTGATGACGAGTGGGCAATGATTAAGCGTAGCTGGATCATGACAATATGTACATATGTTCAACAGAGTATAAAAATTCTTGTTACATTTACTATTGAAATTGTGAAATTAGCCTAACGCGGAAATATAAGTAAATATACGGCTAATTAAGTTCAGTAAGGCCATACTTTTACTTCAAAAGAATACGTTTTTGAAAACCTGAAAAATTTACATTTTACAATTTTATCAGAAGGTTGGCTGAAGCTCATTTGTGGTCCTTCCTTTAAGACCCCTGAGCATGATCGGAAAAATAAAGGTTGGAGAATTTCTGCGTCATAAGCTAATGTAAGTAATGCAGAAAAGGAGGGATTCTTGATTTTGTCAATTCATGGTGAATGATTTAGCGCTTACATGAGCACCCTGACGAGGGAATGAGGGATGCCTCGCCCTCACAAAATGCGAGGGTGATGGCGAGTACACGTTGATTTTAGGCGCCCTCATGAACATGAGGGAGAGGACCTATGAAGAGGTTGTGAACGAAAGAGAGGCAGAGTACACATGTAAGCCCTCATAACCTTCTCTTACCTTAATCGTTATGCGAAAATCATCAATATATTGTTCTGTAGCAAGCCCCACTTCACAATGTCTTAGGTACATGGTTTATGGCTCAGCGCAAAAATCCCAGTTATAATTTTTAAAAGTAAAAGGTCCTCTTGTTTAGGTTAAAATTTCTCATATTAAACTCCAGAACAAAAATTCATTTTAGGATGTCAGGGAGACATGGTCATTTGTAAACAAGGGCTCTACCTGGGCTTTATATTTGATGAATACTGTTTTCAGACCCTACTATTGTATATTACTGGTCTGAGGTTATGGAACCTATTTATGACTAATCTTTATTAACCGAAGACGTAGAAAACAGTTTCGATCCAAAATAGTAATTTTCTGAGCTACTGAATCGATTATAATAAAGAATTACTGTCAAAGACCAACAAAAATGTATTTTATAACAAAATATTGTAGTTTGACTACTGAATGTTTTCCATTTTGCCGGCAATTAAAATATAAGGAAGATTATTTTTACGTTATTTTCATAAAAATTGTCAATTTTTCAAGGTTTTTATACTTTTTACAGTTATGTCAACCAGGAAACCTAATATGTACCCAAATACTTGGGTAAAACCTGCACTAACAATGGGCACTATTTTGAATACAGTACTTTATTTCAACACCAATTTTTTTCTAAATTAGTTTTGAACGCTAGGTTGTAGGAAATGTAAACTTTCTAAGCTATCCAAAAGTTCTGTACGTTCAGAACTGGGGGTATGTCGACACATGTTGAAGTTATCATATTTTAACCAAGTGTCCGTGACAAAGTTATTTGAAGGCACAGGGATTGTATGAAATTGTAGGGGGGTTTATTTACGTGTAATATAAAATAACGAGGGCCCTCATGAGTGCGAGGGAGAGAGGTGTATTTTAAAAGTAACACCTCACGAGGGCGAGGACAACCCGTAGCGTGTCGCTCGATTGATGGCCAGGGAGAGTGCGAGCAGGCTATATTCCATCCCTCGCACAAAGAGGCAGAGGGGGATAAAAATGGCCATCTGTGGTTCAGTCTACCAGGGTTGGCAAAAAACCGGCTTTTATCTATAAAGGCCAATCCAGTGGCATGAAATGGTAACAACCGGTTTTTATTGGACAGTGGATTTATTTGGATAATATTAATTACGACCATTTTATACCAACCCAAGCAATTGGACCAAGCCGGTAAGAACCGAATTTTAACCAATAACGGCCAGGCCAATTCTTGCCACTTGCCAACCCTGCAGTCTACGCATGATGCCGTTCCCATACCTGTTGTTCGAGGGATCGAGTGGGTGCTTTTTAGAAAGTGAAACTTTCTTATGCACGAGTGTATTCCGTCCGTCCGTCACTACAAAATCTTGTGGTAGCCATATCTTTACAACGGAATGACGTACGGACATGTGACCTTTACCAAAATATCGACCATACATATTTTTATATATGCATTTGCTATATATTTCTACCGGATTGACATAATACCTTTAACGATAGCAATACAAATCTATTTTCCTGCCTTACTATAAATCTTATTATACAAGTTTCACTTTCCTGCACATGCAAACGAAGTTTGCTCAAATCAGTGCAGTGCACGGATTTTTCCACCTTCTAGAAACACACTCAAAATTGATCTTGGAAGTCTTGATAGTATTTTATTTATGTAGACAATTCAATTTGCATATTCCATTCCATTTTTTTCTCCTGCAATTTCTACACACATATCCTTGCGTCAAAGATGTTAGAACTCCTGTTTCAGTACGATTGCGGTATTTTATAGAATAGTTCTACAAGTTAATTTAATAAATATTAAAATAATTACTACAGTCGGCTCTCTTTATCAATAAATCTCCCAAAAAGTGACGTTATAAGGGAACGACGTTATAGAGGCACAAAATAAATAATGGTTTAATTGCAAATTTTTTGTTTTTAGTTAAATTGCACTCATGTCTCGTTTCATTTAATTAGAACATACTATATGTCTATGCAGAACGAGAATAAAAATAATTAATATTAATTAATAAACAATAATATTTTTCACAGTTTGCCACGCCACAAACACCGTCAAAAACAAGGGTCAGGATTGAATAAAGTATTTTCTGGATCTCAATAAGACATTTCTCAGATTATTTGCAAATGTTTTCAAACAATGAAAAATGTAATTCCGTTAAAACTATGAAAATCAGTTCTTTACTGGATGCGAAAGTAAATCTAAAAGCTTAGAAATGTGTATTTTCCTGAATGGGACAAACAATGCCGTTAACCACGCTGTATGTAATTACATATATTTACAATACATAATACGTTCCTTCCAGTCTTTTATAACGTCGTTGCATAATAAGCAATGCAATTATAGTGAAATTGAAGAGTATGCATATATTTAAGTGTATGCACATACATAAATCTACAATCGTTGATCCTGCATGCACCAGTCATGTAATTTTTCACGGGCTTTTACGGTCTCTTTTCACCGCGTTGAAAGGACCGTACCCGCCAATAAACCGTCAAGCGTAATAATTTTTACCCATACCCGCCCAAAGCCAGGGCGGGCAGGGCTTTTTACGGACTTATAGCAAATTTTAACCGCCCGAGATGCTCTAGTATGGGTCCACAACATTTTTAATTTCTGGGTACAGGAACAGGAACGCGTCCGGGTACGAATTTTTATTAAATTCTTGAGTACTAGCATCTATAATACTATTCCCACTATCACGGGAACGGGTACGGGAACACTTAAGGGGAGTACCCACTGATTGTGAGTGGGAACGAGAACGTTAACAAACGTTTTGTACACATGTCCACCACTGGCCCGGGAATCCAGTGCTGGGCCTTCTACTCTACCGACAATAGAAGTAGAGGAAAAAATAGAGTAGTACTCAAAATAAATGAGTCAAAAAGAGTAGAAATAGAATAGAGGAAACGCTACTATCCATCGAGTAGAAGTAGAAGTAAATAGAAGTCGTATTTTGAATTAAGCAATTAGAGTAGCAGTATTTAGCTGCCAAGCCAGCATACTGTGGAAGAATTAGAAATATAATAGACGGGCAATACAAGATCCGGTGGTAGAAGGAGAAGTAGCATAGCATATACATATAAATTCATACATGCAAACTATAACGTATCTGTTTGATACTGAAAATTAGTTTAGAATCAGTGTTTAGGTTACCAATTGTACATGATGGGAACTATAAGTTATCAAACATTTATTATTTTAGTTTTAACAAAAATTACAGTATTACAAGTTATGAAGTTTGAATCTAAATGAGAAAATGGCGGAGCAATGAAAAAAGTATGTGAGGGAGGGAGTGACTATCAGAACGTGAATGAGAACAGTTGCACAATGCAATACAACTGAAATATATTTGTTATTTAGAAGAATAAATAGGAATAATTGTTTAAAAATACAATTGATCCCTCATTGATCTGCGACTAGCCATTTATGCGAACTATTGTCACACCTTCGGCATATTGTATCACCTTTTCCTGCTGTTCGAGTCTCAACATTATTTGGTCCTTCGAGCCGGATACTTCCGTTATTTTTACAAACAATTTACTGTTGATAAGGACTTTTACCAGTAGAGAATGGATGCATTGATGTCCAGAAGGAAGCTTCTGAAAGCGAAGCTCACTAGAATAAAGAAGAAGCTTGATGTCCACGGTGATAATCCCATTAATTTACATCAAGCTAGAATTTATGAGGAGCAGATTTCCGAGGCATGGGCTGAGAATAAGGAACTCTTCGATGAAATTATTTCTACATGTAACGAAGAAGATGATGAAGAACATGAAAACCAATTTTCAGAACTTGCTGATCGTTTTGATGAAGTGAAGTTGGCTATTAGGTACATACTAGAGGCGTTGACACTCAGAGTACGAGAGACATCAAATCAGAAACAATCAGAGGTATTTGAAAATGGATTAGGAACAGGTTCGTCTGGGGTAAAAGTTCAATTACCGAAGTTGAATGTTCCAACATTTTCGGGTAATATACTGGAATGGACTAGTTTTTGCGACTTGTACACCTCCAGCATTCATGACCATCCCTCGTTGAAGGGATCACAAAAACTGCAGTATTTAAAAGGAGCATTATCTGGAGAAGCTTCGACTCTGTTAGATGCTTTCCAAATATCAGATGCTAATTACGCTGAAGCTTGGGACACACTTAAAAAGAGGTATCAGAATATAAGAGAGTTAGTGAAATCTCAATTACAAAGATTTCTGGACATGCCATCTATGAAAAGTGAGGCTGGAATAGAATTGCGCAAGTTGGTAGACACTTCGTCATCTGTAGTGCGGGCGCTGAAGGCGTTAGAAAGACCTATTGGCGATGAATCTGATCTTGCTATCTATATAATAAGCAGTCGGCTGGATTCAGAGACTATTAAATTATGGGAGACAAGAATTGGACGTGAGAGACTTCCCAAGCTTTCAGAACTTCTGGAGTTTCTGGACGAACGTGCTGCCATCTTAAGTGCGTCTGAATCAGGGAAGATGAAAGGAAGTTTAATATATCAGAAAGGGAATGTCGTCAATAAAAAGGGTGCAGTTCACCAGACTTCCGCAGATGGCGTATGTGCAGCTTGCAATAGTGGAATACATCCACTCTTTAGTTGTAAGGCATTTCTGGACATGAAGATACCTGAGCGAAGAGGATTAGCAAAGAAAGAATCTCTTTGTTTCAATTGCTTAAGGACGGGTCATAACTCAATGAAATGCTTTTCGAAAAGTACTTGTAAAAAGTGTGAAGCGAAGCACAATACTTTACTTCATTTGGATCAAACCGCAGCAGTAGACAAGAAGGAAGCAGAGTCGGGTTCTGCACATACTGCTCAAACTATTGGTGGAAATAAAAGAGCTCTCCTTGCTACAGTATTAGTTAATATAACTGATTGTTTTGGGCAGGTCCAGAATTATAGAGCACTTCTAGACCCCGGAGCAGATGTCAGTTTTGTTTCGGAACGATGTGTCCAGCAGTTAGGAGTTTCGAGGAGCAAGTCTGATATGCATTTTTCCGGGCTTGGCGTTAACTCTGTGGGCAAATCAAGAGGTATTGTACATCTGACAATAGGATCACGATGCAATGCAGCATATCAAATTGGCATCGATGCATATGTCTTGCAAAAGGTTACATGCGATCTTCCCAAACTGGAATGTAAAGCTGAGGAAATAAGGCATGTAAAAAATCTTCAGTTAGCAGATCCTTGTTTCCGCAGGCCTGGTGCAATAGATATGCTCCTAGCATCAAATATCTTTTTTGCATCGTTGAAATCGGGTCATAAAAGCGTTGGAGATAACTTACCTGTTGCGCATGAAACAGCATGGGGCTGGATTGTTGGTGGGGAATGCCCATCACAAAATTTAATATCGAATGCATCGGTCAATCATGTTCGATGCGAGGATGCTAAACTTGATGCAATATTGACAAAGTTCTGGCGTATCGAAGAGGTGTCTACCAAAGTAATTATGACGATGGATGAAAAGAAGTGTGAACAACATTTTCTCAACACTACAACGAGAGATAATAATGGCAGATTTATTGTTGAGTTGCCGTTCAAAAAGGATCATCCAAAATTGGGAGCTTCTCGAGACATTGCTATTAAAAGGTTGAAGCAGATGGAGAGGACATTGCAACATAAACCCGAATATAAGCAGAAGTATATAGAATTCATGGATGAATATCAGAGACTTGGTCACATGGAGTTGGTACCACCAGAGGATCTTTTCAAATCAGACCAAGAAACTTGTTATATTCCTCACCATGCTATAACAAGTGGGAAATTCAGGGTGGTTTTTGACGCATCGTCGAAAACATCCACAGGTTATGCCTTAAATGACATTCTTTTAACAGGGCCAAAACTTCAGGACGATTTATTCGTCATTTTAGTGCGCTTTCGAACGTTTCTGGTAGCCTTTACTGCTGACATTTGTAAAATGTTCAGACAGATTTGGATTACACCAAAGCATAGGGATTTCCAAAGGATTGTTTGGAGGGATAATTCATCGCAACCCATTAAGGATTACCGGTTGACGACAGTAACATATGGGACATCATCGGCACCGTACCTTTCTAAGCGATGTTTGCAACTACTGGCAGAAGAGTCACACGAGCAGTTTCCAATAGCCAGTGAAGTGGTCGGTCGAGATTACTACATGGATGATTTGATGTCAGGTTCATCCGATACAAACAGTGCAAAGTTGGTTACGGCAGAGGTGATCAAACTAATGGATAGTGCACGTATGGATTTGAGAAAATGGTCATCATCTAGTGAAGAAGTTCTTGCCAGTATTGATTCAGCGATGCGAGCGATGCAGACACCATTTCGTATTGATGAAGATGATGTCATCAAGACTTTGGGTTTATACTGGTTGCCGGCGCATGATACTTTCTGGTTCAAAGTAAACATTCCTCCTGAGCGTGCTATTGTGACTAAGCGGACGATTTCATCAGACACATCTAGAGTTTTCGATCCGTTAGGATTGTTGGCTCCAGTCACGTTGGTGGGCAAGATATTAATGCAAAAGTTATGGTTCCTTCAATTAGACTGGGACGCTCCAGCACCAGATGTGATTTGTGACAACTGGTTACGCTACAGGAAGCAGCTATCAGACCTTGAAGCTGTGAAGATTCCTCGATGTATTATACCGATGCAAAATTCATCATTTGAATTGATTGGGTTTTCTGATGCATCTGAGTTGGCTTGTGGAGCTGCTGTTTACGCTCGATCAGAATCTGAAGATGGTTCTTTCCTTGTCCGATTGGTAGCAGCCAAGACGAGGGTGGCACCATTACAGCAAAAATCTTTGCCTAGATTAGAGCTAAATGGGGCAGTTTTATTAGCTCAGCTAATGAAGTCAGTAGCAGGAGCATTTCTTATAAAACCAAAAACGATGTATGCATTTACTGATTCTACGGTAGTTTTGGCGTGGTTGAAGGAACACCCAAAGCATTGGGATACATACGTTGCCAATAGAGTATCAGATATTCAGGATATTCTACCCTATGAGCAATGGAACCATGTTTCTGGAATTAACAATCCCGCAGATTGTGCATCGCGGGGAATTAGTCCATCAGAGCTAGTTAACCATCCTCTCTGGTGGCAAGGTCCTGACTTCCTCAGAGATTCAACTTATGAATTTTGCAAGCCAACCATCATCCCAGAGGAGGCACTTTGTGAGCGCAGGAAAAGAGCATTAGTTCATCATGTGGCACTGGATGAAAGTTTATTGTATAAATTTTCATCTCTTACAAGGTTGCAGCGCATCACTGCATACTGTCAGCGATTCATTTATAACTGCAGACGAGTTAAGAAGGATCGAAATTTTCATTGTCTGAGCTCTACAGAGCTTAGAGAGGCTTTATTGAAATTGGTTAGAATTGTGCAACAGAATTATTTTGCAAATGAATTTAATCAATGCGAGAAGAAAGAACCAATCTCTGTTAAAAGTCGCCTGAGAAGTCTCAACCCATATCTAGATAACACCGGACTTCTCAGGGTGGGGGGAAGGCTACGCCATGCTCAGATAGGTGGGGATCGTAAGCATCCAATGATTCTACCAAGTAATCACGTACTAACAGCCCTTGTCATAAATTATGAACACCTAAATAATTTACACGGCGGATGTCAATTGGTGTTGGCAAGTATCCAGAGAAGGTTCTGGATTATAAATGGCAGGGATGCAGTAAGGAAACAAATTCAGAGGTGTATTAGGTGTCGAAGATTTAGAACTGAGACCGCTACGCAGATGATGGGCGATCTACCCTCCGTCAGAGTTACAGCGACTCGAGCTTTTTTCAAAGTTGGGATTGACTTTGCCGGTCCAATCACTCTTCGAAGAGGAAGAGGCAACGCGATGCAGAAAGGATACATCGCTATTTTTATTTGTATGGTAACGAGAGCTATGCATTTAGAGGTAGTTACAAGCCTAACCACTGATGCATTCTTGTCAGTGTTGAAGAGATTTGTATCACGCCGAGGACTACCCAGTGATATCTATTCCGATTGCGGACGTACATTTGTGGGGGCCAACAAGGAGCTACGAAAGATTTGGAAAACTGCTGAACTCTCAGCTGGAGTTGGACGGTTTCTATCGAGCAAAGAAATTACATGGCATTTTAATCCACCGGCCAGTCCACACTTTGGTGGATTATGGGAGGCAGGTATTCGTTCCGTGAAGTTTCATCTTCATCGTACTTTGGGTAACATGACCTATAGTTATGAGGATATGTGTACTCTGATGACTCAAATTGAGGCGTGCCTCAACTCACGTCCAATTTCTCAATTGTCAACTGACCCGAATGACCTTGAGGCCCTTACGCCTGGTCATTTCCTTATCGGGGATGCACTTACAGCTGTTCCGGAGCCAAATTATACTGAGGAATTAGTGAGCCATTTAAATAAATGGAAACAGATGCAGAGAAATGTCCAGCACTTTTGGAAGCGCTGGAGCAATGAGTTCCTTTCGCGATTACAGCAGAGGCCAAAATGGTTGGAGTTGAAACCAGCGATGAACGTTGGTGACCTTGTGCTGGTCAAGGATGAAAGATTACCACCCATGAAATGGAAATTAGCCCGAATAATGGAGGCACATAATGGGCCCGATGGTGTCGCTAGAGTCTTTACCATTAAAACTGTAGATGGAATTTTCAAGCGCCCCCTGGTTAAATTATCGCCATTACCATTAGAGAAGAAGGGAGACGAGTAAAGGATTGAAATTATATTTCAATGGGGCCGGGATGTTTGATACTGAAAATTAGTTTAGAATCAGTGTTTAGGTTACCAATTGTACATGATGGGAACTATAAGTTATCAAACATTTATTATTTTAGTTTTAACAAAAATTACAGTATTACAAGTTATGAAGTTTGAATCTAAATGAGAAAATGGCGGAGCAATGAAAAAAGTATGTGAGGGAGGGAGTGACTATCAGAACGTGAATGAGAACAGTTGCACAATGCAATACAACTGAAATATATTTGTTATTTAGAAGAATAAATAGGAATAATTGTTTAAAAATACAATTGATCCCTCATTGATCTGCGACTAGCCATTTATGCGAACTATTGTCACACCTTCGGCATATTGTATCACCTTTTCCTGCTGTTCGAGTCTCAACAGTATCATTACAATCATTATAATACAGGTCAGGTAACAATGTTGAAAGCATTTAAACTGCCATCCTGTGAATGTGAATACAAGAAGAACTAAGGTAATGAAATATAATACACTGTACTACCGTGTACAGTCCAAACGAACGAAAAGCTTTGATTTGTACTTCAAATACGTTTTAGAATCCGGTAATTAAGCATTACTTTGTACTTAGTAGAAGTAGCGATAGGTAGCATGATTGTTGCATTCGAACTGGATAGAATAGAAGTAGAATAGTTAGCACTACGGCAGGAAATGTAGAAGTAGAATAGAAAGTATTAGAAAAGGCGTAGAAGTAGAATAGAGGGAAGCGAAAATTTCTGGAAAGTAGAATAGAATTAATAGAAGCCGGATGCTCGCAAATTAAGGATAGAGCAGAAAAGCATAGCTGAGATACAAACACCCAGCACTGCGGGAATCCCTTTAGTTTGGGATATTACATTCGAAGGGGTACCCGTCCGAATACCCCAGATGTGCTCAGCGTAATGTGTTCATAAAGCCAGGGATGTCAACGATTAATAATCACGATTAATGATTAACGATTAATGATTACTAATTATTAATCATCAATCGTTAATTTAGTAAGCTTGGATTGTTTGAAATAATCATCAATTGTAATCATCAATTAACCTTTTTGCAAAAATCAATCATCAATTGTAATCATCAATTAACCTTTTTCAAAAATCAATCATCAAATGTAATCATCAATTAACCTTTTTCAAAAATCAATCGTCAATTGTAATCATCAATTAACCTTTTTCAAAAATCAATCGTCAATTGTAATCATCAATTTATCGTTTTCAAAAATCAATTATCAATTGTAATCATCAATTAGCCGTTTTCAAAAATCAATTATCAATTGTAATAATCAATTAGCCGTTTTCAAAAATCAATTATCAATTGTAATCATCAATTAGCCGTTTTCAAAAATCAATTATCAATTGTAATCATCAATTATCGGGCTGGCGACGTCTCCAAAATTCTAAGCAGTCTAGGGTTCGAAGAAGTTTTTACTAAGCAGTGTCCGGTGTATCTGGCTGATAATATAAAGGATATAATACACTCTGTTTACGATCAGAGCAGTTTACACGACATGAACAGAATCCTGAACTCCTCGTCTCACCCTTTGTACAAGTTAGCTTATTAAAATGATAAATGCAAGCAGTATCTAAATATCCACATTACATTGTTAATTGCAATCCTCAATTAATTAATTTTCAAAATAATCGTTAATCGTTAATTGCAATCATCAATGAAAATTATTTTTAAAGTAATCGTTAATTGTAATCATCAATGAAAATTATTTTCGAAGTAATCGTTAATTGTAATCATCAGTGAAAATTATTTCTAAAGTAATCGTTAATTGTAATCAACACGGAAAATTATTTTTAAAGTAATCGTTAATTGTAATCATCAGTGAATAATATTTTCAAAGTAATCGTTAATTGTAATCATCAGTGAAAATTATTTCTAAAGTAATCGTTAATTGTAATCATCAGTGAAAATTATTTTTAAAGTAATCGTTAATTGTAATCATCAGTGAATAATATTTTTAAAGTAATCGTTAATCGTAATTATTAGTTATAAGCCCATTAATCATTAATTGTAATTATAAATTCATTTTGTTTTCGAAGTAATCGTTAATCGTTAATTGTAATCACAAAATTGGAAATTGACATCCCTGCATAAAGCTTGTTGAAACATTTTTGTCTTCCAAAAATGAAGGTATGTTGTATTCTTCAACATTAAATGATATGCGCTCCTGACAGTGTGTAGAAGTCGATGGTGAGTTAATGTGAACTGTATTTATACCGCCTTGAAATGTGTGGATTCATAACATTGCTAATCGATCTGTTAAAAATGTATCCTTGTATGGTATCAGAGGATGAGGACCCCTGATTTGTTTCCCACATTCAAATGATCACAAACTCGCGTCATTTAATTGTATAGTTAATAATTAAAGTATTAATTTAAAGTTGATAAGTTTGATAATTTAGTAACATTATATTATGTCTCATTAATTTGCAAAGACGTTGCCACTTCATTTTGTCATGTATCGCCATGCATATCCTTTACCAGTGGTGTATTTTCGAAATTGGTCTCCACAATACGAAATTTAAAAATTAGCATTACAACAGCCAGGCCGAGCGATAACGTGTGAGCCACATTTCTACCACTAAACTATATTTATGGAAATGCGTATTACCCCAGTGCACTTCCTGTTGATATTATTTCCATTGCATCCCAAACTCAAAAATACAAGCAAGTCTTTTGTTATGTGGTATCCCTTATTGCAAACTAATTAATCCAAAAAAATAAAAATAACGATGAGGTTAAATTTCACAGAAGATTACAATCAATATGAACTGCTGTGCAGGTTTTAAAGAACGTTTCGAATATTATTTGCAACTGGGATCATGTAGCCAGGCCTGTTGAATTAATTGTTTTTGTTTATCGAACTGTGGTTTTGGTTTAACCGCAGATAAGCTATTAATCGAAATACTCATAAATTTACAATTATAAAAAGCCGAGCATATTAGTTGAGATCATAAATCAACTGTTTTGTTTAATTGCATCAAACCAAGCATCTGCATCTCTTCAGAATTCCTTGACATTTCAATACTACCATGGCTTTGAGTGCCCGATCGTGGATAGTCTTGGCCCTTGTCTTGACAATTGTATTCGCTGTCGCAATTCAGTATGCTGAAGGTAACTACATTTTTTAAATATAAACATTTCAAACTATTTCATTTCAATTTGGAAGCTCATCCAAGAAGGAATTCAATTAGTATATTATATGATAAACATTCTCATCGTCCTGATTTGATAATGCTTATTTTGTTCCTTCATAGCTTACTGCTACAGAACTGAGGAGGGTAAGCGGATTTGTGTGCACAAGCCAAAATGCACCACGGAAGAGGACGCAAACGGCAACGTAATAAGTCAGAGGTGTATCGGCTGATTTTTACATCGTCCGAAGTATTTATTTCTTTGGTGAATTATGTTCCACTTTATTTGAATTTGGTTTGAACACCGATCAGTTACATTGATTTGTCTGTCTTTATTCTGGAATAAATTCAATTATTCGACAACGATATATTCCGTTGGTTTGATGTCTTTTCTCCATGATAGCTACTTTTTTCATTTAAACTTCACAGGCAACACAGTTGCTCATGGTTGGTTTGCTAACTGGTTAAATACTGTACATATTCTGACAATGATAATAACTATTTATATCCCAAAACCATGAATAACTAATATTTAATTAGTAGGTCGTAATATCTAATAAACAAATAGTAATTAATTATTATTGAAACTAAGAAAATTATTCGAAGAAACTGTGGTATATTTTCATTCCCAATAACTTCATTTAATTCTAGAAGAATAATTTAACTCTTAAACTCTTGGTATAAATCACTTACTCATATTTGTATTAGTTTTTGTACACATAACACTTGAACGGTTGAACGACTTATTCCGTTTAACACTTTTAAGCGTTGAGTAGAAGTTTCATATCAAGCCTCTCATATAATTTGAATTCAAATTATATTTATAATACTAATTTCATGAAAAGGATACCAATCAGATATGTATGGTGCATTGTAGTGGTCCCAATCTTTCAATTCAATTCAAAAAATTCGTTTTGATTCAATTCAACGTATGAATCGAATGAAATAAAACGATTCGGTTCAATTCACGATTCACAGGATTCCATTTGATTCATTTCTGCGTGCTGAATTGAATCGAATCATGATTCACGTCATTCAGACAGTAAAAGGTGGTAACAAACATTTTATTTAAGGATTTCATTATGACTACATAAAACAGCGGAAGAATATAAGTCACACAGTTTCACTCACTAAAACTGTCAATGATATTAGAAAATTCGAGATGCATACTCTGCTTATAAATTGTCCCGTAATGACCTAAAATGGACCGTTAGTAAATGTTGTAATAATAATTAACAATAATTAATGTATTTAATATATACAAATTATTATTTACGAAGTAATTGATAAGCCGGTTTTCAACAAAATTATCTCAGAAACACTCACAATCAGAAAACAATGCATTGCACGTGAATCATTTGAATCGCGATTCAAGGCATTTCGCGTGATTTCATTCACGGAGTGAATTGAATGAAATGATTCAATTCATGTTTTGAATTGAATCCAAAATTGATGAATCAGAATTGAATTGAATCGAGTTTTTTTGATTCAGAATTGAAAGATCGGGACCACTAGTGCATTGAATTCATTCCCGCGCGCGCGTCCGGCGGCATGGCCGCTGTTGATGCAGTGCTCCCAAACCAAATTATTAAAAGTGAATTATTAGAGACATTAACCACTCTGACGAATAATTAATCCATCGGTAAATTTGACTCACTAACCCCTTAGATTAAACTGAAATTAAAATAAGGTGTCAAATAAACCAAGTGCTTCTCAAACAACAAAAACAACTCAGAATCAAATATACACAGTGCAACTCCCTTCTATATATTGGAAAATTGGACCTGAGCCTGAGACGAATCATCTCACAACCAGCACTAGAACATTGGAGAGCAAAGCTATAAGAGAGGAGATTTGAAGGGGTAGTTATACTGCTCAAATCTCCACCTAATGATTTTTTCCTCTCTATAGCCAACTCAAAAGGCAATCTCGTTTCATTTTCTATCGAATTTCCTAACTGTTTCTATAAGTGGATGATGACAAACAAGTCAATAAATTCATAAATTTAATATTATCCCACCCTTAAATTGTTTTATTTGAGGTCTCAATGCGTTGCACGAAGAGGTGTCGATGCAAACGAAGACGGAAATCGAGAAATTCGGAAACAACATTTTCACCAACTGAGAACGCATCGATCATTGAAAACACCCTTAGGAAGCCCAACATCAAGTCGGCCTGCCGTTAAGAAATGAACCTCTCACAAATTACCAATCAGGATTTAGTCGACCATTCTATTGAAATTCCATTAAGTAAACTTCCTCAATGAGCCTCTCAACAATCCTTAAACCTCATCGGTAAAATCAACCTAACCAACCACATGTGACCGGCCATATGTGACCCAAAATAAATATTCCCGTAAATATTGCCTATATGTTGATAAAGCTCCAAAATTTGTTCGCTATTTTGAATCTACTGTTCCTTATTTGACTAGAGTTAAACAAATTAGATCTTATTGAAACATTTTTTTGAGTATGCGGTTTGAATTAAGTTCTTTTTGTGTCAGTTGACATATGCATTTACGATTATAATATTAATGTCATTGCTATCTTCATGCTAGCTACCTAATGATCACATCATTTGTAAAGGTGCTAGTTGTGCGTATGCTGTTATTGACAAAATAAATCATTATCATTATCGAATGAGTATTTTTCGATTGGCTTCCTATGGATACTACTCAACCAGTCTTTAGCCTACT
This sequence comes from Allacma fusca, assembly GCA_947179485.1. Taxonomy (NCBI): domain Eukaryota; kingdom Metazoa; phylum Arthropoda; class Collembola; order Symphypleona; family Sminthuridae; genus Allacma; species Allacma fusca. The sequence continues at coordinate 33,108,249 of OX359248.1, forward strand.
TATAGTTAGTACTATTCACATTGGAACTGAGAAATATTAATTATAAATCAGTATGTTTAAATCTTCTATTTCACGTTTAACGTGCTGGATTTAGATTTACAATTTTCAGTTCCAGTTTGTGTCGTCAACCCACTATCTGTCTCCTAATTCCTTGCATAAATGAAATATCGACAATTCTCGTAAACTTCGACTCACGAAATTTGAGTGGTTAGTTTCCTAGAGGATGATTTGCAATCAGTAGCATTTGATTTGGATGGGTTTCGTCCTGTTGTACAGGTTAACACGCGTTAGCCAAATTTGAAACTGAACGTTTCGAACGAAGCACAAATAGTTTTAATAGGAACGATCGTCAGGTAATTACATTTGGTTCCACATGAAAAAGTAAGCAGACCCCAGACCCAGGTCAATACATTTGGAGCATTAAGTGAAGGACACTTAATGTATTGGGACTTTAAAGCGTTCATGCGTTGTTCTCAGTTCTCACGCTATGCTCACCTCTCATGCTAACCTCGAGTCTCCTGAAGCAGCAGGGGGGCATCTACGATAACTGTCCCAAAAGTCCAATGTTCCGGTTTACGATAACTGTCCCCGAATTACGATAGCTGTCCCAGTTTTGTAAATTGGATAAGTGAAGCGATGTAATTATGAGGCTTACCAGCTTTCCGGATTGAAAACCTAACCCCGTCGTTTCGGACGTTCAGGTTAGGTCAGTTTAGAGCTGGAAAGGGGTGCCAATGTTACTCTGAAGGCCCCTTCGGGGCCATCATAGTCACGGTACCCCTTTCCAGCCTAAACTAACCTAACCCTCACTGTCCTCAACGACTACCACACAGAATCCACACCTGGGGGTACGAGATGGTGGAGAAGGAGTAGAAGTAGCAAAATAATTGAGTCCGTATTGCTGTGATAAGTTGTTGTGGGAAACTTTGTTGAATTAAATGTAATTGGGAATGCAAATAAATAAGAGTTTCAGCCATTGACTTGGCACTACGTGCCAAGTACACCGAATTGCTCAATTGGAACTTGGGACAGTTATCGTAAACCGGAACATTGGACTTTTGGGACAGTTATCGTAATTCGGGGACAGTTATCGTAAACCGGAACTTTAGAGTTTTGGGACAGTTATCGCAAACCGGAACTTTAGAGTTTTGGGACAGTTATCGCAAACCGGAACTTTAGAGTTTTGGGACAGTTATCGTAAACCGGAACTTTAGAGTTTTGGGACAGTTATCGTAAACCGGAACTTTAGAGTTTTGGGACAGTTATCGTAAACCGGAACTTTAGAGTTTTGGGACAGTTATCGTAAACCGGAACTTTAGAGTTTTGGGACAGTTATCGTAAACCGGAACTTTAGAGTTTTGGGACAGTTATCGTAGTACAAACGCAGCAGGGATTGTCTACATATAGGTACAGTACACTCCTGCAATTAAGGTTACCTGATAAGAAATTTTTTTCTATAGCGGTAAAAACAAATGAACTATTTCCCGCAATACACGAACCATAGATGTAGGTTTTTTCCCCACTCGCACTCGCACTCACACTCGCACTTCCATAAAGAAAAATTCACCACTCCTACTCGTACCCAATCATAGTCTGTCTGAGAATGTAAAACTCATACTCAAGTACTCAATGTGTTCATCGAAATATTTGCAAATATTAAGATAGAAGACAAATTTTCCTTATCATTAAAAAGGCGAATATTAAGCAAAAAATGGATGACTTGTACATACATAAGTCGGCATTCCATACAATTGTTTGTATGATATTAGGAAATATTTGGCAATAACCGCCAATCTTTTAATCGTGGCAATGCTAGCTTTATGCGGTTAATACAATGGTACGAGAAATAGCGAGTAGCAAAGCATGCTACTCCTACTCTTTTTCTACGCTACGATTTATACCACTCCAACTCACGACTTTTTTGGCGCCTTCACTCCTACTCTTTACCTTGCTACTCCCCTGTGAGTGTGAGTAGGAGTGTGTTGAGTGCACTCGTCACTCGCGAGTAGCCTCCATGTATGACACGAACCGTCTTGTAAGCATCAATCAAAACACTTTTCCTTTCAAATTCCATTGAGGTACACTGCGCGGGGGTTTTGCAATAAGTAAGGTTGGGATTTCTCATGTTTTCCCTCACGCTTACTTCAATTTACAGTGTGTTGTATGTAAAAAAAATACTGGTAGTGTGGAGATCAATAATAATGATAAGGATGTTTTGTTCCAACTTGACTTTTAGATTTGGTTACTTATTTTACGATTTTAGGCATGTAGCAGCATGTATTTTGGAAGCGGTCTAAAAAAGCGGCTGCGTTACTGTGATTAGTAGTAATCCAAACGAGCGTTTCATTTTTCAAGGCTGGACATTTGGATTTGGAAAGGACAGCTGGCCAATTAAGGACAGGCGTGTTACGCACGCCTCTCTTGTCTTCTATTGGCCCATGATTTGTCATGCTTTTCAGCGCGAAAAAAAAGAATATATGCACATGCAATGTAAATCTACTGCATCAGTGTTAAGAAATTAAAACTCGATGGTTGACCGTCACTCTATTGAAACAAGCATAAGCCAATCAGAGGCAGGAGAGGCGTGCGTAACACACCTGTCCTTAATTGGCCAGCTGCCATTTCCAAATCCCTCGAGGTACATTAGCGTTACAAGCGGTGGGTGGTGGTAAATTTTCCGGAATTTTTCGTTGCGTAGTGCGTGAACATTATGGAACGGAATGAAAGTTTGCAGTGATGTGATGAACCATAGTGGTGAATGGTGAACATGACTGTTGACAACTCATTTCTCCGAAAAATGTGTGTTAGAATCATTTTTTAGATACTCGGTCTACTACGCAATGAAAGTGCCTCCGCGTACATCAGTTCCCTGTGAACATGCGTTCTCTCGAAATTCAAACTCTGCGAAACATTTCCTATCAAAATCCTAGTCCGAGAATCTAAGAAAATGCATTTAAGAGGGAACAAGCCAAGTGTACTAAAAATCAGATAGTTTTTTCAAGATTTTGTACCAGACAGAACCAAACAGTAACCAGCCTTATTCCTGGAAGGAATGTGTTAACAGTGAAATATAGTCATTTCCATAAGTGGATCTCCATTACATGTTAAGTATCTGCTGTTCCTGTATTGTAAGCAAAGTTACCATCAGAATAGCGTCGATAAAGGCGCACAATCAGGCATGAGCAACTGCTGGCAGTATTGAGCCCCATTGACTTCCCGAGATGAAGGGAGGTGGTACGCTGCAGGCTATTTCTTAAATACGGGCTTTAGAGGCTCGGAATTTATGCAAACTTGTTCACTGGCATACTAGGAGCTTAAATTAATTTTTTTAAACCGATCGGGTAACATGATACCAGGTCTGGTTTTAGAAATACATTACTAGAGTTGTTGTATGCCGATTTGTACAAAAAAAATGCTTTCGTGCTTAAAATCAAATCCCGAATCTAATTTTGGTAACTAATGTTTCACTGCGGCATCCAAATCGGGCACCATGATGCCCGGAATGACCAAGCGTTTAAAATTTGTACCAAATGAATGCAGTTTTTTATTTTGAGGCACGGTTTCCATATAAATCTGTTATTATTGTTTTGTCGCGATGTCTGTATCCGGGTAGCATGATACCCGGACATTGGCAAAAACAACTAAAATCTTCAATAAATTAAAAAAAGGGAATTCTCACGATACTAGATGGATCTACCTGTAATTCTGGGACGGGATAGGGACGCATAGTTTTAACTGCTGTGCTTATCCATGGAGGATTTTCTTGTCACATAAATTTTTTTGAAAGTCCCCAATACCACTTTAAATAAGTTAATTTTATTTTAAGCAAGTCTTTTTTTTGTAGTCAAATTCGTTTCAACTTACATTGGATTTGAGTGGAATAGGAGTGGACAGTATACAGCTAGTTGCGGCAGACATAATTACTTGAACCATTCCGTTTAAACCAATGTAAATAACTCTCCCTATAAGATTACACCCTTTGGAGTTATCACTTGAAATGGTACTTTTTTATAATGAGGGGATACGGAGTGGTTTTGTTCGGGGCGGGACAATTATGGGACTCAAATATTATCCCCATGATATTTCGGGTCGGGTTCGGGTCGCAGTTTTAATTAAATTGCTTAGCATTACAGGATATTTTTTACATAACATTTTTGGATTCCCAATAGCTCACTACTTTAATTTATTAGATTCTATTTTGCAGTCAAATAATGTTGGAAAGGATTTATTCGGAACGGGAACGCGATTAGACAATGTTGGGACTCACATGCTGTCCCCGTGATATTTCTGGACTATGTTAGGAGGTAGAGCATCACCCCGTGGGATATTTTAGGCCCATGCCCGCCCGTGGCTCGTAACGTTTTACCCGTACCCGCCCGGCCCGAAATTAGTGTCTATCAAAAAAGCCCGGCCCGGCCCGCAAAATTAAAAAAAGCCCGTAGCCCGCCCGCAAATACCATACATCTTAAATACTGAAAAACTGTATTTTAAAATATTGGTGTTCTTGACGGTTACATACAGTCGTTAAACTATCTTGTTTATTAAGAAGGCAATACAAAAGCTTATGCTGCTATTTCGGCTTTGGTAAGCACTTCTGGTGGCGTTCTTGAATTTATTACAATGTTAACTTCTGGATTTTTATTACAAATACTTGAACTACTAGAAGGATTCATCTTATAGACTAAATGGAATTTTGCACAGTAATGAAGAGCGAAATGAAACTTGCAGGTATGCAAGAAAAGTTTTCTTGCATACCTGCATTTGTTATTTATTAACAGTCGTACAGACGGGCACGGGCCTAAAATATCCCACGGGGTGATGCTCTGTCGTACACCAAGCGTTAGTTTGTTTGAAAGCTAAAATTGCAAACGTCTGAAATTCGTTCAAGTCATTCAAGTCTATGTACATTCACAACCGCTGCTCCTGCATTCACAACTAATGGATTTTCTCACGGGCTTTTACGGGCTTTCACGGTCTTTTTTAACCGCGATGAAAAGACCGTACCCGCCCGTAACCCGTCAAACGTAATAATTTTTACCCGTACCCGCTCGAAGCCCGTGCGGGCCGGGCTTTTTGCGGGCTTACCCGTAAATATTAACCGCCCGAGATGCTCTATTAGGAGGCATAATTTTAACTAAATTGCCTATCCCTGGAAATTGTTTTGTTCACTTCAACGTTTTTGACGGTCCCAATAGCTTACTAATTTATTCAAGACCTATTTTGCAGTAAAAAATGTATTCCGACATGGGATTGTAGTTGAATCCAATATTTGTGTCAGCCCTCAATCTTTCTGAAATCCCAAATGATTTCACCCATCCTGGATTAACGATTTATTGCAAAATTTTAGACTTAATATAATTTCAACTCGTATTTCAAGTCGTTTTGTGTAGTCGAATCCACTTGAACTTACATTGGAGTTCAGTGAAGTAAGACTGGACAGTACATTATGTCGGGCCGGGGCAGACAAAATTGCTTCCACGGTCGGACCATGCCATTTAACGATTTAACCTTATGTACATTACACTCCATATAAAAACACACCTTTTGAGTTACCACTTTCATGATCCACTATAAATCAAAGATGGGCAAATGAAGTGCCTAAGCCTAAAGCCATCCTATTTTCTTTCAAAAAATACCGCCATCCTATATAGGCCAATAGGATGTTTCAACGAAAAGATGAGCCTTAATACCAAGGGTCAAGTACTCTAACTCTAACTGCCTGCCTATTAGCCTATATCTGTCCTAGTGTGCATTGCTTGCTTGCCTATATTTGCTGTTGTATAGCTTCTGACTGCGCTTTGCCAGCCTATATAGGCGAAATAAAATGACGTGTCGCCTAGTTTCTCGGGAATAAACGTTTTATGTCAATTGTGAGCTCAGTTTCACACTCCTGATGTACTCTGGTAGTTTACTAGTGTCAAGTAATTTTCGCTCATTGTCCGCCAGGCTCTTCAAACGTTTTGCCAAAATCTTGCAATCCTATCCTAACCAATTCGTGCTTTGAGAATGTTCCGTTCACCACTTTTGCCTAGGATTTACTTGAACGAACTTGTAGCCTGCCTGAATAGCCCAGCTCCTTTTTCGGAAATACTGTATCTGAATATCCTAGATTTTCGCTCAGCCTATATTGTAGTGGTGATTGCCTAGCCTAGAACCTCGCCTAGATTTATATTCTAACTTGCAGCATCCGATCATCCTAGAGCCTTAACCTATTATAGGGCCTAGAATCTAGGCAGGCGCCCATGTTTGCTATCCATGCAGGTTGCTCAATATAGCTGAAATATTGTGCTGTGTTTTTTCGGGACGGAATCCGGATGCATTATTTTAATTAAGTCCCTTATCCCTGAAGTTGTTCTTGACACACAACATTTTTTGACTGTCCCAATAGGGGACTATATTAATTAAGCCTTATTTTGGAGTAAAAAAACTACTCTCCGAAATTGAACTGTAGTTAACTCTTATCGTTGTGCAAGCCCTCAATTTTACTGAAATTCAAAATGATTTCTCCCATCCTTGATGAAAGATTTATTGAAAAATTTAGGTATGGTAGGTCAATATTACTTCAACCAAGTTTTATAAGATTCAAAAACTTGAATTTGATCTTCTAAACGAATCAATTAAATGTCAATACAAAAATGAAAAAGATACAGAATTTTCCATGCATAAGTGCAACTATCAACTATCAACACTCTCAACTTCAATTCAAGATTGGATTACCACACTTATTGACAATGATTTTCAACAAATATTCCAAAAAATTAAGGAAAAGCAAGCAATGAAATACAATCTACTACTGAAATCATCAAACAATGTAATCTCAACAATTCAACAACTATCGGAAAATATAGTGGGAGACAAAAGGAATGTAATCAATCTAAGTAATTACAAACCAACAGATGAAGAAATAAAGATTCTTACTTTAGGAATGAATTATGCGCTCCCCCTAACAAGCACATTTTAAAGAATATAAGATTGAAATTCATAGCCACAATGGAATCTCATCTCAAAAATGAAAACATTCCAGAAATTGAAAAAGAAATCATACGACGCAATATAACCAAAATAGTACAAGATGGACAGTTAATTAAACCTAATAATGAAATCATCAGAATACTTAAGAATTTACAGAAAAATGAAAACATCTTAATAATGAAAGCAGACAAAGGTAATGCCACTGTCATAATGAATAAATTAGATGACCACCAAAAAATTATTCAGCTCATTCAAGATGGCCCATATTCCAAATTATCTAATGATCCCACTGAAACCAATTTAAGTACTTTGAAACAAAAATGCAAGGAATTACTTAATACCAGAAGAATAACCAAGGAACTTTACAACAGCATTATTGCAAATCAACCCAGGATTTCAAAATTTTTTGGTCTTCCAAAAATTCATAAAGACAAAACACCATTCCGACCAATCAATGACTATAGAGGATCAGTTAACTACAAACTAGCCAGAATATTAAACAGATTAATTTCTCTAACGAATCAATATCCACAAACAACGGTAAGGAATTCTTTCGAATTAATGGATATGATCAAAGATATCAAAATTCCTCCGAAATCCATTCTCGTATCTTTTGATGTAAAAAGCTTATATACAAATTTACCCAACTGAAAGTATCCAAGCAGTAGAAGAAAGACTAAAAACATCTTCGGATTGGAAAATTCAAGAATTTGAGCTACTTACAATTGAAGACATTATATCTCTCTTGAGAATCTGTCTCAATAATACTTATTTCCAATATAACCATGAAATCTACTCACAAGACGATGGCTGTCCAATGGGATCACCTATTTCAGGAACAATTGCTGACATATTTTTACAAAAACTAGAAACTGATGTAGTGGTAAATAACTCCAAAATCTTATTCTAGAAACGGTATGTTGACGACGTAATTGCTATTGTTGATAAGTCCAACAAGAATGAAATTCTTAACTATTTAAACTCATTTCATCCACAAATCCAATTTACAATTGAAGAAGAGCAGCATAACGAGATTCCTTTCTTAGATGTTCTTATAATGCGCAATGCAGATGGCAACATTGAAACCAAAGTCTACAGAAAGAATACACACACAGATAGATATCTAAATTTTAAATCTTTTCATCACACCTCCAAAAAATTTCAGTCGTAGATGCTTTAGTTCACAGAGCTTTTAAAATCTGCCACCCAAAATATTTGGAAGCTGAATTATTACACATCAGAAAAGTACTTACAAGAAATGCATACCCGATAAAATTCATAGAAAAAAGAATCAACCGAATGAGAAACAAGGTACATCCGAGGAGAACCATAGTCGCACAAGCAACAATGATAAAAAATCATACAACACCTGTATCTGCACCAGACACATCAATTTTGCTCTCATCAATCATAGAAACAGAAAACAAGATTGAACCATGGATTCCAATTCCATACATAGGCAATATTTCTAATTGGATCGCAGGATACTTGCGAAGAGTCTTGAAATGGAAACCTACTTTCTTACCGGGTATAAAAATCCAAAACTTAATGAAAAGTTTAAAAGATGGAGAAAATTCTGAGAATGCTGGAGTATACATCATACCTTGTAATACTTGCAATTCAATATACGTTGGGGAAACCTATAGGCACCTAAACACAAGAGTACAAGAACATAAAGATAATGTCAGAAGAAAAGAATATAAAAAATCAGCTATTGCAAGACACATAATAAGAAACAGAAGTCATCATATTGCATGGGACGATGCAAAGATTGTTGTTCCCGAACATAATCATTTCCTACGACAAATAAAGGAAGGTTTAGTTATCCAACAATCAAAACAGTCATTGATGAACGTCAACCAAGGTTTTATTTTAAGCAACGCATGGAAGCCAATAATCCCGAATTTAATAGATTGATCTTGTTTTTTAATTTAAATTGTTGAAAAAATAATTATTTTTTGCAAAATATTCACAACTCAATAATTTTAAATTAGAATAATGTAAAATTTTTATAAATACTACATCAAACAAGGATAGCCCTGAAGATGAACACTGTTTGAGTTCGAAAGCTTGGCAAATAAATTGATTCTAAGCAATATCCACGTATTCCAATTATTTCAACATGGTTGATATTATTCAACCAAGTTCTTTTTGTAGTCAAATCCGCTTCAACTTTTATTGGATTTCGGTGGAATAGGACGAGGCAGTACAGTATTTCAGTGAAAACAAAATTACTTTTTTGGTACTCAAATATTGTTCCCGTGGTATTTCGGGACGGGATCAGGACGCAAATGAAATGCATGAAATCTTTAATGCAAAAATTTTAGATGTGGTATGTTATTAGGGAGTGTGCACATATTACGTTTCATTTTTTCGCCCTTTTTGGACCCTACCCTCCCTATCGTCATCCTAACGTCATTGTTCCTTGACCCCCCCTCCCCTGTAAACGTCATCAAAGCAAAAACAAAGACAAAAAACAAGTTTAATCCGTAGCATTTTTAGGGCGGCGTTAGCCCACTTATAAGATAGTGTTATCCGTGATGTCTGGCGATTGAAACAGGTCAGTAAAAAAAATAAAATCTGTACTTTCCTCCGAAAATGCTCGACCTATTTTGTTCAAAATTGATGAGCTTGTTATTGGTTGAAATCGGTCCACGTGTTCGTACTTAAACAAAATAAACCAAATTTTGATGGAAGGAAAAATAATAATTAAAGTAAACGAAGGAATACCGTTTGGGAAACTTTAGATCGCGGCCATTTTATTTTGGTTTTTCCTTCTCGGACAAAAGCGAAGTTGCAATTATTACTGTTTTTGCAATGAGCCTATTATTATTATAAAATTATCATTTAACGTCAGTAATATCTGCAAATTTGCTATGTATCGAGTCAGCCACATTTACAATAACTTTCGTCGGTGTTTCCGACAAATACTCCGCTTCACATGCTGTGGAAAATTGCATTTGATTACTTTGAACAACAGATTCAATGCTTTTCGAGATTCTTTCTAACGAATTTCTATGAGCAGCTCTTTTCTGGGATTCATATGCAATGTTGATAACAAAATAGTAATTGCACGCATGGTGGGTTTGCATTTCAAGGTTGCCTTGAATTCTGGGGCAATAGTAGACAGGGGATAGTTTCCAGACATTTAGCACGACATTTGGCAATAAACCGCCAAAGTAGGCAGATGAATCGTCCGGGTTTTCAAATACGAACTCCAGAAAAATCATGCTTAAAGAGCACCGGAATCTGGAGAAACTTCGATATTAAATATTTGTCCAAGTTGCATCGCCAAGGGCCACAGCAACTGAGATCATGAGAACAAACTATTTGCAAAACTGAAATTGATGGACGTGATTTTGTAGCCATTCTTGCGTAAGCCATGAGTTTTTGGAATGCTCATGGTTGTCAGACATTTGGACTAATGTACGGCTTGCGTATGTTTATAAAATGTATCAGTGGTCTTTCACCAATAAAAGTTTGTTGCTAAAAACACTAGTCTAACAATTATCCGGGTTTATTCCTTAAATTTTTTTGAGAATCGGTGAAACGTCATCAGCAAGATTACCCCCACCCCCCCCCCTTGGTATACACAAAATCATCAGCATCAAGACCCCCTCCCTCCCCCAAAAATGAAACGTAATATGTGCACACTCCCTTAGTACTTTAACAAAGTAGTTTTTTGTTGTCAAATCCGCTTCAACTTACTTACACTGGATTTCAGTGAAGTATGACCGGATAGTACAGTATGTCGGGGCCGACAGAATTACTTGTACCTTCGGACGATTCCATCTCAACCAATGAGAATAATTCTCCCTAAGATTAGAAATTGTAGAGTTACCACTTTTAAGATGATGGGATTTTCAAGTGGTTTTGTTCGGAACGGAAACGCGATGGGACAATTATAACTTAAATATTGTCCCTGTGGTATTTCCAAGACGGGTCCGGTTCCCACAGTTTGGCTTAATTCCAATTGCTTATTCCTGGAGGTTGTTCTTGTCATATTATATTATTTGAGTCTTCAAAAGCTCACTACTTTAATTTAGTCTTATTTTATAGTTAAAAAAGTACTCGTTGAAATCCGATTGCGGTTGACTCCTATGGTTGTGGCAGCCCTCAATATTCTTGAAATTCCAAATTGTTCCTTTTTTAGTAAACAAAAGTACTTTCTGAAATCGGATTGTAGTTGACTCCTGTCTTTGTGCCAGACAAATCTTACTGAAATCCGAATTGAATTCACCCATCCTGGATGAAAAATATAAAGCAAAATTTTAGATGTGATGTGTTAATATTGTTTTGATAAAGTCGTCTTTTGTACTTACATTGGATTTCTGTGGAATAGGACTGGAGAGTTGTACAGTATGTCGGTATAAACAGAATTACTTACAAATTCGGACCATTCCAACTCAACCAATGTGAATAATTTTCCCTATGGGTCTATACCTATTAGATTTCTTACAATAAATGGTGCTCTTTTAGAATGATGGAATCTTGAAGTGGGTTTTTCGAGACTGAAATATTGTCCCATTGTTATTTCAAAACGGGATCGGGTCGAATAATGTTATCTCATTTGTTATCCCTGGAAGTTGTTCTTGTTGCATAACATTTTTTGACTGTCCCAGTAGCTTACTATTTTTATAAACATCTAATTTGTATTAAAAAAGTACTGTCCGAAATCAGATTGTAATTTATTCCTGTGGTCGTGCCTGACCCAAATCTTACTGCAACACGAATTAAATTCACCCATTCTGGATAAAGGATTTATTTCAAAATCTTAGATGTGGTATGTTAATATTATTCAAACAAAGTCGTTTTTTGTGGTAAAATCAGCTTCAACTTACATTGGATTTCGGTGGAGTATGACCGGAGAGTACAGTACGTGTTGGCAGACTGCATTACTTCCACGTTAGGATCGTTCCATCTCAACTAGTGCATCGCGTGGGTACGGGTAGTACCTGAGTATTTGGGTACAGGTACAGGTCCAGGTCCGAAATGGGTACTCTGTTTAAGTACCCAAACTGAATGGGTACTTTATGGGTACTAGCTATATGTACCCAAATTTTGGGTACAAAACCAGGTGTTGGGTACAGGTACAAACTTGGAATTTTTTGGGTTGTACCTGACAGGAACAGGTACAAGCTTCCAATATACCTGGACCTGGCAAATTAATATCCGAAAATGTGGGTACTTTTACAAACAGAAATTCATCTTACGAGGCATCTTGTGTAGTATGTGACTCTCTCTCCGACCTACATGTTTATTTTGATATTCAACGTGTTTTCAGGAGTGCGTCGTAACTTTTACGGTTATGCAATAGAGATGGTTGGCTTAGCATAACGTGCCAGCAATAAGTACGTGTAATTACAAATTCCACTTGTGAATGAATCAAATGATATTGTAGTTATGGAGGATTAATTAATTAATTTAAGCTAAGTTGGAACCAAAAATAAATTTTAATTGAGGGCGTAAATCAAAACGAGTACCCTGTATTGTCGTGAACAGCAACTATTCCAAGTTGCTATGTTTGATTTGTACTTAAACATTATTTATAGTTTTATAAATTTTAGATTAATGCCTTCTAATTTCAATGCTTAATAATGTTTTCCATAACTAAATACTACTGACTAGCATCATTACGATCTGGGACTCCCTCTGGACAAGACGCAGTGTATTACTGTCTACCTTTGTGAATACCATTACCACTTCTATTACCACTATTATTATGACTAGTGTTTCTTCGATTATTACTTCTACTACTACATTACTATTAACGAAGTTATCATCCTGGAATAAATTGTGCTATTCTTATATTGCTGAGCTACGTCACCCCTTTCTGATTGTTACAGTATTTAATTAAAATGGTTAAAGGATTTAATTTTAAGGATCCAGGCTTGCTAAAGGCCGGACACACATATTTTAATAATTTTAGGTTAGGATTTCAGGGTGTCTGAAAGGGTATAAGGTAGGGGCGAGGTTTGTTTGACCCAGTGACACACACAAAAATCAGAAAAACTGGCAAAATAATAATAAAAAAGGTTTACATTTAGCAAAAAGGCTACCACACAAACCGGATGACTTCGGACACGATACGTGAAAATTTAAAATAATTTTCTAAAAAAAACAATTATACTTTAAAAATAATAAATTCAGGACAAAAAAACAATTCAATGTATTTAATTATACAGGAGCACCGGTCTGGACAATTTCAATTTCCACCGGACTAGAACCTGGAATAGGATTGGACAAAACAGGGCTTTTAACAAGGTTAGGAATTTTCCAGCAGTAAAACCACAGATTCAAAACCAAGAGATTTCCTCAGGATAGTTCACCGGTGAGCAGCTCACGGACTGATACTTGTATTAGGTCTGACTAAACTGCTGGGAAGGCTGTCCTATTTATACCCTGAAGGGACCTGGGGACTTACATGTAAGGTACATATTGGTAAGGGTTTTTACATTTTAAGTTTAATTTTTATTATGAGCCTAACTATATAATGAAGGGAGAGAAGGGAGTGAAGGGAGAGGATTTTCGTGAGGCGAAATGTCAACAAGTATGTTTACATTTCGTCTCATGACCTACATTTATTTTATTTTTATTTGCATGTCTATGACGTCATCATCATCCCTGTCAACAGTAACCTCACCTCCTCATCATTATCCCCCATCCGCCCGGGTCACTATTATTAGTGTGTATGAAGTACCCTGGTTTGAGGGTGAGGTGAGTGTGGAGTAACACTCACACTTCATTGGCAATACAGAGGATGATTACTGATTTTTGACGCTGCATGGAATCCTTTAATTCAGAAAATTATAACTAATTCTTAAAAAAGTTTATTCCTAGAAAATTGATTTTTAAAAAATATTTATTTTTCTCGAACTGCAAATTTTTCTACCACTTGCTTGTTAGTGCCTGAGGATGACAGTCTGTTAGATGTCGAAAGCTTGCATATAATTTAGCTTGTTTAATAAAATTAACCACGTAAACCAAAGAAATGGATTCTATTATACATAATCGTGGTTGGAGATATATTAAAGATTATATAAAAATGCATGTTGGTATGCAATATATGGTGTATATATTTATACTACAAAGCGAAGTTAGGAAATTAGCACAACAGAAAAACGACATACATGTTTTATATCAATGTAAAAAACTGGAAGTTATTCCAGAATTTATCAGTGTTCCACATTTCAAAGTTATAAGTAAGAAGTCACTTCAACTGAAACACATTTTTGAAATGAAATTGCTGAAAGAACATTTAAAGTGTAAATATAAGGACATTAAAGTGACAAGACTATCTATCTACAATTTGAATCAACACATGAACAATTTACCTACAGAAATCTGTAGTGATTTACAACAGTGTTTACAGAATGACTATGATGCAAAATTTCAAAAAATCAAATTAAAGCAAACAAATAAGTTCAATAAAATTACGTTATTTCAACTGCAAATTGCCATCACTCCAGCAGAAAAAGAAGACAGTTTAAATAATACAAGAACAGTGGTTCATCTTAGTTCATATAATCCAACAAAAGAAGAAATGGAGATACTTCAATTAGGATTAAACTTTTCTGTAAGTCCAACTGAAAGAGATGTCAATGATTTAAAGCTCCAACTCATTGCAAGTATTGAATCTGGTTTCACAACTTTCAATATTCCTCCTAATGAACAATCTGATATAAGACACAATATTACTACAATTCTTCAAAAAGTACGTTTGAATATCAATAATGGTAGAATTCAGAAGATTATTCGGAAATTAACAAAAGAAAAAAGCATTTATATTTTATCGGCTGATAAAGGTAATGCAACCGTCATTATGAACAAAACTGAATATGAAACGAAGATTCGTGATTTAATTACCACAGGTCCTTATGAATTATTATTATCTGATCCAACAAGTCAATGCTACAAAACCTTAAAAGTGTTTGTGATAAACTCCTACGTGAGAAGAAGATTACAGAAGATACACATTCCTATTTATTACCAGCATATCCGAGAATGCCAAAAATTTTTGGTTTACCTAAGATTCACAAGAATGGCAACCCTATGAGACCTATCAACGATTTTAAATTTTCCATATTTTTTAATACAGCAAAATTTTTGAACGACATTATATCTAAATCCACAATTGGTTTCTGGTCCTCCGTCAAGAACTCCTCTGATCTTATGAATAGAATACGCTACTTCCATATACCCGAAGATACAATGTTCGTATCATTTGACGTTAAATCACTTTTTACCAGCCTCCCTATGCCAGAAACACTACAAGCCACAAATGAATTACTTACCAATGATTTCAAATGGAAAGAAAATCTACCAGCAAATGTTGAAGTCAAAGAAATAATGGAGTTACTCAAAACTTGTACTTCCGATACATTTCTTTCTTTTCGAGGAAACATTTACAAACAAATAGATGGAAGTCCAATGGGGAGTCCCATTTCTTCAACATTAGCCGATATATACTTACAATCGCTGGACGAAAAGATCATCAAGAATCACCCGCAAGTACATTTTTGGGTAAGATATGTTGACGATGTTCTGGCCATTGTAAATAAGAACGAAGTTGAAAACATCTTAAATACGATCAACCAATTCCACCCTAACATCCAATTTACAGTTGAAGTGGAACTTAATGAAACAATACCATTTTTAGATGTTTCCATACATCGGCAAGAGAACAATACAATTAAAACGAAAGTAACCCGCAAGAAGACACATACCGACAGATACTTAAATTACAATTCATATCATCACCAATCAAACAAAATCTCAGTCATTGATATTTTACTATTCAGAGCTTTCTCTATTTGCCACAAAGATTTCTTAGATGAAGAAATTCAATATGTAAAATATATTCTACAACGGAACGGATATCATATAAGCCTCATTTCAAAACGATTGAATAGAATGCGTCTAAAGTTCAATACGTTTAACCTACAAAACTTACCCAATTTAGCCATTCAATATAATTCATCAATAAGAAATGATAATCCAGTAATTACTGATTCTCAACTTCAAATTAAAATGGAGGAAGTAGAAGAAGAAATTGAAGAAGACACTAAATGGGTTCCCATTCCATTTCTTGGTACTTTATCCAATAAAATTGCCGGATTATTACGACGAAAATTTCAATGGAAGATAACTTTCCTGCCCGGTAAGAAAATTAAATGTATGCTGAACCGAATCAAGGACAAAGAAGAGAACGAAACTCACTTAATATATAATATTCCATGCAAATCATGTGAAAAAATTTATTACGGTGAAACATACCGTCCTTTAAATACACGGCTGAAAGAACACATGGACCATGTTCGATTAAAGAATAGTGAAAAATCAGCAGGTGCTCGGCACATTTGTAACAATCGGAAACATTCTATCGATTGGGATAACGCCAGATCAATCATGAAAGAACCAAATCAGTTTTTGAGAAAAATCAAAGAAGGTTTAATAATCCAACAATCGGATAAGAATTTGATGAACGTCAACGATGGTTTTTTATTAGACGCTGCATGGAATCCTTTAATTCAGAAAATTATAACTAATTCTTAAAAAAGTTTATTCCTAGAAAATTGATTTTTAAAAAATATGTATTTTTCTCGAATTGCAAATTTTTCTACCACTTGCTTGTTAGTGCCTGAGGATGACAGTCTGTTAGATGTCGAAAGCTTGCATATAATTTAGCTTGTTTAATAAAATTAACCACGTAAGCCAAAGAAATGGATTCTATTATTAATTTATGTTCATTCATTGTGGATTCGCTGGTCTTCAAAAGGGCCTGTTTTAAATACCTGATCCCGAGAAAGTCCATTTTGGTAGTTTCCGGTGACTTCACTGGGATTTCAGGATTCGCTTTAGGCGTTTATTCCAGTCATCGCCTTCAACTCTCCCGGGTAGGCCTGCGTATACCGGGCAGTGTGGGAACTGGCGGCGACGTGGTGCACAAAAACTTTGGAAGCGCCTTCACCGTACATCTTGGCTACACCGTCCTCAAGTAAGGGCTTCAAAACATTGGCCACATAGTAGGTCAAATTAACTTTCACGTTGTGGGGAACTTTGATACGGGAAAGGACTTCCCGACCGGTCATTGCTCCAACGATCATCATCTTTTCACTGAACCTTCCTCGGCGTTGTAACACCAAGTTCACAGGCACATAAATCTCCTTGCTATAGTAAATTCCGGGTTCTCCTTTGTAGTCATTCAAAAGGAAGGAGTCCTCGTCTAAATTAACGGCAAATTCAGACCGGTGACTCGCCAGATGTTTCTCATACAGCTTCCGGGAGTTAGTTTTCGGTTTTGTGATGCGCTCCCGTTAGATGGAGAACACTTTGGTTTTCCAACACGTTAGCATCAATGTATTCTTTTGTAATTTTGCACTTCAATGCCTGAGACATATTTAGCTTTTAGGCAATATCCCGTTGAGTCCTACGATTGACCCCTGACGAAATCCTTTATATCATTATCTTTTATATCTATTCTTGGGCTGTTGGAGTCCTTTTGAAGCAGCACGGCCAGTTTTTCCAATATTATGGATAACATGGTACTGTAGGCAACGAAACTTTCGTACCTTGGTCATTTAATAATCGCGTGACCTCGGCAGGCGTCCTTTTATCCTTGGAAAAGGCCAAAATGACCGCTCAAAGTTCTTTTGTGATCTTAGCACACATTTTACGTACGATTACAACGAAATTTTGTATACTTGTAAATAAGGCCATGGTTAACTAGTGTGCCAAGTTTTACTAACCGGAAATTCTCCGGCGATAAGTTATGGCGCGCAAGATGAGCTTTCAAAATTCAGTAATCATTCTCTGTAATAGTTTCTTGGTGTATTGTGTGTTGTTCTTATAACACTAAAACTACACTAATTATCACATCAGCAATTTACAAATAAACATTCTTCATTGTTCTGAAATACTCTCTAGAATGCTGTCGTACTCGGAACTTTCGATGGTGTAAAATCTTGTCGTTGCATTAAGTGAAGGTACATTAGAGAGGTTGTGGGCTACTGAAACTAGGTTTCGGTAAAGGTAAAAGGATTGTTGTACCGTAACTGGTTTCGGTACAGAAAATGTCGTTGTGTTAAGCCGGGATACAGAACAGGTTTAGGACAAGGCGCGAGTTTAAACCATCATTTCGCAAGGAAATCTGGAACGTTCTGTCCACCGAAGAAATACACGTGATTTCGCTTATGAAATTTAGCGGTAACAAAATTCATCCAATTAGAGGCATTCTTGTTTCCCTAAACTAAACCGGTGTACATGAGAGTGTAGCCCGATTCTGTCAGGCAAGTTTCGGTACACATCAAAGTGAAAGTACTTTCACTGCCGGAACCTCCACCGAAACCTCAAAAAACGGTAGTCCACAACCTCTCTATTAATCGTAGTAATTACGTCACCAATCCCAAATTCCACAATTTTAGATGCGTGTACCATGTGAACTTGTGTTTTGTTCCCTGCTTCATGACTTGGGTCTCAACAATTTCTGGACTGCCATTCTATTCGTTGTACTGTATTAAAACGATCATTCATATGAAGAAAGTTGCACAATAACGGAACGCATAGTAATCTCCTAGTTGAAAACTACGATGCGTTTTGCATCCGGAATCATGCAACTGTTGTGTGCTCTTACTAGGAGACCGTTCGATGGGATAGGTTTTTTGACCTGGCAACATTTGTCTCACTTCAGACTTATCGGAACATGAAAACTCCTTCATGACCAGTGAACCGTCCTGTAATGGGATTAAAGCATGGTATTTCTGTGTTCCTCGGATTGGCGCTATTATTGAGTATCTGTCGCAAGTTCGTTTATTATTTCGAAGTCTTGGATCGCTTGTGATCTAACAAGTATTGAACTTATTTTCGAAGACATGGCAGATTGGTGTGAATGTTCGTAATGGTCTTCAGCTGACAAAATAGTTTGTTTACGTCGCTCGTCGATGGCCACACTATCACTATGGGCGGAACGCTTCACTACCGCGCCAATCCCTTATACTCAAACTTCACGTGGGAAGTAGCAGTGTAGTGCCATTCACCAGTGATTTTATAATCGGACATGTGGTGAAGCAGATTTACGATATTCTTTGTGTTCGGTCGCAGTCACATCAGACGCGTAGATTATGCGTTCGATAAAAGGTAAATCTGTTTTAAGTTTTTGTACAAAATTGGGCTCGAAAAGCATGAAAGACATGCTGCACACAAATAGGGAGCAATGTAACATAAATGTTGTTCCAGTGAGGCGAGTCCTGAACTACACACGAGTAATTCATTGCAAAGTCTACAGTCAGGATTGCATCTACAGAGTTATAACTGAGGGTGGATTTCAGGCTGGTAATATTCGCTTGCTGTATTTTCATATGAAAATGATCATAGCAAATTTCGGATCAACTGACGCAGATGCTCAATAAAATCGTCCCTAGATACTTGTAGCTGCATTCGGTAATTTGCAGCTTTCTTAGCCCAGTAATTAAACATAACTGTTTCCACAGAGTTAAAATTTTGCAACAAATAATCAGTCATATAATCATGTGGACAAGACTCGCAGTAGCCTAGCATACAATGGCTGGAATTAGGGTCACAAAGTAGGCCTTGCAAATGCTGGCTTACATGGTTGCCGATTTCAAATCGGCATGATTGCATAATAAGTTTAAAATTTTGTGAATCTCATATGTACAGTCACTGTCCTTATATTAGCATTACACATGTGAATAACTAGTCTCCGATGGATAACTCCATCGGAACTTTTACTAAAGGGATGAAATATTAAAGTCATATAACTACAGATATAAAGAACAGATTGGCAGGAAAAAATCAAGCATTATGTTTGTTAGATTAGTCGAAAAAAATTGGAGAAGTAAAAAAATGAGAATTTCGTGTGACAAGTTTGCATTATGACTACCACGTCTTAATTTTAATAGCGGGTGGCCCAAACAAAGGCATTCATAAAGCACTTAATTCTTTGGAGGACCGACTTCACCAGTTTCCGCATATTTTTGGGCAGAATACCGAACCAATCTTCCGGGAGAAGTAGCTTAAGATTATTCTTGGCCGGATAGGGTCCAGCACAGTGCTTACGATAAAGCTCGTCCCAAATATTTTCAGTATGATTCATGGCAGGGTATTGAGCAGGTGATGGGAGGACAGTCGTATGGTACTTCTGAATTCATGTGTGCACAGTTTTGGCTGTTTGCCTTGGGTCGCTCTCCGGATGAACAATTAATTCAAGAAATGTTTTCATTTCTTCAATAGATTCCATCAAATTTTTCTTAAAGGATGAACTGGTAGATCCCAAGTTTCAAGGTGGTTTAAATGCTTACAAGATTCCCCACCCAATTAGCACAAAAGCAGCCACTTACCTTCACCCAACCTAAATATAAGCACGGGGTAAAGTAATGCTTATAGGAGGAAATGCTTAGGATTGTAATGGTCAAGTTTATCTCCTTCGTCTTTCACGGTAAACGTGATGCACCCTGGATGTAGTCCTTCTTCTGGGCTTCTCCGGACTCTTGGCTGCGCTTTGATAACAAAAATACAGATTTGGGCATCCGGAGACCAGAGAAATGTAGCCCAGTAGTTATTGCTTTGTTTGGAAAAATTCCGTGCCCACTGCCTAGTTTTGTCAACATATTTTTTGTGAGCAAAGATTTTTTCTGGACAATTCTTTCTTTCGGAAAGACTTTCCTGAGTCTTCCCCTTATAGTTTGGTCAATAATACTGACGCTAGAGAGTCGCTTCTTACGCTGTCAGTGATAAGGTTCATTGGACACTTCCTATTTTTTACGTCTGTTTTCGTGATATGACGGTCCAGTAACTTGTCGGTAAACACTGGTCGGCCAGTGTGAGGTATGTTTTAATTGTTCCGAACTTCCTCCACATGAAAATCACTATTTGAGGAGCTGACTACGGAGTGTGTAGCAATTCGGATGGTTTTGTAATATAATTACATTCAAAGCACCACCGTACAATTGAATATTTTATTCTGGGCGTAATTACTTTCCCCGGACTATAATTACTGCATTTATTTAATTATGACATTATAGACGGTAAATGCGAACAACGATATCCGTGCCAGAGCACGTTTTCGTGAAATTTGGGGACAGACAGGCAATGTGATAGTCATAATGCAAACTTTTGTCACACGAAATTCTCATTTTTTTCTTCTCCAATTTTTTTCTAGTAATCTAACAAACATAATGCTTGATTTTTTCCTGCCAATCTGTTCTTTTTATCTGTACTTATATGACTTTAATATTTCATCCCTTTAGTAAAAGTTCCGATGAAGTTATCCATCGGAGACTAGTTATTCACATGTGTAATGCTAATATATGGACATTGACTGTACATGTATTATGAAAGGCACGTAAACCAGTCCATTGGCACTGCTTCGGCCGAAGTGAGGCAAACTTCGAAACAGAAATTTTCACACTTTTGTGAGCTGCCTAGAATTCGCGGTCGTTCTTTCAGGGTTACCAAAATTTGCCTCATGGGATCGCGTCTAGGTTCTCCTCCATCTTTTGGAAGAACACGTACGGTAATTCGCATATCCGGATTGACACGGCTATTGTCATTGTTGAGGTAAAAGGATATCAGTGAACATATAAAATCATCTGGATAGTCGGGGCACTCCAAGGTCCACTCAATTTTTGCAACTCAGGCCTTTTTGGTCATGTCGACTGTTAATCCTATTAATAAATGCAGATTCTGCACTTTTAATGACTGCTGTTGGATTCTGATTTAGAATTAATTAAGTGTTTAGGATACGATAATGTTGTATTGATTGTAATCAAGTTAGTGACCAAACGTTCATTTTATTTTAAGAAATTGTAGATTAGTGAATAGAATGACTTCGTAATGCTACTACATTGCATTGTTAATATTGCAACTAACTATTTGGAGTTAGTTGCTCTGAGACCATCACAGAGTTCAGACGTAATCTTCGGTCATACTTCTTGTATTCTCATTTTCATCAATTACTAAGATTGTTCTCGTATTAAAGAAAATAGTTCAGAATCGTTCTGCTATCTCACCCTGGTTATCATTGTTACATTTCACCCTGAGCCATATTCTGGTATCTCAGCCTGACTATAGCCAGCATCTCACCCTGCCTGTGTTGTAAGTATCTCACTCTACCTCTGTTGTAAGAATCCTACCCTGCCTGGGTCGTACGCATCTCACCCTGCTTGGTCCGTATCTCACCCTGCCTTGTCCTACATATCTCACCCTGCTTGGGCCGTATCTCACCCTGGCTTGTCCTACACATCTCACCCTGCCGTTATCGTAAGCATCTTACTCTTTCGCCGGAGTATTGCATTCGTGTTGCTAGAATCGAAACCTCAAATTTTCAACTGCTAAAGAGATATAAGAATGCGATATTTGTCAACCTTCGTTTTCTCTTTTCAAATTTTTCTCTTGCAGCAGCTACTCAAACATCGTGTGAAACACAAGATCACTTTTCAATTAAATCACAAGAAAAGAAACTAACCTATTCATCTCCCGTTTCTGCAAGTTAAGGCAGTACAACCTATCGTGAACTACTCGCAACAGTTTGGCCATGCACAGAAAAGGTTGGTAATTCAGGCACTCCGGAAAAAGTGTACGACAGCATTTGGTAAATATAGTTACATACATTGGTATTGACTATCTACGTTTTAAAACAACAAGCTTTCACAAGACATTTTAAAGGCGTTTTAATGCTCTATTGTATTCGTTTCAATAGTAACAGAACTACATGTTATCATAAAAATTATAAACCAATCGAGTTTATAATTTTGTGCTCCCAAAATGTCCGTCATTGTCTTTATACATTAATGGTATTAACAGTCTGGTCTGATATTTTCGAATATATGTATTGATCTGACTCGAATTTGGAATAAAGTTTATAACAAAAAGCTTCAAATTGTTCAAACTTTGGATCCAGACCAAAATTTTGGTTTGGGTCTATTTGGTGAGGGGAAGTCAAAATAGTCGGCATAGGTTGCGGTGAACAATATTCAAAATTGAACAGGTGTATAATAGCAAAAATTGAAGGATTGAAAAATTCCTCTATTTGTTTGAGGGACCGCGGTGCACTGAATTCCTGAAGGTACTAGTTTCACCGTATCACAGAGCTTCAACTTTAAAAGTTTATTTCAATACTTACTGACAAAATCACTTAAATCGTTATCCAGGGTGATATACGCGTTGAGGGCTTTGGTTCGGGACGGGATCGGGACAGTTGTGGGACAAAATATTTGTCTTCGTGTTATTTCAGGACGGAATCGAGACGAACTATTTTTCTCCTGAGGATTTGGAATTTTCACCGGGACAAAACAAATGTCACTAGTAGAGGCCCTATACGCGTCGCTTTGAAAAATCTGCCTGTCTCACGTTACAAAGATTCATATAGAGTAATAGTACTGACTGGACGTAAACTGTAATAAAAAATTATACACTAGGAAGAGCAAACAAGAAAAAACCATTGGAATTCGCATTTTTCACCTTTCTTCAGAAAGGAATACTTCCCTGTATAAACATGTCTAAGCCATGGCAATATTCTTTTGTTTTCGCTCACTTGTACATCAAAATGCTGACCTAAATTCAGGGTATGAAACCTTACTCTTTGTTTTCTTCTTACTCCGTAGCTCCTTCGTTGATTTAGACCTCTTAGCTTTTCTTGATGGGTATTTGTACATTTTAACATTATCCGGTAGTTTGTTGGCAGATTGTACCAAACTATTTTCATCGCCATCTTTTGCCAGCGTTTCCGATGTGTCCATACAGCTGGGTCCTCTCACATCTCGCCCGGGAATAAGGGAGTGTCGGGGCACGATTTCTGTCTCTGGGTCGACTTCGGAAAACACTTGGGTTTCAACCTTAGTTCCTTTCTGGGTCACCTTCGGGAAACACTTCCTACCTGGATTGCCTGTGAGAACGAGGGAGGTTTGTGGCAAACTTTGTTTCTCCGGGTCGCGTCCGGACTTTAAACTGAAAACTTCCTTACCATTTCCGGAACTCATTTCAACACAATAAAATCTAAGTGTTTTCAGGGGGAAATCACAACCAATGTAACACGTCTCAGAAAGCAACCACGCTTTTTTATTCGACTAACTACGTATGAAAAACACTGAGAAACATAAGACGTGAAATCTTGTCTTTTCAACGTATTTATGGATAATTAATATCATAGTAATGTTAAATATTCATAATGCCATCATGTTACAACCAATTTATTGTATACTGAGCAAGCGTAGTAGTAGCGTTTGCGCATGACAGTAATGTCTACTAACTAGTAAGCATAAATAAGTACTAATAAGTCAAAAAATGCATGTGCTCTATAGCAAAGCGAATTATTACAGATGTACTAGTTTTGAAAATGACAGATGGGTATAACTTTAAGAATGCAAAATCTCCCGATTTTGTTATAAAGTCATGTCAGCCCGAATTTAGAAATATTAGACAAATGTTTGGCGGTATATTTTAATAACATCAAATACATTAATTTTTCCCCAAAATTCCAAACCTTTTTGTCGATAAGAAGAAATTAACTGAGACTTCGTCCCCCGTCTAAAATTGTCTTACGACGAAGTTTTTCAAGAAATTTAAAAACTTAAAATTCAAGTTGTTTGGTTTTCAAAATTACAAAAATCCTGATTACTGGGCGTCTTAGGTGGCATGCATAAATTATATAACGCTTAGTCGGTCGGTGGTGGTTTTTCTGAAAGTTATGCTAACGTTACGCACAGTAAGTGGTACTTTTGTACTCTTTTACGTAACGAAATTGTTGCCAAGCACACCAAATCCCTTTCATTATTTGTTATTGTTGAAATAAAATATTTCATATGATTTTATAATGTATTCTATTGGTCAGAATGCAGTTCAAATAGACTAGAGAATGATGACACCGAGAGAGCGTTCTGGGGACTCAACTAGCAACTAGTGCGGAACAGAAAGATTGATTTAAAAGATTGTTTATGGTTTGAGTAGCAAATAAAGTTATTGCCTATTTAAATTACATTCTTTCGGAGAGACTCATATCCATTTATTTGAGCAATTGAAAAGCTAAGGTAGTTGCGCCTTGAACCTTCAGCAACAGCAATATTTGATTAGACCGATTTTAACGCGTAGGCATTCTTGGCATATTTAGTGAAAATATTTGAGAGCGAGGTTTACATTTTAAGAATATGTGAGAAAATCAAAGGACTGCAATTTCTACAAGACACGAGTAATTTCATTGAATGCTTGAATCGCACTTCATAATTTGGAGCTTGTGACGAAAATGGGAAATATTCCTTTCGATTACTATTGCCCATCATTGAAATTAAAGTTACAAGCGCGTACATGACCTTTGTGCTACAAATACCTTCCTTCTAAGAAAGCAGTGGGTACCCACAAAAAATCAGTTCATAAGACTTCTGGCAAAGATATCGACGAAACCATTGAATTTTTCGTCCGGGTGTACGCAATTGACGAGGACAGCTCAGATAAAATTGAAGACATCTCTAATTTAGAGCAATGGTTAATGTGCCCCTTTCACTGAATGCGATGTAACTATATTGAAATAAACGTTGGATTAACACAATAAGGTTAATGGGACTATTCCGATACAATTTTAGTACTAATTATTTAAGTTATGCATAAATAAGTTATCATTGCATTATGTATGATAGTGGGGGTAAGATGATAGCGTTACGTATGCGTTACTCGGGGTCAGAGGTGGTCAAAAATGTGGCAAATTATCGTTATATAATTTATGCATGCCGCCTTATGCTCTCGAAAAATCGCAATGACTTTTGACTGAGAAATCGTAACCCAATCCGTAATGCCTCATTTGAACGCTGTTTATTTGACTTACAAGCTAAAACCGTGTACACGGAAATAACATTTTGGCGGAATATTTACATTCGCCAATTTTTCATTCAATTTTCAAATTGAAAATTCAAATGAAAATTTCAAATTCAGAGGAAAATATCAAAAATAGATTTTGCCAAGAAGGAATAATCTGAGACCATGCCTTCCCCTCTCGGGACAACTGATTCTCACAATTCTTTAAAGCCAGATTCGGTAAACCACCATGAAATCCGAAAAACTGGATGGCTTAAAAACGATAACCTATATCAGTCTTTACCGGCTCATTGAATAACAATTTAATAAACTAATATAACAGCTTGACTAACATTTTGACATCAATAGCAAATATTGGACGAAATAATTACAAAAAAAGTTATTGTTTACCACCGATTTTGGTGTGACAGAAAATTCTCGAAGAAACCGAGTAACTTTTATTGCGGATGTAATTGTTGGCTATTGGATGTAAAGGTTAGCCAGGTGAGGATTGACCATAATGTCGTACAACAGGTGCTACCACAAGTTATTTGAGAATAACGATTCAAAATTAGACCAGATCCCCTGACATCGCTAAAAAGTTAGGTAGTTGACCTTGAGTTTTTGAATTCTATTGGTCTGGTTGTGGCTAATACACATCTTTATGCCCGTCAATTTGAAATCATTAAATAATATAATCAAGGTAAATATACTTACATACATAAAGTAAATTTGAGCCAATCAAGGCCATTAAATCATTTTATCACTTTATCATAACAAAAAAAAATCCCCCTAAACTTAGTCACAAACAAAGGTGCACATCCTTCCTCGAAGGATAGGACTTATAGGCATATAAATAGGATAGGCATTAAAATCGGGCTTTTTATGTAGGTAGGATAGGATAGTAACCGAAATATTCAGCGTGAAAAAATAGGAATAGGATAGGCAGCTTTTTGTACTGCAAGTATAAAGGAATATAGGAAGGACTTGGTATCATATAAATGTTGCCTAAAATATAGGAAGGAAACCTCGGATTTAGTGTACATGTATGTCGGTTAAGGGAGCGTCCATGTTAATGATGTCATCATTTGTATGTTTTAAGAAGACCCACTCATACTGCCATCACCTGCTGTCATCAAATAGTGTAGTGACGGACCCACCCATGATGATGACGTCAGCAAGACTGAACGCACTCCAGAATCGCCCAAAAATTATGAATGTCTTACCTTTGTTAGGTGGAAACCATTGCGATACGATTTTCGCTGGAGGAACCGTACGTAATACATAATTTACTAACAAGACATGCACAATTTTTGGGCGATTCTGGAGTATTTTCAGGCTCTTTCAACGTTGTAAATTCAGTGTGGTTTCTGCGGTTTCAGATTGAATATTCATTAGTATCGTTGCGGTTCATTCTTCTCAACAGCTTTAAAATATTTAATTGTCTTTTTCTGATTGCTGCTTAGTTTTTTCATTTTGATATTATGTTTGAGCAATGTTTAATTTTCCATACCGACTATTATGTCGAGTCGGAAGTGGTTAAAAGATGAATGAACAAATTAATTGATAAACTTATTGCTTGGTAATAATTTGCTTAAAATGTGGAAATTATCAATTATTAATCTGTTGCTTACACTTTAACACATTGTAATTACCTTCCTGAGATAGTTGGATTTTTGAACTGATTTAAGGAGTATACATAAGTAATGTGCGGACGCAAAAGGATCGCTGTTCATACACAGAATGACATTTATAGGATAGGAATAGGCATGTATGCTGCTATTGTATCCTACAGGCACTCCGGAACGTCCGACAAAGTGGGGGGGACAACATTTTTTATTTCTTTGCTAGTGACCATATACAAACGTATGTATGTATGTACATATAAGGTTACACATCTAAAGTTTCAAATTGTCAACTTTTGATCTAGATCAAAGTTTTGGTCTGGATCTTTCTGGTAACAGGACATCAAATTGTTCGTCACAGGTAGTGGGAAACAATATTCCAAATTTAAAAAGGTCAACAATAGCAAAGAATGAAGGATATAAAAATATCCTCTAATTCCTTGATTAGCGGCGTTGCGTTGAATTCCGAAGTTACTATTTATATTATCACTCTATCGCACAAATTCAACCATGAAAGTATTACAATACTGACATAAAATCACATAAGTTCAAAATCATTATCAAGGATAAAATGGGTCGCTTTAAAAAATCTATTTCGGACTAGTGTCATGAACCACAACTTTAGCTACTTAATTCTGGCAGTTGCTTAAATGAATCGATCTCCACAAGTAAGAATATTGCGGGATGAAAAGGATATTTGGCAACACGGTATAAACACTTTTGTTTAGAAGAAATAAATTCTTTCGTGTTTTTTAATACAACTACGCAGGATTTTTGTAAAAAATTGAAGCTTTATTGCAGTCTTGACAGCAAAAAGTCAGGAAAAGACTTATTTGATTTTTGAAAAGTGGGGGGGACAGTAGTATAGCGTGTCCCTCCTGTCCCCCCTTATTCCGGAGTGCCTGGTATCCTATATAGGAAATAGGTAGGCAGCTTGAGCAGGTTTGACAATCCTATATCTATATATAGGGGGATCGAGAGTTTTCCATTACTTTAAATAGGATATGTAGGATGTATTCTTAGTTCCCATTAGTAGGAAGGTTATAGGAATGCGGACACAGATGTGCACCTTTGGTCACAAACGCAGTTTTCTGAGATATTCTTAAGAACGATAGAACATTCACAATGGATTGACAACAAGAAAGAATTCCTCCTTCCCTCCATTACTTCAAGCTTATGAATTTCTGCAACCTTGCTCTCTATTTTTCCGATCATGCTCAGCGGCCTCAACCGAAGGACTACAAATTAGGGTCAACCAATCTTTTGATAAAATTTGTAAATATTCTTAGATTTTCAAAAACTTATTTTTTCGAAGCAAAATTATCACTTCGCTCAATTTTCTTGAACACTATTACGTATATGAATTTCTTTTTGCTAGGACTATGAATAAATAAATGGTAAAATAATTGACGAAGGAATTTCTGAAAGCATGAGAAAATGATTATTTTGAATCATCGTGCCTTATACAGACCAGAGGGACTAAACCGACTCATGGCACCAGGCAATCCGGAATAACGGCGGACAGGGAGGACATTATCCCCCCAAAAGAAGTCAAAGAGGGGCGGGCTGTACTGTGTAACTGTACTTCCCACTTTTGAGGAATCAAATTAGACTTTCCCTGACTCTCTGCTGTCAAAACTGCAATAACGCTTGAATTTAAAAACAAATCCTGTACAAATTGATATTAATAGTATTCAAAAAGCTTGAAGCAATATATGTTTCTTATCAACAAATATGCTTACACCGGGTTGAAAAAATATTTTTCTCATCCTAGAACATATGTACAAGCAGGAGTTGATAGTACATGCATACTTGTGGAGATCCGTTCATCTAGGTAACTATCAAAATTAGCTTGGTGGCAGATCCGCAGGCTAAATTAATTATTGAACAAAAACAATTTAATCCATGCAGTAATGTGAATTTACTAAAGGAATGTACCAACTCTCGAACTGTAAAAGGGGACTGTGCTATACTCAAACGTGTTATGGGCAAGACCCAATTGACATGAATTTTGATTGATTGATTTGAAGTCCATAAAATGTGTTAGTATTTAGTGTTTGTAATTATAAATTTCGAATATATGAGATTCATGTTGAATGAATTTGATGTCTGTGAAATCTTGTCTTTTTTTAAAATTTGCAAGAAAATTTTTGAAAAATGGGAAGATCAATATCTCTCTCTTATATGAGCTAGATATAGAACAAAACGTGCAACCTGGCAACCTGGTTCGTATGTAGCACTAGCAAAGTTACGTTACGGAGTGTCGGTTCGAAGCCAGACGTTTCCTAAACAAAAATACTTCTGATTCGTGACATACTCCATGTAAATACCCTTTTTTATAAAATATAAAAAAGTTAATATTATATTATTTTAATTAAATGGAATAGCTTGTCAAGTAAATTTGTTTCTATATAAACAACAGGCTATGTAAAAAATCTATTTCAAAAAATACCATGTGAGACTTGGCCCTCTTCGTTCAGGAAAAATTGTATTGAAAAGCAAAATTTTATAAAAGTTCAGTTTGGGAGCGACTGTAAAATTAGAAAAACTTCAATACATTTTAACTTGGATAACGAATCTCGGTCAGTAATATCTCATTAAAAAGATGTTTAAATGCCTTAAAACCTAAAAACACTTCAATGAATTTTCTAAATCATAATTAAAGTTAAGACAGGGTATGTAAATTCATCAGCGTGTTATTACCAAAATGTAAGCAATTTATTTTGCGAAAAGAAATTATCTTAAACTTGGCCTACCTCAGGACAAATTATCCCGAGATGAAGTTTCCAATTTACATTTAAAACAAATTAAATTGATGTAAACTGGTAATCAAATATACAAAACACAGATAATAAAAATCGTAGATTGCAATCGGTTGACCGACAGCTCAACGAGCAAAGCGATGGGCGACGTATGCGTTTCACATGATTTTAAATGAAAATTGATTTCTCAGCTTTTTCAGTTTTTTAATGACATATTCAAACCAATCCAGTGTGAAGAAAGTTTTAATGTTGATTTTCTAAAAAATCGAATTATCCTGATTCATTATTTATGGTTAGTGATTTTAAAATGGATTAAGAAAGGATTTAAAACAACCTTAAATATTTTGCAACATTCATTTGTTTTCAAAAGTTGCAAACACTCAACTCTATTATAAAGACTTTACGGGTTTTTAAAAGAACGATTTGATCAGTTTCTGTGAATGCTGAAAATTTTTATTAATGAACAATACCTAAAAAACAACACAAAAATTCCTATCAAAAAGGAGGTTTCATTAAAAAGGAATTTTGGATTTTGTAACTATTACTTAAGATCTTGCGGTTATAAAATATTTCAAAACTTGGAGCTTGTATAGTAAATTTTTGTTCGCCCAAGTAAAGCTGTAATAATTCTAGTTCAGAATTTTACAAGATAAAAATTTACAATTTACAATTTTGATTATGGCGAATTTTGAAACTCATAAGAGAGAGAAAGAAATAATTTATTTCACTGATACCACAATAGTATTTGCCTTACGACACAGTACATAATAATTTCAAACATTTTTAACACAAAAAATATTTGTTATAAACTTGGTTATAAACATACTAATTGTACAAGTGATGAAATGCTATCCTGTAAGATCCACGAATTGTGGTAATAATTACATCGTTTATAAGCTGTTTAGATAAATTAAATCGTTGTCTAAATTGTTCAAAATGTTCAAAAATAGTTCCACGAGCTCCAATTAATAGTCCAATAACTTCAATAGTTTTCAAATTGTATTTCTGCTTAAAGAAAGGAACACAAGGTTGATAAATCTGCTTCTTTTCATGATCCACTTCCATTGGTTGATTTCTATCTTTTTCCCATCTAACAGTTGGGTCTATTATGTAACCTACTTTGGTTACTTCATTAAAACATAAAATGTCAATTCGTCTAGTAAAATCATTCTCTCCAATACAATGTACTTCTTCGACCACCATCCATTGCTTGCTGTCTCTCAGATATTTTGCAATTATTGACCTAATATCATTATGCCTGTTGTTGCGTAAAAGACTGCCCTTATCACAGGAACCAAGGACGTGCGCAAGGGTTTCTCTCCGAAAGCATCCATTATGTCTGCATCGGGAACCGTCCTGACTCCTACCGGGAAGATCTCTTACAGGGAAAACATTAGTTGACATTTTCAATACTGAAATCCATTCAGAACCAGTAAGGCCTTGCTTATGTAAAATAAGCTTATTTCCAAAAGTACATTCTTGGTACGTCACAACTCCAGCACCACGATGTAGTTTACTGCACCATTCGTCGTATTGTTGTTTTCTTAATTTATCTCGCATCATTTTAGTAATTTTTATTTTAGTTTTTGACTTTGAAATTAAAATCCTCCAAGAAATCATATCTTCAGTGCTTATTCCTAATGCATTCCTACATTCCTCCATTTCAGCAAAGCAGTTGCGAACATAGGGAATAGCACTAACCTTGGAATTCACTAATGCCACACAAATATTATAATGTTGTAAAAACACTTCCCATTGAGCATTAAACATATGCAATCCTCGTAAACTTCTTGAGGTGTAAAGCATTGAAGTCGGAACATCATCGGGAAGACCAACAATTTCTTTTATAGACTTAGTTAATACGTTATTCAAGTCCAATAGAAAACGCTTTGGAATTTTGTTCATGGGAGCACATTGTAAGGGATAAATAAGTGTTGGCCAGATGTATTGATTGATGATGGATAACTTCTGATCTGGCCGGAGCATTTGTGTGCTCACTAAGTTTTGCAAATCTTTGCCAAAATTTTTCATTGTACCAGCGAAATCAAAAATAATTTCATTATTGAAATTAACACCAAGATATTTGATGGTTTCATCTTTCCGAATTGATGGTATTATAAAATTTGCATCAATGATTATGTCATCCTCACATAATTCCCCATTCACTATATTGATTGATTTACATTTTGATGAATTCGAACTGTATCCAACTTTGTCCATATTCAGTAAAGCTATTTTCCCCAACTCACATGCTCCTTCTACAGATTCCGATATCACAGCCAAGTCATCAGCAAATCCCACATTTGTCACTTTAGGAATGTTAGGATGAATTTCAAATCCATATGCATTAGTAATTTCATGTTCTGATAATTCTTTATGTATGTGATCTACCGACATATTGAATTCTAATGGCGACTTGGGCAAACCTTGAAATACTCCTTTGTTGACATCTATAGGTTTTGACAATCCTTTCTGAGTTTGAATTTGCGTAGAGTTGCCTCTTAGTAAAGATTTTGATATTTCTCGCAGTCTTGATGGAATCAAAGTGTGATCATAGCATTGACAAATATGATTATGACTACTTTCTTCAAAAGCCTTGTTTACATCAAAAAATAAAATACAACATGAAGATTTTTCCAGTTTGGCCTTTAGAAGAATTCCATTGATGATTGTTGTATTAATATGACATCCCGGTATATTTGTGAATCCTCTCTGGTTTTCATTTAAATGTACAAATGATCTCAAACGCTTTTCAAATATTCGTTCTATAATTCTTCGTAATATTGAGCAAATTGATATAGGTCTCCAATTAGTAATTTCCTTCAAGTCACCCTTCTTTGGAATTAAAACTGTGCGAGCTCTTCGAAATGATTCGGGAACTAAATTCCATTTTAGCATAATGTTGGCAATCGTAGCAATAACCTTCTTGCAGCTAATAATTCTTATGCTTCGAATTGTTACTCTATCCAGTCCGGGAGATGTATCATGATTGATACCTTTTAATGAACTAACAACTTCATCCTCTGAAATATCATCATCCTGATTCGCCAATTCTTGATCATTGTCTGCTACTGTTGGACCATATTCATCTAAAATCTTATCATTACTAAGGCTCCATCTTTGACTATAATGCTGAAATATTTGGTCTTGT
The DNA here is from genome assembly GCA_947179485.1 of Allacma fusca. NCBI lineage: Eukaryota > Metazoa > Arthropoda > Collembola > Symphypleona > Sminthuridae > Allacma > Allacma fusca. Next base: position 33,141,557 of record OX359248.1, read on the forward strand.
GGTATTGAACAACTTGGTAACCTCATCGTACTTTGCATTACCATCTGAACAGCCTTCTTCCTTGAATTTGTGTAAAGATGTTGCATCAAATCATGATTGTATTTAGCTTGATTAAGATCACGTTTTCTCTTCGACTTTCTCATTGGATTTGATTGATTTTCATAGGTCTCTTGAGAATTTAGAAAAATAGCATTATTTTTTCTTGCTTGATAATATTTGGTGGCTGGATGTTTTGGACCAGGTAACACGTTAATGGAGTCACGCAATGTAATTGAAATTGTGTCAACAAGTTTGGAGAATGCCACAAGGGTTGGTTTAACTTCAATCATGTGAGATAATTCCACATTGTATTCATTCATTTTTAAATCAAGCTGTTTGACAATATCATCATGATGGTCTGAATTTGTATTTTCTATAGTTTCAATTTCAGAAGGTTGATAACTTGCGATTATATTCTGACGGGCCACATCTTTGTGTCTTTTAGCAATGTGTATTCCAAGGCCTTTGTACATTCCATGACAGTGAGGGCACTCTGTTTCTTCGTTTCTAGTTGTAGTGATTTTCGTTTTAACTTTTTTTGTCATTTTTTAAGAAACTGGTTTAATTTTTCTTTCTTTCTTATTTAAAAAAATTATCTTTTTTTTTAAAAAAAAAACACCAACCCTCCTAATATTCTGCCATAAATATAATTAAGAATACCCAAATAATTCTAAAATCCCCTTGTACCACCAAAAGGTGAAATTGTACCCCAAAAGTAATTCAAAATTCGTATTCTACATGTCTTATTTGTATAGACCCAATATATGATTAATGATAACACTCTCCATCTTCTCCATACAAACCCCTAAATCCGGAGCAAAAAAAATGTGCTGCTTCCTGTTCAACTTCTACTTCCTTTCAGATTTCTTGTCAGTTTTAAATATTTTTGTACTGCATCTTTACAATAAGGTTTGCTCTCAAAGTCTTATGATAATTATGCATCTCATGCATGCGAACGAGATCTTCCAATAATATAAAATAAATAATCGTCTGTTTCATAAAATTGTCGATTTAAACATACTGTTTTGTGGCTTAGTTTCCAAAATTAGTACATCGCTAAGCTCATATAGAAAAATTCGGGGAGAAAATGCCCAAAATTCCTGCCCTAGGCTGAATATGCCCAAAGTGCCTAAAGAGCCAAAAATGCCGCCGAAAATTCCATGGCATTTTCAATTGGACAACCCTGCTTACGTGTATAGGGTATGATGATTGAAAATGTCGTTTCTTTGGGCAATTTGGACACAGCAAGTTGGGCATTATCAAGGTTCAAATTTCTTGTGATGATGAAAAATAGTTTTCTAAGCGCCAAAACTGAATCACTAGTTTAAATACAGTGCATTCATCCAAATTTGTACGACCGTGGCCCATTTACATCAATGTTGAGTGAATAAGTTTATATTTGTATGATTCAAATTAAACTGTAATAAGATTTACAGAAATATTAAATGGTTTTTAGGGTGGTGTCAGCCCCCTAGTAAAGTAGCCTTGTCCGACTGTTCGTATGTCATTCCGCACGATGCATCAAAAACTACTTAACCGATTTTCGTGAAAATGTGTATGGACATTATTTCTGTCAACCGTGAGCCTGACATCTTATTTGGTTGGAATCTGCCGGATAGTTTTTGAGATAAAAATTCTTGACATTTTGGTTGTACACAAAATTAATTATTACATATTCAGTGAAAAATCAAGATAATAGGCTAAGATATCGTGTTACGAATGATACTACGTGCTACACCCCAAGCTGTAAACACTGGCAAATGTCTACCACCTTGTGAAGCAAGATGTTATTCTTTATCATTTAATTTCATGGTCAATGATTAAAGTATTAATTTAAAGTTGATAATTTTGATAATTTAGTAAAATTATAATATGTCTCATTAATTTGCGAAGACATTACCACTTCATTTTGTCCTCTATCGCCATTCATATCCACTACCACTGGTAAAATTTCAAAACTGGTCTCCTCTACGTCTACAATGCGCAATTTAAAAATCAGCATTCCAACAGCCAGGCGGAGCGATAACGTGGGAGCCACATGACTACCACTAATCTATTTATGGAAATGCGTATTACCCCAGTGCACTTCCTGTTGATATTATTTCCATTGCATCCCAAACTCAAAAATACAAGCAAGTCTTGTGATTTGTGGTTTCCCTTATTGTAAACTAATTAACCCAAAAAAATAAAAATAACGATGAGGTTAAATTTCACAGAAGATTACATTCACTATGAACTCCTGTGAAGGTTTTAACGAAGGTTTCGAATATTATTTGCAACAGGGATCATGTAGCCAGGCCTGTTGAATTACTTGTTTTTGTTTATCGAACTGTGGTTTTGGTTTAACCGTAGATACGCTATTAATAGAAATACTCATGAAACTACAAGTATAAAAGCCGAACATTTTAGTTGAATTCATAAATCATCTTTTGTTTGTTTGCATTCAAATCAAGTATTTCCCCAGACTTCCTTGACAACATTCCAATACTACCATGGCTTTGAGTGCCCGATCGTGGATAGTCTTGGCCCTTGTCTTGACAATTGTATTCGCTGTCGCAATTCAGTATGCTGAAGGTAACTACATTTTTTAAATATAAACATTTCAAACTATTTCATTTCAATTTGAAAGCTCATCCAAGTAGGAATTCAATTAGTATATTATAAGATATACATTCCCATCGCCTTGATTTGATAATGCTTATTTTGTTCCTTCATAGCTTACTGCTACAGAACTGAGGAGGGTAAGCGGATTTGTGTGCACAAGCCAAAATGCACCACGGAAGAGGACGCAAACGGCAACGTAATAAGTCAGAGGTGTATCGGCTGATTTTTACATCGTCCGAAGTATTTATTTCTTTGGTGAATTATGTGCCACTTTATTCGATTTTTGTTTTAAACACCGATAAATTTTATTGTTTGTCTTTATTTTGGAATAAATTTATTCATTCGACTACGAGCTATTCCGTTGGTTTTTTGTCAAGTACAATGTTTGTATCCCGAACTAGTGAGTAAATTTTGATATAATCAATAATATGCGTAGGTACTTACAGACAAGCTATTAAAAGAATTTTACCTGAAAGTAACTGGTACAACAAAAAGAACCTGGTACAGGATACAATTTAGGTACTTTCATGTCTTCAACCAAGGCTTGAAATTTAAATGCGTAAACGTCTCAGCAGTGTACCCGTCCAGGACATGGACTGTGACACGGTTACTTTTTAGACCCTAACTTACGACTCCTTGTCTTTGTATTTGGCAGTTACGTCAAGGTATTACAAATCACCTCAATAGTGACTGTAGTCGATAAAAGAAACTGAAACACATACTAGTACCTCAGTACCGTTGTAGGTTTAGCAACCCGTATTTTATTCCAATACCCATGTGATTCACTATTCCAAATGTACGTTTACGTAAGGCACATCTGAACTATGATCGATACTTCAATTTGAAATTCCCAAAAACTCCAAGGTTGCACGAATCTTTTTCAATTTGGCAATATAGGAGATATTTTAAAAAATATGAATATGATGCAATTATAAATTGTTAACATAAATGAAATAAGGAACGATCAAAAGTGTGCACGTACCTCCAAATTAAAAGGAAAACTGAAGCTTGGAAGGAACAGTTCACGGAAAGGTTGAATGGAAAAGGTGAAATAGGGCATTTAATGTTTTGGATCACTTTTAAAGCGTACAGTGAGCACAGTATATTTATCCTACCCTGGGTGCCTCCATCTTTAACAATGAATAACTTTTTACCTATGCGCCTGGGAACATCGGCAATTATCTTAAATTGTAGATAATAATATTACCAATTTATTTCTGTATTATATTATAATATAATATAATCCCCGCCAAATTTAAATTCGCCAAAGCGTCGCAACATATGAAAATGACGCAAAAAAAGTTTACCCGCCCCTGGTGTCGTGACCCCCTGGTGACCTGGGAAAATTATTATTGAAGCTTCTGAGAAGCATATAGCTTCCAGAGACTATACAAAGTAAAACTATTTCTGATTTGGGGTATTTTAAACATTTCAGTGTGATCCAGGCTCCTTAAAAGGTAAAATGGAAGAATCTTGGAATTAATTATGTTTAAAAATTATTTAATTAATTTTGGTACCACGGGAACATACAAATGTTCTACACAAACATTATCTTATGTTATTCGACCTAAAAACAGTCGAAAAAAATGGTCTACGTTGATTCTTACCCTACTTCTAGGACACCACCCATGCTGATCAAAATTGGAGGGCTAAACCGCCGGCCCCCGCCTAGTTGACTCCGCCAACCGATATGCATAAAAATTTTTCAAAAGGTAAGAAAAGTAGTATTCTAACACATTTTGAGCAAAAACCCAGGAATTACTTTCTTGGTTAGTCCCGAAACACTGATAGTGTAAAGTGTAAGGAACGTTTTGCTTAAACTAACAAAGAGAATAGAACGACCTAGGTCACAGGTCATGTCGGCTGAGTCACAGGTAATTTCAATATGATTTATTTAACTAATAAATGGTAAATGATGACCCATATACTACATATATATTAACCTATGACTCAGCCTACATGACAAAATAGCTATTGGTTACCACTGATTTGGGTGTGACAGAAGTTTATCGTAATTGTTGGCTATTGGATATAAAGGTTAGCCAGATGAGGATTGTGAGGAGCCGTGTGATGACCATAATGCCGAGCAAGATCCAACCACAAGTTATTTGAGACTAATGATTCAAAATTTGACCAAATCGCCTGACATTTACTAAATGGTTCAAAGTTAGGTAGTTGACCTTGAGGTTTTGCACTCTATTGGATTAATTGCGGCTAATACGTACCTTTATGACGGTTAATTTGAGATCATCAAATTATATCAATCATTATAATCAATCTTATTATAATAATCAAGGTATATAAATATGTATATAAAGTAGATTTACGCTATATAAGTCCACTGTTTTTTGCTCAGCATACATTTCTCGAAACATTTATTTAAATCAAATCACATTCCTTGCCTAATTGCAAGACTGAAACTGAAACAATCAGCAAGGGATAATAAGAGGATAATAAACAACTATTTCCCAGGTAACCCAATTTAAAAATGTACAAGAAAAATAGTAAAATGAAAATAAGTTTATATTTGTATGATTCAAATTGAACTGTAATCAGTTTTACAGAAATAATAAATTGTTTTCTATGATAAAACCGTCACCAAGGGTAACCATTGTAATCCAGAATAAGTGTCAAATAATTAGGATTTTGCTGATTACGCATTCTCTCTACGCGACGCACATGTAGCGGGAGTTATCATACACAATCATATAACTCGTCATGTTTTTACTGACGCTAACTTTAATCCAGGGGTGCATGCAAAATTAATAATTATTACATATCCAGTGAAAGATCAAGATCATAGATTAAGATATTGTGTTACGAATGATTCTACGAGCTACACTCCAAGCTGTAATTCCATCTAGTTTCAACCAGAGATGCGCAAAGGAAATAGCCTTCCTTTAAGCCTTCGAAGGCGAAAATTCATAAAAATTTCCCCTTCAACATGTCCCAGAATGAAGCCCTCTAAAAAATCTGCCTTCCTTCCAGTGCTCGGACTGGGTACGGGTAATACTCGGGTAAATGGGTATGGGTACAGGTATGGGTACTACCCGGGTACAGAAGTTGCGTACTCGCAAGTACGCGGGTACTACCCGGGTACTCTTGATTTTAGGCAATAAAGTGGGTACAGGTACGGGTACGGGTATGGGTACTCACTCAGTGGCAATCGGGTAGTACCCAATGGGTACGGGTATCGCTATGTAAAATACCTGTACCCGTGGGTGCTGTACCCGAGTATTTTTGGGTACTTCAAGGATTCCTGATGGGATGGATTACTATGGCTAACAATAAGACCTACCAACCGTGGAGTTGCTTATTTCTTAGTATACAGATACTTGCGTTAGTGACAGAGCCAAGTGGCTTCGTCTCATTTATGATTACGTGGTAGTTGCAATCTAACGCTTCTAATAATTCATCCAAGGAATCTAATAAAGAAATAGAGCGTAGAGTCAGTGAGCTCATGTGTTTATCGACTTAAATAGTGAAGCTCATCAACGAAGAATTTCAAGGGGGAGGTTCTTGGGATTCAATTTAATTAGCTTCATTGGGAGCGTAACATTACAATTATTTGAAGACGTATTACGAGATAAGATCGGAATAAATATACATTTATTAGCAGACCCATTTCTTAACGTTACAAGTAACCAGGGTTGCGCAAATGAAAACGCCAAGGCATTTTGTGCAGGCAATTTGAGCATTGTCAATTCTGGGTATTTATAACACTTTGAGTATTTATTGAGGTGAATATTTACAACATTTTAGAATGAAAAATATCATTCCTTGTACGCAATATTATATTTCAGTCCCATTGATTAATCTTGATCATTTTGATGTTAAAAGAACTTGACAGACATCTGAACTTGACGTTCATAACTACCATGGGGTTGCATTTTAGTCCTATTTTGCCTGCATTTTTCGAAAATCTCCGTCTCGGGCTTCATAAATGTGAGAGACAGTTTACGAATGTTTGTTTTATAAAGCTGTAATATAAAATGAATATTAAATATTGCCTCCCACATTTATTTCCTGAAACCGCAATATTTGCCTTAGAAAAATTATGATCAACTCAATTTTTCCGTATAATATTTTCTATACAGTGTTCGATTAGCCGTAAACGATTAGCAGGGGAAAAAAATGTTTCTTGTTCTCCAAGTTGAAAAGCAAGTTATGAAGAGTTTAGTATTAAAGAATCCGTCCCAATTCCAATTAGCGAGAACACATTTCATTTCATTCAGCAAGTTATTATTTTGGGGTAGTAGGATTTGAATTTCGTCAGTGTTAATTAAAAAAATCATAAAATGTCTTAAATAATTTTTTCAAAAAATTCAAATAGGATGTCTTTAACTCCTGGGGAAAATTCCCAAAATCCCGGACACTTTTAATGGAGGTCGAAAAATTGTCAAATTAAAAATTTTCAGCTGGGCAGGCTAATGTCGCTGGGGATTTTAAATCGGCCAAACTTCCAGTACCCGAGTAATACCCGGGTACACACAATAGATACTCGGGTACGGGTACAGGTTTTGGGTACATTACGGGTACGGGTAAATTGTGGGTACAGGTACTACATTGTACTTTCAGGTACGGGTACGGGTACTGAAATAATTTACCCGGGTACTCGGGTATGGGTACGGGTATAGGTACAGCATTTTGTAGTACCCAATATTCGGGTACGGGTATGGGTACGGGTACACGGTTTCTGTACCCAGTCCGAGCACTGCTTCCTTCACCCTTCCTTCCAAAATACATATGCTAATTTTTGTCTTCAGCCTTCTTCTAAAAATAGCCTTCTTTCAATTTTAAACTACAACCCGCTTAAAAACGTTTTGCACCAGCAGGATTAAGTGTAGTGAAGAGAGCGGGCACATATTGTCAGTTGTGAAATCACGTATTGGCTATATGTTTAAAGCTGCCAGATTCAAGTAAGCAAAATAGTAGGCTTTTTAATTTTATGTCAAAATTTATTCCGTTGTATAAAAACAATTTATCTATTCTACCGTTAGCGTTATCTTAAAGCGATTTAACAGCCATTCTCTGAAAATAACTACGGTATATTGCTTATTGCAAGTACTGCTGCTGTATGTTAATATTATTAACTAAAACTTGTCCGAGGAGTTGAACTTGTTTCAACGAATTTGTGTCACCAAATAGCATATCATAAAATGATACACAAATCCATTCTAGGATAACTTTTACAGCTGTCATTGCTTCCAGAAGTTCCATGGACATTTTAGATTTCACCTGCGCCCACAATTTATTGATAAAAGCGAATACGCGCTCAGTGACAGCGTTGGTTCCTGCAAGGAAGAAGAACCCTGTTTGTGTTGACAAAAATATTTCTAGCAAGACAATTTTATAAAATTCATCGCTACGCGATCATTTGAGGCTTCGCGTAGGGTGGCGTCAGCCACCGCCGTCAAAGTAGGATGAATTTTGAGCTTTTTTCTAAATTTCAAATTTTTTCCAAAAAAACCCTATTCTTTTGACTCCAACCACATAAGCAATAACCATTCCGATTCACATAAGCAGTGTTCACAAAAAATTTCGTTGAAATCGATTCAGTAGTTTTAGAGATAGTTGTCATTTGAAGTTCAAAATTTCAAGAATTTTTTTCGAAAAAACTATAAGGTCGATTCCAACAACATAACCAACAAATATTACTATTTACATAAGCAATATTCACAAAATATTTCATTGAAATACATTCAGTAGTTTTAGAGATAGTTGTCATTTGACTTCAAGTTCAAAATTTCAAGAATTTTTTTCGAAAAAACTATCCGGCCGATTTCAACAAACTGCAAACTTAGCCTTACTTTTGACACAAGTAATGTCCACAAAACATTTCATTGAAATCAGACCAGCGGTTTTTGAGTTATCGTGCGGAGGGACACACGGACGTACGGACAAGGTTATTTTACTAGGGGGCTGACGCCACCCTAAAAAACAAATGTCGAAAGAATTTTACCTGGAAGCGAAAGTAAGTACTCAACAAGGACTGCCATATTCTCGCAGATGCTTTTTTGTAAGCCATCGTTGAAAGTACAATCTCGTCCCATTTTAATTTTATCAGGTCAAATAACTGCGCACGGAGTACTTACGTTTAAATAAAAGCAACTATTCAGTACTACTATTTTTTTCACATTGTTGCACTATTGCAGTATGCTGCAGAAATGAACCAATGGACAGAATTTGAGTTCAAATGTTAGACCTACATTTAAATGGAAAGACGTTAATATTTCGACAATTTACAGGTACCAAGTTCTAAAATGTCGGATAAGTGTCGCTTGATCGTGCTCACATTTCGTAGCACACAATAATTTTACAATTATTTTAGACAAATGTAAAAAAGTTGAGTTTTTCAATCAAATAGTAGACTTAGTAGATCTCATGAGTTTTTAGTAAACTGCATTCCCAAATAGTAGCTAGTCTACTAAAACAGTAGGCAACTAGCAGCTTTATATATGTATGTTGCTCTAGCAGCAAAACGTCGTTGCATATGCTGTGCTTTCACGTTATAGATATTTCGTGTACCTGGAAGCCTTTACAACCTTAGAATGCTAATATTTAGGAACCCTTCCTTCACAATCCTTCACTTCTAGTTTTTGTGAAGGCTTCCTTCAGCCTTCCATTCCTTCTGCAACGTTAAGAAAGTTACCTTTCCGCCTTCAAGGAAGCCTTCTTGGAAGAATGGCCTTCGAAGGCTGCGAATCTCTGGTTTCAACAGCTTTTAGAAGTAACCGATGAAGGCTTTACCATCATCAGTTTAGAATGATCGCACGTTGTCAAACACGAGTAATGCTTTGCGACATACAAAAACACAGTTTTTTCCAAAATCGTTTGAATTACATGGTTTACCTCTATTAGAAATTTACTAGCTAATTGGAGGAAGTTGTTTGTTCCTCCGGTGTAGTCCTCTGCGTTGAACCATATCACAATTGTAGGAAGCTTTGCTGCCTAAAATGTATTTGCGGACCACTTGAGGTTTTCTTACACCACATAGCCCTGGAAAGCCCTATAGTGTGGGATATTACATTTGAAGGGTTTTCGGTGCGAATGCTGCAGATGTGCTCAGCTTCATGTGTTCATGAAGCTTGTTGAAACATTTTTGTCTTTCAAAATTGAAGGGATGTTGTATTCTTAAACATTGAATGATATGAGCTCTTGACGGGGTGTCGAAGTTAATGGCGAGTTAATGTTACCTAAAACATGGGCGCCTGCCTAGATTCTAGGCCCTATAATAGGCTAAGGCTCAAGGATGCGGTGAGTTAGGATATAAATCTAGGCGAGGTTCTAGGCTGGGCAATCACCACCACAATATAGGCTTAGGGCAAATCTAGGCTATTCAGATATTTCCGAACAAGGGACTGGGCTATTCAGGCAGGCTACAAGTTCGTTCAAGTAAAGACTAGGCATTAGTGGTGAACATTCTCAAAGCACGAATTGGTTAGGACAGGATTACAAGATCTTTGGGAAAACGTTTACAGAAACGGACTGACAATGAGGCGGGAATTACTTGATACCCTGAATTGCCAGAGTATATGTACGTCCCATATTTATTCCCACTGGATACTATGTAGTAGTGTTGTCCAGTCTTGAGTGAGAGTTTGAGACTGAGTGGCAAAACGAAAAGACTGACTCTTAAAAGACTGAGACTGACTTTAAAATAAGGCGTTTTTTGAGACTGAGACTGAGTGAAACTGTTACATTTTGTAAAAAGACTGACTGAGACTGATAAAAAGACTCATGTATACAACGCGCGTATACAATATTAAGCAATTTTAAATTTTCGCGCCATTATTAAAGCCCAAGGATGGAAATTAGCGCCATTTTGTATCCTTGGGGACTGAGTGGGAGTTTGAACCAAGACTTTCCTTGGGACTGAGACTGAGTTGGACTGATATGCTTAGCATAAAGACTGACTGTAAGCAATACTGACTGTAAGTAAAAGACTTTAAAAAACTGAGACTGATAAACTTCAAGACTGGACAGCACTACTATGTAGTTTACTACATAATTAATCAAAACCCTACATTGGTATTCAAATTGCACGTGATAATTGCGTACGGCTTGGATATGCACTATCTAAAACTCACAATTATGTCGCCTATATAGGCTGGCAAAGCGCTGTCAGAAGCTATACAACAAAAATATAGGCAGGCAAGCAATGTACACTAGGACAGATATAGGCTAATAGGCAGGCAGTTAGAGTACTTGATCCTTGGTATTAAGGCTCTTCTTTTCGTTGAAACAGCCTATTGGCCTCATTGATGGGCACCCTCACGAGGTATGAGTTCTTCCCTCGCCCTCAATTTTTGAGGGATGAGGGCGAGTTCCCATCATAAAAGAAGGCCCTCAGCAAATGAGGGCGAGGCATAGCAAAATGTACGTACTAAAACGAGGGCGAGGGTGAGTACTAAAAGCTAGCCCTCACGAAGGTCTAACAGCAGTACTAAATCCCGCGAGATAATTCTCACATTTCCTCTTTGCTGTACCTTTTTCCATAAACGAGTCTGTAGAATTAGTTCAAGATCTTAAGAATTAGCTAAAGTTCCGAAGAATTAGCTGAATGTTTGAACGTCTTAACTGGGTGATACTGAACTAAGGGACTGGATTGGATGGGATAACTATTTGAGGCGACGAAACCAAATGGAATACATTTTTCAAGGGACAAATAATTGACTGGGCAACTTTTGACGAGACGGGACAAATATTTGACAACGGTTTGACGAGGCGGGACAAATAATTCACTGCACAACTTTTCCACGGATCAGGACAAGATTTCACGTGATAGGACTTTTCGCACTTCTCACGCCATTGGTGGGTAATTAGTTATACCTAGTTCTCACCTCACGAGGTTAGCAGTTAAGTCTACTGCACTCGCCCTGGCCTAAACCTTCAAGATAAGCGACGCTTCTACTCGCCCTCAGACTCGAGGGGCGAGAGTGAGTGCTTGTTGTTAAGAGTAGACCGTCACGAGTCCGTGATAGCAAGATTGCAATGCACTGGCAGTTAGGCCGTACTTATGGACTCATGAGGCCGAGGGAGACCTCACGAGTCTGAGTGCGAGTTCCAGCGCGAAGTATCGTGAGAGTTACGGGTGAGAGCGAGTGCGACAAGATTTTTTTACATACCTCGTGAGGTGAGGGCGAGGGATTAAAAATGCCCATCTATGATTGGCCTATATAGGATGGCGGTATTTTTTCAAAGAAAATAGGCAGGCTATAGGCTTAGGCACTACATTTGCCCATCTTTGGTTACCTGTATTTATACCGCCTTAAAAATGTGTTGGATTCATACATTGCCAATCGGTCTTTTAAAAATGTATCCCTGTAAGGTACCAGAGGATGAGGGTCCCTGATTTGTTTCCAACATTTAAATGATCACAAAGTCGCATCATTTAATTTCATAGTTAATTATTATAGTATTAATTTAAAATTGATAATTTTGATAATTTAGTAACATTATATTATCTCTCATTAATTTGCGAAGACATTACCACTTCATTTTGTCCTGTATCGCCATTCATATCCTTTACCATACATATTTTATAGTTTGATAATCTTTATGAGCGAAGCGATATAATTGATTGATCTCGGTTCTGACCTTGCGGTCACAAAAGCTTCTATACCATTAAGCTCAGATGAAAACAAACTAGCTCAACACAAACCCCTGACCATGTAGATGTGCAAACCGCTTCGAATTTTTTCAATTTTCGAAATTTCGAAAAATTCAAAATCGATTTTTGCACCTTAAATTTGGCTTACACGTTCTCCTGACCTCTTGAATTTGCATGATCAAACAAACTCATGGAATTTCATAGTTTCCCAAAATTCCGAAAATTATGGGAAACTTTTCAACATACGGAATCCGGGAGCGATCTTGGTTTTGAACTTCTCGACACAAAGGCTTCAATACCATTTTGAATTTTTTGATATTTTGAAAAATTTCAAAAACATAATTTACGCTTTACCTTTACCTTGCACATTTCCCTGAACATATAGTTGTGCAAACCACTTGGTATTTAGACAGCATCCAAACTGGGATTCGGTTTTAAACTTCACTTCAACGTTTCAACTTGCATGTTCACCAGTTCAAATATTTCAGTTTCGGAGAACTTCGGAAAAATTTCGCTCATGTCATGAAAATTTATGCTCATGTGAAATGCTTACGACGCCTATGGCTTGGCTCATTGAGCTGTCGGTCACGTGTTCGGAGAAAACTCCGCTGGGGATTTTTACGCCGAGATTTGTACGCCGCGAAAACTCCGCGGGAGATTATTACGCCCGGGTGGAGATTATTACGCGGAGATTCTTACGCGGAGAAAATTCCGCCGGAGTTTTTTACGCCACGTGAGAGAAATTTACGCGGAGAAAATTCCGCCGGAGATTATTATGCTGCATTTTAAACTACATCTGGAAAAAATAATTTAAATGCCCAGGTTAATATTTTAAGTAGAATATTGTGAGACACTGTCAGTACAAATTGTGCTAGCGAATTCTGAAATACCAAGTGAGAGTAAATTCTGCAGGAGATTTTTACGTGTAGTAATTACCTGTAACACATGAATTTTATTCTTATACAAATGTTTTTTTCAAAACAGTAGTCATAAAATGCACTTGGTAACATACAACCAAACGCATGATATCCATAAAGCACTATCACTAGAGGAAGGCATTGTGAATTATGCTGCTGGGAAGAGTGGCAAAGAATTTTATTTAAGAATCTGCTATGTGGGTTTCATGAATTTGTACCACCTTTATTGATTTGCGTTAATCAATAACCATATGTATAGAAAGTAACGAGTAGATAAATGCAGTCTAAGAATGAGATCGGTTCGGATAAAACACAAATCCGAACCGAAGTTTTCGGTTAATTTTTTGTCAAAATCCGAACCGAACCGTTTTGTTCGGATAAAAAAATACTCCTATCCGAAACCGAACCGCCATACATCGGTTCGGATGATTTTTATAACCGAACCGTTCGTCGGTTATCCGAATAACCGAAACAGTATTGCACATTTTACCAGCGAAAACTTCATTCGAAGTAAATAAATATTTATTAAATATCTTTTCTGAAAATCATTATTTTAATAAAACGTCGTTTAAACTTAAAACAATTATTACACTAATTTTTATCAAATTCTTCCTATTATTTAACCTCAAATGACAACTAAAAATCTAAGAACCAAATATCCAGTAAGACCAAATGGTCCCAAACATCGCCTTTCATCTTGTTTTGGAGGCTCATTGCTCTTGGTAGTTTCTGCTGTTATTACTGAGTCGGAGACATTAGTTGTAGTACTTATAAGGTACTTATTTAATTTAAGCCAAAAATTAAATAATAGTGTGAGAAATAATTCCGATGAGATGGTCAAATGTATCCCTGCCCGTGGTCCATGCGTTGTGTTTTCTAAATATATTGCAAATACATAATGAAACAGTCGTTATCTCGAGATATTCATGCTACAGCCTTTCTCGATTACGATTTGGTAAAAATTTTAGGAACGAAATTCAAAATCGGTTATCCGTCGGTTTAACCGAGCGGATACATTTACCTAATCCGAACCGAATGGATAAATTCATATTTAAAACCGAACCGATCCTAAACCGATATCCGGTTAGGCATTGACGTATCCGAACCGTTCGGTTATTTCAATTCAGTTACGATTGTTCTATCCGATCCGTCGGTTTCGGTTAACCGATGGTCGTATAACCCCGTTAAACCGAACCGATCTCATGCTTAATGCAGTCCTGGGCTGAAATTTAATTTGCTGAAGTCACCTCATCTTTGACCATCTCATTTTCATGACATTTATAGTGGTACCCAATCATTATGGTTGGCATTATGAATTTAAAGAATTCACTGGCGCAATTCGTAATGGCAGTGTCTCACAATATTCTACTGAAAATATTAACCTTGCCAGTTACATTTTTTACAGTTTTTTCCGGATGTAATTTAAAATGCAGCGTAAAAATCTCTGGCGGAATTTCCTCCGCGTAAGAATCTCCGCGTAATAATCTCCACCCGGGCGTAATAATCTCCCGCGGAGTTTTCGCGGCGTACAAATCTCCGCGTAAAAATCCCCGGCGGAGTTTTCTCGTAACTCCGTCGGTCATCCGATTACAATTTACGATTTTTATAATTTAGTAACATTATATTATCTCCCATTAATTTGCAAAGACGTTACCACTTCATTTTGTCATGTATCGTCATTCATATCCTTTGCCAGTTGCGTATTTTCTAAATTGGTCTCCACAATAAGAAATTTAAAAATTAAGCCTTGCAACAGCCAGGCCGAGTGATAACATGTGAGCCACATATCTACCACTAAACTATTTATGGAAATGCGTATTACCCCAGTGCACTTCCTGTTGATATTATTTCCATTGCATCCCAAACTCAAAAATACAAGCAAGTCTTGTGATTTGTGGTATCCCTTATTGTAAACTAATTAACCCAAAAAAATAAAAATAACGATGAGGTTAAATTTCACAGAAGATTACATTCACTATGAACTCCTGTGCAGGTTTTAAAGAATGTTTCGAATATTATTTGCAACAGGGATCATGTAGCCAGGCCTGTTCAACTAATTATTTTTGTTTATCGAACTGTGGTTTTGGTTTGACCGAAGATACGCTATTAATAGAAATACTCTTGAATTTACAAGTATATAAGACCGATCATTTTAGTTGAATTCATAAATCAACTTTTGTTTGTTTGCATTCAAATCAAGTATTTCCCCAGACTTTCTTGACAACATTTCAATACTACCATGGCTTTGAGTGCCCGATCGTGGATAGTCTTGGCCCTGGTCTTGACAATTGTATTCGCTGTCGCAATTCAGTACACTGAAGGTAACTACTTTTATTAAATGTTATAAATATTTCAAACTATTTCAATTTAACTTGGAAAATTCAAGTATAGGTATTTCAATTAGTACTATATAAGACATCAATTCTCATCGTCGTGATTTGGTAATGCTTATTTTGTTTCTTCATAGCTTACTGCTACATAACTGCGGAGGGTAAGCGGATTTGTGTCAACAAGCCAAAATGCACCACGGAAGAGGACGAAAACGGCAACGTCATAAGGAAGAAATGTATCGGCTGAATTTTAAATCGTCCAAAGTATATACTTCGTTTTTGAATTATTTACTTTGAACACCGATCAATTTATTTATTTGATTTGTTTGTCTTTATTTTGGAATAAATTCATTCATTCGACTACGAGTTATTCCGTTGGTTTTATGTCTTTGCTCCCAGACAGCTACTATTTTCATTAGAAAAGATACACCAAATGAGCTCTTTACAAGCAACGCAATTGCTCATAGTTGGTTTCCCAACCGGTTAAATACTGCATTCTGACGAAGCTAATAATAATTATTATTTTTATTATTTATATCACAAGAACAAAGACAACTAATATTTAATCCAGTATCTATATAAATATATATATAGAATGTTATAATTTTATATTAATCCAATATCTAATAAATAAATAGTAGTTAATTATTATTGGAACCAATAATATCATTCGAAGAAATGGTACTATAGTTGACTTCCCAATAACTTGATCTAATTCTAGTGGAACAATTTAACTCTTAAACTCTTGGTATAAAGTCTTAGTACACATAAAAACTTTAATGAATTATTCCATACAACACTTTTAAGCGTTGAGTAGAAGTTTCATATCAAACTTGCTCTCATTCAAATTAGTACTCCCGTTTAAGTTCGATTGTACATTTCCTGATTTTATTTTCGTCAATACAGCTTAGCGTACAAGAAGGAGTGTGGAAAATCGCCTTAAATAAATGAGCAAAAGAAGGTAGTGGGAAAATCCCTAATAAATGGTTTCACTTTCATGAAACCAGATAACCAGAACCATTCGTCAACTTTTTCAATTACAGGAGTGTACATATCTATACTTTTATGTGAATCACTACACTGGTCTTGTTTCCTAAGAAAACTACTTTGGACATCGATTCGACCAAGTCATTCACATAGTGCATGTTTTTCCGTAGAGGTAATTAATGCAGACGTGCATTATTTTAACTTCCGGAGGTCACTGGTAAATATCAGTATGCTCCGAGGTGTGTTACTATGTGTGCTGTTTGGTGTTCCCCTGTGATAGAAACTAATTCCAGTGTTCCAGTCTCTTCCGAATCTTTTTTAAACTCTTTCAAACCTTCTCATCTCGTTTACACACCTCGCTCTAACAAATGGCTATGTAACAAATGTTACACATTAGACTGCATGTATAAGAGTGATAAAATAATTTTGCCGTCATTGATTTGGTATTTGATGCTTTTTACGAGACTTGGTACGAAGGATAAATTCGGTGAATAAATTACGAATCCGAACCAATATTTTGGAACCTTGCTTAGTTTCGGAGATTAGAGATTCAATATTTTAAACGCGTAATGTACCGCATTGTATATATGTACATATAGAGGGGTGCAGGGTGCTAATCCCAGATATTCTTGTTGGAAGTTTCGTTTTGTATTGTAACTTGTGTGTAACTTCGGAAGAATAATATATCAAAGCTATCTCTAAACCCTGCTCAATCCGCTCCTTAATTCCTCAATCCTTCTTTACATACAAATGTTGAAATTTTAGTCGTAAAGTCGATGATTTCGAGTACCCTTCTTAAATATCTGGCATTTCAAAATATATGCTAAAATTATTGAAGCTCGTAGAGCAGAAAAATTAATATTAGGTGCTAATAGCTGAGCGGTCAAAATTTATTTCAGGTTATTAAATTTCACAATGGCTCCTGAAATCTGTTTTTTCGCAATTTTGAACACCAATGAACATTAATTTGAGTTCAACAAATATGTTGATATTTTGGATCAATTGTTGTTGAATAAGGATTTTAAAACTTCATGTGCATAATATTAGTTTGTACAGCAATTAATCTGATTTTAATTGACCCTGTAAAAACGGAGACAGAATATCTAGTCAAAAGTCATACCAGTTCATCAAATTTCACGATGATTCCTAAAATCATCTAAAAAATATTTTCGACACCCGTCAGCATGTATGGCATGCGTGAGTGCAACGCATGGACGCTTTAAAAGTGTCCCAAAATATTAAATGTCCTTTCACTTTATCCTCCCGACGTTACCGTATCAACCGGAGTCTCATTGTCAGTTAAATTTTTCATGTGTTTCACAGTCCTACGTTTGAAACGTTCAGTTGTTCCTTCAGGTTATCATGAGTGTGCACATTGAAGTCCCAGTTTTCGTTTAATGCTGTTACAGTGGATTTCCCATATAGTGGTTTCCTCTTAGATGGCATTCCCTCTTTAATGGCATCAAAAAACCCTCCCTGGAGTTTTGCAATGTTAAAGGTATACAGTATAGTGGCACCCTCTATAATGGTATTGCCTATATACTGGCACTATTATGTGTTACGGTGGCTCGGACAATGCGAAATTATAATGGCAGTTGGCATAAAATTAGCTAGATAATTTCTACAAAAGTATAACATGTTATAAAACGTGCGGGCGGTTAATAATGCTTATCTCGGTTGGTTCAATTTTAATTTCAAATGTTAATACAGTTTGATTAATATTTTGGCTTACTGAAGCCCTGGTATGATTAGCTGGATTTACGCAATATGATCCGTGACTTAAGTTAAAACGAAGTTACAACACAAATCATTGCCAATTTTGTCTGTGCTTACTTCTAATAGGTTTCAATTCGTGTTGATTTTTTAAAAAACCTTTTTAAAATAATTAAATAAATAAAAAAGCAAAACCTCATAAAGACAAAACCGCAGAGTACTCAGTGGAAGCAATTCCCATTACCATAATTCCAGGAATTTGGTTTCTGGAATGGTGATCTTGCAGTCGAAAAGTTTGTTACGACTAACATTTTTAATAGTATGAGGAAACCTAAAGTTACGGAACATCTTAAACTCAATGAGGCTGATATCTCATAATTTTGAGCATTCTGTAAATGTATTTAGTTACAGTTATTGTCTATAAACATTAATAGTACATAGTTAACCACTAGTCACATACAGTGGCATCCCTATATAGTGGCAGGAATTTGTCACTCCCTTGGAAACCACTATATAGGAAATTCACTGTATTCGAATTTTGGTCATGGTATCTAAAAAATTAAAGACAAGTTTCAAATATTTTCAAGGGGATTTTCCCTAAAATACGGAATCAAACAATTTTGGAAATGCCTGTTTTTTCGGTCCAGTAGGTGGAGTGATTCGCAAAAGTTAGGTTAAGATCTTGCAAGAATTGATTTCAGAGCACTGTGGCGAGTATTTCTGGTCTGTGTACATATACGAGTATGGGAACTACCAGTGTAACTACTATAAGTTTCTGTTTGAGTCGATTGCACCAGGCAAATGTATGACTGGTGAAATAAATACATGTACCTGACCTTACTCCTGAGTACCTGAAATACTTGGGTTCTTTAATGGAAACCCAGAATGAAGAAAGCAGGCACCTCAACAATATGGTGTGCTAAGTTGAACTCAAAAAAATACGTGCACTGCACTGATTTGGCCAAACTTTGTTTGCATGTACAGGAAAGTGAAACTTATATTAGATGATTTATGGTAGGGTAGGGAAATAGAGTTGGATTATAATCGGTAAAGGACGCATGTCCATACGTCAATCCATTGGAAAGATGCAAGATTTTTTTGATAATTGTGTCCAGAAAATAATTTTCTGAGGTCAAACGACTGGTCACCCTAGTTTGCGCGGGAAATCGCGCAGAATTTTTAAGTTCTAACTCGACGATAAAGGGTCCGTCCCCCCTGTCCAACTTAAGTTTTCCAATGCTAAATAGTATACGAACTTTTCATATTCGAAAGTCGATGCTATATTAGATGAATGACACATTTATGGCATGCATTCATCAGTGCTTCTAAGGGTATCTACTAGTGGTTCTAAAGGTCACATGTGGCTAGGGTTACACTGAAAATATTAACATTTCAGGTGATTTGTACGTTGGTTCAAACCATTGGTTTTTATAAAAAACCGTGTGGCTTAAACCACTAATTTAGTACGTAGTACATATAATTATATGTATTTATGTACCTTAGTATAACAATTTATTTGTTATGACCGTTGTCAGAGCTACCCGTAGTTTGTTTTGGAAAATGTCTGAACTACGGTTATAGAAGCTGTGCAAAGGTGACGTTTCGTGAGGCAGATTTGTATGAAGTTCATGTATGGAACTTTTAGATTCACAACTTCTGTTGTCTAGATAGTGTAAGTACGTACGCGTAAAGTAAACAAGTGAACTTATTGTGTAGTACAGTAATTACTTAACAGTGAAAATTATCTTCAACACTTGCATGTACACGCATAATGTATGTATGTATGCATATCTGTATTTCCCGCATATAATATAACAGTCACATCAACTAATTATGTTTAAGTGGTTTCCATGTAATCCCCAGGAAACTAAACTGAAATTTTAAATTTATAAAAGAGAACTATGTACTAAACTCACGTAGAAAAAATTTGCGGTTACACTAGAATTTTTAAGAATTGATCTTTTGTAAGGTCGCTTCCCCTGAAAAATGGCAGGCGCAATAAAAGTATGTCGAATAAGTTTGGAAAAGCCGAATATAGGTTATGTACATATATGACGAAAATGCTCAGTTGTGCCTAGATCTGAAAATGCTCTGACATTATGTCTTCGCACTTTTTTACAACCCTGTATTATGTACAGGGTGATCGATAGCATTTGCACATCTAGGTTCTACAAGATTTGGTCATGCTGCACAATTATGGAAAGCATTTTTTGTCCAACATTTTATTACAGATCTACTGGTATTTTTTCAAAGCTATCGGTTCTACACAATTACAGATGTTATGATAGATTTTCTAAACAAAGTCAAAATTAAGAGTAATTACTCTAGAGGAGCCAATTCTCCGCTCATAATCCGTCATTTGGAGTATCAGAAATGCTGTCCAATGCATCGGAATTTTTCTCTAATTTTCGGTGAAGCAATTATTATGGATAAACCTCAGGGTGACGCTGGGATGGGAAATTTTTTCGTAACGTAATCTTGGGCCAACATATGATTTCATTAATGGAAAGTCCAAATAAAATCATTCCTAACTAAGTCATATTGACCTGGAAACACGCCTGACTTAAATCCGTCGTTTGAGCTTTTATGATCTTTCTTGAAATTCGACGTCGAGGATTTTCCACCTCAGAAATTTTTCAGCAATCAAAATGAGTTACTTGAACCAAGTGATAATTATTCATATTTGCTGGAAGACATGAAACGGACGAATTTGAGAAACTGCTGCAGTCAATTCCGCCAGGACTGGACGCATTTCGGAATGTTCGAAAGTCTTACCATTTTTTTTGCTTCCTGGTTAGAACTTTTGTAATTGTTAACGAGTCGCTCTGAAATATTTTTTAACGATATGTATATTGGCATCTCCATTTATACGCAGCTAGCTATTACAAAGCTCCAAAATTGGGTTTTTCGAAATTTTGAACACCAGTCAATATGAAATTACAATTTTTAAATGTAGATAAAAACTCCAGCACAGGACAATTAGTCTTGAAGGGGGTCCAGATCTCATATTTTTCCTTGAGGGCAAAAAAATGATAAATCAAGATACAGGCCCAAATTTTTTCAAAACTTAACGGTCAAAATTTTGGAAATACGAATAATAATTTCTAATTTTATTCGGGGTTAAAATGACATTTTGATTGAGACATTGCATTTGCTATACCAAGTCACCTCTCGGATTGCTTGCTGGTAAAACCCGAGTAAACGGGTACGGTTTACTCACTCGCAAATACGCGGGTACTACTCGTGTACGCTGATTTTTAGACACCAAATTCGGGGTACAGGTATTCACCTGTACCCCGAGTGGTAATTGGGTAGATATAGGTACCACTATGTAAAATATCTGTGCCCGTCCATTTTGTACCCGAGGTTTTGTGGGTAGAATTTATTTTGGCTTTTTTGGGTTCGACTACAACTGCAATGGAATACCATGTTCTGCAAAACGTGGAGTTGGAGTGTAAACTGATTTTTTCGTCTCCTTTGTGTACTTACGTACATACGTGTCAGTGAAAGATCCAGGGGCTTTATTTTGTTTCTGCTTACGCGGTAGTTGTATTCGGATTTAGAATATTGTATTTTAAATTTAAGGGGTCGTGTTTATCAACAAAACATGTAACTCGACTTCGTAAATGGAGTGGAGATTCGCCATTAATACCAGGTCGGCTTATTGTAGTGACCATGGCTCATTGTCAGAATCAGTTAATATATTTTCCCCGTATTTATTTTAACACTAAACAAGTAGCCCTTAGTTCAGCTAACGTAGACGAATGTTAAAATGACTTCAGATATAACATTTAGTAAAATAAAATAAATTGTTTGGATAAACCTCATTTAAAGAGTTCGGGCTTTACAGAAATTAATACTTGAGTATTCATGAGCCGATTTGCTTTTTGGAAAAAGTTCTCTAACTTGCAAACCCGGTTAGTAGGGCAAATGGTTCAACTTCAAACATTTAATCAAGTGGGATAGTTGGACCATCACGAGATAAGTGGCGAGGTAGTTTGTCAAAAGATTTTTAGTCTACCGAGGTAGTTGGACAAATTTGTTTAATCTATTGAGGTAGTTTGGTAAAATCTTTTTAGCCGACCGAGGTTTGAATTTCAGATTATTGACCAGTTAAGTCGGCGGGTTTGGTTAGGCATTTATGGGTGTTTGGTTAGTTGGGCATTTTGAACTTTTCCCAACCCGAGTTCCCTTTAGATGAATCTATAGAAGTAAAAGCGTTTTGTCACCAATTTCATTTAAATTGTTTAGGTGTGATCAAAATAAGTGACTTGCCTATTATATAAGTTAAAATACAATTTCGGGCGTTTTCCTTTCAGATTTCCTAAAATTGTTTTACTTGAAGATTTAAAAATCGTAGTCAAAATTTTGGCGGGATTATCAAAATTACGCTTTGATCAAAACTTTTACAAAAAAATATAAAAAGACATTTAATTACAATTCACTAATTAAGCTTGCTAATTACAAGTTTTAGTTCGCTTATTTATCCAAATCTTTATTGTTTGAACCTATAAACAGCATTTACAGTAATAAAATTCATGGATTCATTGGAGTAGTAACATTAATAAAATTGCTCAAATTTATGGGCTGGAATCTATCCAAACGGTGGAAATCCGGATTTGCAGACGTATTGAAACCAACAGGAAAGAGTGACATATATGTACGATCTTTGCCAACACCATGAATAGAATAAGCATTGAAAGAATTCACGCCAGGTGGGAAAAACCTTGAAGGAATGATGGCTCGACCTGTCCAAGTACTGCTAGTGGTAGAGTGGGAAGTAGTGTAATGAGAAATTGGAATGTCGTAATTGGTAACATTATGTACGCCCTCTAGGTACAAGGCAAGGTAGTGACCCCAAGGTCCAAACTCCAATTCCAGGTATTTATTATTCGGACCAAGGAAAAAGGCTTCGACGACCTCATAATTCCACAGACCAGGTTGTCGCCCGGGATTTCCAGATGGCTTCGGATCGTTATAGAATGGCGCTGAAATGTCTATGACCAATCCATTATCAGCAGACGAAAACTCCAATCGGACTATATCATCAGTACTGACAGTCTGATTGTCCCAAGTTGTTCTAATTTCGTATATTTCATGTGCTGATTTTTCAACGCCTCCCACACTGTTACTTCAAGGGGTGCAATATAAGTGTAATAAGATTAGAAATATTATCCTCTGTAGAATAAAAATCATAATTAAAGGTAAACCTTTATAATTATTATAAAAACTTACTGGGTAGCTGAAATCAATAGTCCCAAAATGCCCAGGAAAAACTTGGTTCTCATTTTTTCAAAGCAGTAAAAATTATGAGCTATCTATATACCTTTGCTGCTCAGGATTAAAGAAAATGTAATGCTCGCTGCAAGTTTTCCCTATACAAAATGAGCAACTACTGTAGGCTTAACATTAGAAATATTCATGTAAGGTCACTCACATTGACTGAGATCTTCTAATGAACAGCTCATCTCACGATCGGGTATAGAAAATCTTCCAAAGTTGCAACGAACTAAATTGAGCACGGTGTGGCAAATAATGTATTTGGCAAATTTTTATCAGTTTGGCAACTACCTGCCAGTAGAACGAAGCTGCAAAACTGGATAGAGCTGCTTTCGAACTTATTTGCTTGTGCCAATAAACCAGTTGCGCTGTCAACTGGGATGCCATCCTAGCGTCATCATCATTAACAAGCAATGTTGTGGTAGACTAATTATTGCAAGGTGAATACATCACATTTTGAATAATCTTTATTAGCGTTAATAATTAATAAGTCGAACCATGTGCATACGAACCACCTGTTGGTGAAGGTGAAAGTAAATCACGATACAAGGATTGATACTACAATTATTATAAAATCTGATGCAAAAATGCATACAGTATTGCATGGAAAAACTTATAATCGTACAAAGACCATGTAGTATATATTTTGAACAAACTCCAGCCGTCTTAAAGACGGATTATCTCAGTTTTGTGAGGTGGAAGTACAACCAACAGTAATGGATTTGTAAACAGAGATATGTATATTAAAAAATGAAGCTACTTTCACCGCTAATAATCTCAAGACTCTGGCTGGACTTATTGACTCGCTGGCCACGGTAGTGGAAAACCTTTGGTATCCTGGTATCCATGATACTTGAGCAAGTAACCCTCACCAGTTGGGCAAATGGATTAGTTGGGCAAGTATGACTCAGTTGGACAGATCAAAATTTCCGTACCGACTAAGGGTCGAATATTTTTTTGAAATTCAGTTGGGCAGATCAAAATTTGCGTACCGACTAAGGGCCGAATATTTTTTCGAAATGCAGTTGGGCAGATGAAAAATTAAATTTTAACAACAATCAGAAACTGTGTATGGTTTTGAACGTCCGAAGTATTGTACATTGCAAATATGTTTTTTACAAGTTTTCGATCTATTAACTCGTAATTTAAATTAAAGTTTACAATGCCCCCGGTCGGAAATCTGGCTACATAATTATGTACAGGTCTCTGTGCATATTTTGCAAACAATTTTATACATATTTTTGGGACGCTTTTTTATGCACAGACTATTATGCATTCCTTCTGCATAAAAAATTATGAACGATTGTTGTCATTTGTTATGCATATAATGTTAGTATTCTGTAAGTATGAAAGTTTATAAATATTAATATATTAAACAATAAAAATAGATTTAAAATTAAGTAATGCAAATGGTTTTACCACATGTTGGTTACATAATCAAATGTTATTTATTTGTTTTCAATAAATACATACTAAAATTGAATGATAATAAGTATATAGTGCATGAACATAAATTATAAAATTATTGTTCGTCTGGACCAACCATGTCTGTCTTCTGGGCTTTATACGTCACCTCACGTATGTACTCTCCCAGAGATTTCGAGATTTTACTACGAATTAACAATTTATCAAATTTTGTTCCGGACTGCTTGCAATCTTCTTCCAAAACCGATGAGCAGTAACCTAGACAAATTATGTTGATTGTTGTAAATTAAACGCCATACACGACTAAAATGTATTCGGACAATAAATAATTATTAGTAAGTGCTTTTAATATATTTATGATACTTACTAATAACAGCATCTCGTTTGATGGCGTCGACAGAAGGTTTAAGTGGAAGCTGCTTATTTGCGTTACACACCCGACCAAACAAGGACTTCCCTACAATTTCAGACTCTTCGAAAGCCAAACGAAAAATGTTGCGACCCAAAACGGCTGGGGAAGATGAAAATATTTTTGCCCTTTCCAGAAGAGCCGAGTTCAACGTTACTCCACTACCAATGTCTACCAGCGTCCAAATTTTCAGTACTGCGACAAATAAAGCACAACGCTTACCTCCATAAATTATTTGCGCAGATTACACTTTTCGATTGAAAGATATTTCAACTTCAGGCAGTGCAAAAAGGTTTTCATCACTTTCTTTCCTCAACGATCCATTCGCGATACTGGAACGGGCAATGCAAGAATACTTATTTTCCTCAGTCCAAAAAACCAATAAATGTTCCGAAAAGACCATTTTCCCTTGTCTTCTGCCTAAAAATATGCCTGAAAATTTAATGAAAAGGAAATATTGTGCTGCTATGTGGCAATGTGGACCCACTGAATGATGTAACAACGCCGTTACACACCGAATATTGATACCTGCCAAAATTTTGCGTCTGCGTGACTGCAGCATACAACATAAACACGAAAATTAGTTCATATTGCTTCTTACCGACAATCAACTTGGTTCACTCTGCCTCTACAACGATGGTTTATACCTAGAAAACTATATGGTTTTAAATAATAAAATAGATTCAGTACAGTTTGAATTTTGAAGAAATGGGTCGTCAAAATTATAAAAGATATCTTAAAAGCCCAGTATTTCAGATTCAAAAAGGAGTCCCAAGGCAAACCAAGTACAATATAAAGGTGTGTAGTCGTGTTTGTTATTATAATAGTAATTATAGTATTTAAAACTTTCAATTACTTTGTATGCATATTATGTTCTTACAATTAATTCTCCATGGAATTGCATTTATTAACATTTCAGAAACGGCTTCAAAAATCCCAAACCGCAGGACGTTTTGAGGCATGTGAATCAGCTATACAATATGTGGAACAAGAGTTCAATGATGATGCTTCGCTTACAAATGAAAAAAAATTGATTGCTTATTTTACATTGTTTAACTTTCCAACACAGAATAATTTGGAACAAATATCTGCGTTCACGCGTTTAAATTTTTAATGAATTTTTAGGAGAATGATGACCTCTCAGGTGATGGTTTTACCGATGGTGACAGTACAGATAACGAAGAAACACGAAGTGACTCTGGTGATACATGTCCCACAGACTCAACAGCATTTTCTGAGGTATAGCTGCATTTTCGAAATGCCATTTAAAATATCTATAATATGTATGTGTACATGCATTGCCAATAAGCTTTCATAATAAATCTTACCAAAATTATATGCATATTTTTAGGAAGAACCGTATATTCATCCTAATCTTACTGTTAAGGAAGGATCATTGTTAGTGTTCGCGTTTTTATTAAGGCATAGACTGACCAATGACGGGGTGCAGCATCTTCTGGATTTAATCGATTGTATCGAGAAATATTTCACGGGCAAAAATACAGACAGCTGCCTTTGCTACCGTTTGACTTCACTGCAACAATGAATTGCGATGGGGTTCCGTGCTATCGCTCTTCCAATTTTTCGATATCACCCTTTCTCTTATCCATAAACGAGCTGAGTTATAAACTCAGAAGAAAATATACTTTTGTGGCAGCACTGTGGTTTGGTAAAGATAAGCCTTGTATGCGTGTGTTTCTACCCCCGATTGTGCAAATGCTTAACAAGGTTACTGCTGAGGGTATTAAATGGCGAAATGTTGATGAGTGTATAACAAGTCATGTGTTTTTTCTCATGCTGACAGCAGATTCAGTCGCTCGGTGTTCTCTTCAAGGCATCAACCAATTCAATGGATCATTTGGTTGTCCTTGGTGCTTGGAAAAGGGGGAAACATTCTGGGAAAATGAGTCATCCCATAAATGGATATACAGAACACACACACAGCCGAACTCAGGAATCAAGATCAATTTGTTAGTGATTTGAAATTATATCGCGATCGTTTAAATCTTAATCCGTCCACAAAATCTTTTAATGGAATTCAAGACGCTAGTGCTCTTTTACTGCTGAAACATTTTGATATTGTCTCGGGGTTTGTATTTGACTATATGCATACTATAGAACTGGGAGTTTCACGAACGTTTACCAATGCATGGTTGGACCCAAAATATAAAGACAGGCAATTTTATATTGGTAATAAGCTACAAACTTTAAACGGCCGAATTGAGAAATGGAGAATGCCATTTACTTCAGACAGAACTATTCGAGTCTTGGATGAACGTAAGCACTGGAAGTCAAGCGAATGGCGTATCTGGACATTTATTTCGCCATTTATTCTTAAGGATATTCTTCCCCGTGCTTATTTTGCCCATTTTCTGAAATTTGTGCAGCCCGTATTTTTGCTTCTGGGAATGCGGTTTCATAAATGTGACATTTCTGGAATCCGTGAAACCTTAAAAACGTTTGTTGAGAATGTTGAAGGACTCTACGGAACATCGTTCTGCTCGTTTAATGTGCACTTGCTAATACATGCCACAAAATGTGTTGAAAATTGGGGTCCACTGTGGAACTACTCATTGTTTCATTTTGAAAATTTTAATGGAATTTTATTGAAATATTTCAAAGCGTCCTACAAAATTGAAGCCTAAATAAGCAATAAAATAGTGGAAAATTCTCATGTGCTGACCACGGGTTTCAAGGTATTCAAAAATGTAATTGCGCTCCATTTTTACGAGGAACTTATTGAGAAGCGAAGAATGGTAGAAAAGTATAAAGTAGACTCCTGGGGATGCCTATTGTTAGGAGCGTCCAGGCCTTACATTTTAAACTTGGACGAAATAAAATTAATCCGTAAACTCGGTTACACAGATGAAGTTGTTGCTTGCGATTCATATAAACGAGGTTATGTTAATAATATAAATTTAGGTATTCAATCAAATATTACGTCAAAACGGTGTGCATGTGTGATACAAATTAAATCCCAAATATTTCTGATTAAATCCATCATACTTGTAAGGGTTTTCCTAGGCCAAACACGTTGCTTTTTGATTTGTACCGAGTTGAAAACTACCCAGTTAATGCGAAGCTACTCTGCTGCTTTTAGTGTACGATTAGAAAATAAAATAAAACTCTTTGAGGCTAGCTCAGTTGAAGAGAGTTGCTATTACACTAATGTTCCTTCTAACAATGTACCAACTCAAATTGTACTGCTACCCAATGTTGTAGAATCTGAATAAATTCAATAATTGCTACGGTAGACATTATAAGATCATTGCATTTTGTTATTTCCAAATTATTTATGCATACACGGTATGCATATAAAATTATGGTACGTGTATACATAATAATGTACATAAATCCCGGCTAGAGTAAAACATGTGCATAATTATGCATGAAATTTTTGACCGGGGGCCTCCACGTTAATTACAAATAATGGATCCGGGTTTGCTCTTGTTGTTCATTCAAAACCCTATCCACAACTTGAGAAATATCACGAAGACAAAGTTACAATGGACTACTTCTAACAAAATTCCAGGACGCCTCGTTACCTAAATGTAATGAAAGTGCATCTCGTTCAAGAGCATCTACAAACGCGGAATTTGACTGATTCCAAGCAATGAACACCTCTTCACTAATTGTGATTCAAAATCAAGTGTGGCTCCCTTTTGCATGGAGTTTTATTATATTCCCCATGCTTTCTGCCGGTGATTCATTCGCGGATTGGAGCATAGCTCCGGCGAGCAAATGAACAGCGTTTTTCATATGCAGCTCATTTCCCGTATTTACGATTTTACAATACAATTCATATTCAGCGATAAAAATTTATATTATAATATAAATATATTATATAAATATATAGCTGCTTGGTTCGAAGTCCAATATTCTTCTGCAACATGCGGACCAAAATGCTTTCCCTGAGTCATACAATTATTGAACTCCCCGATCACGGGTTTCACATTCTTATTTTCGTAGAAACAATTAATTGGCACAAGTGCAGTAAACGCGTCATCACACAGACTCTTTCTTGTTGTGGAAGGTTTAAATACAAGGGAATGTTTTGATAATGTCATAAATACTTCTAGCGTTTTCATACGTGGCGGACGTTGTCAATTTTGAAGTGTCGGAGGTATCATTTCGACTTGGTTTTCCAACAACTAACCGGTTCAATTTGTTTACCAGGTCATCAATTTTTATCCGATTTTTTTCAGCATATTGCGCATCTCCTCGTCTTTACTCTTTGACCGTGTTCCGTCCTTACCGTATTTGCTGTCACTCAACTCACACTGAGATATTTTACTACTTGTTTTACCCATATCTTCCATTTCTCACAGATCTACATCGTTGCATTCCGTGTGTATTACAGCATCCTTTTCTACGCGTGTTTGTTCGATCTCTTGTTTCTGTTGGTGTCCTTTCGCCTCTTCTGTGCAGTCAGTTGTTTTTGCTGGACTGCCTGGCTGATGCAAGGAACGACTGCTGTCTGCATTAATCCGACGATAATACGTCTTTATCATTTGCCGTCCAGTTCGTGGGTAATTGCACTAGGAATGTCATACGTTCGCTTCACAAATTCTAGGACGGGTTTTCCTAATTTTAGTTTCATATTATCGACAATACTATTGAAGTAGATACCGTGAACGGACAACAGTGGCAAGTCCGATGCAAGTCGTGATAAAGGTTGAAGATGTTTTTGATCAAGCATTATATGCACAGGTTTCATGTGATCCATGCTGGAATTGGCATTGTGTTAATCAGCATGCACAGGTTTTCCTTGATCGTAAAAACATAATACATGTATGGGACGATTAGTTAAACTGAATGCAATGAATATATTTGCTTCATTGCCACATTATCGGTCTCCGGCGGTTTCAGAAACTAATCCCACATATGCGTTTACAAACGTGCTCAATGATAATGTTTTCCCAATCGCTACATTCAGATTTGCTTTTCAATCCTGAATCAAGTTTCTGAAACTGTAAGCCTTACAATATCTGCATGACTATTATCCTTTTAGTGCAACAGAAAAACTGCGATACAGAAAATTGCCATCGTCCTTTGCAGGAACGACCTTGTAGCTATTGAAATTAGCGGGAAGTATTTTTTGGAAGTGAGGATCAGCAGCCATGCCTTCATTGGAGGAATATTGCTCCGAAGATAAGAAAAATGAGCTCGGACAAATGTGGAAATTTTTACAGAACGTCACGTCGTCGTTTGTCTGTAGTAGTTTCCTAACTGAAAGACTACGTCCTTTTCAGGTTGTCCTTCAACTTTTTGTGCGGGATTTGGCAAAGGAGGAAACCCGAAGCAAGTTTTTTCGACTTACTAGATCCATTTGAGTGTCTGCCTTGCCCTGGTCGTCGGGTTTAAAGCGTTTCGGAGCAAAAAACGATTCAATGGTGGATGACCACGTTTCACGGGGAACTTTGCCTTGATGCTGATTATCGGTGTGACTCTCTAGGAGACGTTGAAAGGAGTGGCCGCAATAATAGCATTGGGTCGTAGACCGTTTTTTCTTGCAGCACAATAAAATAAAATGCACGAAAATATATATTGTCACAACGTGAAACACAAAGGCATGTTGTATTCTGCAAGGTTTGTGGGCAACTAACCGTTTGCGACAACAAAGCTGGACTGAACCAGTTAGTCTTATGAGTAACTACGTGCTTACCGTGTTTATTTCAGAGCAAACATGTACATCGACCGTAGTATAGTGCTAGTTGTTGGCAGATAGTTTTTTGAGCTTACGAAACACTTTTCTAAAGAAAAGGCGTCAGGAACTGGAAACATGCTCAAAACATTGAGAATTCACCATCCCTACAAGTATGAAAATGACAATAAACAAACTCCAGTTGGTTTGGATAGCCCGTTACAAAAAACATTACTGGTAACGCTCAAATAGGTATATGTGTGAACATTAAATATATCGACAACACGTTATACTCGTCAGATATATTGTGAAGGCTGTTGCAAGAACTCAACTTACAAGGAATTTATCGATATACGGGGTGCATTTTTAGCATCAACTTTCATTTACACAATGTTTTAAACGTTTCTAATAAGGGAAATTCCTTTATAAGGGACTAATATTTCTACGGTCCCTTGCACATCCCTTATATCGGACTGATTTCAGAAACATCGGACTTTATTCAGAAAAATCACAAGAATGCACTCGAATGGTTCTGAATAAAAATTAGTAGTAAACATTTTTTATGAATGAGTTTTGGTTTTCAGTCTGAAGGAAATAATTTGTGGATGCAGGTTCAACAAATTATTATGGCCATTTCTTGTGATACTTAACTTGAATTATCAACTATGAAAAATGAAATATTCAATTATGAAATTAGAAGTCATGGTCAAGTCAAGTTTGGAACTGTAACTATATACTTGATCAAGTTCGGGTCTTACATTTACACGAACGCGAGTTATCTAGGTCAGATTGTGTTAAGAAAATTGTGTGAAAATTGAGTTTCGTGGTCAAGTCAAGTGTATGCTCAAGTTTTGTAATTACTCGACCCGATCGCAGCACTGTAGGTTTCAGCGTTGATCCATAACAAGTGATCGTAAGATGGTGCTCTCCCTTTTATAGTTTCTGGAAAGTAAACTCATTGGATGGATAACACTTAACCAATAATATTTTGTTAAATACATCATTATTTAACCACAGTTAAACTAAATTAGGATTAACAATCTTTAACATTACGTGACTAAGGAAATAGTAATATAATCATGTTACAGCACATATATACTGTAAAATTTTTAAAAATTGAACTTTTAACTGAAACATTGTGTTAATTATTTAATATGCGTTCCAAACATTAAATTATCTCTAAAATTCGAGTGACGGAATGGAGTGAATAAAACCCTTGAATATAATAATACGAGGGCTACGTACGAGGGGTACGTACTCTAAAATCAAAAAAAATTGGTGACAGCTTGTTAGTGATTGATTGATTACCCACGGCTCCTCCCGTAAAAAATTGACCCATCCATACGCGCGAAAATCGTATCGCAATGTTTTTCCATTGCGAGAGCAAAGGATTTCTAGATCAATAGATTTCTATCCCAACGGAAAAACATTGCGATACGATTTTCGCGCGTATGGATGGGTCAATTTTTTACGGGAGGAGCCGTTGGTAATTGTTGTAAATGACTTGGCTCGTACAACTAAAGAAAGGAATACCCCTTTGAAAAGGAACAGTAAAATCAGCTGTAATTTACAATTGGTTTTATTCTCAGTGAAAATGGGAACACAACAGAGATTATCAAAATGACTACTCACTCTCTCAAACCTCAGTTCTCGACTCCTCGATCATTTTCCTCTCTGGCTATCTTAGTGAATATTCAGTTTTCTCTTCTCCAATAAAATGACCTAAACCCATAAAATACCCATCTCACTCCAAACAAATTGACCTTTATGGTCTAAGTTCAAACTTCTAACCGTACACTAAAATGTATAGCTTATTGTAAGATTTGAATACTCTCCGCTCTGTACCACCTCATTGGTCGGTTCGAGAGTATACTCGATGGTCGGCTCAATCCCACAATCGACATTTCCCTTAACAATAATATATCCGCACTGGTCGGTTCGATCTTACAATGAGCACTTATCTTAACTTAAAGTATGTCCACATCGTTATATTACAACAGGTAATCAATCAATCACTAACAAGACAATAAAGATTTTTCTTTCTTTTTTACTGTGAAAGAGCAGTGGTAGCGCTATGTGACTCCAAAGGGGTTTAACTGACCAATATTATCGTGTAAATCAAGCAGGCTTTACGCAAGGAACTAAGTGGACAAGTTTGAATAAAATCGAAAGCGGGTTACTGAATTGTTAAAAACCCCGGATAACACCGAAGCGGTTTGACCAATTAAGTTCATCTATGAGTTCTTCCAAGATTTATGCCTCGAGACTATATCTATGTACCAAGTTTCAACAAATTCTGTTAACAGGTTACTAAATTTTCAAAAAACCCGCGTAACTCCAAAACGGTATTACCTTTTGAGCGAATCAGCAAACTCATTTAAGCTTTGTCTCGAGGCTAAGTGTACCAGTTTTCAAAAAAATGGGCATTTGATTCATTGTGGACACAGACAGATGTGCAGACTTACGGACTAACAGACGATGGGACGTACAGATAGTACAAACTTATAAGGTGTGCTAGGGTTGCACCTAAAAACACTCACGAAAAGCTTGGATCACATTTTCCATACACCG